>JBBMOI010000001.1:56137500-56552500 GCA_038088405.1 Porites divaricata | reverse complement strand
GGTAACCTTTTCGGGGGGAGCCTCTCTGTTTAGGCCACTATAGTACCCCTCCTGCACTGAGAACAGTACTTGATACAGTGATATTGTATGGTATGAGTTGCAGCAAACGTTTTGTGTCCATGAAGAGGTACTTTGATTATTTTAAGATAATTTTCATTTTTCTTCAAAAGAAAGGGAAGAGTTTGGGATCTCATTCTTAGCGGGGGGTGGGGGGTGGTGGTTAATTGAGGATCTGCAGTGAGTGAGAATCTTGCATTTTAATGCAATAATCCAACGGTTTTGATTCAGGAAAGGGTCGTCAGGGGTATTTTGCGGAAAGACAAATGGCCACTGTACGACTTTGAAGTTTACTAATTAGGGTGAGGAAAATGAATGAATTCGGTTCCATTAGGGTCATTATACTGATCTATACTGGGCGAACTGACCTGAAACAAATTGTTTCATCACAGAATAATAAAATGATATTATTATATTTTCATGGATCAGTGAAACACTTCAATATCGTGAATGCTTGCAGTGTAGTAGATCTAATAATATTAAAAGCAGAACCAGATTGTTAAAGTAGTCTTAGTAATTATGTGATGACATGGTCAATAACATTTTTCAAAGCAGACATCTCTATCAAAGGAAATAGAAGAAGTCTGCACGCAAGCTGCCTGGCTACTTCGATGTATGTTATCTATCATGGAAAAGCAGTTCATTGCTTTGTGGGCTAGACTCAATATAGATTCACTTGAGTTCCAAATAAGGCTGTACATGTGCTTTGAGAGTTTTTGTCCCGATTGGCTTCTTTCAACTGCTGTTGGAGCATATTTTGTTTCCCAAGGATACTTGTTTAGTAAAACGCAACGCAAAAAGGTGAAAAATGTCATTACCTCCGTATTCTTTCAAGCACTTCATGAGCATAATTATTTCAAGTAAAATAGCGACGTTATTTAAGTTTGTTTCGACGGTTCTCTTTCACCGATCATCGGCCATATTGGATTTTATGGAGGTTACCGCTAACTACTCGTTCCCAGACTTCCGTTCCCCGTTCCCCGTTTCCCGCTCCCCGTTCCCCGTTTTAGTAACATCCCCTTCTGAACGCAGCAAATACAGAAGAACCAAATAAATCGCCGATACTGCTCGAAAGTTCTCACCTGTTGTATATAATCTCAAAGCAATATGAAAAGTTAGGCAGCAACGGTGTAAGCGACAGACCAGTCTCCTTGTTGAACATATTTATTCAAACATTTTAAGAGGTCAATTACCGAGTCCTTTCTAAGGCGAAAACGCAATCGAAAGGATAAAAGGATAAAATCTGTCCGTATGGTGCGGAATTTGTTGAACATGTATTTTACCCTGGGGTAGTCTCTTTTTCTCATAACTCCCTGTTGCGCAGTATTCCGCCCGATTTCAGGCCATTTCAAAATGGATGGCCATGAAAAAAACCGCTAAACAACGAATTAACCTACCTGTGAGCAGGTTTAACTTTCTATTGTTCCTTAGTCCTGTTTAGACACGGGCTAAACAAGGTTACGGAAGAACAGCGTTTAAACAATCGGTTTTTGTGGTTTAAACATGGGTTAGACCACTGACCTTCATAAAAGCTGTCTAAACTTGGTTTAAATAGCCGGCCCTTGAATTTTAACAGCCGTGACGTGTAAAGCAAACTGTCGCCCTAAAGGTAAGTTTTTTTATACGTTTTTTATTAGCGTGTTCCGTTCATATTTCGTTTTTCTTAAATTACAGGCATATTTCTCGCTCAGAAACGGCACACTTGCCTCCAGGAGTTATTCTTAACGTGTAAAAATTCTTGCAAAGAATATTTTGTTGAGCGGCGGAAACAAATCAAGTCGACAACAGCCGCCTACTTCAAACTTCGAGTGTTTGGCGGCAAAGCATGTCATGTTTGCATCCACTCTACCCAGACATTTAGAACATGTTTTTTCATCACGTGTACACGCGCGCTTAGATGCAACCGACGGTATTGACGTATTACTGCTTGAAAATGTAGGAGAGCAAAAGAGCTATATACGAGGAATAACGTCAAGTTTGTTTCAAGTTTGTCCTTATCTGTACGAATACTGATGCTCGAGACTTTTCAGTTGCTACGTGGAGATTACAATTTCGTCATGAATCAAGCATGGCAACTTTATCTATCTTAGTATTTCATTAAGCTGGCCTGATAAACTAAGCCGTTTTCGGATGGAGTTTGAGATATTGAGACGGCAGTAATTAAAGAGGTGCTCTTGAAAATATTAATGTATGAGGGGGGGGGGGGGGGGGGAGGTGGGAAAGGGGAAGATCTGCTTTACCAAGATATTAAGGTGTTAAAAAGAAAACAGCATGCTTGGAATATTTTTAAAATATTCTCCAAAAGATATGTGTAATATTCTTTTACAGTCTGTCCAAATATGACGAAAATCTTGAATAAGACTTCAGGAGTCATCACCATTCCTTTCTACCTCAGATTTTATTCTAATATCCAAAGCTGCAGCTGGGAGATCAGGGCGAGAAAAGGAAAACGAATTTTACTTACCATTGAAGAAATGTATTTTAATTGGTGGTGCATTGGAGCATGGTCTTGCTCGTGTGATTATTTGGAAATTCAAGGTGGATCTGTTTCAGGGTATGGTCCCAAATGGCGTGTATGTCATTTTTTAGCAGCCAACGCAACGTATGATTGGTTCAAAGAGAGAATTAAAGTACTATTTGTCTCCAACGCTAGTGCGATACGAGCCAACCGTAGATTAAGAGTATCATATACTCAAGTAAACTTCAGTGTATCCGGTAAGTAAATATTGCCTATTATCAGTTGTGGAAGTGAAAATGAGAAAACTTTGACGCCAAGCTAGGGTCACATCTTTCACTTAGGATTCAGATAAAGACAACTTTTGTTTTTCGTTTTTGCTTTAAATTTGTTTGTCTGCTTGCTTTTAACATTTGGGCAATTTGATTATCATCTGGGTAGGGTAAAAACCCCATTTTCTCTGTGTCCATGTTTTGGTTGGTGACTAGTTAATTTAGACCCCACATGTTGGCCTAAAAAAACAGGTTTAAAATAGGTACAAAAATATATTTTTATTTTGTAATATATTTTTCGACTGATTTTAAAGGTGTTTTAACCTGTTTAAAACGCTATTAAAATGTTATGCTTCAAAATATATTTTAATAGCTGTTTAATCGGTTTCGAAATTTAGTAAAATACTCGTATTTGCAAATACAATAAATATACTTTTAAAAAACCATTTAAATTCATGAAATAAAATAAATGCAAAACCGTTGAGAATTACCTTGAAAAATTACCTCGGCAAAATTTCTCCAGACAGTCCTAGGCTAGGATTTCACGAGAATTATGTCTTAGTCGATTCTTTTACGTTGATTTTCCTAAGAATTCTCGGAAATTTTTGCAGAAATGCTGAAATCAATCTTTAGTCTGTGTACAGTCCCCATCCCCTCAATAAAAATCGGAGGGGGGGTTGAAGAGACACGTAGGGGGTGTTTACATGACACCGGGGCGACTTTCGCGAGGGGGGGCGAGTTCACTCCGGTTCCCTCTCATGGCTCTACATTTGTTTACATGATACCACCACAAAATGTCATGCCGGCGCGAGTCGCCCCGGCGTGAGTTCACCCCGGTTGTCGCACCGGGGCGAGATTTCTCTCTGGTACGAGATTTCGCAACGGTATCATGTAAACGCGAAACGTCCACCCGTTCCGGTGGGAAATCGGTCTGCCGGTAGACTGGAACGAGTAGCGCATGCGTAATGTTTGCGATTTTGAATGACACGTTTATTTTATCAACATGAAGTGGACCTTGAAATAACGAGATACGAAATGACCCAGTCATCATGTAAACGCGATACGAAATCAAAAAGTCATCCCGGTATGAAACTCGCGCCGGTGCGAGTTTTCTCATGTAAACACCCCCTTACACTTTCATGGAAATTTAATGACCAGAAATTTCAAGAGACTTAGAAAATTCATATAAATTTCAAGAAGAAACTTGATCTCGCATGAATAGCAAATACACTTCGGTGTGGGATTCGTAAGAAAAAAAAAGAGTTCAGTAGCAAATTCTAAAAGGAAGGAAAAAATCAATGTGGGATGGTTGAGAGCCGATCCCAGGGCGTAGAACTTCAGATACGAAGCCTAACCACTCTACCACGAAGTTCTCGCTGCTTAACAAGGTTTGATTTTCATTCATATAGCACCAACCGTAACCCTAAACTGAAGGATTTACTGAGTTAGTTCTCAGAAGTCTAAGGGCTTTGGCCCTTTATGAGACCTTTTATTGTCCATATATCCAGTAGGTGACAGAGAACGACAAGAACAATAGCGTGATATAACACGACGAAGACTTACCGGAAGAACTGAAACATGCCTTAAACTATGACATGTGCCACGAAGGAAACAAAAAGCAGAACTAAATTAAGACGATAGAATACATAACTGCTGAAAACGGAACGAAGCAAGTCTTTAAAAAAAGTCTCGTATGAATAGCAAATGCCAGCTGAGCGTACGGGAGCTGCCATGAATAAATAGCTGTATTGCGCATACTCAGAAGACTCCCGTATGAATAGCAAATACAAGTCGGTGTACTTGTCCCGTTCGAATAGCCACTGCGTAGTTAAACCTCTGTTGACCCCATGCATCCGGTTCTCGGCCCGCGGCTTCGGCTGTTGTGAAAAATTTCTGTATGTAATTAAAATGCGATTTTAAGAAGTTTCTTTTAAAAAAACTTATGGAATGTTCCGTAACTGCATAAATTGAATCACGGCTAAAATCTACGCGGACATTTTCGCAGAGAGCTTGCAGGTAATGAACATTGAGGAACGGATTGATCTTTTATGGCACACTGTCACAGTTTACGTGATGTCAGTCAAAGCTAAAATCTATTCCTAATTTTCCTCTCTTTTTTTAATTCCTTTTTGATTTGCTGGGAGATTTAATTTTTCGCTCAGCTTCGAACTTTTTTTAGAGAAGAATCCAGTCCAAGATATGTGACAGCTCGGTTTCGAGTCATTTATGAGTTCGAGACACGATGAAGGCTACCCTGGGTACCAGAGGTTTTTCTCGCGTGCAGCGGGAATTTTCGGTGTTGGCCGAAACCTCTGGCACGGAGCGGTGCTTTTTACCGTCCCCGTTGACCTTTGAGCTTTTTTATCGGATTACATTTACGCCAATCAGATTGAAAGTCTCCAACTGTGATCATGTCGGCCGGCACGTGAAGAAATGTCCTAGGACCCATATTATCCTTGGAAAAAACAAGTTCGAGTTTAAAATTCATTGCTTTAAGAGCAATCATGACTGGGTCACATCGCAATTCTCCACACTTGATGTAGCTTCAGTTTAAGCTGCAATCCATTCTTCGAGATTTGGATCTGAAAAGCACTATCCGTGAGAATTTAATGCATCTATCAATGTTAAGCCCCAGGGTGGGGGGAGGGGGGGGGGGGAGCTGGCTACCCACGAGAAATTGACTGAGCGTGCCTTCCCCTGGGTAGGGATTTTGACATTTAAGCGTTGCCCAAGGGTCGGGAATTTGACATGGTCGCCATCTTGGAAGACCGAGAGAAACTGGAAATGAGTGACCTGACATCTTGGTAATACCCAGAAGTCACCAGAGGTAAATGACCTCCCCTTTTCTTGAAAGTAACAAGACAACATGAGCGAAAGAAAGGTGAGGAAATCTGTTTTATTTTTCGGTATATATAAACCATTACTTCTTTCATTGTATGATCGAATGTTTCTGTTTCTATGTGAGGTTGTAAAAGACATATCCTTTCCAACATGTCAATTATTAAGTCCTGACTCTGTAGAAAAAGTTATCCCAGAGGCGGGAAATTGACATTTACTAGGTGCCTGGGGGTGGGGAATTTTACTCTGGCTTCCAATAAAATGTTAAATTCCCCTGGGTCTGCTCGCCCCCCCCCCCTCCCACTCTGGGGCTTAACATTGATAGGTGCATAACATCCTGCCAAAAACGCTAAAGAGCTGGTCCCAGCGTGACAAAACATTGCAGGAAACCGTCACTTTCACGGACAAAAAGAAAATCTTTTATAATTATTCAGATCCGGGAGGCACTTTGCAGAAATTAAACAACCTAAAATCCTCATTTAGACGCAATGAAGAGTTTAACATTTCGAAAGAGGTCAAAGAAAATGCTCTTGCATCAGAGGGCAAATCATATGCCGACCAGACACAATAACTGCAGAAAATAAATATGCGTGTCACGACCTCTCAGTATGAAATAATCAGTAATAATCAAATTTGCTCAGTCAAAACGTTTTTCTCCAGAGCATAATCTTCCCGTCAGAGAAAAAAATTCGTTGGAACGAGCAGCATTTTGGCATGAGATAAAAGGCATGTGTTGCCTACCGACGACCTCTTTATCCTAAAAATACATGTTTTGTTTTTATATTCCTAAGGCCATCAATACAAACTGTTTCAAAACATATTGAAATCGTTTGAAATAGGAAATTAGTTAATTACGAGTACTCTTACGTCATGTCAACAGCACAGTTGGAAAAATTCTTTCACGTGCTGGTCTATTCTTGTCAACCAATTGAAGCGTCTGTTAGATTCAAAGTTCCTCAGGTGGTCGTTAGGAGCCAATCAGCTGTCGTCTCCAAAATCTGGACCAACTGATTTAACCGTGCTAACGATTGGATCGGCGCCATCAAAGCAATGGCGCTCTGCTCCAGAGGCTTTTCGCGCGGGTCACTATAAAGACTTGACAGAAACCGGAAACCGCGGTAGAAAAGTCTCTGGCACCCAGGGTAGATGAAGGCACAGGCAACCCAAGCGTAATATGTGTGGGTTCGGGCTTCAGAGGTCATTTGGTCGAATTTGGTCGGAATATACTAGAATTATTAGTGTATTATCTGATGCTAAATAAATGCAAAAATCTTAAAGATATGAAGTCTACTTGTTTGTCTGTTTGTACTAGTAGCCTTTATGATAACGAAGGACGATATTTCTTGCATTATTACATGTGATTACATGTGATTCGGGCCCTTAATGTTCGAGTCTTATCACATGTATTCGAATCTAAAACGCTAAGTAAAAAAAATCATGATCACGCGAAATATTGATTCAAAAAGTTCCCTTACCTTTATTTCATAGCCACTCTGTGTCCCACAGCCGGTTTAAACGCCGTTTAGTCGACTTTCTTTCCATCGAGTACTGAACACTATAAAAGAAGGGAAGGCTGGAGACCTTCCAACCGACACTCGCCACGCGAAGGCCAATAAATTCCAAACAAAGCGATCGATCTCCCTAAAATTCCCACAAGCCAGACCGAAGAGCGTATATCTACCCGTTCGACGAGCGCCAGTTTCTAAATTCGGCTGCATGAGCCCAAGGAGCGCTGCATTTCGCATCGATTCTGGCCGGCTTCGCTTCGCCATGATGCGCAAACTGATATGTATCCTACGAGATTCAAATCTTGGAGCTTAGCGACCGCGTCAGATCGACAAAACGTGACTCTCGCGGGGGAGGGTCGTTACTTTTGCCCTATGGGAAACCGACACCGTCGGGGGACCCGATGCGTTTAATTTGACCAGAAATAGCTCTCGCGTGTATGACACATGAAACCCAAAGACGTCCCCAACTTTTGGATTTAAATCTTGCCAATAACGGTTAAAAAATCAGTTCGTTGCAGTCAGTTGTTTGGCAGGAGTTCTATTCAATTTCGATATTTCCTTTCGTATTTTAACAACAGTTCTTTTTAGAGCTACCCTAATTTTTTTTTTGCTTTTACACGTACCTTGTTTGTTAGTAAAAATCACGTGTATTTCGGTGCGTGCCAGTGTGACAGTCCGCTAGCGTAGAAGAACGTCTGTCGATAAAGATGTTATCAAAAGTGGCCAGACAAGAGGAGGATTTTACAAGATTTCAATCCAAGCCAATACACAAATTTTTTAAAAAATTAAAACTTGAAGGGAAAAAATTGGCAAGAAAGCGATTTTAAAACTCACTGACCCACACGCTTGAATCAACAAATGTCTGCTTCAACCGCTTTTACGAATCCTCAATATGAGACTATTTTAAAGAAAATACACTCTAAAATCGCACGCCTTTTCGCGGTAAACAACCACATGGCCGCATTTTATATTAAGGACAGTTGGGGACGTCTTTGGGTTTCATGTGTCATACACGCGAGAGCTATTTCCGGTCAAATTAAACGCACCTGGTCCCCCGACGGTGTCGGTTTCCCATAGGGCAAAAGTAACGACCCTCCCCCGCGAGAGTCACGTTTTGTCGATCTGACGCGGTCGCTAAGCTCCAAGATTTGAATCTCGTAGGATACATCTCAGCTTGCGCATCATGGCGAAGCGAAGCCGGCCAGAATCGATGCGAAATGCAGGGCTCCTTGGGCTCATGCAGCCGAATTTAGAAACTGGCGCTCGTCGAACTGGTAGATATACGCTCTTCGGTCTGGCTGGTGGGACTTTTAGGGAGATCGACCGCTTTGTTTGGAATTTATTGGCCTTCGCGTGGCGAGTGTCGGTTGGAAGGTCTCCAGCCTTCCCTTCTTTTATAGTGTTCAGTACTCGATGGAAAGAAAGCCGACTGAACGGCGTTTAAACCGGCCGTGGGACACAGAGTAGCTATGAAATAAAGGTAAGGGAACTTTTTGAATCAATATTTCGCGTGATCATGATTTTTTTTTTCTTAGCGTTTTAGATTCGAATACATGTGATAAGACTCGAACATTAAGGGCCCGAATCACATGTAATCACATGTAATAATGCAAGAAATATCGTCCTTCGTTATCATAAAGGCTACTAGTACAAACAGACAAACAAGTAGACTTCATATCTTTAAGATTTTTGCATTTATTTAGCATCAGATAATACACTAATAATTCTCGTATATTCCGACCAAATTCGACCAAATGACCTCTGAAGCCCGAACCCACACATATTGCGCTTGGGTTGCCTGTGATGAAGGTTTAAAAATTAACTTTGTGCATTTGTTACTTTTATAGTCTCAGTATAGATTTTCTTTTTGTTCAATAACCACACAGCAGTTCAATAAGTACACAACAGATCAATAACCATACCAGTAGTTCAATGACCACACAATAGTTCATTGAGCGTAAACTACATGCAGCTGCGGGAAGAATGGCCACAAATATGTTAGTTATTTTATAAGAACGCATAGCATTAAGTACGTGGTAAATACTCATTTAGCTATGGTACGAGAACTAAATAGATAAATAGCTATGTTACACTGTTATTAAGTACTAGTGAGCTCACTAATATAGACGGGAACATAGACTGATGTTATTTTAAATAATTTAGTCCGCTCAAAAGGTCTGTCAATCTCATCAGGGGCACAGTGAACAGACCTGGAAAGAGAATCAGCGCCGAAAGGGCAAAACCAACTCGGTATGGAGAAAACTTCAACTAAAACCCGATAAAGCGCGCGTTGATAAAGCAAAAAAAAAAAACAGTTAACCGTGGATGAAATCTTGTTTTTTGACTCTCTTTCCGCACGTTTCAAACCGTGGTACCACAGCTGGCCCTACGTGCTTGAGTTGACTACCATCAATCTATGTTTAAAAATAGTTTGTACATCACAATATTGCACCTCAATAATAACAAGTAATAAGTACCCTATTTTAAAGTATTTAAAATAAGGTCAGCATTTGATGTCTTTAAGCAGACTTTAAATAGTCTATGTATAATCTGTTTTATAGTCAGAGTGTTGTGTGCCCAAAATACAATTCAAATAGACCTCAAAACAGTGTTTAAGTATCCTATTTAAGAGTGTTTAAAATCGATAAGTATTTAAGGTCTTAAAACATATTTCAAATGGTCTATTTGAACTCGGTTTGTAACTTTGTGAGTGGATGCGTCTCAAAGTACATTTTAGATACAACTCAAAACAGTGTTAAAGTACCCTATTTAAAATTATTTAAAATACAGTCTATTTGAACTCTGTTTTTAACAGTGTTAGTGGTTCTTTGCCCAAAATACATTTTAAATTCCCTATTTTAATCATATTTATTAAACAAAATACATTGTAAATTGATGAGAGAGGTTTTCTTTTTGATGAAATGCAAATTAACTACACTTAAGATATATTTCAAACAGGGGGGAAAATGTAAATTGTTTTGTCAAATAGGATTAAAATACAGGAAATAGTGGTCAAATACTGAAAATACATTTTAAATACTTTAAAATCAGTTTCAAAATACAGTCATATGGTTTGATAAGGGAGACCTTTCTGGAGGAGGGGGGGGGGGGGGGGGGGGGCGAAGAGAAGAGAAGGGGAGAAAGTGCCTCGTTCCTTAAAATCTCCTCTCTCCAATAAGCTATGGAGTGCCTATTACTCACGATACAATTCATTGCCTCACTTTTAACCCTCTCTTAGGATGTTCCAACTACACAAACCTCAACGAGTCCAACAGAGCAATGACATATAAGAGAAGTATTTCTTACCTATGCGATGCAAATCTTAATGGATGGTACAGATTCACTGGAGAGGCTGGAACTCAAATGGCTGACTCTTGTGTCAACATGTATCATTGCGGGACGGAGTTACCTGGATGGCTGAACGGAACTCATCCCGACTTAAATGATGGGGCCGTCAAACGTCAAGTGTGTTTTAGCTCTTTTGCCAGCTGTTGCCATCATTCAAATGAAATAACTGTACAAAACTGTGGAGGATTTTACGTCTATAAACTTGAAAGACAAGCGCAATGCAATCTGCGTTACTGTGGAAACGGATCGCCATATGCACAAGGTATTAGCACATAGCAAAACAAAACAACAACAATCGTATTTTTTCATTGTCTTGCAGGCGTATTTTTGTGCGCTTTTCCATGAATTTTCATAAATTTATGCCTTGTTTTCCGATGAAATGAAAGTTTTCCAGCAAAATAAGAATTACTTTTTAAACAGTAAAACTGCTTACTGTTTAATTTTAAAAAAAAAATTATATGGGAGAGTTTAGAAGCAACTTTGGCTAAGAAAATAGTATACCAACTGAAACTGAACAAGTAGACAAGAATTGTTAACAGATTGTATTACACGGAGTTTTCCTTTCTTTCATAGAATGCTACAATTACAAAGTTCTTAACGAGACCAGCAGATCGAAAACATATAATGGATCTGATTATCAATGTGATAATACGCTGTCGATCGACTGGTACAGATTTAGTGGAGCAGCTGGAAATCAAATGGCAGAATCTTGTGTTGATAGTTTGCGTTGTGGTACATTTACACCAGGTTGGCTCAATGGAAGTCACCCTACAGTAAACGAGGGGGTTGTTCAGAGAAGAGTGTGTTTCGGGTATCACGGCCACTGTTGTATCTATTCGACTTACATCAGAGTCCGTAACTGTGGAGGCTTCTACGTTTACCAACTAAAGCCGTTAATTATAACTCCATGTTACCTACGTTACTGTGGCAACGGATATGGATCATCGACACCAACGACGACAGGTACATTTTTTCCTTTTTTTTTTTCATCCTGCGAAGAACGCATTAGGCGTTTATCGATGAAACAAATAACGGACACACTGCTTACCTTCATATGGTGAAAATGAACGCCATCCTTTCTAGCGTACTGCAACCCTTAATTCCCAAAAATCAATCCTCCAATAAGAGAATTTATCCTGCGAAGAACGCCGAAGTTAGGCGTTTATCGATGAAACGAATAACGGGCACACTGCTTACCTTCATATGGTGAAAATGAACGCCATCCTTCCTAGCGTATTGCAACCCTTAATTCCCAAAAATCAATCCTCCAATAAGAGAATTCATTAGACAGCCCTTAAAGACAACAGTCTGATAACTGTATGGTTGAAATGTTGGTTTTCAGTCCTGAAGACTCTAAGTGAGCCTAAAATCTTCAATTTACGCCCCTAAACGAGGCTTCAACGGAGGGAAACAGCTTCCCGCACAAGAGGAAATCAACCCCAGCCCACCTGATTCTGACGAGATCGTCTGCTTATCTAGAGCTTACCAGTTTTTCTTAGTTTTTTCTACTTTGCACTTTACAATTTTGCCAAACGTAGAATATACGCTATTGGCTGAAGCGTTGACGAAAACTGCTAGAAAACATAATATAAAGTAACATCTTCCTCCCAGAAAAAAAATAAAATATAGTTTGTCCCGCGCAGGCAACAATTTAGTGATGGTTTCAAGCTTGCTGAGGACGTGCGATCACCATCGGTTGGCTAATAAATGTTGTCTTAATCAGTGGCTCCGTACAGAAATACATGTTTTAAATGCCACGTTTCTGGAGAGAAACTAATTTCTTTGTTTTGTTTGTATATGAATTATTTGTTCATCAGGGTTACCACACAGAACCACCACAGAAGTACCACCTGCAAGTAAGTATCCTATGAAGATTAAAGTAGAACAGTGGTAAGTTTTTTATTCTACTCCAATTTAGAGTTCGCTTAAAAACTGATACGTTTGGTTTCCCCCAGCAGGAGCATCGAGCACCACAGACGCAGAAACAACACCTACAAGTAAGTTTTTTCAGGAGGCTTAAAGAAGTATGTATTGAAAGATGGGCATCTTTCCAACTTAAGCTAAACACTATGGAAAAACAGTCGAACCTCCCGTAAGGGACCATCCAAAATGCACAGATTTAGTGGTCGCTTACCAGCAACGAACCACAGGTGGTCTCTTCGTAAAAGAGCTCCGGACACCTCTAGTTTTGGAAGAGAATTTACGATATGTGTACGTCGTTCCATGTTGTGACTCAAATGTTTTCGTATGTACTGAGAAAGGAGCAAACAGATCACACTATGAGCTTAGAGGAGGTTAAAAACAATGGAAAATTATAAAACCGTCAGCTCCAAAAGCTATCCTGGCTCTAAAGGTCCGTTCTCGAAATACCAAGGATGAAATAAACCGTATTCACGGTTTGATAAAGCTCCCGAGACGCGAACTATCGGGAATTAGATAAGACAAAAGTAAACTCTGGAACCCAGTGTACCAAAAAGCTGTCGCGGTCACTAAATGAAGTGAAGTGGTCGTTTACAAGAGGTTCTAATTACAGGGCTTTGACTGGGAAAGTTTTAGTGGTTTTGATACATGTAGGTGGTTGGTCACTTACGAGAGGTGGTCGCACATGGAGGTTTGGACAGACAGCATACTTTCTTTGTCAGTTTATGATATCAGTGAGATAACAGTTGACGTCGAAGTAAACTTCTCGGGTGTTATTTTTTGGGGGCTTTTAGATGCTCGTGTTTGTCCACTTAACGTAATATGTGCCAGGCACCTGAAATAATGTGATTTCTATTTTGAATAAATTATAAAGATAGAGATCACGGGTTAATTATGTCCATACTGTTAACTGCGACCTCATGTTGCTCCCGATAATCCATCTTGGACAAACATGATTTCTCAGTTTAGGCACTGATTGAACTCATACTCTTACGATCTTGGTAAAAGTATCGATTTCAGTCTTTAAAACACAGGGCTAGAATTTCAAACTTTAGGCTTGGAATTGAGCCTTATTAGATAGCTGGTTTTTGAGACTTTGAAATGAGAAGGTAGAAAAAGTACTGAAAACCATGCATTTACAATTACTGCTAACGTTGAGGAAATTTGTATTGAACCTACACTTGTGACGTAAAAGGCTTTGAATACAAGTTTCCGCTTGTCAGATTCCGGAGTAGTGATTTTTAACTGCAGTGTAAGTTTGATTTCACCTCCATTTTTTTACCCAGTTTGAAAGCTCAATGTAGATTTAAGCTTGATAAAATGAAATCTTGTTTATTAAGTCTATTTATCAAGTGGTAAAGACTTCATATGGTGGGTCATCTTGCATTTAAGCTTTTGTTATGCACAAAAAATCTTTGATTCAAGTCTCCACACCACAAAAACGGCTTAGATTGGAGTTTTCAAATTAAGGAAACTCAAATCTGACATAGTTGAGTAGCATTCAATATTTCGTAATTGTGATCCTTGTTAAATGCTTTTAAAGTTTTTGATTTTTTATCTAATCTACACTTATATTGGCGATCCGTGCAATCTGATTGGCTTTCAGCAGTGTGATTTATTCCCAAATCGCACCATTTTTTGCTCTAAATCGCATCTGTTCCAAATCGTGTCATTCATGTTATAAATCGCATCATTTCTGTTTTAAATCGCACCATTTTTGTTCTATATCGTACCATTTCTGTTTCGAATACAAAATGAGAAGTAAAAGCCTTTTTGTTTCGGCTTTTTAACAAACCAGCCACTTGATCGATAAATATTACTACTGACTAAATTCTGTGATTTCAAAATGGATGTAATAAAGTGGTAATTGAACTTCGTGTCGTGCAATTTTGGTCTGAAATCATACTTGTGATTTCAAATCGAACTCGCGCTGCGCGTTCGTTCGATTTTGAAATCACGCGTATGATTTCAAACCAAATTGCATTCCACTCAGTTCAATTACCATTATAAATACCACGAGTGATAGTTCAAAAATTGTTATACGTAATTTTACCAGCGGTTAGGCGAGTGAAATTTGAGACAAATTTGAAATATCACGAGTGGTATTTATGCCAAATATCACGTAAAAATCATGCTGTTATTTGTTTATACTACTACCCGCTAAAGGGTTGTAATTTTCATATGTAGGTATTTCAAATTAAGCTGAAATAACACCGCTCTAGGCCAATCAAATTGCAGAAATTTCTCATGTACTAGTATTAAGGGAAGAAATGTCTAACAGGAAGAAGCTTCAATTCACAGATCAGATCAACACTGGTACTTTGGGCTTAAAGAGACATTCTTGTATTTGAAATGGTGGGATAGGTTGTTTCATCGCTTTATAGGAGACAATTGATTAGAAGTATATTTAGTTTGTCATATTTAAGATATACATATTTCCTAACACTGATCTCTTTCCTTTTTCATTGTTTGTAGGGGCGATGTACAGTGAACTTGAGAATCGGAGCATTGTTGTTGTAGATATTGATAAATAGATAACTGACAGTCGTGGCAGCATGCGTCAAAAAAGCTGTTCAAACTCAGGATTTAAAATTCTCTTCTGATCCACATCCTTTCGTGTATAGTTCAGTCCAGTTTTGAGGCGCAAGAAGAGATAACATTAAGAACGAAAACTGATTAAGGGAGACTGCCAATACTTACAAATTTTTACCCTTCCCTGTTCGCTTATTAGGGTCACGTAGCAGCTGCTCGGAAGAGAGGTCACCAACTGACCCCAAGCGATACTGAAACAATTGAAAGAATGACATCTCATTGTTTTCTGCGACCAATCAGGAGAGACCTTACGAGCAGCCCTACACAACTGGCTTATTATAGAGAGTATTATTTAAGACACACGTGACCCTACTTCTAAGGTAGCCTGTTGTAGGCTCTCAGATCGTGGGGATGACGCACACATGTAAGTGAAAGGCAGGCGATAAAGGGTTTTCATGGTAGTGTGCAAGTCCAGCAACAGATTTCTCAGCTATCTACCATAAAGACTGGATTAACATTGGTGTCATGCATAACAAGGGGTGGTTTGCAAAGAGTACAGATGCCATTTCGCTAGAAGCATCTTGATTCTGCATGAGTCACTGGAAATGCAGAATGGTGAACGCAGGGCCAAGTTAACCTGAGAAAACGGCCGACATTTCGAGACGCCACCACAGTGACTGGTTACCTCGCGCGAAATGACACCTGGGAAATGACTGCAGAAATGTGTCATTACCCAGATCTGGATAGTGATTCTGATTGGTCGAACCACGAAGGAAATTTTCTTCAGCCAATCTGAAGCACTACCAGATCTGTCATCAGTACGGAAATTCTCCAATCTTTTCTTAGACGTCAGTTCCCAGGAAACCGGTGGTGAGGTCCCGAAATGTCGACTATTTGCTCAGGCTAGGGCCATGCATGTTATTTACTTGCTGAGCTTAAATTATTTCCTTTACATTTCTTCGCCTGACTAATAAAATATTTCTCTTTTTATGTTGCTTTTTTTTGGGCATCGGTAGGAAACAGTTGAAACTTGCAGTTTGGAGAATTGATAATGCGATGGAGCGGCGTGGATCACTAAATCAGCCGCCAGTACGCTTCGTGGTTGATATGCTTAAGCTCGATGTTAGGTAAGACAAAGAAAACCACTTGTGAACTGTTCAATTTTGAGAAGCAAAGTAAATCAGTGCATTCCTAGGCAAATGATACCTTTGTGCTGCAGTAAAAAAGAGGAACAAGGGAAAGCCAGCTCTATTTGGGACCCATATCATAAATCACTGAATGGGTGTTGGGCACCAAGGCTCAGTTGCTACACTTGAGTTTGTTAGGGGATACATAAATATTTACACCTGTCCACTAGGGAAGGATCACGTTTATACGTTTACAATCTCATCGACCATATGATGGTTAAAGGTGAACAGGGCTACAAAGGGAAACCTTTGAGAGCTTCTTTAATTTAAGTGATATTTCATAGCATAAGTCAACCATACGTTTTCCTTTCTAGGCACTAATGCAAGTGGTTCTACAGGATTAGACTCACCACTGTCAACCGTCTATGAAGTATAGAATGTTAATACACCTACATTAAAATGGATATTATAGATACAGTTTAAATATATTTATTAAATAAAAGATGCTAACGTTAGTTGAACGTAATAGTTTCTTTTGTCAGTTACTATTAGAAGCCTCGTAAAATGTTATTTATGAATCAGCATCTTGTTGCAGTTTCAAAGGACCCCGAGTTAAATTTCAAATTCTTACTTGGAATTTACTCTCAGCATGTGTGTTATCACATTCGAATCGTTTAATTGACTTTTTTTACACTCCTGTTCGTGTGTTAAAAGTAATAAATTGTGAATAAATAAACAATAGAATGCAACTAGCATTGGTTGTGATTTTCACTCGTGGAAAGTTTTAAGTTCTACTAACTTTGTCAATATTAACATGGATATTGATCTAAACTCCAGTTCTTTTTCTGGTATTAGCATTCGCTTCAAGGTATTCTCCACTAAAGTGTAAGAACGGAAACGTTTCAAAGGTTCGTTTAAACGTCAGTATGAATGAAAAAGTTTAGGGGGGTACTCCCTAAAATGGCCTATACGAGGAGGCTCCGCCCGAAAGAAGTACCTTCTTCTTTCAAAAACGGCGTATAAAATGTTAAGGACCTCGGGACTGAGCCCCCTGTGTACAACTTTGTTCAGCTCCCCCCCCCCCCCCCAGGAGATAACTCCTTGATTTCCCTTGAAACCTTTCAACTATGATAGGTATTCATTATTAGTCTCTTAAGCCTTTGCGGCATGGATCATTATTTGCCGTTTGTTAAAGAGTAACACTTTATTCGAAACAGTACCAAGCTGGGTCCAGCCAGTTGGCTTGAATAAGTTTTATGTTAGTTACTTTAGTTAGTTACTTAAGTTAGTTACAGTCTTTTTTGTTGTATTTACATTTACATAAGACTAAGATACCTTTAGGTTCTAGGACGAGAACGACTACGGGTACGAGATTTCACTTAAGTTTTTCATGTTTTCTCAAATAATAGACACCCCGGATAGCTTCATTGTACATACTTTTCACCAAAAAATTAACACTGTTATCTTTATTGAATGAGTTTAAGCTATCCCCCAGCCGCAAAATAAAAGGACCTATCACTTTATAACTTGTATCCGCTAACACGACATTCTCGCTAAACTCATAGTAGAATGACGACCGCTATCAGTTTTCCCCGCCAAAATGACGATAGTTTACGCGCGCGCACTATTAGTATTGAGGAAACCTCGTACTCGTCTTAGAATCTAAAGGTCTCCATAAAAGTTTGGTGTGGTTACAAGGCACAGGGGAGCTATTTGTGACCTTGATTGTAGTTAACTTAAACAGTTGATCATGATAGCGCGAATCGCCTTCTTTTACTGTTTACTGTAGAGTCGAATAGGATCGGACGTAACAGCTGATACCGCGAATAGGACATTTCTGAGCTCCACCGGGCCTCTGTTTCAAAACGAGGGTAGGTGCTCAGCCTTTGATACGGAAATCATATTTCATTCTCATGCAAATACAACTCATTTTCACAAGAAAGGTTGTGCATCTAGCCTCCTCTTCAAAAAAAATTGAGGGTTTTTGGAACTCGGAAGTGGGCTATTGCCTCCGATCATATTCGACTCTACAGTAAACAGTAAAAGAAGGCGATTCGCGCTATCATGTTCAACTGTTTCAGTTAACTACAATCAAGGTCACAAATAACTCCTCTGCGCCCTGTGATTTTATAAGTTTTATGGGAAGCATTGAGCAGTTCCAAGAATTGGCCATTTGACCATTCCTCGAAGCATTTACCGAACAAGAATGTACAAAATATCACATTTGATAATCAATGTAAGCGTTTTAAGTTTAACGTAATAGACATTAAAGAGCCATTCTGTCAGCAAGTTTTTAAGAAGAGAGGTTAGTTACCAAGAGAGACCCAAAGAACAGCCCTTTAGAACAAACGACAGATAAATTTGTCGGCCAGAGCATAATAAGCTTCTCACACAAACTTTTAGCCACATTTACAACAAACCTCCTAAAACGAAGGTACGACTTAAAATCGGAATAACACCGAAACATTGGTCAACCAACCTCCAACCGAGCTTTTCAACTCCTGAACCCTAAAGTGAATGAGAGAGGGTAAAATCCCGATCAGGATAGATATTATCCTAGATTGAAGTCCTCTAGCTCTGGGAAAGAATCGAACCTATGGTGAATTTTACTATGCCATGCAATGGCGGGGAAAGATTTGCATATCGTTGAATATCGAAGATTCAAACTTCTGGGGGAGGAATAAGGAGTGGCCGAGGGAAACCACTATTCTGTCAGAGTAAAGTTAAGTAGTTAAAAAATGTGTCACGGAGTTCAGTCAAAACTAAAACAAGAGAGATCGGCCGACAAATCGACTGTCAGTAAAGGAAAATTTAACTTACGCGGAAATCACGAAAGACGAGGACACGGATTTGGACAAGAGTATAAAAAGGATTTTAATAAATCGTTCCCTGCTAGCAGAGGTCTCTCACGACGAGGCAAAAATGAGAGAAAGTAGAGAGACCTCTGCCGGCTTCCGAAGCGTTGTTTGATGAAGCCGCCGACCAGATTTCTGCTCGAAACTTACCGGTTTCAAAACCGGTTTTGTTTAATGTATAATGCGCGTGCCCTGTTAAACTGAACGATGACAATTATTGAGCCCACAATGGAAGGTGTTGACAGGCCAACCATGACTAATAACCTCGTGATAGTGTGATACGTGACCTTATTGTTTTGCTTTAACGAGGATTGAGGTTCAGTATTTCTGTTTCGGCCGCCGCTGCAAAGGTAACTCCAAGTGATATGCTCTCTTATTTTGAATTGTAATCCTCAGAAAAGGCATTTACCGTCTTTTCCAGACTCTCAGCTGGTTTAACGGACGTCCTCGCTTTCCTCAAATTTGCGAGATATTGGAGTTCTCGACATTTCTTGAAGTTTCGCGTGCAAACCGGTTCTGTGGGTTGTGTCGCACGTGACAAAAACGTCACTGGTTGTTAAGGAAACGCAAACGCATGCGTGATAGAAAACGCTTCGGAAGCCGGCAGAGGTCTCTCTCCTTTCTCTCATTTTTGCCTCGTCGTGAGAGACCTCTGCTAGCAGGGAAAATAAATCGCAGTTGGGGCTTTGAAAAGTGTTTTAGTCAAACAGCTTTTCAAAGTTTGTCACTGCATAGCTCTTTCAAACTTTGAATTATAATGTATCTGTTGCACTGTTATGACACATCTTGTAGCTTCTTGTAACAGCGAAGACAATAAAATTAAAATAACTCATTTGGACCTCGAAGGTGACTGCAACCGCTTAATAGAGGTGACGGTTGTATTTCGTTCATTTGACATGATTTTAATGCCGTACTTACCTCGATCCGGAAAAACCAGAGGGTAATAGAAGGAGGGGATATACAAATGAGGTGATTTCCACTATAATCTCCCCCCCAAAAAATTGACATTTTAATGGAAAATGTAAAATGAATTAAAATTCATTTGACATTTTCCCTTTTACATTTTACATTTTTCATTACTCCTTCTGCATTTTACACCTATAGCCTGTACTTAAGTCTCCCTCTAAAACGGACTAAAACGGGTAAAAGTGTGTTAACACAACGGCGGTCTTTGAGACTTCAGCAAGACTGATTATCTTAACTCGCTCACTTTGTTAAATTAATGTAGACGAACACTCCTGGAGTTAAGAAAATATAAAAGTGAAAGAGAAATCCGCCGTCATTCGCTTACGTTCTTCATAAAGCGTAAAATTATAGGCAACTTCACGTCGTAGAGGTGCAATAACGGCAAAGACGTTCACCAAAAAGTGTGTTGCACTCGACACGCAAAGTGAGTTTGGTAATCTAAGGCCTCGTCCACATACTTACCCCGTTATTTTTACAAATTCGAATTCGAATCGTTTGAAACACAAAAACAATAGATAGGTTCACCGGCGAAAAATGTCTGATTGGTCGACGTGCGACCACGTGACATTGCCAAATTCAAAATGACGGCAATATCTCCATCGTTTGTTTATGCCAGTGGAAAGAAGATTAATGGCGGCTTAATATGAGTTGCAAATGCATAAACGGATATTTTTAGAATAGCCTAGACTTTTTACTATCCTTTTTCATATATATTCCTATGAGATTCGTTCCCTGCGATGCTCGCGTTTTGGTCGGCTTACCGGATTTAACTATGGACTTGTTTAAGCGATCACTCTTCACGATCACGAGGGACAACAATATTTTTGAAAAAAGCCGGGTCACAAGAAAGAACGGTTTTTGTTCACAGCTCAATGCAGCGGAGAAATAAGATACTATGGGTCCTTGACTAATTTGACTAAAATTTGACTATCAATTTGTAAACTAATAACCCGGCATTTTTAACCTTGTGGTTTTTTCGGGTTGTCAGAACCCCTAATCTTTAGCAATATATAGATATATATATATATCTGTAATTAAGGAATAGGGGAAATAAAGAGGATGTTGTTGTTGTTGTTGTTGTTTGAAATTACTTAGACACCTAGTTATTTATTTAATTTTTTTTTACCGAAAAGATAAAGCAAAATTATGTTTTCTCCAGCAAGACTTTCTAATTTATGAAAAAAAAAAAAAAAAAAAATTGAACATGAGCTAAATTAACTTTAGTGTCTGCATTCATGTTCTTCTCATTGTGAACGGTTGCCTAAAGCCCCGTCCACACGTGTCTGTTTTTTGTTTGAAAACGGTTTTTTTTTCGGTTTGCCCTATCATCCAAACTTATCCGGTGAAAAACGGCCAACGAAAACGTATCTTTTCAAAAACACTCTCCAGAGAGGAGATTTTTGTAACGCCGGCTTCTCGTTTACGTGAGGACGGACGAAAAGGGAGGTTTTCGAATACGAAGATGTCATACATCATTCACTTTTAACATGACGCATGCTCCGTAAGAGATGTTTTCGCGTTTTGGAGTGGATGGGCCGAATCGATTCGAATACGCTACGTGTGGATGCGTAATGCGTATTTGTTTGAAAACGGAGGAAAAAAAAATCTCCGTTCTCAAAAATATCCGGATACTTGTGGACGAGGCCTAAACCTGTTGCTTTTTGACGTTCTCATTGGACCCAACTCATAGACGAAAATGAGTGCTAATTGAAACTAGCACTCATAACCAAAGAATTCAGTGTGTTCAGGAGCCCATATCCTGGTGTGGTTGACTTGTTATTTTTAAAATTTTCTTTTCGATTGCTATATCTCTTTTGGGATGTTGTAGTTAGTCTATTAATAGATGGCAATTGAAAAAGGCCACCAACGACAGTCATCCGATAAAAATCTAAACGAAAAAAATACTTTCTTAAGAGTAATCAAGTCTGTTCGTTGTATTAAGGCTAATGAGCTCCAGAAATTATAGCACGTTAACCTAACAACCGTTGTAGGAGTAGCCATGGCCATGGCCGGCGAAAATTACGCTTGGGTTACCTTAGTGTAGAATGCCATACTTTTAGTAGTTTTGATCAAAGATTGTTTTTTCGGCATATCACTGAAGTTAAAGAAAAACTGAGCTTGATTGTCATCTTTGAGTATAATGGTCGACAGAACAACAACAGAGAATATCGGCTCCTTTGCAATTCCCTGTGGACTGCTGTTAAAAGTTCGATGGGTGGGGAGTTGTTTTGGCTCCAGAAGTTTGCTTGATATTTCGCTAGAAAAGCTTACTAGGTGCAGCTTCTCAGGCTAAGACTATCGAGGGTTACCAAGAGTTCCACGATTTGGAGGTAAGAGAAGATATCTTTAACTCAAACGTGAGTTAATGTGCACAACTTACGCTTTCGCAGTGAAGGGAAGCATTTCAGCGTCACGTTAAAGTTCAACAAATGCGAAGCCACTAAGCGCAAACAAGGAAGTGAGCTCTATCTTTCGTACTTAAGCCTTCACTGTGAGCAATCAGTGGCTTAGATAAGAAATAGTTTTGTAAATCTTTAAAACTTTTAGGGCTGGAGTTGCTTACTAATTGGTAATGGAATGATTAAACTTGATACAATGAGCGTACGGTAAACAACACTAGTTCCAATTGTAGCACTGCGAAGGACTCTATATTGAGTTTATGTCATAAATTAAAATGGCCAACAGTTGAGCACGCCACGATCGAATGTATTAGTTTCTTGGCGTCTCAGTAAGTTCAAAAAGTTACTTTATCATTCAAAACTTGTATGAAAAACGTATTAAGAATCTGGGTCCTTGGAATGACTTAGCAATTGTTAGGCCGAGCGGGGAGGCATTCTTGAAGATCTATATTGATAGATTAAAGCAAAAACTTGCAGGCACACGTGCAAGTTTACAATGCAATAAAAAAAATATCTATAAGAATACATGTTTTCTTTTTAAAGAAAGTTAAAAATGAATCTATTCACAAAACAACGCTTGAAGAGTTCCGTGCGAATGCGTGGTAGAATGTAATCATGGCGACATTTATGTAGCGCCTACTTATTTCAAACATATTTCTTCCTTGACGTTTTGAACATGCATAGTAAATTGCTGCGCGAGAATTTGAAACCAGGTGTTCTTCGCATTAGAGTAGCCCGTGCGGGGGAGGGAGGGCGTACTCGAGGAAATTTCGTACGGGGAAGTTCCGCGCAGAGATCCAACCACTTACCCGTTTTATAAACCGATCATTATTTTTTGACAGAAAATGTACTATTCTGTATACCTTTTACTGACAAATTGTACCCCTTTTTCTCGTCTCTTTCACATTCATAAAATGATTTTGTGAGCCCTTTTTTGGTTCTGATGACGGGATTGTAAGACCATATTAGAGTCGTTTCTTTATTATTCCATTTCAGATGTTTACATCTTTAAAACATCAACGATTACCTTGTTGACACTCCTTATAGGCCAGTTCTGAATTATATAAATTCGTACTTGGTTCCGAGGCTAAGGGGTACAATAAATACTACTTAATAACAGAGAGTAAGGTCATTACAGAGAAATCTCAGTCCGAGTCATATGTATTGACCGAGCGATAGCGAGATCAATACATCAATGCCGAGGTCTAGATTTTCCTGTAACGACTGAACGAACGAGATTATAAGTTATTTACTGCATAGCCTTTTCATCATGGACCTGAGCCTGCAATCAATTAAAACTAACAAATGGCCTGCGGATAACTTCAAAAAAACACGTCACCCAAATAAGTTGTACACTTGAGCCCGCGATAGAGTCAGGTGACACTTGTCAGCGGATGATCTTTTTGACAGCTGTCAATTGACCACAACATGGATTTCCATTTATAGGGAAGTCCACTATAAAATTATCGTGACAATTTATAATTCAATGACAGCACTAATATTGGAACTGTATCATAAAAAAGTTTTAAACTTTTTATTAGTCTCATGTATCACTGAATTGTTCTCTACTCAGGTATGGGAATGCAATGGGCTTTGTTTCCACTCTTAAGTAAGTAATAAGCAATTGCAATTGATTTATTGTAGGTGAAATACTCAAAGTCGTTTTTTCTTTGTTTGTTTTTTTCTTTTACTCATTACTAAATGAACTGGTTTATCACTTGTACTAAAAGGGACTATGTCATAAGGATGTTGCTGTTTTTGGTTAATTCTGTGCTTAAGTCACAAATATCCTCCATTAGAGATATAACGAAGATTATCAAGCAAATCTCATCAAGACGCATTACCCATCACAATTTTTTTGGGATTGTTGCAGGCATAGCGTTGATAAAACTTCAAAAAGTTGGGCCAACATTGTCTCAATCCGTGCTCATCCTTGGGGTCATCTTTCCCATCCTTTGCAACAGACGATAGGAAACGGTTTCAATGCTTAAAAATAGTCTAAAATAACAAAGCTGGACCGTTCTAGTGATGCGAGTTCAAGTATTAGCATTTAAAAGGTAGCAAATAGCGTGACAAACCCCTTTTACATATATAATTTTCACTGGGTTTTTTAATACAAACAGTATCAGAAATTATGTTTATTGTCTTTGATAACAGCTACATTTACCTGGGTGTTGATGACATCTGATGCAGTGTTATCCTCAGACCATTCAAGCACTAAGGCGAGTAGTGTCCTCGATGTTGCAGTGAATTCGAATGTGGCAGGCCAAAATACAGCTGCAGTACCTTCACTGTCTTCTGTCTCCTTGTCATCCTCAAAATTTTCTCTTTCAAGTACCTTGGCCATAAGTAGTTCCTCATTTGTGGCACTGAGCTCTGGTATGGCAAAAGAACTAAGCACCGCCGCATTGCCGTTGGTGCCGTCTAAGCTGGTGCGATCATTGGCTGCTGTGTCAAAATCAGTTGTTCGTTTAAGCCGTCCATCCAGAAGTGAATCACCCCCTGTCGCCATAAGTTCGAGTTGGGCTTTGGAGCAAGGTACATCCGTATTGCTCTCAGTGTCTTCCTTGCTGTTGTCATCGTCAGCTATTTCTCCAAACAGCTTATAACAAAGCAATTTGCCATCTGTCGTGGTGAGCACTACTCTGGCATTACATAGAAGTACAACTGAAACACCTTCACCGTCTTCCATGCTGCTTGCATCTTCAACAATGGTCTCGCCAAGATTAGGTACGGTATTTCAAAGATCTCATTGTGATACAACGAACATTATTATGTATAACAGTATTGTAACCTGGCGGAGTAGAAAATGCGTACCCAATCTGCGTCCAGAATAATTCAGCTTTTGCAACAAATAAAGTTTTTCCTCTTGTAACTCTCTTGGCTAAAGGAAAACAATTCAATGTTATATACTTCTTAATAACAATTATTGACCTCAGTGTCAGTGGCTATTGTTGAACGTTTACTAAGCCACAAAAGGAAAGCACGAATAAATATAATAAGGGAATTCTTAGTAAAGGCTCCCATATGTTTTGTGGATGAATAACAGCTTTTTTTTTTGTTTTTTGTTTTTGAGTGTCCCTTTCGAAAGCCAAATCATGTAAAGATAACTAGTAGAGAAGTCGATGTACGAAACGACCTGCTTTGGCACTTGTCGTTCTTATCAGCTTTGATATGGCGGGAAGTACAGACAAAGGGAAAAACCCTCTATATTTTTCACTTTTACGAGTTCCTCGCAGTTTTCTAAATTTGAGGAAACCTTCCTCGCAGAAATCATTGATGTTCATAAGTATCTCCAGTTCCTTCCTTGAATTCTTGAATTCGAAGTTCTACATGGAAGTCATTTTTTTTAGCTGAAGCAAACCGTTTCACTGGCTCTTTAACTGAAACCACCTTTAGTTAACTATTGCAGCTTATTTTTCTGAAGTAGCTGTTGTTCACATGGCTTTTACAACGAAAAAAGACAACCTGAACTTTTTTCACCGTCCCGACAAGGCCTTTCTTTCAGCAAAAGTAATTAAAGGCAGGCGCCTAAGGCCAAACTTTTCTTTAAGTCACGGATCGGACAATTTTTGAAAACATCGTAAGACAACAACAACAACAATAAGCTTTATTTTCATGACCATAACAAAGTATTACAGCATTGCAAAAGCTACTTGAAATTAATCATTGATTCCTTGTAAATTAAATATTCAAAATAATTTGAAAACGTATTAATCATTGTTCATTTCTAACCATCACTAGGATTAATTATTCCGGGGATGAGTTTGTCTCTCAATTCAAAGCAAGTTGATATAAATGAAATTAATTGGATGTTAATAAAATAGTCAGTGGAATTCATCAGATGTGATAATAAGGACTCATGTGATTGTAGTCGTACAAATGGTATTTTAGGTTCTAGTTTAGAGAAGAACATATCTCTTATCGAAGAAAAACTTGGACAATCTAATAAAAAGTGAGTTTCATCTTCAATTATGTTACAATTGCAGAGATTGCATAACCTTTCGTCACGTGGTATATTGTCGTATCTACCTGTCTCAATCCTAAGTTTGTGACTGCTTATTCTCAGTTTCACTAATGTTTTCCTAGAAGGGTTCTTTCTTGTTAGATCTAGGTAGGCAGAAGGGCTATAATTCGTTTTGATTTTATAATAAAAGTTATAAATTAAGTTTTTGTGAATGTTGAAGGGTGTGATTCCAGTAAGAGATATATTTCTTTTGCATAAGATCTACATATTGCTTAATTTTACATTTATTCAGTAAATTACAATTAAAGCCTGGGAAGACTAAAATTTTGATGAAATGCCAACCATTTTTATTGGTATGATATTTTTAAAAGAGTTCGGTAGCAAATCTCTTATTTATTTATGTTTATCTACAGTAATGCTTTCAATTGAGTTGTTTTGGTTCACAGCCAGATTACTCTTTGATTTTGTACTATAAAGCTAAATCACAGTTTGTTTCCTCTTGTTGCAGCTTGTACCTCCGGTGAATATCTTAATGGATTTAGTGGATCCTTTTCAACTCCAAATTTTCCAAGTAACTTCCCTCAGTACAGCAGATGTACCTGGAATATTACAGTTCCCAGCGGGTACATCATTAAACTTAGATTCCTCTACTTTCGATTGGAGCCAAATCAGTACATTCCCTGCTATAATGCTCCAGAGGCCCGTGTTACGGTCACAAATGTTGCTTCAGATGATGGGTATCAGCCGTTCATGCTGTGCGGTCAGTCTCTTCCTCATCCAGTGTATTCGGTAGGGAATTCCGTTCAAGTCATATTCACGTCTCTGCGCAGTCAATACCCAGGGTTTAATGCAACTTACACCGCTATCACGGATAATTCAGGTACGTGGTATACATTATTTATAAGACATCAATGATCGAGGTAAGATTACAAAAACATTACCAGCAACAACTCGCCCCATAAAAGGTAATCCAAGAAAGTCTTGGATTCTGGATTCCACGCTGTGGATTCTGGATTCTGGATCTCAGTGGCATTTAGATTGCGGATTCCAATCATAAGTAGGATTCCGGATACCTCGAGTAGAATCACATATTCCAAATTTGAGGATTCCGCATTCCACAAGCCAATTGTTTCTCCGATTCCGGTATCCCAATTACATACCTTACATGGCGGGAAACAACGGGCATAAACAGACAAACAAAAACAATCACTTTTTATGGAGCTAGATCGATCTCATACTATCAGGCAATTGCTGTACTTACTAGGCGACCAAACAATTGACTCAGAAAATATTCATGACGTATTACTACTTGAAAATGTAAAAGAGCAAAAGAGGAATAATGAAATGCCAAAGGGAACACGATTGGGTTGGTAAATCTGAACAAGATACTGCATTCAAGTATACTTTGAGAACACCTGCGTTTCAAGTTTTTCCTTATTTGTACGCAAGCCTGATGCTCTCGAGAATCATCAGTTGCCATGTGGAGATCACAATTTTGTCAGCCAAAGAGGTTTCTTTCGCCAATTTGGAGGCTCAGAGTGAACAAAGAAAGATCAAATTACAAAAAAAATACCCTGGCTTAAAGCCCTAAAATAACCAAGAAATACGGGATAAACTCGAGCTGTAAAAGTATTGTAGTACTATTCGCAATCGATGGCAGGAAGCATAGATGTTTTGTCTGTAAGAAGTATTTTGTAGTTAAGCCCCCTTATGAGTCAAGCATGACAACTACATTTATCTTAGTATTTCATTAAAAGTGATGCACTAAGCCGTTTCAGATGGATTCTGCGATATTGAGACGACTGTAAAGAAGTGCTCTTGAAATTATTAAGAGGGGCAGTGGAAGATCTGCTTTACCAAGACATTAAGGAGTTAAAAAGAAAAAAAATGTTTGGAATATTTTTCAAAATATACTCCAAGAGATGAAGAGATATGTGTGATATTCTTTTAAAGTCTGTCCAAATATGACGACCTTGAATGAGATTTCAGGAGTCATCACCGGTCCTTTCTATCCCAGACATTATCCTACTAACCAAAGCGGCAGCTGGAAAATCAGGGCAAGAAAGAGAAAACAAATTCTTTTTACTATTGAAGACATGGATTTTTCTTCGTGGTGCAGTGGAGTATGGTTACTTGTATGATTAGAACGCCAACAAAAAGATTTCTTAAAATTCATTTCGAATTCGCATATTAAGGGTTTTTTTTCTTATTCATTTTGGAACCAATCGACAAATATGTTCATACACCACCGTAGCTCCCTCGAAAACCACACCCGATTCCAGACCCAATTGGGCAAAATCCATACCCGTTTTCAGACCAAAACGGCGCAAAAACCATACCCTTTGGGGCGGCACATACCTAGCTTAGGTAAGGGAGTACCTCCCCCTGGGAGATGCATAAACCGATTCTTGGAAGAGGCGCCCTGTGGTTTAATGCTCGTTTACTGGAGATTGAGTTTAACAGTATCTTCACCAGGCGTATTAAAAAGCATGTTTTGTATAAACACATATGTCTAAACTTTCTATGACTGTAAACTTGCAGTTGAAAATAAACATCATAAACAGCTGATCGATCGCGCAAAGCCTGATGATGTACACCTACCTTTGAAACAGTTCGTTCTTATTACCATTTTGATTTATACGGCGGCATTTTAACCAAAACTTTGGCTGAGTAACGGTCAATCTTTCTATCTCTTCTTCACTAAAGCCAGCACCGGGAATGTCCCCTGCAGTAAGATCTACTTCATGATCGTCCGCCGTGTTAGTTATTTTAAATTTGCTGCAAGGACCATTTAAGTCTCACTTCCATGCAACTTCCGGTTTTCTTTTCTGGAATCGGAGTATTACAGAATTTCTTTGGTTTGGTGGGTTTCGGGCATTTTCGCTGAAAAAAGCTCTCCTCCAAGAGCCAAACATGAATGGCGAACAGTCGAGTTTGCGGTTAAACTTCCTGATATAAGAAGATTGCGACAGTAACCCCATAGATACTTGGCCTCTTGTAGGGCACAAATTATTAGTATTTTTTTTGTGCCAAATCACAGACAAACATTCGAATAAGTCGTGAAACTGGTCGTCAAGAGTAGTCCCAGGGGCTCTCTCTCCGGTTCTTGAAAACTTTCGCCGCCGTTTTTCCTGACTCAACTGACCGCCCCTGGGTCTCTAGGTCTAGTTAATAAATTTATAATTTAAATCAAACCGGGGAGATCCATATGACGTTTAAGGGTGGGGCTGGGTGACTTTGGAGAAAAAATAATTTTCAAATAGTGCAAGAATGAAGCAATATGTAAAATCTTACTTCGAGCTAATATTCTTATTTGTACACCTAATAAATAGAAATCACTTTTGGCCACAGTAGATTAGGCGTAGACAACAAAATCACTTTTGTGCCCACCCAAAACAACCTTTATTTAAATTTATAATTTTATGCTATAAAGGCCGTAAAGACACGATAATCCCCGGTGGCAGCCAAACATTTAAAAGGACTACAATTTTTTTTTATTTACGAAGACGTGTATTGAGAGTGAAGTGTCTATGAATATATCTGAGTCACGAGTAAAACCTTGCAGATTTAAGGTGGCTGAATACTGTTTTGGAAGTTTTTGAGTGTATGTCATTTGCCAATTCATGGCAAGAGAAGGTTGTAGCTTGAAAGCTGAAACTTTGCAAGTGAAAAATATACTGATGCCAGAAAGATTTTAATTGACAGGTAAAATTTGACGTTTTCGTAGTTTCCATGGCAACATGAACGATTGAATGCAACCTTAAAATTTAATTGCTCCGTTTACATAAAATTCGCTCATGAGATTTTCCAATAAACTTACACACAGCTTACGATGGTTAATCATTACCATTTGAAATTTATTTGACCAAATTTTAACAGACGGGTTTTTAGATAATCAAGAATATAATTGTACGGTAATTATCAAATGTGTCACAAGATTCGTTTGTTTAACTTCCATTTTAAAGTTATTGTAAGCTTACTTCACCTTGCTGGACTATACGAAAAGTCTTAATTACTTGATGGGTTTCCGAGCTGCATCTCGACCGGTAAGCTTTGAGCGATTTCCGATTTCTTTTTGTCGCGCGGCGCATTTCTCAACTACAACCCAATAACCAAGCCAGCCAAGAATAACAAACGAATGTTGACAGCAGCTGTATTTCATTTTGTAAATCCAGTACAAAAAGACTGGTAAAACATCACAAGATGACACAAAACTCTGTGAGCTTCAGCTATCAGTCAACAAGTCTCAGATACTGCATAAATTTTCCTCATGAATCTTCTTCGCCTGTTAATTCTTGCTCTCTGCCTTTCCGCTTCTTTCTCTTTCTCGTCGCTCTTCACTTACAAGCAAACATGTAGATTAAATTAAATCCGCTATTGTTTCTTATCATAAATTTTTATCGAAACAGTTTACTAGAAACTGAGCACTACGGTCACAAATCCTTAGGCTTAAAATACTTTAAACAAGTTTCTAATTAAACAGGTTTTTGAACGCGACGACTTGGCCACGCCATTTCTTGGGCGATTTCCCGCCAAGAAAAACGCGGTTTGCACAAATACATCGCACGATTTATAATATTTTCCCCCCCCCCCCGACGGGCTGACACCTGATTCCCTTCCAACATCCCCGAAGAGTGTAGGGACGGACAGAGTACGCTGACGTCACCACCAAACTTTCTTACCCATGGTGCTCCCCTGGCCTGCGCGCGAGCTCCGCTAATAATAATTCTTGTAAGTACCCACAAACATAAAGGTGCGTCGTTTGTTAATTTCCTAATGTAGCTGTTGTTCATATGCGCTTTAATAACAAAGAAAGACAGCCTGAACGAAAGAAGAAATCTTCATGTTAAAGTAAGCGCAGGCACCTAATACCTACTAAAACGTTCGTTTGAGTCACCGAACGGACTCGTAAGAAGGCAGTCAATTGTCTGTGACTTGTTCGCAATATCATCTCGATGATTAAAAAAAAAGGTTTTTCTAGAAACAAATTAAACACAAAACGCTTCTGGCGCATCCCTAAATTATTTAGTGTTTCCGTCCCGCATTTGGTTTGATCTAATCCCTTCTCAGGTTAACAAGATTCTTCCTTGAAAGTGGTATAATTCTAATTGTCCTCGATACTTAAGCTCAGTCCATTTATATGGCTTGCAGTCTGTCCCAATATGGCAACCTTGAATGAGACATCAGGAATTCTTACCAGTCCTTACTATCCAAGGCGTTACCCTTTTAACGAGAAATGCAGCTGGAAAATTACAGCAAGTAAAGGAGAACGCATTGTGTTGGTCATTGAAGACATTCATATTTGGGACTGTGGTTCATCTTGCACGTGTGACTACCTGGAAATACAAAATGGCTTATCCTCTGATGGCATTTCAGGCAGGCCAAGATGTAGCTCAGATAAAGACCGTGGGATAGTATACCATTCGGCAAAAGATGTCCTGAGGGTGACGTTTATTTCTGATAGTGGTAGTTACTGGTGGTACAGTGGCATGTACCGTGGATTTAAGGCAACTTACATTAAAGTGAAATATAATGCAAGAACCACGGGTAAGTTTTTAGAAATCTGCTTAAACGCAAAGTTAAAGGTTTATGTGCAGGTTATCAATTTTCAAGCAAGTTAGATAAAATATTATTTCCTTATAACAGGTTTATAGCAACTGTAACATTCGAATACTTTACGGAATAACACAACACAAACTAAAATGGCGATGAACTGCCAACAATTTTCATTCGCATGATGTTAAAAGTGCTTGGTAGCAAATCTCCTATTATTTAAGTTTGTCTATTGCAACGCTTTCGATTGAGTTTTCTTGTTTTGTTTTGTTTTTTGGTTCACAGACAGGTTACTCTTTGATTTTGTACTATAAAGCTAAATCACAGTTTGTTTCCTTTTGTTGCAGCTTGTACCTCCGGTGAATATCTTAATGGATTTAGTGGATCCTTTTCAACTCCAAATTTTCCAAGTAACTTCCCTCAGTACAGCAGATGTACCTGGAATATCACAGTTCCCAGCGGGTACATCATTAAACTTAGATTCCTCTACTTTCGATTGGAGCCAAATCAGTACATTCCCTGCTATAATGATGCTCCAGGATCCCGTGTTACAGTCACAAATGTTGCTTCAGATGATGGGTATCAGCCGTTCATGCTGTGCGGTCAGTCTCTTCCTCATCCAGTGTACTCGGTAGGGAATTCCGTTCAAGTTATATTCACGTCTCTGAACAGTCAATACCCAGGGTATAAAGCAACTTACACGGCTATCACTTATAGTTCAGGTACGTGGTATACATTATTCATAAGTCATCAATGATTGATTTAAGATTAAAAAAAACATCGCCAACAACAGCTCGCTCCATAAAACGTGAACCAAGAAAGTCTTGAATTCAGAATCCCATGCCGTGGATTTTGGATTCCTGTTATCAGTGGCATTTAGATTGCGGATTCCAATTATAAGTAGAAGCCTGGTTTCTCGAGTAGAATCACAGATTCCAGATTCCAGGATTCCGCATTCCACAAGCACATTTTGGATCATTTTACGTTTCTGGGAAACTACCCACCTACCCCTCCCCTCAGCCGACATTAACACTGACTTCTTACTTAGGGCAAAATGTTGGCTTAGGGGAGGGGAAGGTGAGCAGTTTCCCGGAAACGTAAAATAATCCCACATTCTTTCTCCGATTCCGGTATTCGGAGTACCTTACATGGAGAGAAACAACAGCCATAAAGAAACAAACAAATGGAGCTAGATCGATCTCGCACTTATTCAGGCAAAAACTTAACAAGATATTGCATTTAACTAAATTTAAAGAATAAGTTTGTTTCAAGTTTGTTTTTATTTGTACGAATGTCTGATGCTCGAGAATTATCAGTTGCTATGTGAAGATGACAATTTTGTCAGCCAAAGAAGACTCTTTCGTCAATTTGAAGTTTAAAGTTCAGAGTTAACAAAGAAGGATTAAATTACCAAAAATACCGTGGCTTGACGCCTTAAAATTACCAAGAAATACGGGAGAAAATAAACTCGCGCTTGAAAAAAGTGTTGTAGTAGTATTCGTAATCGATGGCAGGAAGCAAGATGTGTAGTGTCTTACGGATTTACCAAGGATTGAATCGGATTTAACCACCAACACACACCACCGTGCACACATCATATGTGTATTCAATCATCATATTACAGTCAGAGCGTATGCTCGATAATAAACATGAGAGTTGGGGACGGTAGACCTAAATATTCATATTGTACATTACTTGTTGGCTTAAAAGAAAACGAAAAGAAAATAAAGCCTAGCTAACAATATATATAAATGTCTCTGAGCGCCCTACAGAAATCCTAATTTGACTGAACATTCCCAAGTGGTTTCAGTGGAAACATAACAAAACACAACAAATGGTTCGAGTTCAGTTCAGAGTTCCTGTTCTCAAAGTTTCAAAGTTCTGCTCTGAATCAAGCTGAATAAAGCGTAAAAGTCTTCAACTTTAGATAGTAATCTTTTGACTCTTGTTGGACGTAACGTGACAGAATCCCTTTACTCCATAGTAGCATCATCTGATCGTGTGTACTCCAATTGGCCGTCCTCACTTGCTCTCTCAGAGGAAAGATTTACAGGTTCACTGGACTCTTGGTTTGATAAACTTTGTGTTGCTCTCTGAGCGTCTGAAGCATCTGTTGACTTACTAGTGGCTGGTGATACATCACTGACAGCGTTGACAGTTTGTTCTCTTTCTCCTGCCTCAGTAACACCTTATCACGTTCTCGAATCTCGCTTTCACGTGCATTCCTTTGGCAGTCTGCATACACCTTTCCCTTTGCTTTTCTCTCACTGTCGCGATCTCGAACCTCACCCTTGATGCTGAACTCTTCGAGATGGGGTAGTTTGGTCCTGATACGTCTTCTCATTAATAGTTCTGCCGGACTAACCCCAGTAGTAGAATGTGGAGTACTGCGATACATCATTAAAAAGCTATCCATCTCTGATTTCCAGTTGCGACCCTCTGCTTGAGCAATAGGCAGGCGCTTCAGGATACTGTGGTTTTGCCTTTCTATTTCACCATTGGCTTGTGGCCATAAGAGTGCGGTTCTTCTATGTCCAATTCCGTTTTCCTCCAAGTACTTCGTAAAATGTTCACTGGTAAAATGAAGACCATTGTCGGTTCTTAAGGACAGGCTGCGGCTTGCATAACTAATAACTCGCAGCTCTTCTCCTTGCTCTTGAACTAGCACGCCTCCTTAGCCTGCAGGGCTTGCGTCTGCGATCACCTCAGCTGGTGCATTGTTATCAAAGTATCCAAGTGTCTCTGCAATGGACAGTCGCTTCTTTAACTCATGAAATGATTGCTGTTGCTCCGGCTCCCACACAAACGGTTCTCCACTTTTTGGAAGCTGGCGGAGGGGTGCAGATACTATTGCTTGGTCTGGAATAAACCGTGCAGTGAAATTGACCAGACCAAAGAAGCTTCGTAAAGTTCTATCTGACGATAGGCGGAGGTAAGATCCAACTTGCTAAAGAACTTGCACTGGTTCGAATCTTGTAAAACTTCGTCAATGGTGGGTATTGGGAAACGCTTTCGTTTTACTGCCATGTTTGCTTGTCGTATATCCACACAAACGAATATCACCTGAGGGCTTGAGCACCATTACCACTGGTGAGACCCACGAGCTTGGTCCACTCACCTTTTTAACGATGTCTAGTTCCACAAGTTCATCCAGGTCATCCAATTTGGTACTCAGTTTATCACGCAAGTGGTAAGGGACCCGCCTAATTGGTTGTGCCACAGGCTGTACCTCTGGGTCAATCGGGACTATTAGCTGGAAATCTTTCAGGTTGCCAACACCTTCACAACATCCTGGGAACTTTTCAAAAATACTGGCCTCCACCCATAGAAACCTCTAGTGAATTTACGTGAACTCCTAGCTTCAAAACTAATAGATAAATGGCAGTTTCCCGCCCAAGGAGGGCGTGTCCCTCATTTTCAATGACAACAAATTCGACCCCTCTTAACACTCTCTCTCTCTAACAGAAACTTCTGCGGTAAACATGCCTTTAATTTGTAGTAGCTGATTACTACCATATGCATACAACTTCCTTGAAGCCTTAGTCGACACACGTGCAACCTTATTTGCTTTCAATTATTCCCATACATTACGACCTATGACATTGCAACTAGCACAAGAATCAATAATCATTGTTACTGGTAAACCTCCTATCTTCACAGGAAGTTTCCCATCACTTGAAACATTATTAGAATCATCTATGCACCTCCCTTCTTTCCGACATCAGGTTTACACGGCCCTCCAGCTCATCGACCACTGGTTTGCTTCTCCTTAGTTTTACACACAGCCTCAAAATGTACTGATCCATTACACTTCCTGTACTGTTTCCCTCTCGCTGGAAAACGACGATCGTCGGCTTTACGTCCCGTATATCCATAACAAAAACATTTGACTTTTCTTGCGCTCGCACCCCCTTTGTAATTCGTCCTTCCACTCACACTATTTACTTCACTACGGACCTCACCACTTCCTCCTTCGATTGAACGGGCCTGTTTTTCAGATTCCTCCATAGAACCAGCAATTTCTCTTAATTGTGGCAGTGCCAAGTTTCGACCCTTCTAAAATAACTTCCGACGGAGTTCGTGCGACAAGCATTTGCTTATCACTTGATCACGAATTTGCTCATCCACAGTTGCAGCGCCTCCGAATTCGCAGGTTTGGGCTTTTTGTCTCAGTCTAGTAACAAACTGTTTGACGGTTTCGTTTGCCAGTTTACTTGTTTCACGAAAACAAAGCCTTTCATGCGGAACATTCTGATAGCTATCTGATCCTCCTTCTTCGGTCAAGGTGAAATAAATATCTTGCACATTTAATCCGGCAGTATGCAGCAATAAAGCCTTGAAGTTCTTTTGATCGACATTTTTGACTCCTTTTCCCGTCGCAAACAATTCAAAAGCTCGAAGCCATCTTTCCCAGCTTGCGGAAATACCAGCAGTTTCTGAACAGTCAAAGGGCTTTAATCCTTGTGCGTCGCTTAAATATACACTTGCCATCTCGAATAAACTTCTTCAAATGACCGTCCTCGCCGCCAAAATGTAGTGTCTTACGAATTAAACCAAGGATTGAATCGGATTTAACCACCAACAATCACACTATTGCTGCTCGTACAAACATGTGCATTCAATCATCATAACAGTCAGAGCGGATGCTCGATAATACAAACATGGGGGGTGGGGACGGTATTCCTAAATATTCACAGATACTAAAAATGTTATGTTAGCAAGCAGTATTTTTTATTTTGTAGGGGGCTTAAAAGCCGCGCCTTTCAAGCATGACAACAATATCTCTCTTAGTATTTCAAGCAAATACTATTATAGTAAGCCGTTTTCAGATGGATTCTGGGATATTGAGTCGGCAGTAAAGAAGTGCCCTTGAAAATATTAATCAGGGATGAGGGGGGAAGATCTGCTTTACCAAGATATTAAGGCGTTAACAAAAATATACTCCAAGAGATATGTGTAACATTCTTTTACAGTCTGTCCAAATATGGCAATCTTGAATGAGACTTCAGGAGTCATCACCAGTCCTTTCTACCCCAGATATTATTCTAATGCGCAAAGCTGCAGCTGGGAAATCAGGGCAAGAAAAGGCAAACAAGTTTTATTAACTATTGAAGACATGGATATTGAAGACATGGATATTGATTCGTCAGGTGGCGGGTTGTGCAGTGAAGTATGGCCTTGCTCGTGTGGGTATTTGGAAATTCAAGGTGGATCCATTTCAGGCTATGATGGTCCCAAATGGCGTGTATGTTCCGTTCTTTCAACACCCAACGCAACGTATGTTTGGTTTAAAGAGAGAATTAAAGTACTATTTGTCTCCGACAGTAGTATAGGATGGGGCTCTAGATTTAAAATATCATATACTCAAGTTACCTTCGGTGTATCTGGTAAGTAAATACTGCTTATTTCCTGTTGTGGAAGTGAAAATGACCAAACCTTAACGCCAAGCTAGGGATACATCTTTCACTAAGGATTCAGATAACGAAAAGATGAGTTTTTTGTTTTTTCTTTCGTTCGTTTATTTGGCTTTAACATTTGGGCAATTTGCTTATCATCTGGGTGGGGCAAACACTCCATTTTCTCTGTGGTATGTTTTGGTTGGTGACTAGTAACCTTAGACCGCGCATGGTCGCCTAAAGACCTGAATACAAGGCGTTTCTGGAGAAACTGAGTATTTCTTACCTACTGGCCCCAGTTGTTAAAAAGGTGGATAACGCTATCCACCTAATAAATCACTATCCACTGGATAGCGCAATTTCTTTCCCTAACACTTATCCGTTGGATAGTGATTTATCTGGTGGATAGTGCTATCCAACTTTTGAACAACTGGGGCCAGAAATACATCTTATCCCACGTTTCTGGAGAGAAACTAATTTCTTTTTTTTATTTTTGTTTTGTTTGTTTGTTTTTTTCATTAGGGTTACCACACGCAACCACCACAAAAGTAACACCTGCAAGTAAGTATCCTATGAAGATTAAAGTAGTACAGTGATAAGTTTCTGATCCTACTACAATCTAGAGCTCGCTTGAAAACTGATCACGGTTTGATAAAGCTCCTGGACGCCAACTATCAGGATATTAGATAACAGAAAAATAGCCTCTGGAACCCAGGGCACCAAAAAGCTGTCACGGTCGCTAAAGAGAGGTGGTCGTTTACAAGAGGTTCTAATTACAGGGCTTTGACTAGGAAAGTTTTAGTGGTTTTGATACATGTAGGTGGTTGGTCACTTACGAGAGGTGGTCGCACATGGAGGTTTGGACGGTACACTAATTTTTGGCAGGTTATGATATCCGTCAGGTAACAGTTGACGTCGAAATAGGCTTTTGGGATGTTATATTTTCGGGGCTTTTAGTTGCTCGTGTTTGTCCACTTTTAGTATAAGTTAATATGTGCCGGGCACCTGAAGTAATGTGATTTATATTTTGAATAAATCATAAAGATGGAAATCACGGGTTATTTATTTCCATACTGTTAACTGCGATTTCATGTTGCTCCCGATAATCCATCTTGGACAAATATGATTTCTCAGTTTAAGCAGATTGAACTCAATCTTTTACAATCTTGGTAAAAGTATCGATTTCAGTCTCTAAAACACAGGGCTAGAATTTGAAACTTTAGAAGCTTGGAATTAAGCCTTATTAGATAGCTGGTTTTTGAGACTTTGCAATCAGAAGGTAGAAAAAGTACTGAAAACCATGCATTTACAATTACTGCGAACTTTGAGGAAATTTGTATTGAACCTATACTTGTGACGTAAAAGGTTGTGAATACAAGTTTCTGCCTGTCAGATTCCGGAGTAGTGATTTTTAACTTCAGTGTAAGTTTGATTTCACCTCCATTTTTTTAATCCAGTTTGAAAGCTCAATGTAGATTTAAGCTTGATAAAGTGAAATCTTGTTTATTAAGTTTATTTATCAAGTGGCAAAGACTTAAAATTCAAGATCATATGGTGGATCATCTTGCATTGAAGATTTGTTATGCACAAAGAAACCTTTGATTCAAGTCTCCACACCACCAAAACGGATTTGATTGGAGTTTTCAAATTAAGGCCAACTGAAATCAGATTGACATTGATTTAGATTCAAGTCTCCATACCACAAAAACGGCTTAGATTGGAGTTTTCAAATCAAGTAAACTCAAATCTCATGCACATAGTTGAGTGGCATTCAGCATTTCTTAATCGTGATCCTTGTTAAACGCTTTTAAAAGTTTTGATATTTTATCTAATCTACAGTTATATTGGCATAGTGTGAATGAAAATTGTCTCTTCTGGTTACTCCATATTAAAGCTTAAATTAATTGGTTGAAATATTTCCTCGTTGAGTGAAAAAAAGTGCACAAATAGACTAAAAGAAGAGTTGTCATAGGCAAACTAATGGCTCGTGTGCTCTACATTAACGGATTAAGGGAAGAAATGTCTAACAGGAAGAGGCTTCAATTCACAGATCAGAACAACATTGGTACTTTTGTCTTAAACAGATATTTTTATGTTTGAAATGTTTGGATAGGTTGTTTCATCGCTTTATAGTAGACAATTGAAATACATTTAGTTTGTCAACATATTTAAAATATACATATTTCCTTACACTGATCTATTTCCTTTTTCATTGTTTGTAGGGGCGATGTACAGTGAACTTGAGAATCGGAGCATTGTTGTTGTAGATATTGATAAATAGATAATTGACAGACGTGGCAGCATGCGTCAAAAAAGCTGTCCAAACTCAGGATTCAAAATTCTCTCCTGATCCGCATCCTTTCGTGTATAGTTCAGTCCTACTTTGAGGCGCAAGAAAGGAGATAACATTGAGAACGAAAACTGATTTAAGGGAGACTGCGAATACAAATAAAAATTTTTACCCTTCCCTGTTTACTTATTAGGGTCATGTACATGTAGCAGCTACTCGGAAGAGAAGTCACCAACTGACCCAAAGCAATACTGGAACAATTCAAAGAATGACATGTAATTGTTTTCTGCCACCAATCAGGAGAGACCTTACGAGCAGCTCTACACAACTGGCTTATTACAGGGAGTATTCTTTTATAAGACACACGTGACCCTACTTCTAAGGTAGCCTGTTGTAGGCCTCTCAGATTGTGGGGATGACGCACACATGTAAGTGAAAGGCCGGCGAAAAGGGGTTTTGATGGTAGTGTGCTAGTCCAGCAAAAGATTTCTCAGCTATCTACCATAAAGACTGGATTAACATTGATGTCATGCATAACAAGGGGTGGTTTGCAAAGAGTACAGATGCCGTCTCGCTAGAAGTATCTTGATTCTGCATGAGTCACTGGAAATGCAGAATGGTGAACGCAGGGCCAAGTTAACCTGAGAAAACGGCCGACATTTCGAGGCGCCACCACAGTGACTGGTTACCCCGCGCGAAATGACCCCTGGGAAATGACTGCAGAAATGTGTCACTACCCAGTTCTGGATAGTGATTGGTCGAACCACGAAGGAAATTTTCTTCAGCCAATCTGAAGCACTACCAGATCTGTCATCAGTATGGAATTTCTGCAATCGTTTCTCAGAAGTCATTTCGCAGGAAACCGGTAGTGAAGTCCCGAAATGTCGACTGTTTACTCAGGCTAGGGCCATGCATGTTATTTACTTGCTGAGCTTAAATTATTTCATTTACATTTCTTTGCCTGACTAATAAATTATTTCTCTTTTTATGTTGTTGTTGTTTTTTTTGGCATCGGTAGGAAACAGTTAAAACTTGCAGTTTGGAGAATTGATAATGCGATGGAGCGGCGTGAATCACTAAATCAGCCGCCAGTACGCTTCGTGGTTGATACGCTTAAGCTCGATGTTAGGTAAGACAAAGAAAACCACTTGTGAACTGTTCAATTTTGAGAAGCAAAGTAAATCAGTGCATTCCTAGGCAAATGATACCTTTGTGCTGCAGTAAAAAAGAGGAACAAGGGAAAGCCAGCTCTATTTGGGACCCATAACATAAATCACTGAATGGGTGTTGGGTACCAAGGCTCAGTGGCTACACTTGAGTTTGTTAGGGGATACATAAATATTTGCACCTGTCCACTAGAGAAGGATCACGTTTATACGTTTACAATCTCATCGACCATATGATGGCTAAAGGTGAACGGGGCTACAAAGGGAAACCTTTGAGAGCTTTTTCACTTTAAGTGATATTTCATAGCATAAGTCAATCATACGTTTTCCGTTCTAGGCACTAATGCAAGTGGTTCTACAGGATTAGACTCACCACTGTCAACCATCTACGAAGTATAGAGTGTTAATACATCTACATTAAAATGGATATTATAGATACAGTGTAAATATATTTATTAAATAAAAGATGCTAACGTTAAGTTGAACGTAATAGTTTCTTTTGCCAGTTACGATAATCATTAGAAGCCGCGTAAAATGTTATTTAGGAATCAGTATCTTGTTGCAGTTTCAAAGGACGCCGAGTTAAATTTCAAATTTTTATTTGGAATTTACTATCAGCATGTGTGGGATCACATTCGAATCGTTTAACTGACTTTTTTACACTCCTGTTCGTGTGTTAAAAGTAATAAATTGTGAATAAATAAATAATAGAATGCAACCAGCATTGGTTGTGATTTTCACTTATGGAAAGTTTTAAGTTCAGTAGTACTAATTTTGTCAATATTAACATGGATACTGATCTAAACTCCAGCTCAATTTTTGTATAATACTTCTTTTTCTGGTTTTACCGTGGCAGTGTTAGCTCAGTCGGTAGAGCGTGTCGACTGCAGAGCGAGAGGTCGCGGGTTCGATTCTCGGGGCCGGACCAATACTCAGGGTCTTAAAATAACTGAGAAGTGAAGTCACTCCCTTTGCAGTGCAAGCGGCGAGACCTTCGTGTGGCTCGGATGACCACGTAAAATGGCGGTCCCGTCTTCAGTTGGAGACGTAAAATACAGAGGGCCACTAGGGAGAATACTTCATAGTAATAGGTGTCACCCTCTTAAAATAAAGGTTATTAGCATTCGCTTCAAAGTATTATCTACTAAAGTGTAAGAACGGAAACGTTTCAAAGGTTCTTTTAAACTTCAGTATGAATGAAAAAGTTTAGGGGACGAAAAGGACGGGAGGAACACGTTGACAATTTTCATATTTCCCGGGGGGGTACTCCCTAAAATGGCCTATACGGAGAGGCTCCGCCCGAAAGAAGTAACTTCTTCTTTCAAAAACGGCGTATAAATATTAAGGACCTCGGGATTGAGCCTCCCTGTGTACAACTTTGTTCAGTTCCCCCCAGGGGATTAAACTCCTTGAACGCCCTTGAAACCTTTCAACTATGATAGGTATTCTTTATCAGTCTCTTAAGCCTTTGCGGCACGGATCATAATTTGCCGTTTGTTAAAGAGTAACACTTTATTCGAAATAGTACCAAGCTGGGTCCAGCCAGTTGGCTTGAATACGTTTTACGTTAGTTACTTTAGTTATTTACAGTCTTCTTTGTTGTATTTACATTTACATAAGACTAAGAGAACTTTAGGTTCTAGGACGAGAACGACAACGAGTACGAGATTTCACTTCAGTTTTTCGCGTTTTCTCAAATAATAATAGACACCCCGGATAGCTTCACTTTACATATTTTTCACCAAAAAATTAGCACTGTTATCTTTATTGAATAAGTTTAAGCTACCCTACCACTTTATAACTTGTGTCCGCTAACGCGACATTCTCGCTAAAACTCGTAGTAAAATGACGACCGCTATCAGTTTTTCCCGCCAAAAGGACGCTAGTTCATGCACACTCACGACTTAGTATTGAGGAAGCCTCGTAGTCTTCTTAGAATCTAAAGGTCTCTATAAAGTTTGGTGTGACCACAAGGCACAGAGGAGTTATTTGTGACCTTGATTTTACAGTTGATACCGCGCATTGCCTCCGATCATATTCGACTCTACAGTAAACTCAACAAAAACTCAACTCCTGGCTCAACACTGGGGATTGTGATAATTTCGTAATCGGAAGTCTTATCCTAAATGGCTATCGCTTTTTACACTCTGCTTGTGATGGAAGGGGTGGTGGCGTCGGATTGCTTTTCAAAACTTCGTTGCCAGTTAAGCAGACATCAAAGGTCTATCTGGACACCTTCATTTCCTTTGAAGCCATCGAAAGTGAAGTTAAGGTTTTTTCGCAATCTGTTTCCATCCTTATTGTCTATCGTCCTCCACCGTCCTCTGGCTGAGCTTTTTATGAATGAGTTTTCGTCGCTTTTAGAATCCTATATCACTAAAATTGGTTCACTTGTAATCGCTGGTGATTTTAATTTTCATATTGATGATACAACTGATACTGCGGCGGCTAATTTCCTGAGCTTATTGGAGTCATTTGATTTACAGCAACATGTTCGTAGTTGCACCCACAGAGCTGGACATACTTTGGATCTGGTCATCACTCGTGATGATGAATATATTTTAAATGCTCTTATTTTCAGTTGATGATTCCTCAGAGATATCGGATCTTTACACTGTTTGTGCTGATCTTCGTTTTGTTAAGCCTAATCGGGAAAGGAAGCGTATTTGTGGTCGGGAATTAAAAGCCATCAACTTGGAGCATTTTTGACAAGATGTTGCATTGTGTCCTCTTTTGTCTGAAGCATCCAATGATTTACTTACGCTGCTTAACTTGTATAATTCGGAGTTATCTAGTGTTTTGGATAAGCATGCGCCATTAAAATCGCGCATGGTTACCATACGTCCCGCTGCTCCATGGTTTAATGAGGAGATTAAACTGGAGAGAAGAGTTCGTCGCCGACTGGAAAGGAGATGGCGTAGGACTAGATTGCCCGAAGATCGTCTGCGTTTTATTGAACAATATCGTATTGTCAATGAGCTATTACTCTCTGTCCGCTCACAATATTACACCAAGCTTATTGATGATAATTGCCTTCATCAGAGGAAACTGATTGGCATTGTCGGTAAGTTGTTTCATCGGAGTCCTGCACCGCAGTATCCATCTTGCTCTTCCGTGGCGGATCTTGCAAATAAATTCATTGGCTTTTTTGGTGAGAAGATTGTTACTATTCGACATGAACTGGAATCGCACCCTATGCAGGGAACTTATTTATTTAATGAAGTCACAGTAGCAATAACTAGACTCCATCGTTTGAGCTGTCCTTCATATTCGACCTTATTTCAGATTGTGCACCCTTTGGCATCAAAGTCTTGTGAACTTGACCCTGTCCCCTCTAGAATACTCCTTGGTTGTCTTGATCTCCTTTGCCCTGTGATCTGGAAAATTGTTAAGCTGTCTTTGGAGACCTCTGTCATGCCCACTGAACTTAAACAAGCTGTAATTCGTCCTTTGTTGAAAAAGCCGAGTCTTGATTATCAAGAATTTAAGAACTTTCGGCCGATCTCTAACCTCACCTTCTTGTCCAAAGTCATTGAGAAATTAGTGGCTTTGCAGCTTGTTGACTACATTGACAACAATGGTCTGTGTGAAGTCTTTCAATCTGCCTACCGCGCTCACCATAGCACCGAAACGGCTCTTTTCAGAGTCTACAATGACATTGCTATGTCCACTGACAATCAAAAATCTGTTGTTTTGGTTCTACTGGACCTGTCTTCTGCTTTTGATACAGTTGATCATTCTCTTCTCCTTGCTAGACTATCTACCCGTTTTGGCATTTGTGACCAAGCACTGGACTGGTTTCGTTCATATCTATCTGATCGCACTCAGTATGTCAGAATCCAAGATATCTCTTCTGATGTGCATGCCTTACCTTATGGTGTACCTCAGGGTACCGTGTTGGGCCCCTTGCTGTACTCTTTGTACACTTCCCTCTTACGTGATATTGCAAGATCTCATTGTCCATCTTATCACTTTTATGCTGATGATACACAGCTATAGTATCTTTTGAAACGTCATCGCCTGAAGATTTGTCAACATGTACATCTGCTCTTGAGGATTGTGTTAAAGATATTGACCTTTGGATGTTAAATAACAAGCTGAAGCTGAACAGTGGGAAGACTGAAATTATAGTTTTTTCATCCTCCTATCGCACACGCCCTGCGTTAAAAAACCTGGTGATTGCCTCTAACACTGTTGACTGTTCAACTACTGCTAAAAATATTGGGGTTATTTTTAATAACTCTCTATCGATGTTGCCGCACGTTACTGCTGTTTGCAAGTCTTCGTTTTTTATTTACGCAATATTTTTAAGATTCGCAAGTTTCTTTCTCACGATACATTTAAAACTCTTATTCATGCCTTTGTTACTGCAAGGATCGACTATTGTAACTCATCGCTCTACGGTCAGCCTAAATGTATCTTGAAACGCTTCCAGAGTGTCCTAAATAGTGCTGCTAGGATTATTCACCTTATTAGTAGATATGAGCATGTTAAGCCATTGCTTATTCAACTTCATTGGCTACCAATTGAACAAAGGATAACTTTCAAAATTGCAGTAATTACATTTAAGGCGCTTCATGGTGCTGCACCTAGCTATATTACTGATCTCATCAAGGCTTATACACCTGGTAGACTTCTTAGATCCTCCAATCAATTTTTACTTTCTACGTCTAAATTTAATCTTAAAACTTATGGTGGCCGGTCTTTTACTATTGCTGCACCTTCTGTTTGGAATGCACTTCCATTCGAACTTAGATCTTGTAATTCCCTTTCTTCTTTTGAATCTAAGCTCAAGACTTGGCTTTTTTAAATTGGTTATGATGTTGTCGTGTAGAATGATGATGTTTTTATAGGATGACAATGTAGTTTTGTAGTTTTGTAGGTTTTGGATTTTGTTGTTATTTTTATTATGTAAAGCGCCTTTGGACCATTGGCAATTAACGCTCTATAAATATTGTATATTATTATTATTAAACAGTAAAAGAAGCCGTTCGCGCTATCATGATCAACTGTTAAAGTTAACTACAATCAAGGTCACAAATAACTCCTTTGCGCGCTGTGTTATGACAAGTTTTATGGGAAGCACTGAGCTGTTCCAAGGACTGGCCATTTGACCAATCCTCGAAGCATTTACCGAACATGAATGTACAAAATGTCACATTTGATGATCAATTTAGCGGTTTTAAGTTTAATGTAATAGACATTAAAAAAGCCATTCTGTCAGCAAGTGTTTAAGTAAGAGACGTTGGTTTCCAAGAGAAGATCCAAAAACAGCCCGTTAGAACAACCGACAGATAAATTTGTCGGCCATTTACTGAGCATAATAAACTTCTTACACAAGCTTTTAGCCACGTTTACAACAAACCTCCTAAAACGAAGGTACGACCTGAAATCGGAATAGCACCAACATTGGTCGACCAACTTTCCAACCGAGCTTTTCAACTCCTTAACCTAAAGTGAGTGAGGTAGGGTAAAATCCCGAGGAAAGATATCCTGGATTGCACTCCTCTCTGGGAAAGAACTGAAATTATGGTGAATTTTACTATGCCGTGCAACGGCGGGGGAAAAATTTGTAAATTGTTGAATATCGAAGATTAAAACTTCTGGGGGAGGAATAAAGAGTGGCCAAGGGAAACCACTATTCTGTCAGAATAGAGTAAAGTATTTAAAAACTGTGTCACGCAGTTCAGTCAAATCGACTGTAATAAAAAATCAACGCAGAAATGACGAAAGACGAGGACACAGTGGATAGCAGTTGGGGCTTTGAAAAGAGTAAGTCAAACAGCTTTTCGAAGTTTATCATTGCATAGCTCTTTTTAACTTTGAATTATAATGTATCTTTGCACTGTTATGATACATATTGTACCTTCTTGTCACAGTGAAGACAATAAAAAATAACTCAATTGAACTTTCGAAGAAGGTAACCGCGACCGCTTAATAGAGGTGACCGCTTAATTAATACAGGTTTGAATGTATTTCGTTCATTTGACATGATCACAATGCCGTACTTACCTCGATCCCGAAAAACCAGAGGGCAGTAGAAAGAAGCGATATGCACATGAGTTGATTTCCACTATAATCACCCAATAGAAATTTGACATTAATTCATTCTATATTTTCCTTTTAGTCTGCATTACTCCTTCAGCATTTTACACCTATAGCCAGTACTTACGTCACACTCTAAAACGGACTAAAACGGGTAAAAGTGTGTTAACACAACGGCGTTCTTTGAAACTTCAGCAAGACTGGTTATCTTAACTCACTCACTTTGTTAAATTAACGTAGGCGAACCCCCTAGAGTTGAATTCCTGAAATATATCCCATTTCAAAAGAGAAAGAGAAATCCATCGTAATTCCTTTACATTATCCATAAAGCGTGAAATTATAGGCAACTTTACGTCGTAGAGGTGCATTGAAGGCAACCTGTTCACCAAAAAGTGTTTTGAATTCGACACGCAAAGTTGTTTGGCAAATCTAAAGCCTCGTCCACATACTTATCCGGATATTTTTAAAAACGGAAATTTTTCTCCGTTTCGTTATTTAAAAAAAATACGCCACCACACTTATTCGAATCGTATTCGATTTCGAATTGTTCGAAACCGGCAAAAACAATGGATAGTTACAATGGATAGATAGCATCCTTACAGGGCATGCGCTGTATGATGTCTGAAATCACAGCATGGGCGTAGCCAGCTTTTCGAGTATTTGTAGGCCTGGCTGACTTTCATTTCCACATATTCTTAAAAATGCAAGCAAGATCTAGACTACAACCCCTCCGCACTGACGCACTGACCTCACCAACACTTTGACCTCTTAAAGCTCATAAGTTCACCTCAACAACGTATAATTTATTATTACAATCGGTAGAGCAATCAAACAAAAAATTTGTAGGGCCGGGCCTTCAGGTCTATGGACTGGCTACCCCCCTGCCAGTATTCGAAAACCTAGTTTTCGTTCATCCACACAAAAACGCATTTGATCCACACCAAAGCGCATTTGATCATATCCTCCTGTATTTTAACTTGCGCTATATAAATATTAAGTATTATTATTATTATTATTATTATTATTATTATTAAAACGATAAGCCAGCGTTCTCAAAACACTCTACTATGGTAATCGTTTTCTAAAACGTGCATTTTTGTCGCCCGAAAACTTTGTTTGTGCAGATTCTCCGTTTTTAAAAATTACTCCATACGCGTGGACGGTGTCCAAAGCCCCGTCCACACGCGTCTGTGTTTGTTTGAAAAAGGTTATTTTCTTTCTCCAGTTTGGCTTACCGTCCACACTTATCCGGTGAAAAACGGCCAACGAAAACGCATCTTTCGAAAAAACGCTTTCCAGAGCGGAGATTTTTGTAAACGCCGGCTTCTCGTTTACGTATGGACGGACGAAAAGGGAGGTTTTCCAATACGATGATGCCATACATCATATACCTCTAACATAACGCATGCTCCGTAAGGGATGTTATCGTATTTTCATCTTTTTCGCGTTTTCGAGTGGACGGGCTAAATCAATTCGAATACGCTACGTTAAAAAAATCTCAGTTCTCAAAAATATCTGGATACTTGTGGACGGGACCTAAACCTATAGCTTTTAGGCGTTTTCATTGGACCCAACTCATAGACGACACTAAGTGCTAACTAAAACTAGCACTCATAATCAAAGAATTCAGTATTGTTGATTTGTTATTTGATTTTCTTTTTGATTGCTATTAATATCTCTTTTGGGATGTTGTAGTTAGTCTATTAATAGATCGCAATCGAAAAAGGCCACCAACGACAGTCATCCGATAAAAATCTAAACAAAAAAAAAATTTCTTAAGAGCAATCAAGTCTTTTCGTTGTATTAAGGCTGATGAGCTCCAGCAATTATCATGGCACGTTGACTTAACAACAGTTGTAGGAGTAGCTGTGGCCATGGCCGGCGAAAATTACGCTTGGGTTACCTTTAGTGTAGAATGCCATGCTTTTAGTAGTTTTGATCAAAGACTGCTTTTTTTCGACACATCACTGAAGTTAAAGAAAAACTTAGCCTGACAGTCGGCTTTGAGTATAATGGTCGACAGAACAGCAACAAAGAATATCGGCCTCCTTGCAATTCCCTGTGGATCGCTATCAACAGTTTGATGGGTGGGAAGTTGATTTGGCTCCAGACGTCTGCTCGATATATATTATACGCTAGAAAAGCTTAGGTGCAGCTTCTCAGGCTAAAACTAGCGAGGGTTACCAAGAGTTCCAAGATTTGCGGAGGTAAGAGAAGACATCTTTAACTCAAACGTAAGTTAATGTGCCTAACTTACGCTTTCTCGGTGAATGGAACCATTTCAGCGTCATGTTCAGCAAATGCGAAGCCAGAAAGCGCAAACATGGAAGTGAGCTCTATCTTTCGTATTTACGCCTTCAATGTGAGCAATCAATGGCTTGGATAAGAAATAGTTTTGCAAATCTGTAAAAGTTTTGAGGCGGGAATTGCTTGCTAACTGGTAAAAGAATGATTAAGCTTTATACGATTAGCGGACGGTAAACAACACTAGTTCCAACTATAGCACTGCGGAGGTCCCTATATTGAATTTATGTCATAAATTAAAATGGCCAACAGTTGGGCACGCCACGATCGAATTTATTAGTTTCTTGGTGTCTCAGTGAGTGTAAACAGTTACTTTATCATTGAAAATCTGTATGAAAAACGTTTTAAAATCTGGTTCCTTGGAATGAGTTAGCAATTGTTAGGCTGAGCGGACATTCTTGAAGAACTTTATTGATAGATTAAAGCAAACACTCGCAGGCACACGTGTATGTTTGCAATGCAAGAAAAAAAAAAAATGTTTTCTTACAAGCATTAAACTAAGTAAATTTTAAAAGGCATCTATTTACAAAACCACGCTTGAAGAGCTCCGACAAATGCGTGGTATTATGTAATCATGGTGACATAAATGTGGCGCATACTTATTTCGTACATATTTCTTCCTTGACGTTATGAACATGCATAATAAATTGCTGCGCGCCAACTTCCAACCGTGTAATGTTCGCATTGGAGTAACCCGGGCGGGGGAGGGAGGGGATACTCAAGAAAATTCCATACGGGGAAGTTCCACTCCGAGGTCCAGCCAATTACCCTTTTTATAAACTGGCCATTAATTTTTGACAGAAAATGTATCCATTCCGTATACCTTCTACTGAACAATGCTACCCCTTTCACACTGCTTCCCTTTTAACTGCTGTAAATTTACCATCTTTTTAACATAAATAAATCACTAAACCAGGAGGTTTTCTCGTCTTCTTAATTTCACTTCCCTCATAAGATGCGTTTGTGAGCCCTTTTTAGTCCTTTCACCGACCGAAATGTTTTATTTCCCTAGCCTTTCATATACTTCAACCAATAAAATTCCTACCACTTTCTATACCTGATCGAGCCTGAAAAAAGATTTACCTTTCTTAAAAGGTTCTTGTTTTTCAGAGGTTGTCATAGTGTAACCATTGGCGGAAATATTGTACTACTAATACATAATGGCAAATATTCAAGGTCCAATAAGAATATCAATACATTTCTACATTTTTTAAATGAGATATTAAGATTTTAAGTCGCGTATATTGCACGGTAGCCTGTCTACAGACGCCCCCCCCCCCTCCCTCAGGGAAAATCGGGAGAGGAGACGTCTGTGAATTGCCGACGATAATTTCACATTACAGCCTCTGATTGGTTGTAGTGTTAATGCCATGACGCAAATAATTTCCGGTGTTGTGATTGGTGAATGAACCTCAGAATAGATTCCACGAGGAGAACTCAGCATTAGTGGACATTCATATTTGTTTACCGGTATTTGTATTTGATTTTCGGTTCTCCCGAAAAGGCATGAGAAGTTAAGACCACCAATGTTTGCTGCACCGGTTGCGGGTGCGTCTGTCTGTACCGTTCGGTATTGTAAATAAAAGGGAAGGCATACAAAATCCAATGTTAACAGCCAAGGCAGGCCAAGCTTACCCCAAGGAGATTCTGTCAATGGATTGATTATTTGAAAAAATGAATCCGTTAGTCGTTCCCGTAACTGGTGTCAAATTTAAATCAGCATTCGTGTATGCGTAATGGGCAGTGAATATTTTAAGAGAACTTCTCTGCATTTGGTCAGATTGAAAATCTCTGAATGGATTAAATGACATTTATATCACATTCAGGGAAACTGAGCTAGTAGAAATTTCGTAACTGAATCGCGTGTGAATTCACGGCTCATTACGCATGCAATTGCAGGAATGCACACAGAGATGAATCTGAAATCTACAACTGCCAAGGGTTCAACTTTCGAATAATAATACATTAATAGGATCTTGAGAGGTGAGCACTTATTCGAGGCTGGTCGCTTATTAAATTTTCACCATTTTCATCAAGCGTAGTATGTACATTTTGCAACAAAACAGTAAATGGTAGTAACAAAACGCGAACATGTAACAAAGCAAGGTTTCTGCAGAAGAAAACTCCGTCTTAGGGAGGTCTCTTATTAGTACTCATTCCTTTTTTTGGATGGTAGAGGGAGGGGAGTGGGCGCTTATTTGAGTTTGAGTGGGAGTGGGAGAGAGGTGGGGGTGGGCGTTTATTCGAGGCTGGGCGCTTATTAACTTTTTCTGCCCTTTGGCTGAGTGCTTACTCGAGGTGGGCGCTAATTCGAGGTTGGGCCTTTATTCGAATATATACGGTACATAATAACCTTTTGTCATAAGTTTCTCACACAATTAAAATCGACAATTTTGACCATAAAAATTGGAGTAACTGTTTTGTATAAGAACCTATTTATCTTTGCCAGGCTTCACAGGTTCTTATATTTTTGGGTATTCAAATGCTAAATTTCAGCCCGTAGGTTCTTAAATCACTAGATTCTTATATGCGGGTTTTTACAGTATTTACATCTTTAAAACATCAACGATTACCTTGTTGGTACTCCTTACAGGCCAGTCCCTAATTATTAAAATTCATACTTGGTTCCAAGGCTGAGGGGTACCATAAATACTACTTATTGACCGAGAGTGAGGTCGTTACAGAGAAATCTCAGACCGAGTCAGATGTATTGACCGTGCGATAGCGATGGACTAGGTTAATAAGTTATTTATTATATAGCCTTTCATTACGGACCTGAGTCTGCGATCAATTAAAACCAACAACTGGCCAGCGGATAACTTTAAAAAACACGTCACCTCAATGAGTTGTACCCTTGAGTCCGCAACACAGTCAGGTGACACTTGTCAGTGGATGCTCTTTTTGACAGCTGTCAATTGACCATAACATGGATGTCCATAATTCAATGACAGCACTAATATTGGAACTATATCATAAAAAAGTTTGAAAGTTTTAATTCGTCTCATGTATCACTGAATTGTTCTCTACTCAGGTATGGAAATGCAACGGGCTCGAGGTTTGCTCCCACTCTTAAGTAAGTTATGAGCAATTGCAATTGATGTAGTGTACAGTGCTGGGCAAAAGAAATGCAAACGAAATTTGGCCGAAATCAGCGAAATTACGAGAATTTCGGCAATCAAATCTCGAACTTTCGTGAAATACTCAAAGTCGTTTTTTGTTCTGTTTTGTTTGTTTCTTCGTTTTTTTCTTTTACTCATCATTGAATGAACTGGTTTATCACTTGTACTAAAAAGGACTATGTCACAAGGATGCATGTTGCTGTTTTTGGTCAATTATGTGCTTACTGCCAAATTTAGCCAAAAGCAAATTTTGACCAAATTTCCAAATTTAATTTTGTGAAATTTTGAAAAAGAAATAACATTCTGTGAAAGTACAGGCAGATATCTTTCACATTCACCTTCCAAAACTCCATCAAGCACTTTGGTAGTGAAAGGGTTAAGTCACAAATATTCTCCATTAGAGATATAACGAAGATATCAAGTAAATCTCAGCAGGAAGCATTATCCATCACATTTTTTGGGTGATTTTGGCAGGCATAGCGTTTAAACAAAACTTCAAAAAGTTGGGCTTACATTGTCTCAATCCGTGTTCATCCTTGGGGTCAGTGCCATCCTTTGCAACAGACGACAGGATACGGTTTCAATGCTTAAAAATAGTCCTAAATAACAAAGCTGGACCGTTCTATTGATGCGAGTTCAGGTATTAGCATTTAAAAGATAGCAAATAGTGTGAGAAACACTTTTGAAATGTTTTTTATTTTTTATTTTTTAATGCAAACAGTATCAGAATTATGTGTATTGTCTTTTAATTAACAGTTACATGTACATGGGTGTTGATACTTGTATCTTCAACGGTGGTGTCGCAACAATCAGGTACGTTATTTTCAGATGATCTCATCGAGATACAACGAACATTGCAGTCGAACTTCCACGTGCGTCTATCTCTTGTACGCGACATCCTCGTCTAAGCGACCGTGTATCCAAACTACCTCAATTTTCTCAGTCAAAGCCCTGTTCTTGGAACCTCTCGAAAACGAACACCTCTTATAAGCGACCGCGACAACCTTTTGCCTTCATGGTTTAATATCTTTCCGTTGTTTTGAACCCCTTGTAAGCGACCACTTGACGCCCGACCACTCAATGTTCGCTGTACATACCACGCACTTAAGAGTCACAACAACACGTATACGTAACTTGAATATGCATGCAGTTACCGGTAACTCTCTGCTCTGCCAAAAAGAAGATGTATAAAGATACCCCCCTGTGATATATTGCTCGTTTACTGGAGGTCAAGAAGTTTAACAGCATCTTTACCAGGCGGAGTACTAATCCGTGCCTAATTTCTTTCTACGAGAGGATAATCTGCATCTAGAATAATTTGGCTCAGTATTACAACAAATAAAGCTACTTCTCGTTGAACTGATTTGGCTGATTTGTTCTGGTGTTATTTCTTCAGGCAGCCGAGCCAGATTTTGTGACATCTGACTCCGAAAGAAGACAATGCAAGGAGGGTTCTCAATGCATTGTGTCGAAAAATTGAGAGAATTATAAACGTTTAGACAACAAGTGGTCCCCACGGGGAATACTCATACTTTCCAGTAAACTTTTGAAGGATAAAATTTCTGGGGACGAGGTCTAGATGCAAACTTATGCATTGTTCACACGGCACCGGACGAATTTTCGACCGGTTGAATATCATCGTGCGTTTAGGAGATCTGTTGACAGAACCGTTCAAAAATTTGAACGCCAAAACCGAGATAAGGCGGTCTAAATTTTGCTACAGACGAAATTGACCATCCCTGTGTCAACACAATAGGCGCCTAAATTTTTGTTAGGCAAGCGCGTGGTTGAAACATTCAAGCTGCCTCGTCGGTTCCAATTGAACAAAGCAGAAATACTGAAGGGTTCCGTTTGAACAAAGTGTCCGGTCAAATTGGCTATCACCTCAAACAGGGTCACCAAATAACGTAAACTACGTCATGGCTTCTGATCAGATGTAGGACGCCTTTTTGAAGTATATGCTTTTAAAAGTTAGTTGATAGTAAGTTTTCTGTTCGCAGCTTTTATCTCTGGCGAAAGTCTTAATGGTTTCAGTGGATTCTTTTCAAGTCCAAATTTTCCAAATAGCTTTCCACTGTACAGCAGATGTGTCTGGAATATCACAGTTCCAAGCGGATACATCATTAAACTCAGCTTCCTCAGTTTTCGACTGGGACCAGCTCAGTGCAGTCAACGTTATTTCCGGTATGATTCAGGAGCCCGTGTTACAGTCACAAATGTTGCTTCAGATGATGGATATCAACCGTTCATGCTGTGCGGTCAGCAACTTCCTTATCCAGTGTACTCAGTGGGGAATTCAATACAAGTTATCTTCACGTCTCTGAGAAGTCCATACCCAGGGTTTAATGCAACTTACACGGCTATTACTTACAGTTCAGGTATGTGGTATACCTTATTTTTTAAAACATCAATGATTGAGTTAAGATTAAAAAAAAAAAAAAAAATGACCAACAGCAACTCGACCCATCAAAGGTAATCCAAGAAAGTCTTGGATTCTGTATTCCACGCTTTGGATTCTGGGTTCTAAATACTGGATTCCAGATGTCAGTGACAGTTAGTGTGAAGATTCCAATCATAAGTAAGATTTCGGATTCCTCGAGTAGAATCACATGTTCCAAATCCCAGGATTCCACATTTCACAAGCAAATTGTTTCTCCGAATCCGGTATCCCGGTTACCTACCTTAGTAGTATAGGACATGGGGGTACCAGCCCATTTCCCATATTCCGGTTTTGACCTTGGGATTTTGCTTACCTCAGCATATTTTGGAATATTTTGTCAACTATGAATTTCACCTTGGGATATGGAGTCGACGTTTGGATCTAGTTACCGACACTTAAAGAAATGCCGCCTTATATTATTATGAGTTTTAATAATAATTCAGTGCGTTCAAATGAAAATAAAAATAATATAGTATTTAACAATTAGTCGCCTCAGTCGACGTGAATAACGGCGAGTAGTCACCTCGACTTCGTCTCGGTTACTATTCGCCGATATTCACGTCGCTTGAGGCGACTAATTGTTTTAGCATAATTACATTGATGATTATTCGAGAAAATAAAAGTATTGATCATTTTCCGATTATTTGAAACTATACTCAATAATACCAAAGGTTTTAAATTTGCGGAGACTTTGAAAGTTACATTTGTTAAGAGAAAAATGAGCATAATATTTATAAACCGACATATTTTAACAGTCGGGCACAGATTATAATTAATTCTAATAGTTTTTTACCAAGCCTGGGATTATCGCAGTAGCAATTATTAAACGGTATTGGTGTTTGGTTATCTGAGGGTAGCAGTTGGACTATTAGCAGCATTGATGAGCACTATATTAATACAGTAGTGTATGAACCGATTAAAGGTAGCTCATATATACCACTAATAGTAGAGCTCCGAAATCCTACAAAGGGTTTAGTTAATATTAAAAATCATGACAATGAGTGTTTTCGTTGGTGTCATATACGATATTTGAACTCACAAGAAAAGAACCCCCAGAGAATAAAAAATCAGACAAGAGGATGGTAGAAGATTTAAAAGAGGCTGTCTAAATAAAAACCGCCCACTCAATTTCGCTTGAAAAATGATTTTGCCTGAAACTCTGGCGAGTGAAAGGCTTCATCGAGACTATAAGTTAAATAGGTTTGCTTTGATTCACAATAATTTTCTGGCCGCGCTGGGGGCGGCGAGTATGTTGTACCGCCACGGCCATTTGGAAAATTTGGAATTTATTGCGGCGCTGTAAAATGTTTGATTTGCACCATCTACCAATGAATTTATACCTATTGTTGGTTTTCACATGACGTCACTAAAATTCAAACTAAAAAACTATCCATCCTACCGAGATTTTACTTTCACGATGCATTAGAGCAGCTGAAAACTAATTTTCATACAAATTTTCGCTTCAAAAGGCTTCTTGGTTTTGTGATAGAGTACGCTTGAATTTCTAAGCTTTTGCGTGACGCGGCATTTACATGACGGCCAAGAAGGCTGTCATGTAGGTTAAGAAAATGACTTATTTCAGGAAATTTTGCTATTTAAACAGTTCATGTATTAGAAAAAGTATTACTTTAATGTTTATGAGTTTCTCGAAGAATAAATTCACGCTTTTGTAGCAAAGCTTGGTAACAGATGTTTCTGTTGGTTTTCCGTCCGCCATGTTGGAGCTCATCCAGGTGAGCACCAGCATGGCGTCTCCATACAAATCTCTCTAAGTTTGGGTAAAACATTTCTTCGGATATCTCGTATACGAAATATTCCTCTGACCTGAATCTTGGCGAGGGTCTTTGTATATGTACCTCCTTTCATTTCCCAGATTCTAGACTTTATCTTTTGAACGGTTTTGATTTTATTTTGATCTAGTTTTGAATTGCGTGACACTGAAAACCAGCAATTAATAGGTAAACATTTCTAGTTTTACATGAAAGTAATACTTATCCGCTAACTTTAGCTGGAAAGACAAAATCAAGCAAAATATGACCCAAACTAATTGCCTTGGAGCGAAAGGCCAAAAATGACCCTGTTTTAAAAGCTTATTTCTGACGTTTGGGACATACAATCATCGTCAAAAGTGTTGGGAAGGTTGCCCTTTTTACCCTTCTTTTCCTTCCTCCCCCCGCCCCTGGCCCAATGTTGATCAAAACGTTAATGTTTGTGCGGGTAATTGTTCTGTTATATCCCAACATTGACAGGGGATATTTAGCAAAAGAGAAACTCTCTTTTTTCACGCTTAAAATGGACTACTGTTAAGTTGCACAACCTTCCCAACTACTTTTGTCTGTGATTGTAGTTGAAAGCTCTAGACTAAATAGACGCAAAGATAGAGCATCTTTTATTAATAATATAAAAAATCCCATGTACGATTTCAGTATTTTGAAAGTTATGACCGTTTGTATCAACGCGTATGCGAGCTAATACGATATTTTCAGATTTAGCGTAACGGATCTATCTCAAGCTGATTAAGTCATTTTCATTTCTATTTTTGTCCAAAATTGGAATTTAAGACGTATTTTGTTTATTTTCATACAATCTCTTATAAATTCATAGTCCAAAGAACTCCCACAGAGTTTGGGCTGCCTGTGATAAACGGTGCTACAGCACTTACAGAGCGGTTATAAACCTAGTGAAGCGACATCACGAGCCACCTGTTTTAATGGTTTTCCTCGCTTACTTGCTTGATCCTCAATTCAGATTTTTTGTCTGAATGATAAAATTCACTTTTCCCAGCTAATGCTTATAAGAGTACAAGTTTTAAAAGAAAAATTGTTTGAAAATGACGGTTTTTGCTCATTCACAAACAACAAACAAACTTGTGAATGAAGCTGCCAACGATTCCGCCCGGGTTAGCGGGCTAGATCGTAAAATACCGCCCGCTCTCGGAACCAATCAGATTGCAGGATTTGGAGGATCCCGCCCGCTCACAAGCTTGGAAAAAAATGAATGCGTAATGTCCTTTTACAGTCTGTCCAAATGTGACAACCTTGAATAAAAATTCCGGAGTCATCACCAGTCCTTTCTATCCCAGACATTATTCTACTAACCAAAGCTGTAGCTGGGAAATCAGGGCAAGAAAGGGTAAACGAATTTTATTCACTACTGAAGACATGGATTTTTCTTGGTGGTGTAGTAGAATATGGTATGAACGCCAACAAAACGTTTTTTTTAAAATTCATTTCCAGTTCGCATATTATGGTTTTATTTCTTGTCCATTCGGAACCAATCGGTAAATATGTTCACACACCACCATGTAGCTCCCTCGAAAACTATACCCGATTTCAGACCAAAATGAGCAAAGGCTATAACCGTTTTAATTTCAAACCAAAACGGGGCAAAACCCATACCAATTTCTAAGGGACAATAATTCTCTCTAGAATAATTTGAATAATCACTCGCCATTTCCCCATTTTCCCTCAGTTCTCCAATCTGTCTTGCTAACTTTGCTTTATATAGTGAAGATCCTCTCTGGGTCATGATCATATATTTTTAGATTTTCACTGCTTCCAGGTTCTTGACCCTGAGAAAGCAAATTTTGTACGAAAACAGATGTCTAAACCACTATGTAAACGTTTAGTTGAAAATAACTTAGGAGAGAACAGCATAAACAGCTGATCGATCACGCAAAGCCGCATGATGTATACTAACTTTTTTAACAATTCCTTCTTATTACCATTTTGATTTATACGGCAGCATTTTAACCAAAAATTTAAACACTTTTCTATCTCTTCTTCACTAAAGCCAGCACCAGGAATGTCGCCTGGAATAAGATCGACTTCATCGCCCTCCGAGTCAGTTATTTTTAATTTGCCGCAAAGGCAAAAGGCTCACTTCCATGCAACTTCCGGTTTTTTCCTAACTTGCGATCGGCAGGTTAGTTTTTTTCTGGAATCGGAAAATTATAGAATTTCTTTGTTTTTTTGGGGTCCATTTTTGCTGAAGAGCCAAACATGTACGCTGCAAGAGCCAAAAATGTAAGCGAATAGTCGTATAAGAAGATCGCGAAAGCAACGCGATAAATACTGGCCTCTTGCTGGGCACAAAATTATTTTTTGTGCCAAATCACAGACTGAGGGCCACTAGTTCATCAGTTTTACTGTCATCTGTCTAATGTATGATGTATTTTTTATCTTTTTCATTCTAATGTACATATCACCTTTTCTTATCTTGTAGTATTTTTAAATTTTAATTAGTCGTGTTTATTCTATTAATTCTAAATCTTTTCATTTGAGGGCTACTAGTTCATCAGTTCTTACTGCCATGTGTTACCTTCATTAAATGAAGTTGTTACTTACATACATTCGAATAAGACCAAACACTGGTTCGTCAAGAGTAGCATCCCAGGGGCTCTCTCGCCCAACCTTGAAAACTTTTGCGCGGTTCTTTTTTGGTTTTGACTCAACTGACCGCCCCTGGGTCCCCGAGGATTTTTTTACCAAAGAAATAATAATAATTTTAAAATTAAAGTAATAACGAACATATTTCTCACAATTAATGTTGCGTTGTTTGTGAATTTTCCTAATGTAGCTATTGTTCACATAGGCCTTAATAACAAAGAAAGACAACCTGAGCGACAGAACAATTTTTTTTATGCAGAGTAAACGCAGGCGCCTAATACCCTCTAAAATGTTCGTTTAAGTCACGGAACGGACTCTTAAAAACATCGCAAGAAGGTAGTCAATAGGCCCTTTGCAGCTTGCCATTCACGTGATACAAAACCGCCTTGTTGGAGAACAAAAGTAGCACTGGGACAAGACAACAAAGGAAATTACCATTTAAAATTATGGATGCCTTTTGTTTGCCACGTTCCAGTGGTCTCTAGCACGGCGGTTTTGTACCACGGGAATGGCTAGCTTCAAAGGACTTATTGTCTGTGATTTGCTCACAGTATAATCTCAATAATTTAAAAAACGTTATTCCAGACAGAAACCAAAAAAAGGTTCTGCGCATCCCAAAATTATTAACTCCTTCAGTTCCGCATTTGGTTTTCATCTAATTCCTTCTTACTACTTCCGCTTGGTCTATTTATATGGCTTGCAGTCTGTCCCAATATGGCAACCCTGAATGAGACATCAGGAGTTCTTACCAGTCCTTACTATCCAAGGCGTTACCCTTCTAACGAGAATTGCAGCTGGGAAATCATAGCAAGTAAAGGAGAACGCATTGTGTTGTTCATTGAAGACATTCATATTTGGGACTGTGGTTCATCTTGCGCGTGTGACTACCTGGAAATACAAAATGGCTTATCCTCTGATGGCATTTCAGTCAGGCGAAGATGTAGACACTATAAAGACCGTGGGATAGTATACCATTCGGTAAAAGATGTCCTGAGGGTGACATTTGTTTCTGATAGTGGTACTTACCGGCGGTACCGTGGATTTAAGGCAACTTACATCAAAGTGAAATATAATGCAACAAACACAGGTAGATTATTAAAAATCGGCTTTAGCAAAGTTAAAGTTAAAGTTAATGCAAAGTTAAAGGTTTATGTGCAGGCGATCAAGTGATCAATTTCAGCAAGTCATATAAAACATTGTTGCCTTTTAACAGGCATATAGCAACTGTAACAAACAAATACTTTACGGAGTAAAACAACACAAACTAAAATGCCGATGAAATGCCAACAATTTTCATGCGCATCATGATGTTAAAAGTGTTCTGTTGCGAATCTCCTATTTTTTTAAGTTTATCTATTGCAACGCTTTCTATTGAGTATTTTTTTTTTCGGTTCACAGACAAAATTACTCTTTGATTTTGAATTATAAAGCTAAATAATGTTTATTTTGGTATTGTTGCAGCTTGTACCTCTGGCCAATATCTTGATGGATTTAGTGGATTCTTTTCAACTCCAAATTTTCCAAGTAACTACCCTCAATACAGCAAATGTACCTGGAATATCACAGTTCCCAGCGGGTACATCATTAAACTCAGCTTCCTCTACTTTCGATTGGGGCCGTATCAGTACAGTCCCTGCTATTATAATGCTCCTGGAGCCCGTGTTACAATCACAAATGTTGCTTCAGATGATGGGTATCAGCCGTTCATGATGTGCGGTCAGTCTCTTCCTCATCCAGTGTACTCAGTGGCGAATTCCGTTCAAGTCATTTTCACGTCTCTGCGCAGCCAATACCCAGGGTTTAATGCAACTTACACGGCTATCACTTATAATTCAGGTACGTGGTATATATTATTTATAAGACATCAATGATTGAGTTAAGATTTAAAAACCATCACTATCGACAACTCGTCCAATAAAAGGTAATCCAAGAAAGTCTTCTTAAGTAAAATCACAGATTCCAAATCCCAGAACTTACGAACATATTTCTTACAGCTTATGTTGCGTTGTTTGGGAATTTTTCTAATGTAGCTGTTGTTCACATGGGCTTTCATAACAGTAAAAGACAACCTGAACGACAGAACAATTCTTTTTTATGCCAGAGTAAGCGTAGGCGCCTAATTCCCACTACATTGCTCGTTTGAGTCACGTAACGGATTCTTAAAAACTTCGTAAGAAGGCAATCAATTGTCTGTGACTTGTTCACAATGTAATCTCGATAATTTGAAAAAAAAAAAGTTATTCCGGATGCAGACCAAAACAGGTTCTGCCACATATCAAAGTTATTAATTCCTTCCTTCCCGCATTTGGTATTGATCTCATTCCTTCTCACGATAACTATAGATTCCTTCTTGACAGTGGTATATTTTAATTGTCCTCGATACTTCGGCTCAGTCCATTTATATTGCTTGCAGTGTGTCCCAATATGGCAACCCTGAATGAGACATCAGGAGCTCTTACCAGTCCTTACTATCCAAGGCGTTACCCTTCTAACGTGAAATGCAGCTGGGAAATCATAGCAAGTAAAGGAGAACGCATTGTGTTGTTCATTGAAGACATTCATATTGCGGACTGTGGTTCATCTTGCGCGTGTGACTACCTGGAAATACAAAATGGCTCATCCTCTGATGGCATTTTAGGCAGGCGAAGATGTAGACACTATAAAGACCGTGGGATAGTATACCATTCGGTAAAAGATGTCCTGAGGGTGACGTTTGTTTCTGATAGTGTTACTTACCGGCGGTACCGTGGATTTAAGGCAACTTACATCAAAGTGAAATATAACGAAACAAACACCGGTAAGTTATTAAAAATCGGCTTTACACGCAGAGTTAAGGGTTAATGTGCAGGCGATCAAGTGATCAATTTTCACCAAGTTATATAAAATATTATTGCCTTATAACAGGCTTGTAGTAACTATAACATTCAAATACTTTACGGAGTAAGACAACACAAGCTAAAATGCCGATGAAATGCCAACAATTTTCATTCGCAAGATGTTAAAAGTGTTTTGTTGCGAATCTCCTATTTTTTATGTTTATCTATTGCAACGCTTTCGACTGATTTTTTTTGTTTGGTTCACAGACAAAATTACCCTTTGATATTGGATTATAAAGCTAAATAATGTTTATTTTGGTCTTGTTGCAGCTTGTACCTCTGGCCAATATCTTAATGGATTTAGTGGATTCTTTTCAACTCCAAATTTTCCAAGTAACTACCCTCAATACAGCAAATGTACCTGGAATATCACAGTTCCTAGCGGGTACATCATTAAACTTAGATTCCCCTACTTTCGATTGGAACCACATCAGTACATTCCCTGCTATGATTCTCCAGAGGCCCGTGTTACAGTCACAAATGTTGCTTCAGATGGTGGGTATCAGCCGTTCATGCTGTGCGGTCAGTCTCTTTTTCCTCCAGTGTACTCGGTAGGGAATTCCGTTCAAGTTATATTCACGTCTCGGCGCAGTCAATACCCAGGGTTTAATGCAACTTACACGGCTATCACTTATAGTTCAGGTACGTGGTATACATTATTTATAAGACATCACTGATTGAGTTAAGATTTAAAAACCGTAACCACCAACAATTCGCCCAATAAAAGGTAATCCAAGAAAGTCCTCTCAAGTGAAATCATAGATTTAAATCCCAGAACTTACGAACATATTTCTCACAGTTGATGTTGCGTTGTTTGTGAATTTTGCTAATGTAGTTGTTGTTCACATAAGCTTTCAGAAAAAAGAAAGACAACCTGAACGACAGAACAATTTTTTTTATGCAGAGTAAACGCAGGCGCCTAATACCCTCTAAAATGTTCGTTTAAGTAACGGAACGGACTCTTAAAAACATCGCAAGCAGGCACTCAATAGGTCCTTTGCAGCTTGCCATTCACATGATACAAAACCGCCGTGTTGGAGAACAAAAGTAGCACTGGGACAAGACAAACAAAGGAAATTACCATTTAAAATTATGGATGCCTTTTGTTTGCCACGTTCCAGTGGTCTCCAGCACGGCGGTTTTGTACCACGGGAATGGCTAGCTGCAAAGGACTTATTGTCTGTGATTTGCTCTCAGTATAATCTCGATAATTTAAAAAACGTTATTCCAGACAGAAACCAAAAAAAAGGTTCTGCGCATCCTAAAATTATTAACTCCTTCAGTTCCTCATTTGGTTTTCATCTAATTCCTTCTTACTACTTCCGCTTGGTCTATTTATATGGCTTGCAGTCTGTCCCAATATGGCAACCCTGAATGAGACATCAGGAGTTCTTACCAGTCCTTACTATCCGAGGCGTTACCCTTCTAACGAGAATTGCAGCTGGGAAATCATAGCAAGTAAAGGAGAACGCATTGTGTTGTTCATTGAAGACATTCATATTTGGGACTGTGGTTCATCTTGCGCGTGTGACTACCTGGAAATACAAAATGGCTCATCCTCTGATGGCATTTTAGGCAGGCGAAGATGTAGACACTATAAAGACCGTGGGATAGTATACCATTCGGTAAAAGATGTCCTGAGGGTGACGTTTGTTTCTGATAGTGTTACTTACCGGCGGTACCGTGGATTTAAGGCAACTTACATCAAAGTGAAATATAATGCAACAAACACCGGTAAGTTATTGAAAATCGGCTTTAAACGCCAAGTAATAATTAATTAAAAGGTTTATGTGCAGGCGATCACGTGATTAATTTTGAAGCATGTTATATAAAACATTATTGCCTTATAACAGGCTTATAGCAACTGTAGCATTCAAATACTTTACGGAGTAAAACAACACAAACTAAAATGTGAAAGGTTTGAACCCAGGAGTCATTTCAAAAGTAGGTTGACTTTGATCGTCCGGGTGAACGTAGTCCTGAATAGGACTGTTGTTGTTGACAGTGACTGACGTTTCGACAACCTGTGCAGTAGTCATCTTCAGAGTCAAAATGAGTTGTATCACGGCAATTGATGGTATTATACTCTGGTTGGTGATCTGATTGGTCAATTACGTCACGATGTTATTGGTCAGTTAGTAAACAAGCTTTCTAAAGTAAGACGTTGATAGTAGTCTGTAGAATACGTTATACATGTCGCAGAGTCCCAGTCAATTTGATGTTTCGTCTGTAAATGATGCTCAGCAATGTGATAGTTGACGTCACCATTCCTCGTCGCTCGTTTGTGTTCGGTCAGTCGCGTGCTAAGGTTTCTGCCGGTTTCACCAATGTAAGAAGCCTGGCAGTCGCAGCATTTGATCTTGTATACTGCTCCCTGTCTGTCCTCCTGTTTGGTCTTTGTCCTTTACATTAGTAAGCAGACGTCGTAAAGTGGTTATGGGTTTGTGTGCAACACGTATATTGTAAGGTTGTAATTAATATACGTGCAATAGTTTCAGAGGTGCCTCTGATGTACGTTAAAGTCGCTGTCGTAACAGGGCCAGAGTTGACGTTCGTCTGAGTGTCAGTGTTACTGCGGGTGTTCCGTCTAACAAAGTCCGTGTTGTAATTGTCCTTACTAAAAACGTTGTTAAGATAATCAGTCTCGTCTTGTAGGCTGTCAGGTGAGTCGCAAACTAGTTGCGCTCGCCTCGTCAAAGTCCGGATAGTAGTAGCCTTGTGAGAGGTCGGGTTGTACGAAGACTGGTCTAGTAATCGGTCGGTATGTGTCGGTTTTCTGTAAATAGTCGTTTCTAGTTTGTTGTTGTCGCGAGTGACCAAGCAGTCTGTTCACCAGTATTTCACTTCAACTGGCTCTAGACTGTAGTGACAACGCTATCAAGAACGCTACTGTTGAACTACCACTACCTACAGATGACATCATGGACCTAATCAACCTCTGTTTGACTTCAACATATTTTCAATACAACGGGAAACACTACAAACAGTTACACGGTATAGCTATGGGCTCTCCAGTTTCTGTTGTTGTAGCAGAAATTGTCATGCAGAACATCGAGGAACAAGCCCTAGCTACCTACACGCGAACTATACCTCTCTGGTTTCGTTACGTTGACGACACATTCACCGCCGTAAACAAAGACGGAATCGACGATTTTCACGAACACCTTAACAGACAGAACGCGGACATACAGTTCACCAAGGAGATCGAAGAAAATGGTAAGATACCTTTTCTAGACTGCTTGGTCAATCGCGACAACAACAAACTAGAAACGACTATTTACAGAAAACCGACACATACCGACCGATTACTAGACCAGTCTTCGTACTACCCGACCTCTCACAAGGCTACTACTATCCGGACTTTGACGAGGCGAGCGCAACTAGTTTGCGACTCACCTGACAGCCTACAAGACGAGACTTATTATCTTAACAACGTTTTTAGTAAGGACAATTACAACACGGACTTTGTTAGACGGAACACCCGCAGTAACACTGACACTCAGACGAACGTCAACTCTGGCCCTGTTACGACAGCGACTTTAACGTACATCAGAGGCACCTCTGAAACTATTGCACGTATATTAATTACAACCTTACAATATACGTGTTGCACACAAACCCATAACCACTTTACGACGTCTGCTTACTAATGTAAAGGACAAAGACAAACCGGAGGACAGACAGGGAGCAGTATACAAGATCAAATGCTGCGACTGCCAGGCTTCTTACATTGGTGAAACCGGCAGAAACCTTAGCACGCGACTGACCGAACACAAACGTGCGACGAGGAATGGTGACGTCAACAATCACATTGCTGAGCATCATTTACAGACGAAACATCAAATTGACTGGGACTCTGCGACATGTATAACGTATTCTACAGACTACTATCAACGTCTTACTTTAGAAAGCTGGTTTACTAACTTAGAACAAACGCCACTGAATCGTAGCCAACAGTTACCAGCGCCGTACAAACGACTTTATTGACGAGATCGAGCGAAACTAACAACGAGAGAACGACTGGAGAACTGACAATTTGACTAACAATAGACGACTGCCATTTCCGAGTTCCAAAAAATCTCATTTTCAAAACGAGGCTAAGTGCGAAGCCATTGATATGAAAATGATTTTCAATTATTATGCAAATAAAACTCATTTTCACAACAAAGGTTTCGCACTTAGCCTCGTTTTGAAAGTGAGATTTTTTGGAACTCGGAAATGGCCTATTACTGATTACGAGTCTTCATAGCCAATAACATCACGGCTTAACTGACAGACGACCAATAACATCGTGACGTAATTGAACAATCAGATCAACAACCAGAGTACAATACCATCAACTGCCGTGATACAACTCACTTTGACTCTGAAGATGACTACCGCACAGGTTGTCGAAACGTCAGTCACTGTCAACAAAAACAGTCCTATTCAGGACTACGTTCACCCGGACGATCAAACTCAACCTACTTTTGACAAACTAAAATGCCGATGAAATGGCAACAATTTTCATCCGCATGATGTTAAAAGGGTTTTGTTGTGAATCTCCTATTTTTTATGTTTATCTATTTCAACTCTTTCTATTTAGTCTTTTTTTTTTGGTTTACAGACAAAATTACTCTTTGATTTTGAATTATAGAGCTAAATAATGTGTGTTTTCGTCTTGTTGCAGCTTGTACCTCCGGCCAATATCTTAATGGATTTAGTGGATGCTTTTCAACTCCAAATTTTCCAAGTAACTACCCTCAATACAGCAAATGTACCTGGAATATCACAGCTCCAAGCGGGTACATCATTAAACTTACTTTCCTGCGCTTTCAGCTGGAGCCAAATCAGAACAGTCCCTGCTATTATGATCCTCCTGGAGCCCGTGTTACAGTCACAAATGTTGCTTCAGATGATCGGTATCAACCGTTCATGCTGTGCGGTCAACAACTTCCAGATCCAGTGTACTCAGTGGGGAATTCCGTTCAAGTCATATTCACGTCTCTGAGCAGTCAATACCAAGGGTTTAATGCAACTTACACGGCTATCAATTATAGTTCAGGTACGTGGTATACATTATTTATAAGACATCAATGATTGAGTTAAGATTTAAAAACCATAACCACCAACAACTCGCCCAATAAAAGGCAATCCAAGAAAGTCTTGGATTCTGGATTCCACGCCGTGGATTTCGGATGTCATTGGCATTTACCTTCCTGATCCCAATCATAAGTAGGATTCCGGTTTCCTCAAGTAAAATCACCGACTCTAAATCCCAGTACTTACGAACATATTGTTGCGTTGTTTGTGAATTTTTCCAATGTAGCTGTTGTTCACATGGGCTTTGATAACAAAGAAAGAAAACATGAACGACAGACCAATTCTTTTATGCCAGAGTAAGCGCAGGTGCCTAATACCCACTAAGCTGTTCGTTTGAGTCACGTAACGGACTCTTAAAAACACCGTAAGAAGTCAGTCAATTGTCTCTGACTTGTTCACAATAAAATCTCGATGATTTTAAAAAGTTATTTCAGACACAAATTTAAAAAAATCTTGCCGCGCATCCCAAAATTATTAAGTCCTGCCGTCCTGTATTTAGTTTTGATCTAATTCCTTCTCATGTTAACTAGATTCTTTTTTTTTATGTGGTATAATTCTAATTGTCCTCGATACTTGGGCTCAGTCCATTTATATTGCTTGCAGTGTGTCCCAATATGGCAACCCTTAATGAGACTTCGGGAGTTCTTACCAGTCCTTACTATCCAAGGCGTTACCTTTCTAACAAGAAATGTAGCTGGAAAATTATAGCAAGTAAAGGAGAACGCATTTTGTTGTTCATTGAAGACATTCATATTGCGAACTGTGGTTCATCTTGCACGTGTGACTACTTGGAAATACACAATGGCTCATCTACAGATGGCATTTCAGACAGGCGAAGATGTAGATACTATACAGACCGTGGGATAGTATACAATTCGGTAAAAGATGTTCTGAGGGTGACGTTTGTTTCTGATAGTAGTGTTACTTACCGGCGGTACCGTGGATTTAAGGCAACTTACATCAAAGTGAAATATAATGCAACAAACACAGGTAGATTATTAAAAATCGGCTTTAGGAAAGTTAAAGTTAACGCAGAGCTAAAGTTTTATGTGCAGGCGATCAGGTGATCAATTTTCAGCAAGTAATATAAAACATTATTGCCTTATAATAACAGGTATATAGCAACTGTGGCATTCAAATACTTTACGGAGTAAAACAACACAAACTAAAATGCCGATGAAATGCCAACAATTTTCATTCGCATGATGTTAAAATGTTTTGTTGCGAGTCTCCTATTTTTTATGTTTATCTATTGCAACTCTTTCTATTGAGTGTTTTTTTTTTTGGTTCACAGACAAAATTACTCTTTGATTTTGAATTATAAAGCTAAATCATATTTATTTCCTCTTTTTGCAGCTTGTACCTCAGGCGAATATCTTAATGGATTTAGTGGATTCTTTTCAACTCCAAATTTTCCAAGTAACTACCCTCAATACAGTAAATGTACCTGGAATATCACAGTTCCCAGCGGGTACATCATTAAACTTAGCTTCCTCTCCTTTCGATTGGAGCCATATCAGTACAGTCCCTGCTATAAAGGTCCAGATGCCCGTGTTACAGTCACAAATGTTGCTTCAGATGATGGGTATCAGCCGTTCATATTGTGCGGTCAGGCTCTTCCTCATCCAGTGTACTCGGTAGGGAATTCCGTTCAAGTCATATTCACGTCTCTGCGCAGTCAATACCCAGGGTTTAATGCAACTTACACGGCTATCACTTATAGTTCAGGTACGTGGTATACATTATTTACCAGACATCAATGACTGAGTTAAGATTTAAAAACCATCACCACCAACAACTCGCCCGATAAAAGGTAATCCAAGAACAAGAAAGTCTTCCCAAGTAAAATCACAGATTCCAAATCCCAGTACTTACCAACATATTTCTCACAGTTAATGTTGAGTTGTTTGTAAAGTTTTCTAATGTAGCTGTTGTTTACATGCGCTTTTAAAATATCAAAGAAAGACAACCTGAACGACAAAACAATTTTTTATGCCAGAGTAAGCGCAGGCGCCTGATACCCACTAAAATGTTGGTTTGAGTCACGTACTGTAACGAACCCTCAAAAACATCGTAAGAAGGTAGTCAATTGTCTGTGTGTTGTTTACAATATAATCTCGATAATTAAAAAAAAAGATACTCCAGACACAAACCCAAAATAGGTTCTGGCGCATCCCAAAATTGTTAAGAGTGTGTCCACGAGAGAACCAGGCAGGGGGTGATAATGCTCAAATCACGGATTTCGCTCAAACTTGGCACAATTGATAGGTTTGGTGAGATATTAACCTCGACAAAAAATAAGGTCGCAATATTGAATTCCCTGGGATTTACAGGGACCCCCCCTAAAAATCATAAAATCTACTCATTTTTGCATAATTAATTAGCTAACTTTGGTTTGGCTGTTCAACAAGTAGAAAAGACAACTTCAAATCTAATCAACTTTATCATCTTCTATGTTTATCTGACTTAATCCTCAGTAATTTATTTTTACTCTCTAATTCGATCTCTTCCTATTATTTAGCCTAAAGTAAGGTCATCTTCTCACTGTTTTGACCAAACCCTAAATTTAAGGTATTTTAGTCGCTAACATCTCCCATGAGCAACAACCTATGTACTTAATTCTCACGTATTCTTTGAAAGACATCTTTAAGGTTATCACATCAATCCTAAAATATTTGGGCAATCTCATACTTTATCAATAATGACGTATTATGTACATTTAACTTGACTCTTATTTGTCATTTGACCAAAATTGGAAGAAACGTAACATTCGTTTTTTGCACAAAAATAGCACAAAGTTGGCGAGAAGTCACAAACCAGATGCCTCATTATCGATACTAATAGCGGAATTGTTAGAAAGTGTCACCTGAGTCATGATTTCTGTGTTATTTATGGACGTTTTGATGGATATTTTATGGAACACTTGAGTAAACACAAGGAGCAAAAGATTTAGTTCAAAACTTCGATCAGTCCAACTTGTAGGTGCTACAAGACCCAAAAACGATAAAAGATAGTGAATAAATGTTACATACACGTCTCTCAGATGCTTTAGTCCAGGTTGGCTGCTCCAGTTTCGTCTGGTCATCTGTGGCGTTACTCTGCGTTACTTTGTGACGAGGTAATGAAACATCTTGAAACATTGCAAAATTAAAAGTGTCGGCTTTTCACCGAATATTCGAAGTCTTTGACATAAGTTGTAGTCAGAGGGAACAAAATGATTCTCAAAGGACAAGAAGGATCACTGACAATCCGTCTATATCTATGGAAAACAACCACCTGCTCGAACACCCTCCATCTTTGTGACTTTAGACTCTGCCTAAATCATGGAATCTGTTACGCTGGACTACCGGACTACGGAATGTGGAATACACTATCTATCGTTTGTGCGCGCCAATATCCTGTTATAACTGGTGTGTTGAAAATAGGTTGTGAAAGTCGTTTTACTTGAAGTTTTGAGTTTATTCGATGTTGACATTAATTACCATGATAATAATCGTCCATAATAGCCCTTTTTATAGTCAGACCGTGTCATGCAATTTTCGACAATTAATGACTTGCCATTGGGTATACTTACTTACCTACTTATGTTTTAATCCTCGTAGTCTTACAACTATACAGGATGGTATCTGTATCTGGGTAAATTATTGACTGCAAAAAATTAATAATAACCGTTTAAAAAGTGTTGAGGAATATTAAGTTCTGAGGAATACAAAAGACCCGAAAGGGGGACCTAATAATGTATTGCAAAAAAAGTCGGCTAGACTTATTTAGCTATTCAAGGAAGGTGTAAATTAAGAACAGTTTTTTGAACACAGACCAATACACAATATTCAGTTCTCATTTAAGCTGTCATTTTCGGATTCATATAGTATAGAGGTTCTCTTAACGGGCACTCTCGTATATAGCGAATAGCTCTACTTCAGGGGCGTAGCCAGGATTTTTCAAAGGGGGGGTCACAGAGGCTACTCACTAGATATTGTCATGGCGTTTTCGCCACCTGAATATTGTAGGTTGTTTGCTCAAAAGAAGGCCTACCAAGGGGGGGGGGGGGGGTCACGGGCACCCCAGGACCCCCCCTAGCTACGCCCCTGTACTTACGACCACCATCACAAAACCCCGTTTCAGCTCCCACAGGTGCACAGACTGTGGATTTTTACATTCCCGTAGGCGGCCGCGGACACTCAAAGGGTTTACCGGTGATTAGATGTTAGCTTTGATTTAACGCTCTCGTAAGCAGACACCCGGAAGAAAATCTTATCCGCCTCTAAATGTTGTGCTTTTTTTTATATATTATGTCCACAGTCATATCGCTGTTTGTCACTGTAATGAATCATTCTTATATATCCGCTTCAGAGTTACCGTTTTTTCACATACACGTCCGGTTACACTTGAAAATACAAACTGAATTGTATGCCTTTATCTAATTTCAATAATGCAGTGGTCTGATCTCTGCGTTCCCTGTATGTCCTGCGCTCCTCGGAGTATCAGAGGAACTTTAGAAACAAAATAGATTTGTCCATAGTATATTGTAACTTAAAAATTGCATCAGTACAATTCACTCCAAAAAGTAGATGTTTCCCCACTTTTCCTCGTTAGAGAACTCCTGCAGTTCGACTCTCGTAAAACCCAAATTTTCCTTGAGCAACCCCACGGGCATTATTTACTGGGTGTCTTCCGACCACGCACGGACCGGAACATCAAAGTCTGTAACTTAATTGTTGTGTCTGTCCATAATTCAACATCTGCCTGCCTCAGCACGGCACACTAACCTGGGCACTAAACTGGTTTTGGTGCCCCAAGGGTACGCAAAAAGACCCTTCCGAGGATGTCTAGGATGAGAAAATTGACCTTACCTGGGTAGGGTGAGAAATTTGAAATCTAAGTATCACAGTTGAAGTAGCTCTCGAGGGAATGTGGGAACGGTGTTAAACATATGGAAGCGGTTGTTTGAGAAAAAGATCTAACTCAATGTGAAAGTGTGGTGTATTTTGAATTCTACTTGGGAACATTACTGCCATAGTTAGGCTTTATAAGACCCCCAAAAGACCGTGCTAGGTAAAAAATTCAGTGTTTATGACAGTCAAATCTGGTGCCGGTAGGGTAGGGCATTTGTACGCAATTTGGCCACTCCCCCGGGGAGGGGGGGCTCCAGTATGAAAACAAAATGGAATTCTTGTCGCAAGCTAATCCGGCCGTGTCTCACGCTTTATTTGTCCCTTTGAGTTGGTCTGCACCAAGATCCAGCTTCACTTCGCTGCTATTTGACGTGCAACTAAAATAGACAAAAATATTTCTTTCCAAAACACGAAAGAAAAGCGACTTCTATCTCCGAGTTTGAAAAGAAATGGGATCATTTAAAATCACGGTCTGAATAGAGTTGCCAATAGATTTGGAATCCTAAAATTTTTATTAGCATACAATAACAATAAAATTATCTCAGAGAATGTCGGAAAGTCATATTTTTCATATTTTGTTCACTGGACTCTGGCTCCTGGCTCCTGACTCCCGATACTATGTTTCCGTGTGGTGGCCAACCGCTGCTTAAAAATGCGGGCTCCAATTAATGTCAAAGATGGCGGACGTTTCGTTGTTGTTTGTAACATGTGAATTGAGCTACAACAGTGGCAGCAATAATTCTTTCCATGGATTACAAATCGGCTTTCTACTTTTCGTATTGTTTTCTCCTAAAACAACTTGATTTGGATTTTTGTGCGTAAACTGATGGCTAAGGAATTTTAGTCGTACAGCGAGTCAAGACGCTGAACTACGCTGAACTAGGCATCGAAGGTGGCATGGGGAACAAATCCAAGCGGGCATAAACTAGCATTTGACACATACAAGAGATACGTATATGGATTGTATTGACCGTTTATATTGTTTTTAGGGCGAAATTATTAAAGTAAGTAAAACTGTGAATTAAATCTTTGTATGTTCTTTTTCCTTGAAAAGATCGCGTATATAGCTATCACAAATCATCTTTAGAGTTTCTTGCACAATAATTTCAACAATTTTACCCTTATTAATGTCAAATCATTGTCTGAAGAGTTTTTTGTTCGATTTCTTCTCATTCAGAGGCAAACGCACGAATATTGTGAGGGCCTGAATTTTGATGAAATATGCAAAAGTCGTTCAGTCACATGAACAGTTTATGTCAACACATGGAAGAAAGTGAATTGCCCAAACTTTTTATGACCTTTTTCTGAACTTAAGTGATGGCTTTAACTACTCATGCAAAAGTTATAAAGATAAGCTGTTGCTCATCAGAGATATTGGGGAATAAAATACCCTAATTTTACGACTTACTCAAAACTTGGAAATGATCACCCAACTTAAGGGGACTAAGAGGGGGGAAATCGAATCGGCGAGTTTAAAAAGTTTATTGTGCTTAAAGTCTTATGAACTCAGATCATCTCTCAGTGCATTTAAGTTCCAGGTGGCTTTTCTGTTTGTTCACTGGCATCGTAAAGTTAGCTAATTAATTATGCATAAAACGGGCAAAATGGAGATTTTTACAGGGGATGCCCGGATCTCCCAGGGATTTAATATTTTGACCTGAAATTCTGTCACATAGGTTAACTCCTGGTACCTAACATTTGTGCCGAGTTTGAGCGAAATCGGTGATTTGAGCATTATCACCCCCTGCCTGGTTTTCTCATGGACACACTCTTAAGAGTGATTGTCTGTAAAATTCGAACTTCGGCCTGACACGGTACCTCATCGATTTGGCTGATTTTTGGCATGTAGTCTTAGAATGGTGTCCTAAATACTGAATGCATATTCTAAGGTTCGAATTCTCTTTGGTTTCAAAGATACAGGAATGACAGTTTTGACGAGGCCTTGAGGGGCCGCCATGTTGGTGAACTGAAAGAGGTTTGCTATAATTAATTCTAGCCTTATCATTGAAAAAACTTAATCGTGACTCATACAGTCACAAAGAACTATCCTTCCTCCTTTCATTTACCCACTCTTATCTGAAAATGGTTAAGCCTGAGCTACGAACGGCTATAGCTTCTCACGGCACTTTTTCGGTACTTAAAAGGTACACAAATTTGGTAGAAATTGGAAGGTCAATATCACCCATGCCACATCGATTTAGACTAAGCCATTTTAACTAAACATAGTTTGTTTATAGATAAGTTAGACTGCTGAATAAAATAATTGGGCAAATGTAATGTAGCAGAACTATAATTGCATGAATGCGCAATGGTTCAGCCATTTGGCCGCTAAAACTCCCAAACGAAATTCGGTGAATATTTGAAAAGAAAATTCTTAAAAATTGATCGTGCCTCTTAAAGCCTATCTATCGCTTAAAAAACCTTCACTTGTAATGTAAAAAGATGATCTTTTGTTTCTGATCTTGCGAAGAGCTTGAAATATGCGCTAAAATGAAAATTATACAGTTTGTTACACACAGTACTAGCTCCAGTTCGCTCTTCGATTTGCCAGTCCAATCGGGAGCCGCTCGTGTGCACAGTTACAATTTTCTCTGTAGTATTTCGCTGTATAAAGCTACAACTTACATATTTTCTCAGGCAAAGATAACGTAAACTTTGTCAATTTTTATCAAAAGGCTAGAAAAACAAACCGTGCACTGCGGCTTTACGCGAATTATATGGTATTCGATATTACACGTGTAAACAGGAACCTACCTTTGCTTCTATGCCCATTTGGCAGATCTTTCCGGCGTAAGATATAAAACTAGTTCATGAAATGAAGTTAAAGAACTCATCAAGTCAAATTACGTGATCGTACCGTCATTACTGAATAAAAGTCGGAAAAATATGACATGGAATGATCGGTGGGAAACGAAGCTATTTTTAGGAGGTCAAGCGCAACTGCACGCTGGAACGGAAGTGAAATGAACAACCTTAATCCAATTCAGTCTTCTTGACGCTATTAAACGTTTCACCCGACTTTGAACAGAAAGTTTTTTTTATTCTCTTTCTCCTTCTTGCGTGTATTCTGCATTTCGTCCAGTTTTTTCTCGTACCTTTTAATTTTCTAGCAAACTAGAACTGTTAAGAATTCCTTCCCCCACCCCCTCGCCCCCCTATTTGAGTGAACTTTCACTCAGTCTGATTCACAATAATTTTTGAACGGTCACAAAGTGAAATTTGAAATGAAATTTTATTTTGGTATATTAAGCTCCTTCTTTTTTTTCCCGATAGCCAGAAATGTTTTGAACGTAAAGGCTAAAGTGTCGGTGTTTTTCACGACTCGGTTTGTAGACTGGCCTCACCACCAGTATTACACCACACGGACATAAATTCTGATTCCGGAGAGGGTCAAAAAGTAACTGATGGGTCTCTGAAAAGCAAAATGCAATCACCTTGGGGCGAGCAGGCTATATAGATGATGAACTCATTGTTTATATTAAACTCTATGACCGTATCCCAAAAGTCGAGCCAGCCCAGGGCGAGCGAACACAATTTTGGCGCCACTCCACGCCAGTATGTTTGGCGGGAAATTGACTGCTTAGTCAAATCTCCCAAACTCCATGACCATGCACCTTTCCAAATATTGCCCTTCTAATCATTGTATAGTTAGGGCCTCCCTTAAGCATTTGCAACTATTCTGATTTGTATATAGAAGACTGTTTAACAGTTTCCATATCTTAAATGTCTCGTAAACAACACGTGGTGCATGTTCTGATCTCTGCCCCCCCTCCCTCCCCCATCCATAACAAAAAATTTTCGGATCAACACTGAAGGTACAAACAAAAAATGACCATCTCAAGGCAAAGTTCATCACTGTAACTTACCACATAAAAGTATTTTCGTTGTTTGCCATCGACTGATTCTGTTCCGAATACTAAGGTCCCATAAACAACGGCAGCGTTTAGAAAGAGCCCGCCCTTTTCAATCCAAGAAAACCCAAGTAGCAATTTCACCAACGGACATAAGCCGTAAAAAGAGGACCGCGTCAAATAGTTCATAAAAACACAAACGCCTCATGACACCTTTACTTCAGCCTTTCTTCAATAAACTAATTTTGTAAGGATAAATGACGCCAGAATGCGCGCGCGATTACAACCATAGTAGGCTTATGAATAGAAAATTTAACCAATGCACATGAAAGCGCTTAAGACAGGGACTATGGGGAATTGGGAACAACGTGCGTACCGCTGGAAAAATATTAGCTAGTTCCCTGAATAGACACAATTAAAACCGTTTTTGTTCAGTGAGGAGCTGTTAGATCGGGGAAAGCGACGTAAAGTAGATCTCATCAGAATTCGGCACAGGACTAAGCCTTAAAAATCGCAGGATAAGCATGCAAGATCAATCATTATGTAAAACAAAGAAAAATTCCTTGAGGGAAAAACTTATGGCTAGGGAAAAGGTCGAGACTCGAAGGTAGAAAGTTAGGATCGTAGCTTCTTTTCAGGTAACATTTCCTTAGGCCCGTACATGCGTAAAAAAATCTATAAAGGTTAACAAAAAACGATCTTCTCCCTGACTAAAGAAAACTTAATTGACTGGACAGTGCTCTAAAAATAGAAACTGAGCAACGTTTTTTTTTCTAGTATATATTTGAAAGAAAAGCTGTAATGAATTCAGCCGAGCTCACATAAAGACCAAAGAAGCATATACCACTAAGGCACCAAGCCAAGGGAAAATAGAGCAAAAATTTCTAATTTTTCAACTGACGAAAGCACTACGTTACCTGTTTGACACCAACGAACCTATGAAATCAAGGTTATCTTCCCAAGTGACAGAATATATCTTTCATTTTTTCTTTTTTTTTCCAAGCAGTTAGCGTAAATGATCGATTAAGCACTGCTTCTCGAATAAACGCCGCTACGGAATAGGCGCCGTAGCGCTAATTTCATTTACAAATAAACGTCCTACCTTTGTTACGGCGCTTGATATAAAAAGATACCAAAACCATATCGCTTGACAAACAAGACCACGACCTACTAGTGAGTTCTAAAGTTTTAATGTATGGGAACTTTCGAAACCAGGTTCATATAGCAGTTCGAGGTGTGCATATTTGTCCTTTTTCTTGCCGAAGTCTGAGTTCTCTCTATATTCCCCTTGGTGTTTTTACCCGTAGTTGAAATAAGCGCCGCACCTTTAACATGGAAAATGCAATAGGTTATGCACGATGGGCACAGCTTGGTGGACGTCTTACTAACAAGCACATTACTACTACTTGTCTTCAGAGGCGCTTTGAGTTTACGAGCAGAGAAAATTAGTTTTTGACCGTTAGAAAATGAGGATGCCTTTTGTATGATGACGTCATCGTCCTACAGTAAAAAGCGTTCGTTTTTTACCACTGATATTATCAATCGGTACACTTATATTGTCGAAAGGTCCGTGAGCATGGTGAATTATTTTACATTAAACTGCAGACACATCTTCAGTCACTCCGTGAAAGAACACCCTTACTATTCGCGATATCGGATAAACACTCTGGTCGCTAACTGAATTTTCTTTGCTGTTTCCTTTATTTAGAATTAGGACTCTCTTGAGTTATCCATACATGGACTAGCGATTTTAAGCTTTTTCAAGAAAACTAAAGTCTGGAATTGTCCCTAGGGTGGGGCATTTGCGCACAGTTTTGAAGCCCCTCGGTGGGGTGAGTGGGGACTCTTCTTATCTCCTGTGATCATCCCTCATTCTTCTCAACCTCTTCCAAACCAATTTTCCTGTTTATCACAAAACACTTTATGGAAAGACCAAGAATCTCCTCAAAACGAGTTGCGTGATTGAAACAAAATAACTGAAACTGTTGTTAATGGTGTGCAAGACAGAATGAGTCTATTTATTACTTTGCTACGCCCAATTTGCAAAACCGGAAGTAGTGATGTTTATTTCAAGGGCTCATGTCTCATGAGTTTGACTGAATCTTCAAACGCTGTAAATACATGTAGCTGGAACTATCATCGCGTCCTCGCTCACTAATAATGATAACTTATATCAATGCCATTATTTATTGCCTGGCTACGATTTTCACGGATTCTTCAGTTCAGTTGTTTGAAACCAGGCGGTTTCACATGAGTTGTAACGCCACGCAAGGAACGTGACGATCGACCCGCGATATGCGTGGGAAAATATTACTTTTTTTCGATCAAGGTGGAAATTGGCATCTTTGTCGTCGAGTAAGGTAATACATTTCAATTTTCATTATTTGGTTAATTTTAAAAGCTCTGTTTTCGATAACGAACTGGAGGAAAATCAGGAAAATTCCAGTTTGACTGTGATGGCTGCATTTTACTTACGCGTCGTAGCATGAATATAACAAATTCATTTTCCTTTTCCTCATACAATCTGCCTTTTTATACTGTTTTTCGCAGCAGAGCTATCGCTTATATTACAGAGGCTAATTTTGTTGTATAGACCACTCAGATTTAGCGACAGAATTTCTATGATCGATTGTAATTTTGACAACACCTGGCGAAATCGGTGTAAAGCTCATTGACAAAGTCGCCAGAACACTCTTCCATTCATTACTTTTGTTTCTGCTCCATTAAATTTGCCCAATTTTTTTATTAACGAACTAGATTTAACTACAAACGATGAGTATTCAGGTTGAGTGGCAACCTTCAAAGCGATGTGGCAAGAGAGATATACGCCTTTGAATTTCTGTTAATTTTACGGGTGTAAAAAATTCAAAATATATACCCACCAAAAGTTTAATCGATCATTGCAAAAATGTTGTCAATTTCGAAGTAGTTTCTAAAAATACAATGAAGAGGGATAGTTCTTTCAATGTGTATCGGCAAAGGAAGATAAGCTTTGAAGACAGGGTTGTAGTCGAAGGCTCAAAAACATCTTCTATTAACCAATATGGCGCCGGTCCGAAGCACCCCAAAACTGGCCGTGTCGGTAATTTCCGAAATAGGAGGAATTAGAACCTAAAGTTACCTATTCCTTATTAAAGACCCCAAATCAAGTCTACATGCCAATTTTTAGCCAATTCGGTGAGATAGTGTGGCAGCGACTTTTCAATATAGTTCGAATCTTACAGACAACTGCTCTTAAATCTTTCCGTCACGCATTTGGTTTAGATCTAATTCTTTCTCAAGTTAAGTAGATTCCTTCTTGAAAGTGTGCAAAATTCAAATTATTCTCGATACTTACGCTCAGTCCATTTATATTGCTTGAAGTCTGTCCCAATATGGCAACCCTGAATGAGACACCGGGAGTTCTTACCAGTCCTTACTATCCAAGGCGTTACCCTTCTAACGAGAAATGCAGCTGGAAAATTATAGCAAGTAAAGAAGAACGCATTTTGTTGTTCATTGAAGACATTCATATTGCGAACTGTGGTTCATCTTGCACGTGTGACTACTTGGAAATACACAATGGCTCATCCTCTGATGGCATTTCAGACAGGCGAAGATGTAGATACTATACAGACCGTGGGATAGTATACAATTCGGTAAAAGATGTCCTGAGGGTGACGTTTGTTTCTGTTAGTGGTACTTACCGGCGATACCCTGGATTTAAGGCAACTTACATCAAAGTGAAATATAATGCAACAAACACCGGTAAGTTATTAAAAATCGGCTTTAAACGTAAAGTTAAAGGTTTATGTGCGGGCGAGCAGGTGATCATATTTTCAGCAAGTTCAGTATAAAACATTATTGCTTTATAACAGGCTTATAGCAACTTTAACATTCAAATACTTTACGAAGTGAAACAACACAAACTAAAATGCCGATATTGGAAAACCTTCGGTTTCGTCTGTCTTAACGTAAACGAGAAGCCGGCATTTTTGAAAATCTCCACTCTGGAGAGCGTTTTTGAAAAGATGCGTGTTCAGTGACTGTTTTCACCAGATAGGTGTGGACGGTAGGCCAGACCTGAGAAAAAAACTAAAACGGATGCGTGTGGACAGGACCTTAGTGTTGCCGTACAGAAATCTAACGTTAATTCTATGTTTTTGGAGAGAGACTAATTTGTTCGTTTTTGTTTTGTTCGGTTATTTGTCTTTTTCATTAGATTTACCACACACAACGACCACAGAAGTAACACCTGCAAGTAAGTATCCTATGAAGATTAAAGTATAAAGTACCGAAGAAAATTTGTGATTTTACTCCAATACGGTCCAGTTTCGAGTTCGCTATGACCGCTGAAATGAAGAAGTGAAGACGCATTTTTTACAGCCTTAGCCTCCATCTGAAGTACTATATTCACAAATTCCAACGAGAAAAAGACCTGTTTATTACTCTGTCTATTGTGTATATTCAAATTTCAAATACGCACTTGCCAGAGTTTCTGAATATTTTACTTTACGTCGAGGCTTACCCTGTATGAATGTGTCGTTAATGTTTGTATTCAGCGGTAATTTTTAATTCGAAGCTTGCTTAAAAACGTATTCATGATATTTTTGGTTTCACAACAACAGGGGCACCAAGCACCAGAGACTCAGAAATAACACCCACAAGTAAGTTTCTCAGGAGGTTGAAAGAACTATGTATTGGAAAACATGGGCACCTTTCCAACTTTAGTTAAACGCTATTGAAAAACAGTCGAACCTCCCGTAAGCGACCATGGTAGTCTCTTCGTAAAAGAGGTCCGGACACATCCATTTTTTTTTGAAGAGAATGTACTTTTTTACTTTGTGGAAGAGAAGTTACGATGTGTGGACTGTAGTTCATGTTGTCACGCAAATTTCTCTATATGCACTGACAGGCGAACAAAGCGAGATTTCCCCATGCGCTTAAGGGAGGTTAAAAACTATTAGCAATTATTGGACGAGGTTGAGCAAAATATCGTGATTTGTCAGTGGCGAGCAAAAAACTGATCTGCGAGAGGTGGTCGTTTACAACAGGTTTTAATTACAGTGCCTTGAGTGGTTTTGGTTCGCACAAGGATGTTTGACTTTCTTTTTTCCAGTCTATGGTATCAGTCAGATAACAGTTGACGTCGAAACAAGTTTCTCGGATTGTTGGTATATTTTCGGGGCTTCTAACTGCTCGTTTTTGTCCACTATTAGTATAACTTGATATGTGCCGGGCACCTGAAATAATGTGATTTCTACTTCCAGTCGAATAAATCATATTAAACGATTGATATCAGGGGTTAATTATGTTCATGTTGCTCCCGATAATCCATGTTGGACAAACATGATTAGCTATGATTTCTCAGTTCAAGAGGATTGAACTCATACTCTTACGATCTTGGTAAAAGTATCGATTTCAGACTCTAAAACACAGGGCTAGAATTTCAAACTTTAGGCTTGGAATTAAGGCTCATTAGATAGCTGGTTTTTGAGACTTTGCAGTGAGAAGGTAGAAAAAGTACTGAAAACCATGCAATTACAATTACTGCGAACTTTGAGGAAATTTGTATTGAACCTATACTTGTGACGTAAAAGGCTTTGAATACAAGTTTTTGCTTGTCAGATTCCGGAGTAGTGATTTTTAACTGCAGTGTTAGTTCGATTTCACCTCCATTTATCCAGTTTGAAAGCTCCATGTAGATTTAAGCTTGATAAAATGAATTCTCCATTTTCCATTTTTTTTATCCAGTTTGAAAGCTCAATGCAGATTTAAGCTTGATAAAATGAATTCTTCTTTATTAAGTCTATTTATCAAGTGGTAAAGACTTAAAATTCAAGATCATATGGTGGATCATCTTGCATTGAAGCTTTTGTTATATGTACAAAAAATCTTTGATTCAAGTCTCCACACCACAAAAATGGCTTAGATTGGAGTTTTCAAATTTAAGGAAACTCAAATCTAACATAGTTGAGTAGCATTCAATATTTCTTAATCGTGATCCTTGTTAAATGCTTTTAAAATTTTTGATGCTTTATTTAATCTACACTTATATTGGCATAGTGTGAATGAAAATTGTCTCTTCTGGTTACTCCATATTAAAGCTTAAATTAATTGGTTTAAATATTTCCTCGATGAGCGAAAAAAAAAGTGCAAAAATAGACTAAAAGAAGGGTTGTCATAGGCAAAGTAATGGCTCGTGTGCTCTACATTAACTGATTAAGGGAAGAAATGTCTAACAGGAAGAGGCGTCACTCACAGATCGGATCAAAATTGGTACTTTGTGCTTAAAGACATATGTTTGTGTTTGAAATGTTTGGATAGGTTCTTTCATCGCTTTATAGTAGACAATTGAAACATATTTTGTTTGTTGTCATCTTTAAGGTACACCCATTTCCTAACACTAATCTATTCCTTTCTCATTGTTTGTAGGGGCGATGTACAGTGAACTCGAGAATCGGAGCATTGTTGTTGTAGATATTGATAAATAGATAATTTACAGGCGTGGCAGCATGCGTCAAAAAAAGCTGTTCAAACTCAGGATTTAAAATTTTCTTCTGATCCACATCCTTTCGTCTATAGTTCAGTCCAGTTTTGAGGCCCAAGAAAAGAGATAACATTGAGAACGAAAACTGATTAAGGGAGACTGCCAATACTTACAAATTTTTACCCTTCCCTGTTCGCTTATTAGGGTCATGTAGCAGCTGCTCGGAAGAGAGGTCATCAACTGACCCCAAGCAATACTGGAACAATTGAAAGAATGACGTCATTGTTTTCTGCGACCAATCAGGAGAGACCTTACGAGGAGCCCTACACAACTGGCTTATTATAGGGAGTATTCTTTTATAAGACTCACTTGACCCTACTTCTAAGGTAGCCTGTTGTAGGCTCTCAGATTGTGGGGATGACGCACACATGTAAGTGAAAGGCAGGCGATAAGGGGTTTTGATGGTGTGCTAGTCCCGCGACAGATTTCTCAGCTATCTACCATAAAGACTGGATTAACATTGACACTGACTGATGCCATGCATAACAAGGGGTGGTTTGCAAAGAGGACAGATGGCGTTTCGCTAGAAGTATCTTGATTCTGCATGAGTCACTGGAAATGCAGAAGGGTGAAGGCAGGGCCAAGTTAACCTGAGAAAACAGCCGACATTTCGCGACCCCACCATTGGTTTCCCGCGCGAAATGACGTCTGGGAAATGACTGCAGAAGGTGTCACTACGACGAACCGCGAGGGAGATTTTCTTCAGCCAATCAGAAGCACTACCCAGATCTGTCATCAGTATGGAATTTCTGCAATCGTTTTACTGAAAGACGTCATTTCGCGAGGAAATCAGTGGTGGCGTCCCGAAATGTCGACGGCCATGCATGTTATTTACTTGCTTGGCTTAAATTATCTCATTTACATTTCTTTGCATGGCTAAGGAATAATTCCTCTTTTTATGGTATATATTCTTTTCGTCTCGGTAGGAAACAGTTGAAACTTGCAGGCTGCAGAATTAACAGATCTTGACAGTGTGATGCATTGGCACGGTTCACTAGCCGCCATCACGCTTCATAGCTGATACAGTCATGCTCGATGTTAGGTAAGACAAAAAAACAAAACAAAACAAAACAAAAACTCTTGTGTTGTTTGTGACCTGTACAGTGTTGAGAAGCAAATCAATGCATTTCGGAGCAAATGATGCCTTTGTACTGCAGTAAAAAAGTGGAACAAGGGCAAGCTAGCTTTATTTGTGACCCTAGTATAAGGTATATCATGAAATATTAAATGCGTGTGGCGTACCAAGGCTCAATGCCTAAACTTGTACTGAGGTTCCTGTTTGTCAGGACATACATTAATATTTACACCTGTGCACTAGAGAGGATCACATCATACGTTTACGAACTCATCAACCCTATGAGGGTTAAGGGTGAGAGGGGCTACAAACGGAAACCTTTGAGAGCTTTTTCAATTTAAGTGATATTTTATAGCATAAGTCACCCATACGTTGTCCTTTCCAGGCACCAATGCAAGTGGCTTCACAGGATTGGACTCAGCACTATCAACTGTCTATGAATTAAAAAGTGTCAATACACCTATATTGCAAAGTATCCTATTATAGATACACTGTAAAAATAGTTTTCAAATAAAAGTGCTAAGTTTAGTTAAACATAATACTTTCTTTTGCCAATTACGATAAGAAGCCTCGTAAAATTTCATTTAGGAATCAGTGAAATCAGCATCCTGTTGTAGTTTCAAAGAACGCCGATCGAGTTAAATTTCAAATTTTTACAAGGTATTTACTCTCAGCATGTTTGTGGCCACCCCCGAATCATTTGACTTACTGTTTTACACTGCGCCGTTCGTGTGTTAAAAGTATAACAAATTGCAGATAAATAAATAGTAGAATGCAATTAGAACTCGTTGCGATTTTCATTTATGGAAAGTTTTAAGGTCTACTAAATTTCTCAACATTAATACGGATATTGATCTAAATTCCAGTTCTTTTTCTGTATGATATTTCTTATTCTGGTATTAGCATGTTATTAGCATGGGCATCGAAGTACCTTCCACTAAAGTGTAAAAACGAAAATGTTTCAAAGGTTCTTTTTAACGTCACTATGAATGAAAACGTTTAGAGGACGAAAAGGAGGGGAAAAACCCGTTCACAATTTTTCGCAATTCCGAGGGGGTACTCCCTATAATAATAGCCTATTACGGAGAGGCTCCGCCTGAAAGGGCAACCTTCTTCAGGCATCAGGTATATGAAAGGGTACCGATTTCACTAGTTAAAGTGTACATAGACTGTTCACAGTCCCCTATTTTTTCGTAAGGTAGTCGAGATCGAGCGCTTTGCGTTACCGGCAGACACTTAGTCGTTTTGACACTCGTCCAAGATGCCTGCCCGTAACGCAAAGCGCTCAATATCAACGATCTTACGGAAAAATACGGGACTGTGAACAGTCTAGGCAACGCGCCAACGGACGCACGTTTGCACGGGGCTAAAAGTATGACCGGTTTCAAACTTTTGCGCAACAACATCCAACATGTAACAGGGTGTGCAAACAGACGCAACATGTAACATCCAACAATATTGGGAGTTGTTGGCCAACAATGTTGCGTCCGTTTGCACGCAGCCAAAAGTATACAAAAGGGTGCGAAAACCTCGTCTTTCGGTCTGTAAAAAGGCCCAAGAGTGAAATGGCTAACAGGAGCAACTTTTGGCCGTCGAGAAAACATTCTGGTTTTGTGATTTATTCTTACTTTAAAGACAGTGCATTTACAGCAGTTAAGATTGTGCAATGTTCTAGCACAAATATGTGAAAGGGGTACCATTTGTTAAAGGAGGGTAAACGAAAGGGGTAACGTTTCTGTCATCGGGTTTATAAAAGGGTAAGGGGTTGAACCTCGGCATGGAGACTCTCCTAAGTACAACTTTACTGAGTACCCCCCGGGAGATAACTCCTTGAACCCCCTTGAAACCTTTCAACTTTGGTAGGTATTCTGTATCGGTGTCTTGCGCCTTCGCCGCACGGATCAAAGTAAGCTGTAATTTATTTGCCGTTTGTTAAAGAGTAACACTTTATTCGAAACAGTACCAAGCTAGGTCCAGCCAGTTGGCTTGGATACGTTTTAGTTACTTTTTTAAAACTCTAAGGTATCAGTCTACTTTGATGTATTTACATAAACAAGTCAGTTTGACAAGTTTTATGCCAAGCACCGAGAAGTTCCAAGGCTTGGATTTCAGTAGACCTCTTTATGTTGTATGTTTTGTTTTCCCAACACAAGTCTTGTGATAATACTCCAGAGAACTGTTTCTTTCAAATGTCTTCTTACTCACGTGCAGATGTACGCATAATTTTTTTAAGAAACGACATTAAGGGTCAAGTTCCCCTGGGAACTCTATTAGGAAAACAAAACATACAAGCCAAAGAGGTCTGTTGGACCATTCCTCGAAGCACAAGAAAGTACAAAATGTCACAATTGATAATCAATTTTTAAAAAGGGGTTTTCAGTAAACGTAATTACAATAAAAGAACCATCCTATCAGCAGGTAAGAGACGTTAGTTATCAAGAGAGACATAAAAACAGTTCGTTAGAACAACCGACAAATAAATTTGTCGGCTGAGCTTGTCACACAAGCTTTTAGCCACATTTACAACAAACCTCCTAAAACGAAGGTACGACTTAAAATCGGAATAACACCGAAACATGGGTCAACCAAGCTCCAACCGAGCTTTTCAACTTCTTAACCTAGAGTGAGTGAGGTAGGATAAATAAAATCTCTGGGAAAGAACTTGAGGTGAATTTTACTATGCCATGCAATGGCGGAGAAAGACTTGTATCTTGTTTAATATCGAATATTCAAACTTCTGGGGAAGGAATAAGGAGTGGCCGAGGAAAACCACTATTCTGTCAGAATAAAGTGAATTAGGTAAAAACTGTGACACGCAGTTCAATCAAAATTAGACATGAGAGACCGGCCAACAAATCGACTGCAGTACAAATCCGCCGCTAGATATTAAAAACAGTGAAGGAACATTTAACTAACGTGGGAATCACGAAAAAGGCGGACTCGGATTGGGACAAAAGTGGCAAACATTCAGTGGGCTGCACTGACTCGATACATTTAGTTTTCAAAACTTGGCCAATAAATGTGATTATCTATCAGGTGAACTACCACAATATAACAATAAAATATAATATATACCTAAAAACTAGTAATGATATACTTAAAAGAAAGAAACATCGCACCCTGTTGTTTTTTTGTCAGCAATTAGGTTTAGATAAGAAGGTAATAGCCAATTGATTGAAAGTGATCTTTCCTGAAAAATACGCATGAAATCCTCTAGATTTCAAAATTTTTCGGGTCGCACGCCCCAAAGCTCTCTCTTGCGGCTCACGCCCGTTCGGCCACAGCAGATCTTGCCTCACTTATGTCGACAGTCTGGCTACGGCCCTGTAATTTAGCTACATGGAAGCCGGTATCACTCTCGATACCAAGGTGCGTGAAATTTTGAAGAGGATTTTAAACTTTTCGGAACTTTCAACTCACGTCGGACCGTGACGGTACGGAAAGCGTAAGAACCACCTGCTGAGCGGAAAAACCGATCGAACCTTTGATCTTTTATCGGAAGTGAAAAGGACAAACTTCCCCAAGAAAACGTCATTCGGATCAGTCATTCGTAATTATTTTCTATAATAATTGACATGGATTTCATAAATGTGATGAGATATTCGAGACGCCACTGATCCGTGATATTTTTATGTTTGTTAACTCTCCCACTTCCAAATCGCAGTCCGGCCACCTGCAGCCGGGCCGTAAAAAACAGGTTTCAATAAACATGGGTGCAAAAAAATGGGCAAATTCCTGGCATTTTCATCGCTAGATTTGTTTACCGTTCCATAACATGAAATCTTACCTTGAAAAATTCAAATTATTCAACAAGAAAAAACGAACTTTAAATTAGTCATTCCCAGTGGCCCCTTAAACGAAAGATTCCGAACTTCATATTGGAGGGAAAAAATAAACGATAAACACCGCAATGGTTAGGTATTATTTGACAGTTGTACTTCTGTCAGTGGGCACGCTTAATATGTTCTTGGACGATCACTATGAAAAGAATAGCTTGACTACTGGGAATTAAGGATTTACTATAGAAAGAGGCGACAAATGTTAGACTAAAACCTAATAGGCCGCCGTGGTTATAGAAGGCAGCTGGCATCCATAAGCTACATGCTCGAGGACCCGCTGTTTTAGTTCACTGACTTGCTGCCGCAGCGCATTCGCCACGGCATTAAGTTCAATATTTTTATCTTTTAACTGTTGCACTCTTACTTCAAGCTGAGCTTCTCTTTCAAGCTTTTTCTTTCTACACTTTGACGCAGCTACTCGGTTTTTCTGTTTCTTGCGTTCTCTCTTGACGATCTCCTGAAGTTCTAGATCGATGGGAGGTAACGGTAGAATGTTCCCTTGCGGTTTCAACGTCTCTTCGTAGTCAAAATTCCCGGACTCCCCCATGGGGCCATTGCAGGACACTGGCCGCGGATTAGACTCGTGATTTTCAAACGCTGCTACCCCGGCAAAACCGGGATTTCTCATTTCATAAGAAGTCTCGTTAAGCGCAACTTGACTGTGAAAGTTATTATGAGTGTTATCCTGTTCGACCCAGCCATTATTGACACCAGAAGGAGCGGGTATTGTATTCTGCTTATGAAAATGTTCGACTGGTTGTTGTCGGTCGTGTATTTGCTGAAGAGCTTCAGCGAACCCCTGGACATAAGCCTCGTGTTGCTGTTTTACTGTATTACTACCTTCGCGTACAGCTTTCGTACAAGTCGGTGACTTGGGATTCTGAACACTGGCCAGAATTTTCTCAAACTCTGGTGAAATCAGATTAAACAGAGTGAATTCCGGTGAATTAAGAGTCCCTGGATTTCCTTTTGGCGTTAGCCCAGTGTTGCTCGCAATAAACTTCTCCAACTCAGGAGAAACCATCTTAAAAAGCGTCAACTCGGGTGAATTCTCAGCGTAAATTCCCATTTTGCCGTTTCCCCTGAGATCATGAACCACCGAAGGCAGTTGGGTTCCGTCCAAGTTCAGCCTTAGTGAGTTCTTATCATATCGCGAGAGATTGTTCACCGGTACGGACGTTTGTTCGTAAAACAGGACATCCATGTTGTCGCAGCTTCCTAAAACGTGCTCACCCATTCTGGGAATTCTTTGGCCGTGTCTTTATGTGTTAGATAATCTGAAACAAACGTAACTCTTCGCCAACAGAAGCCGCTATGGTCGACCATCATCTAATTCTTCTGAAATTAAGTCACCCTTCCTACCAAAACATTACGTCACCTGGGAAGTCGCTCATTGGTCCGCCAAGTTTTCGCGCCAAAAAATCTAACGGTTGACGCGGGATAACTTTTTCAACAGGCGCGACAGAAAAACGAGGCTTACATTCACGCGTCTTCAATGTTCCGCTTTAAAAAAGTAGGAGGTTGGAAGTTAAAGGCGCACTTTTAAAGCCGTATATTGTTTGAGAAGATTATCCCGGTTGATAAACACGGAGTAACATACCGAGTGTTTCATTTGTATCCACCTGTAGGGCACCCGCTAAAGGGTCAAAAGACACATGGAAACATACCAGGGTCTAACAGTATATTGGTAACAAATCAGGCGATAATAATCATGTTTTCTCGGTGTCACACCGAGCAGAAACCAAAAAAAACGACAAGCAAATAATGGCAAACCTGATGTTTAGAGTAAAGTTAATTTACCAGGTTTGTTAATACGTTGGTCAGCTTCACCATCAACCAGAGTCTCGAAGACAATTATATGTATCTATCGGTTACTAACAACAAGCAACTTAAATAACAAAACCCACCCTAGCATAGAGAACAAATTCAAAGTGAAGTACATCGATTTTATTGGTTCACTTTTTCTAACAAAACTATTTTTTTTTTCATATAATTTCAAGACGTCAAAATTTGTTGAACTGTTCATCAATGATTTTTTTCTTTTTCTTTCTTTTTTTCTTTTTTTGGATGACTTATGTTTTTAACTTACATCTTTGGTTTGACCAACCAAAAATTGCAAATATGAACAGATCCTAACTCATTTCATTAACAACGCATACGTCCTAGATATAATTATAGAAATATTTTCTTAAGTACTGTCGTATAAAATTTTTTCATCTCCGATCTAAAACTTCAGTTTGTCTTTCTAACAATGTTAACCCTTAAAGCCCCAAGAGACATTAACATCAATTTTAGGTTTTTTAGGTCAAAATGAAGCCCGAAGGGCGGAAAATTTTTTTTTGAGGCCGGCACCCCTTATTTTTGGGTTCTTTGGGTTTGGATGACCGCCTCCCCCCCCCCCCCCCCCCCCCCATTATCTGAAGGTCTGTATCCGCCACCGCCACTGACACTCACTCAGGGATTATGCTATGAAAATTATTAAAACTAATAATCACACAAAGGAAACCTTTTTGATATTGAAACAAATTCTCTCAACTAATTCTTTAAAGAAATGTATAGAGATCAGTCTGGAGAATTTGTATGTGGATATCGGGGCTTCAAGGGTTATAATGATCAGTCGTCTCCGACGACAAATTTAAAGAAGCAATGTTATTCCGTTGATAAGAATCTACTACAAGTGAGCTTATTGTCATAACAGCTCTACCCTCGTTCACAAATGTTTTGAGAAGCACTACCTCCAACATTTGTGCTTCTCGCCAGCGTTTCAAATCACATTAATATATAAAAATAGCTCATAGCAACATTGAAGGATGCTAAAACATAAATTTCAATGTAAGATTAAAGAGTGCTGGACAATACACCTCTTTCATAATGGCCTTTCATATGTATGATAATTAGCCTTTCTGACCTCGTTTGAATGTAAGAATTCTTTTGTATTTTGCACATGCTAACGAGGTCAGAAAGGCTAATTATTCTACATATAAAAGAATATATTAATAGATCGGCATTATGAAAGAGGTCTATGGGCAATCGACAAAAAAATGCTTTACAGTTTACCCAAAAGAACATCTTAGTTCACTTTCCAAAAGTCGTTGATTATTATGATGACACCCAGTAGGCACTACCATGACAGTCAATAGCTTGTCATAGACACTACCCAAGATGATTGACAAGTGTACAGGAGCTTTAGGCTATGTTCAGAGTATACCGATAGCTTGTGCGTCAGCACGAAAACCATACCCGACAGGGCTTCTGTTCACACACAAGAACGGTGATTTCGGCGCGATTTCTGTCACGGAGCGAAGATGCACCGCGCTGATCTCTAAAATGGAGGGTCACATGTCGGATAGCTGTTCACAGGCTACATAGCGTTGTTGTACTAATAGTTTGTTTGTTATAAAGGTGAAAATCAATTCCTTGTAAAATTATTTTCCTCCATACCTCCAACACACGCTGGTTTATCTTTGGACGTCTTTGGACGTAACTGACGATATAGAAACTGAACACGCTTGTGAAATCTTTGCTACCTATACTGGCAGGAATTAAGTTTCCACGAAATCTTTGGACATTTTTCTCTAAGGTCATCAATTTTTCGCGCATGATCCGGGACGTATTTTTCCGCTGGCACTCGTTTCTCGTTTTGCAGCACATTAAACCAGTTGCAAAAGCTTACATTGGGTTTTGCGGCTGGCCCCATACGTCAGTAGCACATCTAATGAATAACCGATCTTACTTTGGCGCTCAAAACAGCCTTTTTCATTACTCCAACGAAGACCACCATCCCCCGCACTAAACGACGTTAATTTTGATCGGCGGCGAAAACGTCCATGTTTTCTTTAACGAAGCAGAGGGGCTGTCATTCTCTACGCTTGCTATATTTGATTCTAAATAACGAGTCCGCTCCACTACATTAGATACTGAGTCTTTTGAATCTGCTCGCCCGTCAGAAATTCGAGTACACGAAATAGAGACCATGTACTGCCCAGCATAAAAGAACACCAATGAACAAGAGTGACATAGAGACGATCCTGGTGATAACTAAGGATAATGAAATACAGCCAAGTGTTGGTCAGTTGCGTTGAGTGATACCGTAAACTGCCGTTTATGTGCCCCGCAACTTATAAGACCCCCAGCCCAAAATTATTTATAGGCCTATCTAACTGTAAACAAAAAAAGTACATACAAAATGTTGGGTTAGGGAGGGGTACGTTTAAGCTAAGGGTTTATAAGGGACAGTTTACGGTAGTAGGGAGCCCTTCCCTGAAACACCGGGCCAGTTATTGAGGTTCTTAATGGGGTTAACCATTGACCGTAAAACAGCCTAAAATTTTAGTAGTTAGGGGTAAAAAAATTGGGGCAACAAAGACGTGCAACTTGTTTTGCAGCGTGAGGTTTTACGGGTTTTACCACCACAAATTAAGTTGTAGCACGTTGCAAAAAGTTGTTTCAGAAAGTAGAGAGTAGTTCTACTTTTCGCCACACCCCTGTGCGAATGTTGCAAAACAAGGTGAACCTTCTGCTGCTTGTTTTACCGTGGCTAAAGCAAGAAAGACTGCAACAGATGTAAAGAGAATTAAAACTGTACCTCTGACATGTGGAGCTGTAACGTTCCAATCCAGCTCAATTTTCCATCCAGCTCGGTCACTGGAAAGCCAGAGGCTTGGTCCTGATATGGCTCAATGGTAAGCAACAACGGTCCAAGTGACTCATCTGCATGATAACAGAGTAGAAAACAAACATGGTAGGTCATTAAAACCTTCTAAACCTAATCCTTAGTCTGTAAGAGTCTGTAAGCAAGCTCTGCGGAGCGCTTCCCCCCCCCCCCCCCCTCATATGCCGTCCTTACTACCAGACCGGGAGGGGTGAGGGGGTATTTGGAGCTCCACTCAGGAAAAAGGTAAACGGTTTCAAAACCGTTTAAGCGATGACTACCAAACATAGCAACTTGTCCTAAAAAAATATGTGAGAATAAGTCACCGTGACGTGTACGTTAACATTGACGTTACCATAGCAACCGAGTTTCACAGCCATGTCTTTTTCAAACTGTTTCAGTCCTGTAAAATAAGTTGGCTTTCTGCATTATTGTATTACACTTCATTTAGTATTATTTCTTTAACTCTACGATAATTTCTTATGTAATACAGGCTATCTAAATTGAGTGACTAATTTGGAAAACCATGAATTAGGCACGCGTTATGGATCACAAGTACCTGAAAAAATACGCGCAAATCTTAAGCAAGTTAATACTACATCTTATTACTCACCGCTGTTATTAGAGATTAGAACACTGAGATCCACAATAGTACACAAAGAAATCGTCACTTCGTTTGGCGAAGTGTTGTAGTATTCTTGTCCGTTTATCTTTACATCTTAAAAAGATGAGAAGAGAACAGTTATTTAAAAAGAGGAGACTGCCTTTCAAAGGTCATGTCGTTACATGGCAACCCAACGCATCAACCTTTCGGTTGCTAGAATAGATTTAAATGCGCTTGACCTTCAGCGAAGGGAAGCCGTTCTTCCTACGGGAAACAACTGATATTTATTTGGCAGCCCTACCAAATTCTTGCCCTCGTGGGACCCTCTGGCCAACGCGCATGCGTATTGGGAAGCACAAGCGGACGATGTAGTTTGCATTTACGCAGATCTACGGTTCGACCGGCTAACTTGTTAAAAAAATTACTTTCTGACAAAAAAGGTAAAAATGTAACTATAAAGAACACAAGAGAGGAAATTTTTAACAAGTTCTATACCATTATCTTTACTTTCCGTCACGGAGAACATCAGTACAACTGATCTCAATACGGCTGGACTATTATTTCATCACTTTTAAATTGATACAAATACGTTTCAACACTTCTCAAAATTATGTTAATAGTTGATGATTTAGCCCATTTACGGATAAAGCCGTCAAAAGCTTTGCGACTCTAAAAGAAATATATCAAATAATTCTTAATCAGGGAAAACGAAGCCTGATAATTTTTCGACAACACATGTATACTGAAGGCCTAAGTCTTCCACTTACAGTTAAGGTATAGTAGCAGAGTGCTTTGGAATAAAACGGGACCATTATTTCAGGGTTTTCTGTTTCTACAGCGTGTTTGTAGGGTTTAAGAAAACACAAAAAAAAAAATGTGACATAGCCCCTTTAAGAGCATGCCTTTAGGTTGATCTAGCCCCGTATTGAATGATCCCGCGATCTCCTGCTCTTCTTGTCACCTTCGCAATGATCCCCGTGGGGTGGGGAGCCGACTAGTGCAGACTAATAGTACCCTACTAGCCATGCGGCTTGATGTAACTAAATGTTCAGCACTTTTTAACATCTGTCGAAAGGCCCTTGGACACCTTATGAAGTTTACACAACGTAGTATTCCTTATCGTTTTGGATTAGCCGGTTAAGCGCTGCGTTTTACAGATTAGGGTTAAGCACTACCTTAAGGTATCAGCCACCCTTCAGGACCGTCCGCGCGCGGATCGCTGTAGCGTTAGTTGTTTTTATAAAAACCCATATAAACCATATATTTTTTAAAAGCTTAATAATTCCAGATTATGGATTTGAACTAACAAAAACGATTTACTTAAATGCGTTTCGAAATTGGAACGCTTTGTGTAAAAGTACACGTCTCTATAAATCATGTTCCACTCCCGCCGGACATATACGGAAGAAAACAATCAACACCGCATTCGCTTCTCAACACGTTCCACCAAAAAACCGTGTCTCAGATTCTTGACAAGTGCGTTTGTTTTTCTTTTATTAGCAAATGAAGTTGGGGAAGGCAATTAGTCACCACTCCCTGTGGAAAAAAAAAAGCTCTAGCTTTAAAATGAAAAGGAGTATTAAAATTCGCAGACACGGTTTTGTAGAAGAGCTATGTGGCATCACACTGGCCAAATTTTAGCCAAATTGATTGAAAGGCTGCCGACTTGGAGTTCAAAACGTACTAGTCGATCGGCAAAATTTGCGTTCGGAGATAAAATTAATAGAAAATACATTTTTGGCGGCATCCTACCTGGAATGAGATTATAACACCTAAATGTTTGTTCTGATTGGTATCAGAGAGGGATCAATTTTCTCTAACAATAGGACTTTGACAGGTAACATGTAACAGGAACAAACTTTCGCGGCACTTCTCGACCCTTCTCTTGCTGATAAAATGAGCCTTTGTCGCTCTCTGCCAATTTTGCGGCCCATTCTTTGTCAAACTCTCTGTTCGATTTCTTTTTCGCTCTCGGTTTCGATGACGAGAACGGACACGACCTTTTCTTTTTTTTGGCGGCATTTTCACCGAAGGAAACGCTAAATATCCACGGAGAATACTAAAGGCTATAAACAACGCGAAGACAATTCGCACGAGTTGTGTCGAAGAACGCACTCGGTATCACGTTACTAGTTCACAGGCAAGTTAATTGATATATGACACGGGTATGACAGATCTTGTCAACGATCAATTAAGATAATTAAAGAGAAAAAATCTTTTACCCCCGATATCTTTCGACGGAAATAATATTTTCTTCTGATTTTTTTTTTTAAAAGAAAGCTCTCAAGCATATCTATTTGAAAACGTTGAAACCTCAAATATGGAAAAATGGCAATTTTAAGGGTGGTTGATACCTTAACTGATTAGGGTTAAGCACTGCCTTTACTGATTAGGGTTAAGCACTGTTTCGAAACTGGTTAGGTTCCTTTTTTGGGTTGGGGTTGATGCTATGTGTACTTTAATCTACCTTGTGTAAACTTCATAAGGTGTCCAAGGGCCTTTCGACGGACGTTAACGAGTGCTGACCTAACTAAATCGTTACACTTAAGGGGACCTCTTGCTTACCAAACGTAATGGGATCAGGCATCAAGGCTTGTATCATGATGGCGTCTAGCTTCAGATTGTCCACATTACCGGTACCTGATGCTCGACAAGCCGGCTGAAGCCACGTCAAGGATGTTATAGAAGCTTTAATTTCTAACTTCTAATAGAGAGATTAGTCTATAAAGAATTTGCGGTGGTTGAGTACGAAGGGGGGGGGGGGGGGGGGGCACATCAAAGAAAGGTGGTTTGTTTGTTTGGTTGGTTGGTTGCTAGTTTTTTAAAAGAACGGAATCCATCAGGAAATTGAGTAAAATCAATTTTCAGTGGACAGAAATCTTGTACCAAAATCGTTTAAATTATCGCATTTTTTTTTTTTTTTTTACACTTTTCAAGAGCTATAGATGTATTTAGTTATCTGTAATAACAACAAAGCCAATTTCTTGTGGGATCCTGGGAAAATAGTTTTCAAATTTCACACGAATTCTGAAAACACAGGTAAAATTCATGTGTAAGAGTTCATTTCGGTGTCATTTCGTGATACATTTTCTTAGGTTCCCATGAGAAACTTTCTTTGGTGTTGTTACAAATAACTAATTACATCTATAGCCCTTAAAATGTCTTAAAAAGAATGAAATATGCTTTTATTTATTCTGGTACAAGGTTTTTGTCCACTGTAAATTAAAATTACTAAATTTCCTAATGGATTCCGTCTTAAAGTCGACAGCGTAAAGTGCTTCTGAAAAATATTAACCATAGGCTTCATTTTCACCTTACAAGATGGCAAGTGTGGATACCATTTCAGGTGAAGACGACACTCCCCGTTTGCTAGGAAAGAGAGATTCACGCAAAGATAAGAGAATGTTCGCTATCTTTAGATTGAGGAAGAGGGCTGCGGTTACTGCTTTGTTCTTATTGACCAAAACACTATACCACTAGTGCACGATTAAAAACTCTGTAAGTCCCAGCCCAGTTGTTTTGTTACTGGTTTGGTGGACAAAGCTTTGCTATTGGCAACTCCTATCGCCCTGCCTACTATTTTTCTAAAACACCAGCTTAAAGGTGTGGGAGACAAATTTTAATTTTAACAGTTATGTTTCGACTGCTCAACAATAATTAGTCTTCAGTTTAGAATAGTGTAAACACAAAGTTGGATTTATAATAAATACATAGCATGCTAATGAGGAAGAAAACGTTAACAACATAATAAACGCGACAATGCATCCCATTGGATATGAATAGTTTCCTTTATCTTGAGTTGAAAAGGAGTAGTTAAGGAGACCGTTTCTAAACGCAGCAAAAGGATACAAGGCTCCAATGAAGTTTCACTTTGTCACGGACGAACCTTTTGCATTCCGCTCCTCTCCTCGTCTTGAAATCCTTTGAATCCTTTTCAAATAAAAGTTGATGTATTAATATGTAGAAGTCAAAAGCGTTTTACGTATTTTTTAACTCTGTAATATATAATGAACCTAAAACCCCGGTCAAAAAAACGAGCAATTGCCCCAACTATTTTGTCCGGGGTTGCAGCCCCGGTCACAATAACTTGGGATACTTCCGACTTTTTGGGCATGCACGGGGCAGTCCCCTCGCCCCCTTGTAGTGCTAGCTGTTAAAAGGTGAAATCTGGGCAAGCTTGAGAGGGAGGGGGGGGGGGGGGGGGGGGAGGAATCGACCAAGTGTCCCAACCATTTTGTCCGGGGTTGTAGCCATAAATGGAACTGCTTGCCTCGCCGTTCATCTAAGAGTTTCCTGTCTGACCCACTAAGGTGACATAATGAACACATGAATATTTATCTACCATCCTGACCTGTTGCCTCAAGTCCTCTGAAAATGGTAACGCAACCCTTGGAAGATTCATGGTCACCCTGGAGAAAAAACGAACGCAAATTAAAACGCATTGACACATGAAACCAGGTGCGCGACCCCCCCCCCCCCCCCCCCCCCCCCAAAAAAAAAAAAAAAAAAAAAAAAAAAAGGACAAGGTGTGCAATCTGCATTGTCGGGCTGAACAAACTTAGAAAAACAATCAAGATTCACTGCTTCAGATTTCCGCGTCACAATTTCACACTGCGTTCACAGCATGCACTGTTACTGATCTACAACAGAATCGCCCAAAACTGCTTCCTATTCGATCCAAGGCCTCGCGCGCTCCCGTTAAGAAAAAAAAAATCAGCGAAAATTACATAAACTTACCTATTTTTGTCATTTCCTTGGATATTCATAACCTCATCTGTGGACAAGGAGAGATGGCAATTGAGTAATATAAGTAATAAGCTGTAGACTGGTAGTGGCGGTGGTGAGGGTGGAGAATGCAACGGAGAGCCAAGACCTTTTTACGCTTTCACTGCAACACTTTACATTAAGGTAAATAGGCCATTTTCGAGTTGCCCCAAGCATCTGTTTCGAAGCGAGGCTAAGTGTGAAGCCATTGATATGAAAACGATTTTTTATTTTTATGTAAGTAAAACTCGTTTTCACGAGAAAATTTTTGCACTTACCCTCGTTATGAAAGTGAGAGTTTTTGGAATTCAGAAATGGTCTACCCTTACCACCGTTTACAACTTTTACGTTACCCATAATAATAGTATGTTTACACAAACAGCCTTCGAGGGAAAACTCATACCGGGTTATGCAATTTTTTCCCAGGAAAACAACGTGTGCTATGGGCGATCCGAAAATATTGAATGCTTTGGTGCTTGTTGCAGTCCAACGATGTCACACAATTGATGCGAATCAAATGGCCCTACTATTGGTGGCGCAAACGTTTTGGCTAAGGAGTGTTAGAGTTGAAGAGTGCTCAATTCATCTTACCACACGATTGCTCACTGCCACTCTGCACTGAATAAGAAAGCTCCATGTCGTTAGAAGTCTTGTTGACGGCGTCAAACATCAGTAAACAATGACACCTGTCACTGAAAGAGAAAAACATTATAACGTTTAAATCGGTGGGGCATTGATTAAAAAAAAAATCAAATTGGTTAACGCACCTAGGACTAACGAGTTCTTAAGAACTCATTAAAACGTGCCCGTGTGTTGCAGATCGAATTGAAATTTGAAATTGTCGTTTTTTACGAGATGGAACACTGGATTAACTGGAGAGACACCTCTCGGAGCAAAGGAGAGAGCCAACAACAATCTCAACCCACATAATGATAAATATGGCGTTGACGCCGGGATTTGAACCGAGCCACATTGCTGCGCCACCCACGCGGCCACCCACGCGCTCCTGATGGAGTGGTCAACCGTTTTCGCGTTTGATTAAAAAACCTCTTTAACTCTCAAATTCAGTTATGGACTCATAAGGTAGTTCTTAACAATTTCCTTTATGTACGATCTCCACTGCGACACCAAGCCTTTCTAAAAAGGACACAATTCAGTCTATTCCAAGAAGTAGAAAAAGAAAAAAAGATGGGCATCTTATATTATTATACATTTCCCTTCTTATAACCAAAATAAATAAAAGTACCTCGGAAGCTCAATAATCTGAAAGTTCTCACACAGCAAGCTAGGAACCACAGTCACATCAATCGCCATGGTAGCCTTACGACACATTTTACTTCCAGTAACTCCTGACGCGTACCGGAAATGAATAGCTCCCGTCAATCCCCAAGGCGCTTCGGGGTCGTAGCTTAGCTTCTCATTGCTCTCGATACCTTGTGGGATATGAGGTGTCCCTGTTATAGTGACCGTTATGTCAGTGGTATCACCCGGGACAACTGGGAGCTTGGAAACAATTTCTTTATCGTCAAAGCTGAAGAGTTCATTAGCACCTGAGAAAAACCAGCATGAACGAATCTGTCAGTTAAGGAAATGAAGGTTTTCTTCTGTCCATGTTACGAGATATGAAGTCATATTTTGTCACATGACAACCTTCACGTAAACAGCAAGATGTCTCGGTAGAGTAGTAGGGCGCGCCATTTTTTGTTAGGGTGCAAGTGATGATTTAAACTATCCTCTTTCTCTCTCTAGTACCCACTCCGTAATATATTTTTTTCTTTTTTATCGTTTATTTTATTTTACCGTCACTTTCTTTTTTAAGGCGATAAATAGAGAAGTTGAGATCATTAAGGTGTTCTGGCACGGATTACCACCTTCCGGCTAAACCTTCCTCAATCCAAGCTGTTGCCCCAGCGCTGTTTATGATATTAAGTAAATCACACTGACAGTTGCGTAAATCCTGTATCACTGGGGTGGTGTGGGACACTTACCCTCTCCATCCTTGCTACTGATAGTAATATTAAGTGAATCCACTGGTAACTTTCCAATATTTTCCAGTATAATGGTTCCTTTCATGCTGTATTTAGAAAATTGAACAGACTGTAAATAATAAATTCTAAGGAAGCCTCACACACGTGTATTTAATAATGAAGATGTTCCACCTTAGCTTGCTACAGTATTTATGATGGGACCTTACTATAAGAAAGTGGTGAAGCCAAAGATAACATCGCTGACAAAAAAAAAAAATGCTTTCGCGTCCTTTCAAACTTTTTCGCGACTATTTTTGTGATGAGGGAACCCCACCCGAGCTCGGCGTTGAAGTTCTCAAGAAAACATAAAATTTTATCTTTTCATGTCTTAGGCTCCTTTTATATGGAGAACCGTAGTCCCCTCTCGGTAGAGTCAACTTTAGCAAGCATTTATATGAGAAAAGAGAGTTGACACCTTTGCTCGAGCCAACAGCGCCCTCGCATGCTCTGATTGTCTCGTATTAAGCGAGTTGACCCAGCTGGACAAGCCAAAATGTTTATAGAAAGTGATCCACCTAGGGTCATCCTTCTAACCGAACCAACTTTTTGTTTATCATGTAAACGGTTTGCTTCGCCACGTTTTGTAAGAAAATATGTGAAAAGTAGGCTTGCTTGGGTAACTCTCCATGTAAACGGGGCTTTTCTTGTGCAGGGACGGGAAAGAAAAGCATGATGCACGTGCAGAATTGTTTTGCTCGCTTAACCTATTACTGGTTTTCAGCTGATGTCACGGTAGCTGTGATGGTGGACAAGAAAAAAAGCGTTTCCCTGGCATTGGAACTACATGCATACTACTTTTTCAAACTCACCTTTGTCCAGCATAAAGCGTGACAGCAGTGACCAGGGTTGCAGCTGACTGAGGCGAGTCAGGGTCAGGAGGCTGGGACCGAACCTTGGGTAGCCCAGTGGACACCTGCAGGAGCGGCATGGCGGAAACTACATCAACTATCACTGGAAAGTCATCTTTGGTTTCCAGGTTTTCCTCTGTCAGCTTACAGGTACTTTCTACCCCGAATACAGTCACACTGTAACCTACAGAGAGATAGTAGTGGACTTACGCAACAGGACGGGAGAGGAAAGAAGACGGCAAACCTTGTGTGACAAGCGTGACAATAATTTTGTTTGAAATAACTTTTCGCAAAAATTCACTTTCCTTTAAACAGATCTTTTTGTAAAAGACCAGAAAACATCGATGTTAGTGAAGATCACGACAAACACGGAAGTAATGGCCTTGTCAGGTTCGTCAGCACAAGCGTTTTGCCGTCCTCTTCTTCCTGCCGTCCTGTTGCGTAAACTCACTAGTAATGGCTTTAAATGACCGGCTACCGGGACGCGTAAATGCCATTTTCTAGTCAATAAGACAGGGTTGTTTGGTGACAACAGAATTTGTCTATTAGCATTCCACATAGTGTATAAATCGAGTCTAATATCTATAAAAACAAGCCCCTAGCTTGTGTGTCTCCCTTACAGTGGAATGATCGTCCGATTAACGCGGCATCAACTAAGTGCTGACAAATGTTGACACATTACCACAACGTCTACAGAGTACATCTTAGTTTGGCTAAAAAATCCTTCTGAGTTTAAGCAATAACAAGCAATAATATCCTACATTCGATATATTAAAATTCTAACATGACTCCGAGGCTTTCTGGTCATTTTTCTATATTTGGTTTGATGTTTTTTGTGCTCAAGCCTCTTCTGGGAATTGCGAACAATGGAGTTGTGAAAAATTTGCTTTTTTTATCCTAAAGCCTTAGAGTCCTGCTAGAATTTTAATATATCGAACGCAAGCTATTACTAAAACGCCAGACGATAGCCGTCGTGAGGGAAGGGAATTAGGGCGCGAGACAGCGTGCGAGGAAGAAGCGCCTCTCCCGCGCGCTAAGAATCCCCCTTCCCTTTTCCTTTCAAGCGCCTGCTACGCTGGCTAGCTGAAAGAGAATTGCGCGAATTTGAAAAAAATAAATAAATAAACGAGAGACGACGGCGAAGCCTTTTTCGCCTTCTACCGAATTTTGGTTTGGAAAAATCTAACTTCTTTTTGTTCCACGAGATTGTAGGCTTCAAATTTCGAGTTCAGTCAGATGAATGGCTATAGCTGTTTTTGAAAACACACTAACCAGTGATTCTCAATTGACCAGCTGACTGCGGAATTCCAAGTAGAATAACTGTGTGAGGACCAGTCTTGGCTGGAAGGGACAAACATGTTGGGTAGGGTTCGAATTCACAACCTTCTACACACAGAACCTACAAAGGAAGAAAATTCATATATTTAGAGGAACTGCAAGTCAAACGTTAGTTGATATGGAAGTAGCCATCATCGATCAGGGGATGACGCCACTGTATAATTCCCATAATCTACCCATCTAGAGAGTCACGGAACCGCACTGGGGATTAATAGGCCAAAAAGCGGAGCTCCAAGGATAGTTAGAAGCGTTTACAAAGCAGAAAAGTCATTTCAGGTGAAAAAAGGAAGCAAAGGAAATTTGTGGCGTGCGTGGTAAACGCAGAAAAGCCAGGAAACTACTGTAAAATTCCGAAAATAAGCCCCGGGGCTTATATTTTTCAAAGGCACTTTTTGAGGGATTTATTTTTGGAGGTCTTATATTCGGAGGGGCTTATATACGGAGGGAAATTTGCGTTTCAAAATCGATTGGGCTTGCCTTATAGTTGGAAGGAAATTTACCGTTTTTACTTTGTTTTACCTTTTATTTGAGGGCAATTTCCAAGTACAAGTCCCCGGGGGCTTATATTTGGAGGGGCGATTAAATGGAGGTGTTTTTGCGTTACGAGTTTGAGGGTGCTTATATTTAGAGGGGCTTATACATGGAGGGGCTTATTTTCGGAATTTTACGGTATTCTCTTAATAGCCAAGGGACATGTCCAGCCCAATTGGCCGCTCTAAACACACATTACTCTGAAGAAAAACACATGCATTAATTATATTTTTTGTTTTAAAACCCCGTGCAAGCGGACGCAACATTGTTGGCCAAAAACTCTCCACATTGTTGGATGTTATATGTTGCGTCCGTATGCATACCCATGCTGTCGGAAGTTGATGAGCAAAGTTAAAAAAGGGCAAACTTTTGTTTCGAGATCGGTAAAGCGTAGCGCAACAATGTTATATCTGTTTGCACAGCTCTTCCAACATTGAAATTATGAATATATGAAAATCATATTTGTGAACTGCGGAGTGAAGAATTATTTGAAGGAAGATCATCGCAGTTATGTACGCAACTTATGCAGTTGCGAAAAGAAAGCCTGAAAAAAATTCAGGCTTATACGGGATTCGAACCCTTGACCTCTGCGATACCAGTGCAGCGCTCTGCCAACTAAGCTAACAAGCCAACTGGGAGCAGGTCGTTGCGTATGTAACTGCGATGATCTTCCTTCAAATAATTCTTCCAACATTGCACGTTAGGGCCGAGCACGCCCATGACACATGGTCTGTAAAGTCTTATGGGTTGTATCCTTCCCACGATGCACTGCAGCTTCCAAAATTGTTGGGAGTTGTTGAATCTGACTGCACGTAGCTGTAGCTTTATGCCAATGGTGTTTACTTCTTACCATTTTAGAGACTTTGAGTTCAAATGGCATTGGATTGAAGACATCAAGAGAAACTTGACCGATGTCGCCACATACCCAAGTTACATCTGCGAATTAAACAATCGCTCTTTATTAGTCAACTTATTCAAAAGCACTCTGAGAGAAGAAAGAGCACAGTAAACACTGGAGAGACCAACGTATCGTATATTATAGGCTTTTTTACCGTTTACATGCGGCAACCCATTGCAAAATGAAACAAGGGATGGAACAGAGAACAACTAAATTTTAGCCTAATCTCCCTAAATTTTAGCTCAGCAGGTAGGGGATCTTTATAGCCGGTGATGCAAAAAAATATGCACCACAGAGTTGCACTTTTCAGGGGGCAAGGGGGTGGTGGAGTGAGGGACATGACCCGGTCCTTAATGGAAAAGTTAGGAGCTAAAAGTACTTCTTTAATTTTAGCAAACCTTTAGGCCATTGCAGGCAGTAAGAAGTGCTCCTTCAGGCAGTAAATTTTACCGCTTACCGCCTGATAAGGAGAACACTGCAAAAGGCGAATTAGAGTGCCACAGATAACCCACAAACCCCAAAGAAGGAGCATCAGCACTAGTGAAGAAGGAACCATGCGAGGCAAATATTAAAAATATGGGGATCAAACCCACGGAAGGATTTTATCTACTGTTGCAAATCGCCCGTGACATCTTTCCGTCTCGCCTGGTGCCTCAATCGGCAGAGGAAGAGCAGATATAATCTGGAGGTAGTGGGTTCGATCCCCACCGAGGTTCAAAGATTTTTCTCTTTGCCTCACGCGATTTCCTGACTCCAGGGCTAACGCTCAGTGGCGTTGTCTTTGCGTTGTCTGATCGTGGGTATGGATATCGTACCTGCGCTACTGCAACCTCAATTACACTGATACTGTTAGGATGGAGTCTCACGTAAACAGCCCTGTTTACCCTACGCATACCTTATTATAGGAATTTAACGCTCTATGAAATTAACGCGAATCGTTAAAATTCGAGTTAATTTAAGTCACGTTAATTTTGTTGAGCGTTAATTTCCGCGACGTTAATTAAGTGCAGCGTTAATTTCCGCGCTCTTATTTCCAGTATTTTAACCCCAATTTTGGAACCTGTCCAGACATTCTTGACACCTAAAATACATTAAATACAAGCTTTCTTTCAAGGTTTACAATATTTCGAGTTCATCTTCATCGTTGTCGCTGTCAGAAGTGATGTCAATTGTCAATTTGTTCCAGTTGTCACCACCAACCGTGTCTTAATCGCGTTAATTTCCTTTATAACGAAATTCTACCTCCTCTTTAGCGTTAATTCTCTTTATTCGAAAGTCGTTTTCCATTAAATTCGCGTTGATTTCCAATTCCTTAATTTCATGGAGCGTTAATTTCCTATAATAAGGTAGTTATTAAAGTGGAATGGTTGGGACCCCTTTGTTATAGGTTTTTGCTGGCTTTTTTGGACCTGACCGATCACAACGTTCAATAGCATTCCTATCGTTTTGAACTTACTGACCAATAGAAACATCGCGTTAATTTATTCAGTCACAATTTGTGAACAAAATGCAAAGGATTGTGCAGGGTCGGGGAGCTTCCAACATTATACTACAGCACCATTGTTTTCAACTTTGATGTTTGCCGGCTTTCCTAACCAGTCTCTTCTACTACCTATGCCCTACGAGAGTACCAATTAGGTTTTCAGCCTTTACACTTAACCTCGTCGCAACCTGATCGCATAAGGATATCAGCTAAAAAAACCGACTGAGGTTTTCCTTTCAAGGGGTTGTAAAATGGGATGTTCCGTTGGGATGTATTATCCACGAACACTCGGATCATGGTGAATCACAGGAGACGACGAATAATTTTCTAGAAGGGATACAGCGGTTCCTTTGATGTACCATGATTAGAGTGATCTAAGATCATGAATCATGACCCGGATCATTCTAAACGAACGCGACCGAAATCAGATGTGTTAACCCTACAGTGGCTACAACAATTAACTGTAGACTTAGCAACTTTGTTCCTTCAATATACTCGACTTCCCTATTTGGCCTTACTTTTCGCCGCCTTTGTCTGTTTTACATTCCGTCTCAGAGATGAAAATATAAACGGTCCTGAAGACGCAGCATCAGAACTCGTAAGAGACTTCTTTCCAACAGGTTTCAAATGAGGGGCTAAAGGTTGAACTTTGAAGGATCTGTGGAAGGTAAATTATGCCACATTTTTTAATAGAAATCTTTATGCACTGAATATGCGCGCGCTGCGAGTTGTCATTAAGCTTCGGTTAACAACCAAACGTTTTTGTCCACCATAATGTTGGCATAAAGTAGCTTAAGAATTGATGATGCCTTCTCCAGTTGGCTACCTCCTCATAAGGAAGAGCAATTAGGTTCTTTCGTTGGAACCTTGCTATTAACAATTTTTCCTCAATGAGTTGCTCTAACCAACTCTGATATCAATTTTTATGTTGACGAAACAACAGAGCCTTTTTCTCTGTGGGCTGAAACAAATTACAATTCAGACCTCTCAATGGGGCAATTTAGCTCTAGCATCTGAAAGGTTTAAGCTAACAGAAGCCAGCAAAGGGGTTGATTCCAAAGGTCAGAAGATCTCACCTAACTACAGGCATTTTAGTCAGTGACAAGGAAGCCAAGTCTAGCATCTCAACTCTGTTGTTCTCTTTCTCTTTAGGTGAGCCTACAGTATATCTTGCTGGACTGTCCAGGAGTACTGACAGCTCTCTCTTCTCCTCATCAGTTAGATGATCATGCATCGTGTGGAGTAGAAAAGTCACATGCCTGAAGAAAGGAACACAAGATACCTGTGAGGGTGGTAATCAGTCTTATTCTACATGTACGTAGTTATGGCTAAATCTGCAAGTCTAGTGGGCAAGATGAAGTGAGTCTTGTGTTCTCATTGGCTACTTGAGCGGGCAAGATCGGCCTATCTTGCATTGGTCCCACAAGAAAACAGTTCTCTTTTTGACATAATAAACCCTTCAATGAGCAAGCGTGAGTTCAAGATGGCTGGATATACCGTAAATGACCCAATAAACGCCCAGGGCGACTATTGAATTTTAGGGCTCCAAGCGGGGGCGTTAAATATATACGAGGCGTTTAAATGAGAGAGGCGTTTATACCCATAACTGTGATAAGCTCAACAAAACTAATATGCTTTCGGCAAAAATATCAAAAGAGTTTAAAAATAGTGGAATATCCAGTTCATCAAAATTCATCAACTGATACGTCCGGGCCATCTAGTGATCCATATTGCTCTTTCAAATTCCAACATCTTAACAACAACAACATCCTCTTTATTTCCTCTATTCATTAATTACAGATATATATATAGAGGATATTACACGGTGGCGCGAAGATATGAATTTTATTTTCGAGTGGCAAAACAATATTTTACGAACGAGCGCAGCGAGTGAGTAAAATATTGTTTTTGCCACGAGAAAATAAAATTCATATCTTCAAGCCGCCGTGTAATGTTCTTTTTATTATATAGACAAAAAGACATCGATAAAGTAATAGAGGGAAATGACCGAAATTACGTCATCGATAAACTCACTAGTGAGATTATGGAAAATAAACCACTCGGGTCCCGGATGTAGCGTTTATGAATTTTACGAGTGGTATATTTCCCAGTAAAACACTCGTGTCTATATAATAAATATATATATATTGCTAAAGATTAGGGGTTCTGACAACCCGAAATAACCACACGGTTAAAAATGCCGGGTTATCAGTTTACAAATTGATTAGTCAAATTTTGGCCGGACACACACACATACACACGGACACACATACAAAATATAATATAGAATATGATATATACCAGAAAGTAAAGAAGAAAAGAAGCTGTTTTTACACGCATAACCTATTACCTTAAATAAAGAAATATAATTGAACTGAGCAATGAAGAATATCAGAAAAATAATCGTAAGGCGTTGCAAAAACAGCGATATTATCTTAATGTGAAAAAAAAAGAAAAGTGAATTTACTAGTAGCTTTGGAGAAAGCTCTGTTTCAGTTTAATTTTGAATGATGAAATTGGCAATTGCTTCTGAACTGCCAATTTCAGGGTGTTATTTTTAGTCCACAGTGCTTTCCTGTCTTCATCACCTTTCCTCATTTTCTTTAGCAGATCATCGTATTTTGCATCAACGAACTTCACGTGTTTAATTGCTTCGTCGAGCGACTTTCTCAGCTCAACTACGGTAGAGTTTAATGGCGCCAGCTTCTCATCGAGTTTTTCCACTAAAATAGTCGTTAATTGCTCTGTTGTTATAGTTGACATTCTGGTATATAGAAGTAACTAATGGAATACACAAAGGACACAAAATAGTCAAAAAAGAAACGAATAAAACAAGATTTTGGCCAGTATCCAGCAGAAGCCAAAAAACACGGCCATCTTGTTTCCGACCCAGGCTCTCTCTCGATATCGATATCAGAATCCTTGCTCAGGGTTACTGTGTTACCGTCATTAGTCTAACCTTACATTGAACTTGACATTAAGCAAGATGAAACGCGCAAAGCTTAGTTAATCAAGCAAGAAACTGAAAGATTTGAATGATTTTACTCATTTTTGTTAATTCCTGGTATTCTGGAGTAATTCTCAGAGGGGAGGGGGGGTAGGGGGGCATCTATTAGACAGGGGTCGTTTATTAGAGAGAGCATCTAATACAATTGGAACAGCGTAGAGGGGGGGGGGGGGTTATTACGTAAGAGGCGTTTACTTGGAAGAGGTCATTTATTTATTTATATATTCTTTTATTTTTTAAATAGCTGCATTCATTTTTTCTAGCCTTTTCTAGCTCTGGGTTTTTGTTTTAAGTTTTTTTTCATAACATTGGTTCTAAATTTTGTTTTTTTCATCTTTTTTAATAATTAGTTTGAGTCTATTCGTATGCCATTTTAATATTGTACAGCAGATTTTTATCACTGTGAACGCTGTGAAGCACTGAAGGGCATCATTTTTTATGGGTATAGTGCCATAAGAAAATAAATATTATCATTTATTAAGTCATTTACGGTATGCCTCGTTCTTTTTTGTTGTTTTGTGGACCAAGACAAGAGAACTTGGCCAATATCCAGCTCTTTTACCTTATGATTGGTCAATAATGTATATAACTCTAGCCCAAAGTTGTATTTAAGCTGTTCTCCCGCATGGCGATGCACTTGGCACTTTCGCATGCTCAAAAATTCTCTCTATTTTTAGCATAATCATTTATCATTTAAAGAATGAAAATATACATTTTAAAAGTGCTTCCAAAGTGCTGTGCCAATTTATGCTTGCTGAATTGATTTTTTTTATTAGCTATTACACTACAAACATGGTGTGGAAATGACTACATGTATGTAGCAAAATAGAAGAATAGCTGTAAATTACTTTCAGGGAGCGTGATTTCAAGCAACCTGGCCCTAAAAAATGTAGCCTTACTCTACATTTATGGGCTGTATACATGGTATGTGAAGTAAAGTAGTCAATAAAATAAGAAATATTCAGGATTTAAATTGATAGATTAGCCTGAGGGTTTGTTTTTTTGTATAATTATACAAATACAGCCCATACCCTACTGCCAAAGAAGGATCTCCTATTCGACGAGCAGTATAAATAAGTTCATTCAAGAGTCTTGTTTGAAGAGCAGGCCAACCATCTGGATGACCTTGAGAATAAAAATTAATTCATTTATTGTTTTAAATACAACACTAATCATCAGCCCTTGCTACTAAAAGTATTTGCCCAGTGGGAAAAGGGGAAAGGTTTTCCTCTAAAAATGCTCACTGGGAAATTGTACATAACCTGTCTGCTGAAACCCTACCCTGCATGGTCATTATATGTTTCTGGCAAACTGCCCACCTACCCCTCCCCTAAGCCAACATTTTGCCCCTAAGTGAGAAGTAAGCGTTACTGTTGGCTTAGGGGAGGGGTAGGTGGGTAGTTTCCCACAAACATATCGTGATCCGCCTGCATCGAAGGCAATCGAAAGGGAAGCGGAATGGGCATGATTTGTGAACAAATAGAGAAGGGAGGGAAACCTTCCCTCTCCCTGATGCACCCTTTGCACTTCTTGCATGCACAAAATCCTTTTAAACATGTTTCCAGGTTCATTTCAAACCCTTGCAATAAAGGCAATACTCACTTTGAAATGACCCCCCACCCCCCACCTCCACAATTTTTTCAGTGCTATCCATTTTCTGGCCTGCCAAAAGGGAAAATAACAGGGAGGGGATAGAGACTACATTACAGGCTTACAGGGCTCATGTCTCTGAGATCCATTACATGCAATTCACCATGTTTCTGACTACCTCAAGCTTCTGTTTTTATGTTCTTCATTACAAACTATATCTATCTCCTGCTATGATAAGCACAGAGGGCAAGACCTGGTTTATATTATAGCCATTCAATGGCACCCACACTTTTAATTTGCTCCTCACAGAAACAAGGGATAAGTTACACAAGTATACAGCAACTCGCCTTTAGGAGCATCTTTTTGATCAAGATGAATTCTGTACCCTTTGAGTGCACTCATAAGAAAGTTGTACGACTGAAAGTAATAGAAGTTGAATATCAGTATTTATTATTAATTTATCTGTGACCGTCTGGGTGGATAATGCGTCCTCTAGTATAAAAACGCCCAATATTATGAATGGTCCTTGCAGCTATGTTTGCAACTTACTAGTGACAATGTGAGCAGTTGAAGAAACAAACAAACAACAACAAAGATTGCCTACAATTAACAAACTATTCAACTGAGATGCAACATCATGATTGTCAGAGTGTATGCGCAATTAATAAGTCTCATAGAAAACCAAAAAGTCAAAATCTTACCAAAAGCCACAGAGGATTGGGTAGCTGCTGTGAGGCACACTGCATTGCCGCAACTCTAGAGAAAAACCCCGCTTTCCGTTTGAATCCCAGGTCATCATATAACACGGCAGCAGTGCTATATCGCTGGATCTGAAATGGCATCAACAGCAAAATCATGCAATGTTCAATGTCTTAAAGAAAATCATTACCTAAAAGCTTGCACTAGATCCTATTAAATGATCCTAACATAATTTCAGATCCTTTCAATTGAGAGAGTTCATTTTATCATTAATATAGAGAGTCTTTTTGTGAGGGAAAAGCCTTTAAAAGCTTGCTTAGGAAGGGTAACCGTTTAAGGGGGGTTAAAAAAAGCTGCATTGGTACATGTAATGTTGCTAGGACCATTTCTACAGGTTAAAGTCAGTAATGGAAAGTGTATGCAAGCAAAGATTCAACTTTACTCAACTCAATCTCTCACCTTTTCCTGTTCTGTCAATGAGACATTCACTGACAATGAATTCTGCAAAGCTATGCTTGCTTCAATACGCCTCTAAAGATAAGAAAAAGGAAAATTATGAAGAGCATTGTAGGCACAGCTGTAGCTTTTTATTCTTGTTCTTTTTGTTTGGTAGATGAACAGTTAGCCAGGCATCAAAATGAATATTTTTTTATTATTTACCTTAGCTGCTTTGGCCAAGTGTAGTTTAAACTGTGGACTACTTCTTACCTTACACCATAGTATTCTCATTGTGAATATTAAGGAAAGTAAGAGTGCCTAGTAGACTAATCCTTAAATCTACTATAACTATCATATAAGACCTATTTTAGATTATGGTGCTCAGGTGTGGCAGGACATTCCTGCCTGCCTTTCCGATAAGCTTGAATCAGTTCAGAGAAGGGCCCTGTCTATTATATATCCATCCCTTAGCTATGCAGACGCCCTTAGTTCAGCCCAAACTAAAGGCCTCACAATGAGGAGGAGTCAGTTATGCATGAAATAAACACAAAAGTAACACAATATTAGTAACCTAAATAACTTTTTACTACCAAGCAGCCAAGGCCACACTCACGACTACAACCTCAGGACAAAGACAACCAGTAATACCATGGCATGTACCAACAGGAACATGTGCCGTACAAAGCATTCTGGCTCATTTATTACGTTCAATTAAGTGTACAGTGTGTAAATGTTTAAAAAAGTAGTATACATGTATATGTATAGCATTGTTTAATCGTGTAAATTTTTGAAGCTTGTATTTCATCCCTGTAGTTCAGTTTTTTTTAAACTGCAATCATTATGGTGGTTAACAAATAGAGGATATTACATGGCTGCCCAGAGATACAAAATTTCTCTTTGAGTGATGAATAATACTTGTGACTGAGCATATCTCCATGCAACCATCCGATGAAATACCAAACCATTTCACTTGCATAGCTTTTTGCTGTGAAAGGAGGGATTTATTATGTAGCCATAGCAACAATGATCTTTTCACATGTGGAGATATCATGTTTTTGCATGAAAGCTCACCTGGAATTTCACTGGTGTTTATGTAATGAACAGTTTTATCATAATTATTATTATATAAATACCTTGTAAACTATTAAAAGTCTGGTAAACTTGAGATTAGCTTCAGTCTCTATAACAGCAGCTCCTTTGACCTGTATTACAAGACAAAAAAAAAATACTATAGTCTGTACATATGTGTATGAATCAAACTACATGTAGTACATGTAAAATGTGAACCAATTGTAACAACTTTTCCTCCGTTGGAATAATGCTGATCTGGGCCAGAAAGGGCCAGGTTCAAACCCTGTCCAAGCAACCAATCCCAGTCTTATAAAAATGAAACAAAAATAAAAAAAAGCTTATTATAAAATCATGCTGGCTGTGTTTAAGATCATGCCTCACTTCAGATGATCATATCACTGGGCTGTGGCAATAAGCCACTGGCCTTGTCGCATATAAAAAAAACTATACTGGTCACTATCAGGGGTTTCAGTAAGCACTGATGGCTGATGAAACATGTCGGCTACTTTGCTCAGAGAATTCAGCCACTTCTTCCCAAAGAAGAAGCAACTAGTTTGAATAATGCCATAACAAAAATAGAAGTGGTTCACCTGCAAATGTACATAACTTAAAATAACCATTTGTTTATGGCTTGTAGGGCTTGAGTTGATTTGAGTCAAATTTCCTTGAATAGAAAACATGCTTTTTTTACATTCAGTTTAGTCTCCTGAATGCTGAAATTGCTTATTAGTGCCTCAAAAATTTAAAATTTGCTAAGGGAGCATACCCCCAGACACCCCTTGAAAAAGTGGACTACTGTCCCGTTTTTGATGCAGTCGGTTACTCTAGATTTAATCCTGCTGGCTACTTCAACTTTTTTTTGAAACACCTGCACTATTCAAAAAGAGGATGAGAAGTACCTGAACCTAAATGCAAGTTGTCACTTCCCACTTATCACATATAGCAGAGTTATGTAAGCTCATGAGTGGACCAACAGCAGTTTGCTGATGCCTGAGCTCATTGTTCATAATTATATGCATATAATAAATGACTGTTTCCATTTCCATTGCCAAAATTAATATTGAGTTAAGGCAATGTATCTTACATTATCTAAGAAAATTCACTTTGTAAAATGATTTGATAAAACCAAAGTTTAACAGGAAATTGAGATAAGAGTACTTTCTATTCTGATGTATGACTACCAAAACTCATTAGAATTATTGAAAATGTTACTCACTCTGCTGTAAAGTTTTAAAGCTTCAGACAACCTCTCAACAATCTCTTCTTTACTGAATGGCATAGGATTTCTAAACCTTGATTCATCAACATCATTGCCTAGTCCATTAAGAGTCAAATTTGTGGAGTTTGCCGCACATTCAGTAGGTAGAATCAATGAGCTAATGCCTCTTTCTTCCTCTCTGACTAATACTAGAGATGCAGCACACTGGCCTTCTAAGGACCCAGCGAGCCAAAGTACATCATTAGCAGCTCTTAGATGTTCCCCAGCTATTAGGTATTGACTAAGGGCATCTTGAGGTAACCCTGCCAGCATGCACAAATCCCCAGTATACTTTTTAGATCTGCCAATGGTTTTCCGCTTGGTTGCTCTATGTAGAGAAAAAAAAGATGGTGTTTGATACAGTTGAACCTCCCATAAGTGACCACCCAAAATGTGAAGAGTTAGTGGTTACTTATGGTTAGTGGTTAGTGTCTTTTACTTGGAGAAGTGCGAACGGATTTCCTTTTTGGAGACATTGTATTGCATGCAATTTAAAGGTACCAATATATGAAAACCCAATTCATTTCTAAAACTTCTTCTTATACTTTGAGTGGCGTGGTACAATGGTGAACACAAAGATCGGATGATTGTATCAGCAGTGCTTGACAGTAATGCTAGCCCACTAGCCCAGGACTAGTAAAACTTCACATTGGGCTAGTAAAAATGTGCTCCAACTAGCTCCAAGACCAGTTAGTTTAGCTGAAAAAAAAAATCTTCTACAACTCTATGACTTGAGAAGTTCTATTTCTAAAATGCTTCATCAATAGATCAATAGTTATAGTTGAAATATAAGCCGAAGGACTTGCTACCCATATTGTACAGTTGACTGCAGTCGCAGCACGGATACTACGTTGGAAATGAAATTACGTCCTTGTTTCCATGTCACTCAAAAAAATATATATAATATATATATATCTACATTCGTGCACATTCACCATGAGAATGAATGAGCTTTTTTCTAAAAAAAAACTACCTTTGAGAAAGCATCTTTCAATTGTTAATGATGCTGGGGTAAATGTTCATTGTTTACCAAGTCCAAAGCCAGGATCAAACACAGCATGAAGAAAAAAGGGAGTGCGATAAGTGGTCAAGAAGTTTTGAACAAAGTTGGAAGAATACTTATCCTTTGTTGTGAGTCATATGGAGGAACTTGTGTGAAACTCGAACAGTAGCGTTAAGAGATTAGCAAATCCAAACTCTCCTTTTGTTGCAGAGATGGAAAATTTCTGTCTGGACTCAATTAAGAGTCATAAGAGTTCTAAACCCCTAGTACAGTCTGCAAAGACTTTTAAGTTTCGAACAATCTCAATTTTCACTGGACCAGTGGCTTGTCCTCATGGGCTACTTATTTATCAAACTCACTAGCCTAATGCCTAGTGTCCAAAAACATTAGTGATGAGCACTGATCAGGTGGTTGCTTAGAAGAAGTTCAAAACAACAGAAAATTTGTGACCTCTCACGCGAAAACGTACACTAACGGTTTCCCATTAAATGACTGAAGCCGTTGGGCACCCGTTGGATACCCGTTAAAAATGTTTACTAAAGCGTTGGAGGCGTTGAGAAAACCGTTGGGATTCTTCCTTTACCCGTTGAAGGCATTGAGAAAAGCCGTTGAACAAAATAATATTGTTCCACAGCGTTGCAAGCGTTAGAAAAAGCCGTTGGGTTTTTCCCGTCGGGTACCCGTTAAAAACGTTTACTAAAGCGTTGGAGGCGTTGAGAAAACCCTTGGGATTATTTTTTCCTTTACCTGTTGAAGGCGTTGAGAAAAGCCGTTGGAAAAAAAATTAATAATGACTGCGTTTCCAACCGTTTGAAGCGTTGGGAAAAGCCGTTTTAGCACCAAGCAACGCTCACAAAAACTGTTTGTCAAAACCTGTAAATTATACAGTGCTGTAGGATCCTATGCTATGGGATCTGACACCGCTTCATGTCAAGACTACGAGGATTATGAATTTGTTGAGTGAGTTTTTTTTGGAGGAAACTCAAATTATCGACACATTTACCCACTGTAAGTTACAACCACATAAGCTTTCTCAATACACGCTCGCAACTCGTCTGAGTTGCACAGTATGCAAATCACAGCCGAGAAATTGACACGATGCGATGATCGAGAGGTGAAGTTCGAATTAATTATTTTGTTTCGACCTGGGACGATTGAATTTTCTAGTAGTGCTGTAGATGTTTGAGCTCTTAGCCACTGAAGATTTTGTTGTTATATCGACCTTTCCCACGCGCTCTCCAATACCACGTCTCCGCTGGCTGTGACCTAAATTAAAGCCGTTCAGCTACTTGTTCGCGAAGTGTTGAATTTATTATACAAGAGCATTGTAAAGCGTTGAAAGTGTTGAAAAGCGTTGGAAATCAAGAAGAACCGTTAAAAACCTTTACCGTTGAAAAAAAATGTAAAGCCGTTAGGCAACCCGTTGAAAGCGTTATGAAAAGGCGTTGGAAAAATCATCGCAAACCGTTTGGAAAAAGTTACAAGCCGTTGAAAGTTTTTGAGCACCCGCTGAAAGCGTTGAGAAAGCCGTTAAAGCCGTTTGAGGAACCGTTAGCTACCCGTTGGTTAGCCGTTGGTTTTTGCCCGTTTAACACAAAACCGTTAGTGTACGTTTTCGCGTGAGAGGTCACATTTTAGAACCGTCATCCTAAAAAGTGGACATGGTTGCTTATGGTAGGTTCCAACTATAAGCAACTACAAATTATAATTGTCACATAAACACTAAAATTAATCAATATATCATTGTCCAATTTAGTTTCATTTTATTTACTCCTCAGCTTGTTTAACAATTAGTCGCCGAAGGCGATGTGAATATCAGCGAATAGTCACCGAGACAAAGTCAAGGTGACTATTCGCCAATATTCATGTCTCCTGAGGCGACTAATTGTTTTAGTGTAATTACATTGATGATTATTCGAGAAAATGAAATTATTGATCAATTTCCGACCCTGAAACATCAAAAAATCTGGCTGCCATTTTGAAAACTGCTAGCCTTCAATGCTATAATCACCGCTCGGTGATTATAGCGGGATAGAGCGAAGCTCCTAGCCAATCACAGCGCTCTATTTTCGATAGTCATCAATGCAATTATACTAATTGCTATTAAATACCCAAGGTTTTATATGCAAGCTTACCTATTGTCATTCTCTCCTCCAAAACTCTCTTGTTCCACAGGGGCTTGTATAAGAAGAATCTTATCTACCTTCTCAGATAATTTGCTAAGCCTTTTAGACTCCAAAACGTTAAACAGAGAGGCTACAAAGTCTGCCAAATTATTTTGCAAATCCCGGGAGTGATCTTCGCCCCTGATGAGGGCAAAATCCTTCCTAATCTTGACATCACTACCAGATTTACACCCAAATACAAAGCATCGTGTGTTCAGTAAAATGGCACTAAAAGGATTCTTAATCTCATTGACAGATTTTTCCAACTTTTCCACTTCGTTGATCTCTGCACATTTCCCTACACAGATGAGTCCCAATACTCGCTTGTGAAAATGAAAATTTCCCCATTCAATAAACTGTGGAGTCACCCTTTTGGAATACCTCAAGTGAAGTGTTCTTGTTGTGTTGGGTACCTGCGCACGTCGGTACTGTGAAATTTCCTCGTAAAATGCCCTAAATTGCTTGTCTCCTATATATCCAACTGGCTGTACAAGTATCAAGACCCCACAATGGTCTAACAAGCCTTGGCCAAAGTCTACTCTCAGCATACTAAAGAAACGTAGACTGGCGCCATATTTCGATTTGGTACAAACCTCTCACTTCGTTTTGCTGTCCGCCATATTTACAAGTGAGCTGAAGTACCGACACCAGCGCGCATAAATATCAAAATTGCACCGCCGACAAGTGTTTACAGTGGGCTCATAACTTCGTTTTTCCTGTTTTTTTTTCAAGACACCTGAATGGGTACCTTTATGCCTAAAACTCCTAAAACTCAAAACTCCTATCGGGACTTCGGGCATTGCTATAAAACATTTGCTGGTGAAAAATTTCTCTTCACTACGGAAGAAATGGGAGAGGAACTTTGGCGTATTCAAAACTTTTTCAACGGCTATAACCCACCAATAAAGACCCACGCAAAAGGTCACTAGCAGTGACTTGATAAGGAAGATTCCAGCAAACCCCCCAGAAGCTATGTTCACTGAAGATTATGATGATGTTGATGATGATGATGATGATGATGATGATGATGATGAAAAACGGGAAAGAAGAAGCCAAGAAGAAGAGGAAGGAGAAGAAGGCAGTCATACTATCTTGAAGATAGCATTTGATGTTTCAGTAGTATGAGTTACATCTGGGGATAAAAAAGCGTAAAACCACGCCCAGATTGGTCTTCTTTGGTGCCCAGCTAGGTTACATTTTAATTTCCTGATGAGCGTCCCCGTCCCTTAACAAACGACGTGGTATAGCCATTTTTATTTCGAATCTTTTTAAAAATTATTCCATGCAGTGACCCATAAAATTCAAAATACACATCTACGGAGCCTGCGCGGTCGACACCTGAACTTTCAACATGGCGTCTTCGATGATCGGAAAGCCAAAAATAGGACTCCTTTTTCACAGCTTTGCCGCGGTTCTTTATGTTTTTGCTTTTTACCACGACTCAATGTTGAATTTACCAAATCGTGCTACTTATGGCGGCAAATGGAAGTTTTTAACGATATTAAATTTGGTAAGATCACTGTTTAATTAAGCTTACGTAACAAGTATCATGTTAAAAAAATAGATCTCATGTCTTTCATAAACGTTGGAGGCCTGGACTCCGGCCGGCTGGTTACGAAATACCATCACTTTCAACATGGTGGCCTATCGGGGGCTGTTTCATTTTGGATGTGGATGTTTTTACATTTACGGAACTTATTCTGATCTGCAAATTGTGACAGCACATTCACAGAATTATGGAGGCCGATTCAAATATCTTACATTTCTGAATTTGGTAAGAATCGAACGTGGGAATGCTTATGCCTGCTCTACAAAGTGACCTACATTAATTTATTTATATTACTGTAAGTCAATTTCAGATAAGCTTACTCAGGCTATACGTCTTGTTGATACTTAACACTAAAAGCGTATTTCCAAGTCAATGCCATTGAAGTTATGTCGATATATATCGGTTTGCTGTTTAACATTGTTATTGCAGTTTTAAGGCTGTACTGTAAAGCTTGTATGCAATAAGCTTAAATTTATTGTAACTAAACCGGATTATAACAGTTGTAAAAGCTGCATTCAAATAATTCCTGGATTGAATTATGTTTAACTAAAATATACTGCGGCTAAATTTTCATGCGCTCAATCACAGAGTGATATTCTGGTTTGCATACACATGTACGTACATGCAAAAGAATTTACAATTATTATTATAAATAATTCATTATCTACCTTCCCCCCCCCCCCCCCTCATTATTCTTCTCTGGTTTTAAGATGACCCCTTCCCCCTCACTTCCCCCTCTCTCCAGCTAGATCCACCACTGCATGTCACTGGGGTGGGGGTGGGCTTCAGGATTTTCTACTATAACTTTTCTGGTTTGTTCAATTAAAATGAGATGTGGCTGGACACTGTTCTCGTGAAAAAAAATCATTTGCAGGCCCAGCCTGCAAAGAAAGTCTTGTCCAATACGCTCTTCTCACGTATGGTAATATGCCTGTCCAACCTCGTTTACGAGTAAAAATTCTTTTGAAATTCAAATACGAAAACATCGTCTGATTAGCATTTCAAAAGAACTTGTACTCAAAAACTAGGTTGGATGGGCATATTACCATACGTGAGAAGAGCAAATAGTCCGGGGCTAGTGGATTTTAACATTGTGCTGGTGATTTTAGTTCTTAACTTGCCCAATGGGCAAGTGAAATTTGTTAAGGAATTCAAATCACAAAAGAACTGTTATCAACCCTGCACATCATCGGGCTAGTTGAAATAACTTTTGGGCTAGTACATGCTAACTACAGCTTGCCTTAAATGACAAGCTGTAAAACTGACTTTCTTTGCACCCTGAGGCCTGTAATGCTTATACATGTATATTATTGGAATTATATAGTTTAATAGTTTTATTTTTTTTTTTTCTTTAGCTTCTTCAGTTGATCTTCTTTATAATAGCACCCCTGGCAGATGTGTTAACCTTTATAAGAGGGAGAGAAGATAATTGGCTTGTTAAAGTGCGTGACCTTGTGTTTGCATCATTAGCATTTCCTATTAGTGTGGTAAGTGCGTGGGCTGTAACAGGTTTGTTGTCATCAATCATCATCTTCTTCTTCATCATCATCATCATCATCATCATCATTTTTTTTTTGATAAAGCAGATAAATTTGATAAAATATACAGCACTCCTTGAAAGGTGGTGTTGTCACAAGGTTTGGACCACATTCCTGGGGTCTTCATGCCAATACCAAAAATCAGTTGAGGAACAAAGCCCATGATTTTTCATCCTGAATGGAGACGACTAAAATTTGTAACCAGCTGTAGATATCAGCACATTCTCCTCATTAATTTCAAGACCCTGAGTGTTGATCTAGTCGGGCCAGGGTTTGAACCTGGACCTCCTGCCTTTTTGGCAGACCTGCAGTGCTTATCCAGTTGAGATAACCCTTTTCCCTTCATTCTATTGTAGTCATGTTTTGTGTATGCTTCAAAGTTTTGTATCTTGTTGTCTTGTTTCTATCTGGGAAAGTAAAGCAAAGAAAAAATATAATTACATTGTTTTTATAATAAATTTTAAATTATGCTATGTCACCTGCCTGGGCTCATACAGAAATAGTGCTGTCTACTAGTCTGGGACAATTTATTTTCCAGCTGCGCAAGTTGATTTCATGCTCATTTAATTGCCAGTGGGTTAGGGCCAGACAGGTCATCTTCTAACTAAAAATAATTATTTAGACAAGCATCCAATTGACCCTGTACAAGTAAAATGTAAGATCAAACAACTTTGTGTAAAGTAAACAAGATGAAATTCAAGTTTTTCAAGCCCTCAGCAGAAATAAGACAATTTTATTATTATGTCTCATAATTTTCTGACACCAAAGTCTTGATTCTAATTAATTTCCACTTGAAAACCATGCATATCATTTACTCATTCCTTAACTACATTTCAGTTTGTAGCCACAACATTTTGGGGAATATACATGATAGACAGGGAACTGATTTTTCCTAAAGCAATGGACAAGATATTTCCTTCTTGGCTAAATCATGTTTTGGTAAGCTAAATGGCTGACTAGCTCAAGCCAATTTTCTATACTATTTGTTGGAAGCTTTCATTTTGATAACCTTATCCAACCTTTATAGTTTCAATTATGGTTAAAATTCAAAGTCCATAAATGATCACATGCCCGGTTTATGATTTGAAGGTGCAGAGAACATTTAAAGGTCCTATAAGTTGAACCCTAGCATGAATTTTTAATTTTTATTGAAATGATTACAAGCAAACTTAGTGTCCTTTAAGAGGGTTCATTTGACTGTTCAAACTACCGGATTTAATTTGTTCTTCTCTGACTCAAAAATATGAACTACTTGTGGGATGAAAACACACTTGATAGAGCATCATTTGAAAGTGAAGTGTATTGCTATTAATACAGAATTCATTTGAATGAGTGAAATCAAAGCATATATTTTGCCTAGTCCCTGTACGGCGTTTTCCCAGTCCCACTCGGTCAATTCATTTCGGTGACGTATCCGAGGCTAACGGTCGGGAAACATTTTTGATCAGACCACGTGACCCAAAACACCTTGGCCGCGCGGAATAATGAGGCCTAGGGACTAGGCAAGCATATATTATAGTAATCTCATCCATAGACTCGATCAATAGTTAAAACAGTATGCTAATTGATTAATTAATTAATTCCTGGATATCTCATTAAATTGTTTCATATTCAGTTTCTTTGTTAAAATCGGCTTGTTTCTTTCTTCTTGGTTTTCAGCATACCTGGTGTGCAGTCCTTATAATCATAGAGGGTACCTTTATCAAGCACAAATATCCAAAGAATCGTGTTGGCTTGGGCCTGTTGACCGTCTTCTCTGTAGCTTATCTTCTGTGGTTAGTATGTCAGCGTTCATCCAAGGAAAAACTCTTTAGCTCAAGTTAACCAGAGCTACAAACAGCCAGTCATCAGACTATGTCCAACTGAAATTTGCCCATGTACCTGCAGGTGGACATGATAACCAAAATATTAATGAAACACAAAAATTATCAATTTGTAGCCGAAGATTTGTGTAGTACAGTTTAAACCTTTTGTCATTTGTCAAGTGCATAAATCCTGCTACCCCTCCCTAAAAGAAGGGCTTTGAGAAATTCAAGTAGTGGTCTAAAGAGGCACTGGTTCTTAGGAGGAGTAAAATTTTCAGAGGGTTGGAGGTGGATAATGTTCGGAAATAATGGCAGTCAGCTTTTTCTGTTTTGTTTTGTTTTATAATACTGAAGATATTGCATTTTTGTGAAAATGATCGCATGACAAATTTTCTTTTGTACACAATTTAGAAAACGAGGTTATAGCTTTAAGACAGTTTTCCTATATACCCTTTGCTCAATTTTTCATCAAAGCGATGCCTGACACAACAATTACACTTAACCCTGTGCACCGAAAGCTGCTACCTAATGTTCTTTTTAGAGGCATAGAGTAGCGGTAGCTTGGGTATAGTTTCCTTTGCCAACAAATTATATGGTATGTCTAAATCCAACTCCCTTTTTTAAGCAGACACGTTCATTACTAATCAGTGGATTGATCTTTTCTTTGTTCAGGATTACCTGGGTTGCCTATGTTGCAGAGTTTTGGGTATACCCATTCTTGCGTGCAATGCCCAATAATGGAAGAGTAGTTTTCTTTACTTTGTCCTTCTGTGTTGTTGTGTTCTTTTATTTTCTGGGCAAGTGGAAGACCTTGTTTATCTGGGGAGGTAGGTTGAAAGACATACTGCTGAGGAGGTTTCATTTGAATCTTCACACCATAATTAAGAATTCATCTACAGAGACAAAAGTTTATTAATTTTAAATAGTACCAATTGAAAGTATCTGCTGTTGAGGTTTCAAATTGAATGGTCCCACCATAGGATTTCATCCAGACTCAAAAGTTAGATGTACATTTTAAATATATAGTACCATGTGAAAGTGGAGCAGAAGAGGTTTTATAAACTCAAAAGTTGGAACTGCATACTTAATGAATAGTGCAATGTGAAAGTAGTGCTGAAGAGGTTTCATTTGAATGGTATCACCATAGGATTTTAGACGTTCCAAGTCTTGGCAGGGTGCAAAGAAAGACAGTTTTACAGCCTGCCATTCGGGCAAGCTGTAGATAGCATGTACTAGCCCACAAGTCATTTCAACTAGCCCCAAAACCCTTTTTGATTTGCAGGATTGATAACAATCCTTCTGTACTTTGAATTTCCCCAAAAAACAGCACTTGCCCATCGGGCAAGTTAAGAGCAAAGACACTAGCCCGATAGCAAAATCCACTAGCCCCAGGCTATCAGACACGACTTTCTTTGCACGCTGCTTCGTTATTGACTGTTGGCTCAGGAATTAAAAAGGATTAACACGTCTTTTGTTCTGATTCCAGGAGATAATGATGCAAATTCAACCACAAAAAGTGGAAAACCTAAGGATGGGGTCAAAAGGAAAGTCAAAAAAGCAGACTAGAATTTATTCTAAACACTTTGATAAGCTCTATGTTTTTTCATTCATCATTTCCTTCTTGTCCTGACTTTTTTTTTTCACTGTTTGATAACCATGTATAAGATACAATGAAACGTTTCTTTTAGGCAGTCCATTAAACTTTCAAACTTAGGTAGATAATGTTGATTGAACTAACATATTATGAAAAACAACAAGAAGCTGCTGGTCGCTTATCTTAGAGGACCTTCAAAAAGGCTTTATATGAAGGGCCTCTGTTTGTTTGTTTTGTTTGACTTTTTCCCTGTTGGCTCTGAATAATCGCTTTTTATTCTTACAAAAATAATTCGTCAAAAAGTCACGTATTTTTAAACCAAACCAGAGTGATGACCGTTCGCGGATCATACCTGAAATTACACTGTAAGTTTGGTTTCTTATTGTTCCAGATAAAATCACATTTCTTACAACGAAATCCGGTTGTAGATTAGATTAATTGCTTTCAAAGGCACTTGAACCGAGGTGGATAACATAGCTAAAACATGCTTACCTGGGCCGTTGTTAAGTTAATCTTCGATGTTTGTCCAGCTCCGCAAATATTCTCCAAATACCAGATGTCACCCTCCGAGTTGTCTTCTTGCTGTTTTTGCCATGTTTTTAGCTATTATTTCGCCGAGTTCCAGCTGTAGTTCTTACTCTTGAAACGAGCTAAATGTCCGCCATTTTTTTCACAACTAAAACAACTCAACCTCGCCCCAGTTCTTCTCGGTTAACGGTGTCTTAACCTGTAGCGGGCTGCATTTTTGACGTCATTTCCTCGTTAAACACAAAATTCTTCCAAATTTGGTCATCAGTAACTGGTTATGGTGAATTGTGTGTGTGCTTTTAGCCAATCAGAATTGGGGAAATATTTTGAAATATTTTTCATTCATTATTCTCGGAGGGTGTTATCCACCTCGGCCTTCGGCCTCGGCGGATAACACCCTCTTCGATCTGCTTAATTCTTCATATCCTACTCAGCGTCATTCATTAATTGCTAATTATACCATGCTCTCCAAATATAGTAACTGTACGCGTCTGCTCAAAATTAAAAACAAGCTGAACTCGGTTGTTTCTGCAAATAAAGTCGGGCTGAATTCTCGATCTTTTGTGGGCGTGTTAAAGAAAACAATTATTCCACTCGCGCTTGTGGATATGAGTTGATTATAGCCAACTCATATCCAACGCGCACTGGTGGAATAATTGTTAAGTAGAGCGTTTTCACAGACGTCACGAAGGCCATATTGGTGTTTCAAGACAATGAAACGGCGGCCATGTTGGTGTTCCAAACCAATCCTGGGGGAGTTGAACTCTTTTCTTATGTAAAGGCCTTCTTTGTTCCTGTAAATTTCAGTAGATGCTGGTCACGTGACTGAAAGCGCTCTATTGCTTTTTTAACGTTCTCGTTGCTGTCGCTGTCGTCGTTGCTTAAGGTCCCTATTTGGTAATAACGCTCGTTCGCGTGTTTGAAATATTGTTGCAGAAATCTTATAGAATGTTTTGAATCTAAAGAGGACTTATGTCGTACTACTCTGCACGTGCATCACGCTTTTTAGTACATTTCCTTGACGACCACTGCAAACCACTGCACGTCCATGACGTGAAACCTCCAGATGCGACGTTTTACAGAGGACGTGAACATACGACGACGATTTCCCTGTCCCTCTTTGAACCTGGATAACGCCCTTAAAAACTGATACAACTCGTGGAGAAATCTCATTTTTTAAAGCGACGTTTTTACTGTCGTCGTCACAGGTAACCCAGGCTCTGTGATAGAAACACAGTACGGTTCCAGTAAAATTACAGTGTTTGTATGGGGTAAAAATACTGTCGTAAAATTTGTAGGAAATGCTAAATAAACGTCAATGAAACTTACTCTACGGTTAGGTGTTGTTGTCCTAAATTCTCCGTTTCGTGATAATTTGTTCAAATTCACATACACAAGGTAGGAGGCACGGGATGACATCTTGGCCGCCATTCTCCATTTCCAACTCAACCTTTTCCACGAAATTCGAACTCCAACGGGCAATAAATATGCTAGGATCGTAGAAATAGGATAGCAACAGATACAGAAACCAAACAAGCTATCCCAGATAAAGAAACGAATCCCGCAGACTTTGACAAACTCGAAGGATACAATCCAAAAGGGCCGAGAAACGATGCGCCGAAGTGGCCGGGTCACATTAACGCGCGGCCAAGCAAATGAGGCCTGGGCACTGTACAAATCAAATCCATCCCAGGTGTCCTGGGGTGACCTTTCTAGGGACCGTTACATGGCTTGCCCAAAGTTAGCCTCCCCTGCTGGAAATACATTTGCTCAAAGTCGGCTGCGGGATTCGTTTCTCTATCTGGGAAAGCTTGATTGATTTCTTAGCATGTCTATTTCCCGTTGGAGTTAGAATTTCCAGGAAGAGGGTGATGTTAAACGCTACAATACGCAACGGCGATTTTTAGCGCAAGTGTTGCAACATTTTTGCCACTTTAGAGACCTATAGGTTCTGAGACGAGTACGACTTCAAGTACGAGATTTTCTCATGTACTAAGCAGGGCTTGCGCGTGAACCAGCGTCATTTTGGCGGGAAAGTTGCTGTCGTTATTCATCTACAAGTTTAGCGAGAATGTCGTGGTAACGGAAACAAGCTATAAAATCTTATAAAGGTGTTATCATTTTGCGGCCGGGAGATGGCTTAAACTCCTTCAGTAAAGATAAGAGTGCTAATTTTTTGGTGAAAAAGAAGTGCAATGAAGCTTTCCGGGGTGTGTAAAATTTGAGAATAAGTGGAAAAACTTTAAGTCAAATCTCGTACTCGTAGTCGATGGTTCTCTTCCTAGAATCTAAAGGTCTCTATTGTTTCGCATGGTTATAAGGGAGCTTAAGCAACAGCGTTTTTGAGCGACGGACGTCAACCGGAAGTGGACGTTTTGCATCATTGGGCGGTGGTTTGGTTGAAACTCTCAGGTAAATCGTCCTTATAAGAGAAAAGAAACTTATCAATACAAATTTCTTAGCGTCAAGGCATATAGTAAGGGAGAAGACCTCACTTCCGGTTGACGTGCGTCGCTCCAAAACGCTGTTGCTTAAGCTGTCTATTAATGTTCCAGCATTGCAACGCCATGTTGCGCCAAAAATCGTCGTTGCCAATCGTCCGCGTGATCCCGCGGGATAGCTTTCCGTGTCGGCACGAAAAGATATCCGGTATAGTATGAACGAACATAGCCTGAGTGAAAGCTTGGCACCGGTTGCAAAAAATTGTCGCACTATCATGGGAATTCTTTCATAAGTTAGTTGTTAGAATTGTGAGTAAACATTGGCGAAACGAGAAAGGTGATGTTACACGAGACGTATGATTCGCAACGACGATTTTTAGCGTAACGCAGCGTTGCAATGTTGGAACAGTGTTGTAAAACAATGTTGCAACGCTGTGCAGCCTTAAAAATCGTTGTTGCCGAATCGTCCTGTGCTTATGCTGCATCAAATCACGACACATCAGAGAGTGCCCATTTGTACTAGGGTGGAATGTGAATTCATTTTGGCCAAGCTATTTTTATATAGCTTTAGAGAATGTGTTAACATAAGAATGCATTAATTACCATGTTAACACTAACGTACATAAAACGTTCTCAAAATATCAGATTATTGCCTTAATTTTTGTGCAAGAAAGGTCCTTATTTTTGCGCTCCATCGAAAACAGACTAAACTGATTTGTAGGGACGAGAGAAATTAAACCTGCTGTCGAATTAAATTCAATGAGTGAACACCAATGTGATGGCGTTTCTATTAATTGTTTCTTGAGCCTATCAAAGCAACCGTCACGTTTAGTAATTTTGTAAAGGACCAATGAGCTTTATTTAAGTAATAAAATAATTACAAAAGCAATTACCAAAATTTATATAGCGTTTGTATTCTGTTAAGTCTAGCAATATTTTTCTTGCAAAACACTTTATTAAAGGCAGACTTAACATGTCAAAGTCGCCTAGAAATGGATGGGTTTTCTTTGTTTTAACGGTAATTCTAAGGGTTCAACCCATTGCGAAACGACAAAGACTGTTCAGTCAAGCAGTTTTTTGCCTGGAATACAAGTCAATTGATGCACGTAATTGAAAATTTAAATTTCTTTGAGAAGATTTAAATTTCTTTGTTCTTCAGTGATGAAAAACTACAAAGTCAACTGTACTCGAGTCGGGCTGAGCGGCGTTTACGTGCATACTGTTTCCCTTGTTTTTCATTATAACACGACTGAAAAGGGCGGAGTTTTCATTTCTTCCTTAATGTTCGCATTATGCATTTGCTCTGCCGCTGTGGCTGGAATATTGTCGCTATTCGCGATGGTGGCAAATGGTGTTTTGATATATGTTATATGCAAGGACCCTCTTAACTGTTTTCGCAAGCCGATGACGGTTTTAATCGCTGCATTGGCAATCAACGATTTTTTAACCGGATCAGTTATCGGCACGTTGCATGTTCTGAACGAGATCTCATGCGAGACTGGTGTAGAAAGCCCGTCTGCTAAAGGCACCTTTGAGACTGTTATTGGGCTGTTCGCGTTGAACAACACTACATTTCTGGTGATGGGGTTATCAGGAGAACGTCTTATCGCCGTAGCGTACCCCTTCCATTACCGTGCTAAAGCAAGCGGTCGTAAAACTCTAGCGTGCGTGGTATGCATTGTGCTGTATTCCTTCGTGTTTTGCCTCCTGCAGCTCATAAAAGATATCTTAATGGGAATTTATTATGCGCTGCAGCTTCATCTCAATATGACCTTTCCTCTTGTTGCCGTGCTGATTGCAAACTTCGTTCTCCTCCGAGTTTTGCGAGGCTACAGATCTAGACGTCGTGCATGCTCTATGAGCTCGGATGGAAGTGACAGTTATTTTTCCACCAAAGAGAAAATGTTTGAAATTGAAAAACAGTTCGCATCAACGGCTATTCTTATAGTTATCTTTCTCGTTATATCCCACGCGCCATATTACTTAATGACTCTAATTGAAGTTCACTGTTCTGATTGTATTAGTGGAGACTGGTTCATCTTTTGTCAACGGATTTCTCTTCCTTTTCTGTTTGTAAACCCTGCTTGCAATCCATTTATTTATACATTTCGGATCCGTCAATGCCGCCGGTCTTTGAAAGTTCTCTTTTTTAAGTGGCAAGAAACTGTCGATGTTTCTCCGAGGCCTTCGCACGTCGTAACAGGTCCGTCCGTAAGCGGTGATGCGATCGTGCTACGGAAAATATCGAGAGTGTGTTCGACGACTGGTCAATTCGTCCAGGAGTTCAAGGAGGAGAACCTTTCAGATTATTTCGGCTTGGGGATTGATAACCTGGTTAACATCGAGACCAAGTATTATAACGATGTATTTGAGACAAAAGCTGACGAAAAACAGCAGGAGCTACAGAATTGCAAAACATTAAGGTATAGCACTTCTGGTGATACGTGTATGAAGACAAATGATGCTAATCAAGAAGAAGAGGATGAAAATCTTGTATATGACACAAAGTTATAGAGTGATTACTTGTTGGAGTTGTGGAACCAATAGTCCAATATCAAATACAATAAAATGTACTCGACGCAAAAATAAACAGACCAAACTGCGCATTGAGGTGCGAGCGCGTGAGAAGTCATCTGGAAAGTTGCTAATTTTTTTAAAGCCAGTGACAATCTATGGTGTTGCACAGCTAGAGCAAAAATGAATCTTTGTCATTTAAAGAACAAGAAGAGACAATTTCTCAAATACTTTAGTTCATACAGACGTTCTGGGTCAGGAGTTCACAGTATTAACCCTGCAGACAATCACCAAACTAAAAACAAGTGGCTAACATTATGGAGAGATTTTGGATCAAGTTCAGGGCACTAACAGAAAACATCACCGATTCAAGATGATAATTAAATTGGAATATGAGCCAAAAAAAACTGTTCAAAACAATTTTTGTGGAAGAAACTGACATGAAACTACTTATTTTTTTTTTGCAGATATAACAAACAGTGAAGATCAAGTAAGAAAACTTGGTCAAGTGGTACAAATTGACGTTTGTTTGCCTTTTGCCGTAAACTTGATTCTAATTCTCTCTAATGTGAATTACGCGCATCGATGACGACGAAATGGAGTAAAACAAAAAGTTTGTAAATCACTATTGAACCGAGACAACGACTTCACAATAGTTATATAAATAAACACGATGTATGTTTATCGTGTAGTTAGTAGAAACCCAGATGCCATGTTGGGAATAGGGAACACGTACTGTCAGGGGCACCCAACGGCAATTTTCTGAAAATATCTGTTCGGAAGACGATTTGAGACCTAGAATTTTCGGAACATTTGTTGTAAAATTTCTTGCTTGCCTGCCCCTCCTAGGATTTTCAAACGTCTAAAAAATGTTATAATTACCAATTTTGAACGGATTTTTACCCTAAAAAAGGCCACCTAGAATTTTCGGAAGCCTTTTTTTGGCTGAAATTTTCGAAAAGGTAAATTTTGATCCCTATAATTTTCGGATCACTAGATTTTCAGCTAGGAAATCCGAACAGATGAAAAGTTTTTAGGGGATAAAAATATGCCTATATCTACCATTTAAATACTAAAATACGTTCAACAATGCTATGTTAAGTGGTTTTGAACTACATCCTCGTTGGGTGCCCCTGGTACTGTCACCAAAATTTCTATTTTTCATGCCTTCACTTCGCTTTCGGAAAATTTTGATTGCCCATGCAGCGTTAACTTCCAAGTATACTAAGGAAATATGGAGCTGAAATTCTAGGAAACAAGAGTCGTTGACTGATAGTGTTGAACTTCTTGGTCTTGGCCTTTCCCTTTGAATAGAACTAAGTCGTTGCAATGCAAGGTTTTTTTCATCTCTTTAGTCTGTTTGATCGATTTATTGCCGCTTGGTCGAACAAAAGTTTTGCTCTTGAATTCAGTCCGTGATTGCCTTTACACGGGTACCGGGTATATTGGGTGGCTTATTGTGCGATTGTGCACGGAAAAAGTTAATCATTGCCCATGCGCGGGTAAGCTATTCTCTTTGTAATCAACAGAGCGATAAATGAATGTAAAACAATTTACTCATTTCAAGATTTTTTACTTCAAACTGCAAACTAAGGGATAAATGAAAAAGGCAATGGAGCCTTATGGCACTTAACTTCACATCGGATACGAAGAGACTCATTTGCCTGGCAATTTTGTTGGGAATTTATCTTCTATCCGGCGCTGCTGTCTTCCAAGTTCTTGAAAATGAGAATGATAAGTTGGAAGTACAGCAACTGAATTCTGTGAAAAGGTTTTTCTTAAAAAAGCATAACATGACATCAGAGGATTTTGATTTTCTCGTGGAGAGGATTGAAAGTGCCGTGAAGCATCGCTGTGGGAACGACCCGGATCAATGGTGTACTTCTAGGTGGACATACTACGCTTCAGTGTACTTTACATGGAGTGTTGTGACGACTGTAGGTAAGGTGTCTACGATTCGAGTGAAAACGTAACGAAAAAAAATAACTTCGTGTTGTTTCAAACACATCGCTTATTAAACACCCCAATGCAGCGAGACTCGAGCATGGAACACCAACACGTGAGCTTGCTCTGATTGAGTTAAGTTGGCAAGTTCTAGCTGTCGAGTAATTAGCGTGATTGCTTGACTACTAAGATCTTTGATTGCTGTCGTCAATGGAATGTTGAGCAAACGGTTTCCATAAAAATGTGGAATTTTGTTTTTCTCGCAATCATGACGGTATAAAAATTCTTGACCCCTCACGTAATTCGTGGTAGATAATGAAAACAAGCTAAGAAAATTGCGTGCTTTGAAAGTAACGTAACAAACAAAAGTCATTATTATACCAACTAGCGTGTTTCATCTTCTTAAAAAGAAAATGAGAAAAAATTATTTAGTGGCAACATTAGCAACAACCAACAGCAGCAAAGGACAGTTAATCTTCTTTTAACTGTCAGCAATGCAGGCATTACATTTGAACATTATATCATTGTATCTACCCGAAAGTGAGACCAGCAATAAATTAGTTCAAACCAATCTCTTTCCACTCTTCCGCAGGCTATGGTCACCTGGCTCCCAGCACTGTTGGCGGTCGTGTATTCTGCATGATTTTTGCTTTATTTGGAATACCTCTAAACCTTATGGTGTTACGTCACATTGGAGACCGCGTCAATCAAGTGATTAGTTACATTCATTACCTTGTTGAAACAAAGCTTCTCAATCAGAAACCGGAAGTGGTAGTCACCAAGACTCTGATATGGACGTTAGTGGTTCTTATTTTGATGTTGTTTGTCGGCGCTGTTCTTTATTTGCAGGAAGAACAGTGGAACTTTCTAGAAGGAGTGTATTTCTGTTTCATAACATTTTCCACCATTGGATTTGGTGATCTTGTACCCAATGGAGGTGAGAAGTCTATTTAGAAAGCAGCGCACGTGGCAAGCGTCAAAAGGGGTGTGGAAGATCAAGTAGTTAACCAAGCAGAACCATAGTGAAAGGGTAGCTGTTAGCTAGTTGGTTTTCTATCTGAACCTCACACCAGGTGATCTGTGACGTCATTGCGGGGGCCTGGGGAAAGAAATTTTAATGCCGTATCCCATAAACCAAAGCTGACGGGAACAGATTGAATTGAATTGAATTGGTGCGCGCGTTGGTTTATGGGATACGGCATTAAAATTTCTTTCCCCAGGCCCCCGCAATGACGTCACAGATCACCTGGCAGTCTGAGGGGATAAAAATGAAAACAAAAATTATGTATCCACGACGAGAAGTGGGATGGTGTAGGTTGCGATAAAGCGAAGTTAACGGAAAGTGTAGACCACCTTTCCTCATGCCTTCCCCATTCCCTTCGACGATTTACCACCCTCGCGTTCTTTTGTTTCTTATTCCTTAGTGCCAGATCCTGAGATCAGGGAGGCGCCTGGTCTCCAAAAACATTTTTTTTCTGCCCTTCGGGCCTCAGTTTGGTCTAAAAATAAGGGGTGGGGCAGGCCCCCCGGGCCCCTTCACTAGATCCGCCACTGTTCCTGGCCTCTCTTCTTCCTTTCATTCATCCTCGGAGACCCATGGGCAGATAGTGGGGACGAGGGAAAGTCTAAACGGGCGGAAAAATGTCGCGCGAAGAAAAGTAAAGAACGGCGAGAAGAGCCCCTGGGGACAATGTCTTGCCAGACTAGTTCCAAACGGTCGCCGCTCTTCTCGCCGTTCTTTACTTTTCTTCGCGCGACATTTTTCCGCCCGTTTAGACTTTCCCTGGTCCCCATTATCTGCCCATGGGTCTCCGAGGATGCCTTTCATTATATTCCAACACATGAAAATCTCTACTTCTTTTGATTTCTCGTAGCGAAGTAGCATTAAGGACACCCATGCCAGTAGTAGCGAAGTAGCATTAAGGATAGCGAAGTAGCTTTAATCGAATTAACATTAAGGATATTCATGCCAGTGGTTCAATAAAGATGCCAGGTCCGGTTAAGACGTAACAACGTACCGCATGCACATGTGATGTCCTTAAGATATAATAATAATAATAATAATAATAATAATAATAATAATAATAATAATAATAATAATAATAATGGTCTTTATTGAGTCAAAAGATAAAAATACATATCTTATGTTACAGGCAATGAAAAGTTCTGAAAGCATATAAAATGTAATACTCAATAAAATAAAAGTCTCTGACCTTGTTATTCTAAAGCTAAGTTATATCTGAAAATTAAACGATTAACAAATGTACTTTTAAAACGCTCACTCTTGATGCTTGGTCGGACGCTTTACCTCGTCCATAAATTATAGCAGGAGGCCTTTACACGCGGAATAAAAGGCAACAGGGGGTGATTGGCGGCCTGAGACACCCTTTTAAAGATGCTGTGATCCTGCTTCTGTAAAATTGATCGTATGTTATACTTCCTCGTAATATAAGCCCAAAATGCGAGTCACATCATATACATTAACCCGATTGTTGGAGATTCGACTTTTACGACGTTACATGTTAATTCGAGAACGCATGGCGTGCGACAAAGAATTTGTAACCTCTCCGGCCAGACTTTCAAACAGTTTCTCAATTTTGTTTGTTATTATCTTTCAGGTCAAGCTCCTACTGATGTTGTAGGTATAATTATGGAACTGCTAAGAGCTGTTGTCGTGTTATTAGGAGTATCAATGTTCTTCTCCATCATCACATCCGTACTAACTGCTTCGGAAGAACTAAGAGTTAATTTTCCATCCGGAAAATGCCTTGATTCAACAGAAAAGGGTTCAGCGGACTTACAAGGAGACATGCGTAGTGAAGAAAAGGGAAAAACGGAAGATCCAGGCGAAGGAATAGATATTAGAGATATCAAAAACGAAAGTGACGAGGCAAGCAAAGAGGAATCAATAATTTCAATTAAATTAGTAAATGATAGCGAGGAAAGCGTGAACGAGCAAGTACAAAAGGATGACGTTCACCAGGAGCCTGGGACAAACGACAAAACCTATCCTGGATGCGGGTAAAGATAGGTAAACTCCTCCATCACCCCAAGCGCTCGTCGTAGAGACTACAAATAAGCTCTGACAGTTGCAAAAAGAGGGAGAGAGAAAATAGAAAATTGTTTTTGTGACGATTGCAATATTTTGGTTTCTACTTTTATCGATCTTAAAATGTCTGTCCCCCCCCCCTTCTAGAAATAAATTTATTGGCTTACAGCCACCTGACAAGGCGGCCATGTTGCTGGTCAATACAATAAACACTTTTTTTTTGTAAAGTTTACTTGAAAATGAAGTTTAGTTCCCAAAGTAGAGAAATGCTTTTGTTCTTGGCCACCAACATGGCTCCCGTGACGTCACATGTCAACCAGCAATACAACAAGTAAATTACCTATCGTTCACTTGCCGCAAGAAAACAGTAATCAATGAAGCTAACTGGCTGATCTTAAGTGCTTCAAATGTAGTTTTTTTTTTTTTATAGTTGTATTAGGGAAAGAGCATAAACTATACAATCGTGAAAATAATGAAATTGAATCATATCATGTAATTAAATCCATCTTCACTGACTATTTTTGATTGAAAGAATTATAGCTAACGGGGTTTTCCAATAGGTAAAATATATTTCAACTTTGTTTTAAACTGCATGTTGTCAAGGTTATTTGGTATTATTCTTAGAGAGCAGACTGTCTTGGTAGCTAGCCAATCGAACCAAACCTCACAGAAGGGGGTATAGCCAGGTGGTTATCGGACCTCTTTTTTTTTTCACAGGTTCCTGCTTGTTGTGAGCTTAAACCATAAACAACAACAACAACTACAACTAACTAAAACAGCAACAACAAAGGTTGTTTCCATGCTCCCAGGGAGGGGGGAAGGAAGACTCCGTATTGCAAGTGACGATTTTCCATTCCGGGATTTTATGAGCCCACAGTTGTTGCCAAGCGGTTTCTGCAAGTTGTATCCCACGTGATTAAAAGTTTACTCGTTGCTAAGGAAACGCCAGTAAATGCGTGATAGAAAGTGCCTTGGGGGCCGGCAGAGGTCTTTTCCTTTTCTATCACTTTTCTTTTCTTTTCTTGCGGGATCCCTGCCATCAGGGAAGCCATAATCGTTTTATTTTGCTCTTGCATATGTTTGGCTCGGGTATTATATTACTCTCCATTTTCTGGAATATCGTCGTCTTAGATTTACCTGTAGTGAGATTTACACAGGGGATCGTGTTCGGGAGGCTAGAGATAAGCTTTGTTTGAAGTTCCCATTTGAGTTTGACGACCAGCATTTTTAGTTTCAGTTCCGAGAGTTGGTTTGAAGCTTCTTGCCCAGCTTTGCCGATCACAGCCGTGAATGTTTAGTGGAAGAGATCTTTCATTTATACTTGATTGATTGATTTTATCATTTTTCATTTTGTCCTTTTTTTTTTTTCAATTTTATTTTATTGATATCCATCAATTGCATTACCGGCTCACTGCGAGTTTGCCTTGTTTTACACGGTCAGGTAAGAACCATGATCACCGTTAAACCACTTATTTTCGGCTTGTTAGTCAGTTGGAGTTTAGAAGAGAGTAGAAGGAATTAGAGCGATTTTCGTATGACCTTGAAAAAAGGTTTCGGTAAGTGTTCGTTATTTGTTTTATCAGCCAATGGATGAAAAGATCAAAACATGGCCTCTTCGTTTTCCCGCCAAAGAAACCCTAATATGGAGAAGGCATTGTTCGATTGGCCAATCGTGTTGTAGTATGACGTCAAAGCGAAGTATCGGTTGATTTCTAGAAAGTTCTCGGGCATGAAGTTTTTTCACCTGAGCGTTCGCTTAACCAACCAAAAGCCTTGCGCTTTTGTATCCGTTCGATAAACCAATCAAATCGCTCTATTTCCGTTCGTTTGTCGTTTCGGTTTTGTTCGCGCGCTTTCATTTCAAGGTCATACGAAAATCGCTCTAACTGTTCGCGGTAGGAGGTGAAGAAAACTAATGGAGTGAAGACAAAGGCGTAAAAGAAGTTCTTGGTACCCTCTCCCCCCTAACCAGCGAGTCTGGCGATTGACTGAAAATCTTCAAAGGCAAACATAAGGTGTCAGAGCCCTTCACAAAACGTCGCCGAATATAACGCGATTCTTAATATTTCTAATTGGCCACCTGTTAGGAATGACGGGTGCTTGAAAAAGCCTGCTCAGCTCAGATATGTTCCTGCTCTGTAGCATGCAAACGCATAACGGTTTTATGAAACTTAAAAGTTTATCAGTTAATTTCACCATAATAAAAGCCGGAAGTTACCAGTCTTGTTTAATGTATACTTTAGTGTGGGTTATCATGGATTATGAGGCGCTGAAACCTGACTGTAAAGAGATTACAAATGTTTAATTGAAGATGTCAAATGGGCACTTGTTAGTTTTAAATGGCTACTGATGCTGTAAAGTTGTTGAGGCAGTAAATTGAAATCGTATTCTATTTTATGCCTGCTAACGCGCCTGAGATATTAGAAATTGAATTGCATCCGAGTAGTCACCAAAAGTGTGTGTTTGCACACCTCCCTTGAAGAGAATTTCGTCAGATTAAGAATCACGTCACTTAGTTAAAAAGGAGACTCTTGACCTGATGAATAAGAGGTTAGCACGAAAACGGAAATGCCGTTAATTGTTGTGGTTGGACAACCACTGTGTAGAATGCTTTGTATTTTGTGTTGAGAGGAAAAACAGGTTTTGAAAATGAAAGAAAATTCAAAATTTTTGGAACGGAGATAATATTGGAACAGAAAATGTCAAGCAATGTTCGTGTGTTTGGTGTTTCACCTGGTGTGCTTGTTATGGGTTGTGATTTCGCGTGGTGTTTCGGGAAGGACATACACCAGCTTGTTAGAACCTAGATACGACGGAGAGAACTACCAAAGAAATGCACTTTTCTCCGGTCTGTTCAACGCAAATAACCTCTGGTTTCGGAAAGCAAATCCCATGGCATCATCTTATACCAGGGCAAGACAAGAATGGACAAGCGGCAAACGGGTAAGTTTTGTTAACACATGGGTGTGAAAATTCATTTTGTAATGTTTTGAATCGACAAACAATATACTAACAAAAAGGAAATATAAGGCAAATCTGAATTATATAAGCTTTTATCAAAGAAAAAAAAATTTCTTTTGTTGAAGAGGATTTCCATGATGCAGTGACAGCTAAAAGGCCCAGCGGGAAATTTTGTTTTCGCGCCAAATACTGATCCTGTTTACACTTTAACTTGCATAAATTATGACAAATTAAATCTAAAAAGTCAATTTATGATGCAAATTACTTGAAAGCCCTATTGGACCGCTAGTAACGACGACAAGCTCTCTCGCTGCGCAACAGCTCGCTCCATGTAAGGGAATCCGGATTCCGGAATCCGGAAAGTTTTTGCATGTGGAATACTTTTGTTGTGGAATTCGGACTCCTGTGCTTTGGAATCCGGAATACAGCTCGAGAAATCCGAAATGGCACTAACGATTGGAATCCAGAATCCAAGCTCCACTGACAGCAATTCGGGAATCCAGGAGCTGGAATCTAGAACCTCATTGCATGGAATCCAGAATCCAAGATAGTCTCGAATTACTTTATGTGGGGCGAAACAGCGGATAAACCACCAAACTTTGGCCTTTTCGGGAGCCTGTTTGGCAGAATAAAAAGTAAAGTGAGAGGATTAATGACAGATTTTCTTGCAAATATAACTGATATTTTACATGAAAATTTTCGCACTTTGATTCAATTGTTTTGAAAGTTACTGCTATTGGATTACGGTTTGCAAAGACTCCACAATTTAGACCCCATTTAGTATCCGCTACGGTTGGTAGGCTCTTCTGCCATGACACTTAATTATTAGGGAGCTTAAGCAACAGCGTTTTTGAGCGACGGACGTCAACCGGAAGTGGACGTTTTGCATCATTGGACGGTGGTTTGGTTGAAACTCTCAGGTAAATCGTCCTTATAAGAGAAAAGAAACTTATAAATACAAATTTCTTAGCGTCAAGGCATATAGTAAGGGAGAAGACCTCACTTCCGGTTGACGTGCGTCGCTCAAAAACGCTGTTGCTTAAGCTCTCTAATTAGTCGCCGAACGCGACGTGAATATCGGCGAATAGTCACCGAGACGAAGTCGAGGTGACTATTCGCAAATATTCACGTCGCCTGAGGCGACTAATTGTTTTAGTATAATTACATTGATTATTATTCGAGAAAATAAAATTATTGATCAATTTCCGACCCCGAAACAGATCAAAAAATCTGGGTGCCATTTTGAAAACTGCTAGCCTTCAATGCTATAATCACCGCGCGGTGATTATAGCGGGATAAAGCGAAGCTCCTAGCCAATCACAGCGCTCTATTTTCGATATTCATCGATGTAATTATACTAAGCTGACTTAAAGGGCTATGAAAAAGTGTTTTATGCCCCTATACTATCCACTTCCCTCTGTTATTTTACTGCTCAGTATATGAAACGATGAGAGATCGTCGACTTGACAACTTGGAAAAAAGAAAAAAGAAGAAAGAAAAATAGTACCTGTGACTTTGCCTCTGGGATTTGAACACGGGTTACTCGGAGCAAGGTGCAGCAGACACATTCACTAACTGTAAGAGTGCAGACGTGTAACAAAAACCAATCAAGGCATTTGTTAAAAAAAGAAAAACAGAAGCAAAAAACATTTGATTAATAGAAAGTGCTATTGGTAAACACAAGCCTGGTCGTCTTTTGTGCAATGGTTGATAGATGCGGGAGTCTACTGAGAGTACCTTAACACATTACTAACTGGAGAGTTTTCCCCCTTAATTTGTATCCTAAGATGAAAAAAAAAATTGAGCCCGTAAGAGAAATCATGTAGAAAATGTTTAAAAATTGTGCTATTTTGTGGTTGAAGCGACAAGACCTTTATAATGGCTCGGATTATGACTGGAATAGTTTTCCAACGATGGAAGAAACCTCATCATGGCCCCAGGATTACAGCTCTTGGCCCCAGCAGGCTCCAACACAGGCATCACTTCAACCAGTACCGCAGGCGATACAAAGTTCTCAAATACAAGCCCCAGCAGTTCAGGCACCATATCCGGTCCCATCTCAGGTACCTACTCGGTTTGTGGGACCGTTTAACACACCTCGAGAGTGGCCTCGTGGAGGGTACATTGGAAGTGCATTTCCAACGACAAAGTCGCAAACATGGCGTGATCCAGTAAAATCAGGACAAAATGCGCGGTAAATAATCTTTGTGTAGTGCAGGAAGAAAAGGACAAGTCTGTATAAATGAAGGGTACATGTTGCGGATGATCACTGAAGCCCCTTGGTCGATATGAGCTTTTTGGCCATTTTGGCTCTTGAATTAATGCGTATTTGATATGGCTTTGAAATTTGTACCATGAGTAACTAACTTTACTATATTTTTAAGACTTCATATTCGCCGCAGTTAACCTTAAACTAAAACCTGCACTCTAGATTTCCCCTCCTTCAAGAAAATAATGAAACTACGGACAGGCCTCATTGTACAACTTCTCTCTGACTTACTCGAATTAGTAATCTATGGAATCTATCTATTGTTGTAAATTAAAACCAAAATGCCTTCTTAACACCTTCTTTCTTAAGGCCGTACCCTGCAAGACCAGCAGAAATACTTGTAGAAGTACACAATGCCACGAGGGTATGCAGTCCCGGGCCTCCTTTGGGCGTGAATCCGCTGGTGCGAAACTGTCTTATCATTGGGGACTCCATCTCACTGGGGTAAATAACGAGTGATATTGAATTTCTATGGGTCGCTGTCGTATTACAAGTAAAATATTACATTGTTAAAGCTATGTTCCTTGCTCTGCTGGGTAGAACAACAGATCGTCTAGCTAGATTCATAGTAAGAGAACAACAGATGGACTTGAAATCTGTGCTCCCATATTTCTCAAAGCCAACGTATTTCTTAAGGAGAATCCTTAATATGCTAAACTCAGCTAGGACAAAGGCCCCTGTTCTAATTCATTGATTGGTGTATTCTTTTGTTTTTGTTGTTGTTGGTGTTGGTAAAGAATACCACTATGATCGGCGTTGAGTTTTCACTTTCCAGCATCTTGCCTCTTAGTTATCTAGCAACTGTTAAAAGTGAACTTCGTGGTCTGTGTCAAGTTCAGCACGCACCATTCGCCAAAGGATCTGGAGCGGTGGACTCGAGATATGGTTTAAGGTGTATGTCTATGATGCTTCGCACTACGGCGCTTGAACCTACCACTTATGACGCAATCGTGTTCAATTTTGGAATGCACGATATTGACTACAGCAAGAGGTTTCCTGAGGTACGTGATCAAGATCTTTAATTGCGTTAGCCCAAAAATAGCAGCCTTTAAGGAACGTTTCTTACTGTCAAAAGTAGATTTAAGACAGGATGAACTATGCTTAATTTTACACTTGATAGTCGTAATAGTCATTGCAATGAGGTTAATTTCCCTATCTTCAAGTTTTCAATCATATTTGCAAGCTATACAACTAAAGAGGGGTTTTTAAACCTGCGCAGCCTTTCCCCCGCCAATGCACACATATTCTGCAATTACCATGTTTATTACTTAAACAGTCAGAAATTTGTGGTATCACCATTTTTTACGTGAATTATTCCCATGTTACCCTGGATAACTCACTCAGTATCTAGATTTGAAAATATCACTTTTCTTCTTAGGAATTCGTTCCCCTAGAAGAGTACAAAAGTAATCTGCTGAAAATCAAGGAGCTACTTGTTCAAACTGGAGCACAATTAGCGTTTGCTCTTACGACCCCTGTTCCCGTAGCAGGACGGAGGAATAGGAGAGTAGTTGCTTACAACAAGGAGGCGAGAAGGTACTTCCACATCGTTAAGTCACATTGCTAAATGTCAAAGAAAAAAAATAATGATGTGTGTCTCTTGCTCCCCAGCTAAGAGCCTAAACTGTACTGAAGTCAATACTTGGTGCCATTAACCACACACAAAATGCTCCTGAAGAGGTGTGAAAAAGATATCTTGCAAATTTTACAACTTGTTGTTGATTTTTTGCAAAAATAGCATAAAAACTAGAACAAGTTGGGTATCAATCCGTGTCCATCCATTTGACCTGTTGTAACAAACGACAGGAAACAGTTTCATTGCCTAAATATAGGACTTCTTAAATAACAAAACTGGATAATTATTTTCGGGATTTAATTGATTTGAAAGATATCAAATAGCATGACATAGCCCCTTAAAATTACACTTAAGATAAACTGAGATTTATTCTGCAGTAGGCCATTTTCGATTTTCCCCGGGCCTCTGTATGAAAACGAGATTAAGTGCTCAGCCTTTGATATGGAGATGATTTTTCATTCTTATGCAAATACAACTCATTTTCACAAGGAAGGTTGTGCACTTGGCCTCATTTTGAAAGTGAGGGTTTTTGGAACTCGGAAGTGGCCTGTTAAGTCCACTTTGCGGACCTTGTGTTGAAGACAGTCCCAGAAAGAAACTAAACTACATATTTAATTGTACAGAGTTATGGAGAAAAGAGGGCAGGTGGAGATTGTGGATTTGCATTCGACGGTCATCCACGAATGCGGTGAACCGCCTTATGAGACATGCAGCATCATGAGACATCCTAGGGATGTGGTGAGTTCAACTGAGACCATAAAAACACATTAATTGCATTCATCTGCATGATTATGACGTCTGAAAGAACCTAGTTTTTTCCCTTCATCTTGGTTGTTTGTTTGTCTTTCTTACAAAATACTTAAATCTTACTTCAGCACTTCTATCTGTGTCATTTCAGCATTTTAACTTCAAAGGAAATACACTCCTTGGGCTTAAAGTGGCAGCCACGCTACGGAATCTTCTGTCCAAAGCCAAACCTAGAGGTTTGTCTTTGAGAGAACTTTTGCAAGCCTGCGTTCCGAATATTTTTCTAATGGGCACCTATTAAAGCTTTCCCTTTTTACTTTAGGCAAGAATTCTCCCCCCAAAGCCCCGGAACTGTCGGCAAGAGAAGGTAAGGGTGCTATTGATGGTTTTTAATGCAACTAATTGAGCATATAATGACCGCTATATTTAGCAAATTTTGATACTGAAAGGCGCGAGTCCATTCTCGAGCACCTTGAATAAATGGAGAAGATAAGGTTTCGAATCCTATATCGCCATTTGTACATCTCCCATAATACACCTTGCTTGCCCGCCCCCGGATTTTTGCATAACCATTGTCTTCAATTTCTCTTGGGACGACTGTCATACTCAGGGGAAAAGAAAAACAAAGGTTGCGCAAAATTTGCAAACAAGGTGAATTATGAGAGACGTGCAGATGGCGAATTGGAGTTTTTTAATCATTTGCAGGGCTGGCAAGTTCTTATATGCACGATGATAATTCCTTTTGTCCTGATATGGTGACGAGGTGTCCTGCAGGAACCACATGCTGTGAAAATCTGTTATCTCTGACAGGGTATGGCTGTTGCATGGAAAAAGACGCATTTGGATGTCCGGATAGTTGGCATTGTTGTCCTAGAGGCAGTCACTGCTCGCCAGATTGTAATTTCAGATCATGTAAATGTATGTTCCCATCTACGCGTCCTGTTGTATCATCAAAGGCGAGAAATAAAGAAAGCAAAAAGGAAGGAAAGCAAGGTAAAGGGAAATTGAAATCTGAACATGGATCCAATTCTCAGGATATTAAACTTGGTAAACATGTCAAACCTGCTAAGCCTGGTGTACCTGCCGAAGCTGTCAAGCAGGGTATTGATAAGACGTTGATTTCCAAAAAAAATGAGAAACTCAAAACGGAAGAAGGAAATGACAGAAAGGATAGTCACAAAAAAGCTGCTACGAAAAAGAAACCAAAGGCGATGAAAACGATGCTGGGGCCTAAAAAGAAACATGATCAGGGGTTGAAAAGTAAGCATCATTTTCCCAAGAAATATAAAAAAGGTACGAGTAAACAAAGACAAAATTCAGCCAAGAAACTGAAGAGTAAAACAAAAGAAAAAGCTTCTCGGAAAATAATGAGGAAATTTGAAGTAAAGGCACACAGAAATCACCGTAAGTCTAACTACCATCACACAGTGAAACAGCATTGGGTAACAAGGCTTGGTAAACAACATGGTATAACAAGAAAGCCAAAGCCACATTTTGCATTTTCTCACATGTGGGGAAAGCGAAAGCATCACGATTTGTCATACCAGCATTTTAAAAAGAAAAAGAAGGATTATGAAACACATAACTCGCATACTTCGCTGACGGAGGAGTTAAAACATCTTATTATCAAACAGAGGAGGAAAAAGCTTAGGTCAAGACTTCGAGCTCATAAGCATGGTAGCTTTAAATATGGCATTATAAACAATTTACTAGAGAAAACTGAAAAGACAGAGAAATCAACTCTTCTGGCAAAAGTAGGACAATTCGACAAGTTTCATTCTTCGAGGAATAGGAAAATTTCCTTCTCAAAGACGACTGATGTCACTAAACACAAAGGTAGTCCACTTTCTCTAAAGGGCGGAAATCTTGTCACCAACATTAAAGTAAATAACCTGAGGAAGACGGTACAGGGCAAGGAGAAAGCGAAAGAAAAGAATGTCCATGGCAACAAAGAGGGTAACCTGCGCAAAAGCCAGGATAGTCTTATAAAGAAACACACTGAAAGCTGGCCAAAGGACTTCAACGCTCTTGAAAGACTAGCAAATAACTGGAGCAGGACTTCAAATGAGAGAAGATTAAAAAATAGATCGCCCAACCAATCAGCTAATAAGGCGTTAAATTCCGATATAAGACAGAAAATGACCGATGGAAATGTTATTCGTGCCAGGCTAAAGAACGTCCACTCGACTAGGGTTTATGCCGAAAGACCAACTGATAAATTCGAAAGGCCTTTAAACGACAGCACCTTGAAAAATCACACCACACAATCAATTGAATCAAAGCAAGCAGCTACTCTCAATGAGGTATCGGCTAATATAAATGAAAAAGGAAAAGATCAAATAACCAATTCTACGAAATTGTCCCAAGAAGATTCAGATGGTTATGAAGCCTATGAGCATGACATACCTTCGGCAATAAACAAAACCAAAGGTTATTCCCCTGCCACAGAAATTTCATCATTACGCTTGAAAGCAAATCAGCCCGTACATTTCGAATCAAACAAAAGAGATATGAAGGAAAATCGAAACTTGTCGAGGCCATCTGGAAAAGGCAGAGACACGATGGCAAAAAGTCGTGTGATAATATTGCATACATATGTTGCAAATACTAATGATACCATTTCAAAGACGTCTGGTTTTAACTCAAATATAGATGAAGTTGTTGGTGGCAGCGGTCTTACAGATTCTGGATCTGCCAGTGGCTTCAAGGACCTGTTCCCTCATACTGATGGGTCTTTTAAAGGTGAGGATGCTACAGAGCAAATGGACAATTTCAATGGCAAAATCGATGAACATATCAGTGGTAGTGGATTACAGGCTGACAAGCCATTCGAGTCTCTAGCAAGTGGCTTCTTGAAGTTCTTAGAGTCGACTCCTTTCTACGAAACCAATCGCAATTTGCTCACCGACAAGAAAGTTGGAAAGGAAATGAAAGAAAGTTTAAGAACAGAGGAAGAATCTAATGTTGTAAATGTTCCACGGGATGAATCTTCTTTAGAACCTGGAAATGACGTTATTGAACTGAAGGCTCAACAAACTGATGATCATCAGAACTTGAATGATGACAATGGAGCTGAAAGTGGACTCGAGTCCAATGGAGTACTATCCTTTACATCTGGGAGTGGCTTTGAGTCAGGGTCTTCACCGAGTTATGGTTATCTTGATAGAAAAGGATATTATAATGGACGTGCTGTTGCAAAGCACCAAAGCGAGCATTTCAAGGGAGATATAGGTCGAAGTGACAAAGGACGTGATACCGGTGATCAGCCGATCAACAATGATTCCAGCAGTGATCAGCTTGTAAGGACGTTTTTACTAGAGAATGAAGAAACTGAAAACGTAACGTATGCCCCTAGTCTAGACGATTCTAATTCTTCAAAAAGCAGAGAAGGCTCGGTGATAGGAGGCAATGGCCTTTACATGTCACCTTTATGGCCTGATGCGATCAGCGCATCCAGTGCTGATACGAGTGACAGAGGTTCTGAAATTGATGATGACTCTTCAGGGGATTTCAGAAGGAGTCTTCATTTTGGAGGTGAACATGATATCGATAACGAAAGCGAAGTTGATTTTTTTCATTAGAGGCTGAGACGATATGCACTTCGGATTGCCTTATGAATGTCAATTATTAGAACGATAAGAACTCATGTGCTGCATGTACCTTAAATTCCACGGACGCATTATTCTCTTGTCTATAGATAGACCACAACATCAATTTTGAATGCTTTGTACCAGTAAGACGGTTATCTAGTGTGTTGGCCAATTTCATACTGTCTCTTCAGATCAGACAGCCTTTCTTAGAGGTTCCCTCATAGGGAGCCATAAAATGTTTCTGCGAGAGGGAGTAACGAATTGCTCTATAGGTGCTGTGGGTTTCAAAGTAATACCACATAATCAACACACAACTCCTTTCAAACTGAATTCCGGAATGATTATCAATTCGCCATTTGCACATCTTCCATAATGGACCTTATTTGCATGCCTTCCCACAATTTTGCTTAAACATTGTCTTCGATTTCTCTTGGGACCACTGAAATTAAAGACAATAATAGGTTATTAAAAACTTTGGGGGAAAATAAGGCGTATTATGGGGGATGTGCAGATGGCGAATAAGGCCGCTAATGTCAATATCGTATAGGGAGCCATCGCTCGAAAGTTTACGATAGTAGTCTATAATAACAGTGAATAGATATAAGTACATCAGGGAACGTATTATTCCTTTTTACTTTCGCTATTACACTTTGTGCTTAAATCAAACGAATGACATCAACATTCATAAAAATCAATAGTTTAGATACTAGAATAAAATGTGAGCGGTGTAGTTTCGAGTTGGTCTCTTCAACGTTAACGATTTACGGACATGTTGAGGGAATGTCAATGTAGTGGTAGCATTTGTGTTAATCAGATAAAACGTTTTGCTTTTCTACTCCGACGGTGCGCTTCGAGGTTCTCGTTTTTTTGCCTGTGTGCAACAGTCTACCATTTGATACTATTGATACCCGGTCGTTAAATGCAACAGTTCAAAGTTGTTTGTCTTCAACTACTTCTCCTTGTAAACTTGATTATAATCTCCCATTGCAGAGGTTAGCCTGCGCTATTTACAATTAACTGGTTTAAGGTTAATTTTTCTCTCTCGTAATTGACAGGTATCTGAAAAAACTACTTCTAATATTGCAAACCACATTTACAAATGATGACGTCTGGTACATAAAGACATACACATATATATGTTGTTCTCGTATTAATTGTAAGAAACGCTTAGCATAAATTTCATAAGAAAAGCAATGTTAGTAGGTATAACAAGCAGTGTTACGGTATTACTATCAACCTCGAGTTCACTCACAGACGCACATTGAAAGGTCTCTTTTTTGACCTAGCATATCAAGAGCGTGTTGACTGTAGATTCAATCTACAATAATCAGGACTTTTGTCTGAATCAGCGGCCCATATCCACTTCGCTGTATTTTTAATACCATTTATCAACGCCCAAGGCTGGTCAATATTACTGGCAATCACTCTTGTGCAAGGCCAATTCGTGTCATCGAAATCCGGAGAATTCCATCCAAGGTACAGAACACTGGTGCACTTCCAGGTTTCATTAGTTATTAGTCCGTTATTAGTGGACCCGAGTATTCCAAATTCGGCTCCCAGGTCACTTCCCTTCACTGAGATAACTCGGCTATCTCCTGGTAAATCAAAAGAGGTAGCAGTTCCCCAATCACTGTTGTCCTTTCCGAGACTATTACCATCAGCAAACATTTCCATGGCATCGTCACAAGTAAAAGTCGCACTGAAGTCTGCATGGAAGAAAGTTGAAAACAGCGTGCCATAATAACATGAAATGTTTTCTTTTTCCCCTCAGAGTTGTTTCAAAATTAACTCGCCAACCTGAGTCACTGACGGAAAGCTATGAGAATAATAAGGCTGATTTATTCGAGATTGTGCCAATTGAAATAGGAGTCGCGGCGCTTTTTGAAGAAAATACAGTATTGCCTGAAAAGAAAAAGAATAGAGAGAGAAAGAGAGTGAAAGAGAAGAAGAGGAATCTTACCTTCAAGCCTGCATCTGTATGAGCCCACAGTGTTTATACAGTAGCTTGGTTTTAAATATTTTTATTTCCGCCTCGATGTCTCGAGCTTAGCACAACATCGAAATGTATTTACATTCGGCGGATGGCGGAGTAAAACGTAATCTCAGTGACAACGAATGTAATAAATTTCCTAATGGTATGAACGCACGTGAGCAGTTATGGCGTTCATCTACTCTATTATTGTTAGATATATAAGGTTTTGACAGTTGCAGTGTGTTCATCTCAGCTCCCGAATTTTCAGCTTTTAAAATGTCGTTCGATGATGATCTGGCGGGTAGCATTTCAAAGACGAGTTTCGTTCTGGTCTATCCTCTTTGAAGAGAGAACTGTCACAAGCCCGGGGAGGGCACTCAAAACCCTAAAAAATCCCCAGGGCTTCCAACAAAACCAAAAGAAAATCCCCGGACAAAACAATAACCCCCAAAAAATCCCATGCCGAATCTAATAAAACAAATTACAGGCCTATCACAGTATTACCTGTGCTTAATAATATCTACGAGAGACTACTGGCAGCACAGTTGGGTGAATTCTATAGCGCTATTCTGTCGGACTTTATTAGTTCATATAGGAAGTTATACAGTTGTGAAACTGCATTATAACGGGCGACAGATGAATGGAGACGCATGCGTGATAGGGGGAACTGGTTGCGATAGTCTCTATGGACCTTTCTAAAGCTTTTGATGTCATCAGCATGACCTACTCTTGACAAAACTCAAAGCATATGGAGTTGGCGAAGGAAGTTGCGCGCTACTTAGGTAGTCTCTATGGACCTTTCTAAAGCTTTTGTTGTCATTCAGCATGACATACTCTTGGCAAAACTCAAAGCACATGGAGTTGGCGAAGGAAGTTGCGCGCTACTTAAGGACTACTTGTCAGGAAGACAGCAGCGAGTAAAGATTGGAGATACGTTCTCCAACGGGGCGGGCACCAGAGAAGGAGTTCCACAAGGAAGCGTTTTAGGACCAATGTTTTTTAATGTATTTATTAATGACATGTTTCAGCATGTGAAATATGCAAAACTAAACGCATACGCAGACGACCATCAGATTTACTCGTCTAACCTAGACCCACTCGCACTGGAAGAGTGCATTTGTCAAGAGGTTAATGTCGCAAATCAAAAAAACATATACAAAAACAAACAAAAAAAACAATGGTATGATTGTTAACGAGAAAAAGCACCAAGCTCTAATCCTGGGAAAACTGAGCACAATTTTTGTTTCCCAGTAAATAACTCAATAGATATATTTGGGATGACAGTAGATAATAGGCTCTCTTTTGATAACCACGTATCAGCTATCTGTAAGAAAATAAATAATCAATTTAACGTAATACTTAGATTTCGGAAACTTATTAATAAAGAGACGCTATTGAAGCTTTATAAATCCTTTATTTTGCCGCATTTTTACTACTGTTCTTCTGTTAGACGCCTCCAGAATTTCATGATCACATTATAAAAGAGTCTGTTCTTTACGAAATAACCAGGTTATTTGAAAGATATCTTCACCGTTCGGTCTTCATCCTACAATTTGCGCGGAAATCATATCCTGGCCCCTCCCAACCCTAAAACAACGACTTACGGTCTGCGCCTTTTTTCATACTTAGCTAGCAAAATATGGAACTCTCTCCCAGACACTTACAAAACATTAAATTTTCAAGAATTCAAGCAGGAGATCCTCAGATATGAAGCTTTTCCGCAATAGATCTACAAGTTATATTTTCCTCTGCGTGCATAATGTTGTATATAGTTTATAAATAATATTGGAATTGTAATATAGCATATTTTATTTTACCTTAACTTATTTTCTCGAATATATTAGCTCTACAGCTACTCTGCAAATTTCGAGCATAAATAAAGTATATGTATGTATGTATGTGTGTATGTATGTATGTATGCCGAATTTCCGAGCCTTAAAATTTCCCAGAATGCATTAAATGATATACCGAATAATAAAACTAGAAGTCGATTGTTTGTGTTTGTTTCTTCATCATACCATCTGAACATGTCACGCGGGCACTACAACGAGCCTTCAGGTTGTTTGGAATACCCAATAGTTAAATAAAGCCACCCAAAAGAAGCTTGCCAAATTTTCCTACCCAAAAAATTCCCGGACTCGAAAATTTTAAACCCAAAAAAATCCTTCGATTATGCCCGTCACTTGAACACGACGCTGCGCTGAAAAGGCTCATATCAGCCTTGCAAAGCCAGTATTCCCAGGTTTAATAAGGAGTCAATAAGAAAGGAAGCTAGAAACAGTTTTCTCTCAATTCCGTAGTTCTTGAGGACATCCAGTCTGCTTCGACCTCCTTTGAACAAAGCTCTTACGCCACAAGTTGAAAAGTCGCTTAAAGAATTGAAGGAAGATGAGAAGTTATCTTACCGAAATAAGCTCAACCTTATTGCCGATTCCTCTGAGGAGGAATGGTTAGTTGTGAACGAATGCCAGCGCATGGATCTTGCCAATGACAACGAAGATGACAAGCGCATACGAAAGGCCGAGGCAAGGGCTTCACAGAAACGCTGGCGCGCCCAATCGGCCGAGGAGAAACCGCCTTTGCGTCCTCAAAGGTACCTAGTCTGCCGGTTTCCCCGCTCGTGGTTTTTGGTTAAGGAATTCCTGTCTCTCCGTCTTATCCAGACATTTTTGCATCAGGCCTTAGTTTTGCGAACCCTTTCGGTGCCTTCAATTGGCCTGGGGGCAGTTGCTTCGCTTGTAGAAGTTTCGGCCATTTCAGAAATTAGTGCCTCGTCCTCCAAACTCAGTTTTCCGCCAGCCAACCTGAAAAACATACGTCGATGGACTTGGATGTTTGTGAAGTCGATGCTATTGACATTTGTGAATATAAACAGGGTCATGGTTCTTATGTTGTTGCGTTCCATAGGCGGCAGTCAATTTATTTTAGATGTCATTGATTATGGTTATTGTATTCCTTTTCATTGCATACCCGGCCCCCTGTTAGTTTTTCTATTAACAATAAGTCAGCATCAGCGCATCCCTATTTTGTGAATGAAAAAAAGATGAGATAGGTTCTTTGGGTCAGTTCTATCAAAGCGACCGAAGAAGCATCGTTTTAACATCCGCATCGAATATCTAGTTTGATGTGTTCCGTACCTAAGTAAGTGTTGGGGTAGGTGAGGGTAGTAGAATCTGCCCTCGAACCAAGGAATGGGCTAAGGCAACCTGATATGAAGATCATCAAGATCAACAAGAATGCATGTGCATGCCATCCCACCCCCAGTAGGCAATAAGTGGCCTGCAAAGCTTAGTGAAAACGAATGGAAGAGAGTGAAGAGAGGCCGAATGGCAGGAAACTGAAAAAAAAAAAAACAAACAAACCTCACCCTTGTAAAACCAGGAAAAACCTAAAAATGTCTGGTGGGATGGGAAGATAAGCATTTAATGATAACGGTTCTTGATGTCAAATGAAAACATGAAATGAACCTTTTCTAAATAATTGAGGGCAACCTTAAGATCCCCAAACTTGACCCTAACAAACCTAAGGTCTAAGATTTTCCTCTTCTTCCCAGAAGACTTCACAGAGACGGATAGGGGGTAGAAATTATTGGAAGAACCTCTGTTTCGAAAGTGCTTAATGGTAACCAACAATTCGAAAATAGCTTTTTTACTTTCTCAGGATTAGCACTTTAAATCTAAGCAATGAAAAACCCCATAGTCTTATGTTTGACGTATTTTTCTGCTTTTATTGTTTTCTGTCGTTTTATTGTACGATAATTTGCTTTAAACCTTCAGATAAACATGTAAACATTGCATTTTGGTCGCCAAAATTCCTTAGAAGAGAACTACGAAGTTACAATCGCCGAACCATAAAACTGGGTCATTGAACAACCTGACAACAGGAGGGGTAACCATGATCAAAATTGCTTTTACTGAATATCCCCAATTGACAATGTCAATCTTGAAAACGTCGTCTACTGTTTTAAAGTTTTTGTCTATAGTCTTTTATACTCTGCTAGCGGAGCTTTTCAGAACCTTTGGCGTCCTTGAGAAAAACTATACATGAATGGAGTAAGATCTTTGCTGAGCATGTGCTGCTTGTTGCTAGGATACATCTCTGGACAAAATAACTAACAGCCGCGATCTTGGTGCAGCGTGCTCAGTTTGAACTTTCAGTTCAGTTTGAACTTATGAATACACAGATGCTCAGTTTCGGCCACTTCAAAGGCTCGACGCATTTCGACCCTCCTCATCCAAGAACAAAAAAGGAGGCTGTGCACACAATGTGAGTTTTTTCACTCCCAGAAGAATCGACAAAAAAATTCAAATTTCTATTTTTGTCAAATGAAGAACATATTACCATGTGAAAGAACTGTTGAAGAGGTTCCATTCGAATGGACACACAGTAGGATCTCATCCACAGCCTTAAAAGTTAGAACTACACACTAAATAAATTGATTGTACTGCTTAAGAGGTGTCATTTAAATGGTAACACCATGGCCATATAAACTCATCTACAGACTCAAAAGTTACAACTACATACTGGCTGAATTAATCTGTACCATGGGAAAGTACTGCTGAAGACGTTTAATTCGAATGGTCACGCCGCAGGATTAAAAAAGTCTGATGTCGGTCTCAAAGAGCTGAAGAACTACCGTCCCATTAGTAACCTTCGTTTCATTGGCAACGTTATCAAGTGAATTGTAGCACAATGCAGCCAAAATAGTCCATCTGGCCATCCATGATTTGAGGCAATTCAGTTTTATCAGACATCAATTTGGCCCTTGATTGACTTTTTGCTTGACTTATCGTCTGCTTTCGACAGATGTAAATGAAATCGGCTTTTTCCAAAGGGTTTTTGCTGAAAAATCATCTTCGTGCATTCTATTTAGGATCTGCCTGATCGACTGGACAGTTTGATTAAAAGTGAAATTCTCATTACGACGGAAATGGTCTGGCCGGTCAGTTCTGACAAATGGAAATTAAGCCCGTCAGTTGATAGAAACATTTCATATTTTCGTCCGCATCATAACTCTTAAGCAATTTGAGTGGCAGATGGACTTCAAACAATACCTAACGTAAAACGAATAACAGCCTTTACTGAAAGAGAAAAAAATATTTGGGACAAAAACTCTTAAACCATTTTTTCATACCACAAGACAACAATCGCAAAGCAAAGTAATTATACAGTTGAGTTGGTAGAAAAAAGACTATGATGTGACTATTACAAGGTAGTAGTATCTGCGTCTAAAAATAAATTTTACTTGACATCCTGAATCAGTGTTTTGTATTTTCAGTTTCAATTTATCTTTTCCTTTTTTGTCACTCTCAGGAAGGAAATATTTGCCGCTTTGAAAAAAAATCAAAACCTTTCATTATTTGGCGTAGAATTAAATGTTGAATCAGTATTTTTTTATTTTCATTTTTTATTTATTTTTATTTTTTTGTAAGTCTCCAGAAGGAAAGTACATTGCCCTTTTAATCTTCCAAGCCTTTTATCATTTCGCGCGGGATTAGATGTTGAGAAGACTTTCCATTAGTGGTCAGGATTTACTGATATTTTTAACTTCCAGTGTGTTCAATCACCCCTTTTCTGTCATCGCTTTACCATAAAACCCCCGCGCATTAGCACATTTTCAGAAAATTATCTTTGTAGAACAAGAGAGCAACGTTACTATTGCTACTAAAAGCGAATTTACTTCTTTCGTCTAAGGTGTTGTTGATATCAAATGTCCTTTTGTGAGGTAAATCTCGGAAATTTAGTGATTCGTTAGCGCCTGCAGATGTTCATGTTCATTCAAAGTGGCAAGGTTTAAAGTTGCCATCGCAACCGAGGGAGACTGACTTTTCTCGTTGATGTCCGAGTTATCGGTGTTCCTTCTTTTCCATTTGAATGTTAACAATCTTTTATATTCTCGGCGATAAGATGAATTTGTAAAGCCATATACCAGCGGATTAACCGCACTACTAAAACTACCAAAAAAGGTCCAGAGTAATTGAATCTCACGGGGTATATTCCACCAATCAATGGCAAAAGCCTGGATGATCTCGATCACAAAAACAGGCAACCAGCTCAACACGAACATGACAACCACAGCAAAAAGAGTTATTGTAGTTCTCATTTCATGAGAATTTACTTTTGACTTGCGTCTTGTGTTCTGAGCCAAATTTGGAGCGACGCGCGTAAAGTGGTCCCCGACCGTTTTAAAAATTTTGAAATAACAAATGACCATGACTGCGGTCGGAGTAACGGCGAATATTAGAAGCAATAATCCTCTCAAAATAGCCGGATAACTTCTGTGTTCCATCGCTGCTCCTTTCTTGAATATCACACAAGCGGCTTTGGCAGGGTTGAACGCAGCGTCCATAGCCCCTAGCGTCAAAGGAACGACTAAAATAAGGGCCGTGAAAATCCACACTGCAACTAACATCGCAACTGTTTTTTTCGTTGTAAATAAATGCTTGTACTTGGCAGGTTTTACAATTCTGAAAAATCTGTTTAGGGAGGTTAAAACAATGGTTTGAAGCGACACAAAAGCTAGGAAGTAAATTGAAAAACACTGAATTGTACAGGCAGTGTCGCTATATGGCCATCTACCATAAATAAGAGCCCCACAAGTAAGTGGCATACAAACAATTCCCATAAGAATATCGGCCAAGGACAGAGCTAAAATCAGTAGGTTTGTAATGCTTCGACAGTTGAAGTTCTTGAACAATACACCGCAGAGAAGAAGATTTCCAAACAATGCCGCCAAGGTAATCGCCATGAAGAAAGCAACTTCTACCACTAAAACGGCAGATGATCGTGTTTCCAGCATCTCTGCAAACCGGGCGAAGTGATAAACACTCGAGGAGTTGTTGTTAGTCATGTTTAAAGACTTGGATCATGTTCTTCAGATATGTAGCCAGTATTCATTAAAATGTTTACCATGCCACAGATGAAGTGTCGCTTTGAATTTGGCAGTTGCTCGGTAAGCCCGAATCTTTCCAGTGCTGGCACATTCCTACTAAAAGGCCCTTATGAATAAATTATTTCGTGGTCAGTTTTCTGTACGTATTTATTTAATTTTTTTCTCTCGTGGGAGATAATTGAAAAGCATATGCTGAAGAAATGCACTAAAAACCGTTTTCCTTGAATTGTGAAAGCAAAATAATTTTCTGTTGGAAAAGTAGACTTGAAATTGTTTTTCTATGGAATACAGATTTTGTATTTTCGATTATATGTGTAATTGAAAGTGACAAAAAAAGTGGTTAAAAGATGCAAATTAGGTTATTAGTTTTCTCTTTTGTTGTAACTGTCGCGATCGAACTCGGAATTCGAAAACAGAAAGAAAATATTCCGCAAAAATACATACAAAGTCAAGGCCACCCGCCGGCGGCGCTATAAAGTTACATGAATACATTTCCCTTATCTATCAATTTTATTTTTAATTTGTGTATAAGAGTTTGTTTTCATTCTTATCTCATAATTGCCAAACTGGAGTCTCTCCATATTGAAAACTATTTATTATTGGCGTCAGGCACGACATTGGCTGTCGAGAAATCGAGACAGTAATTATAGACATACTCATTTATACCAGCAAATCGACAAAAAGCTATTCACTCATTTATAAGTGAACTTATCACAGAAAATGGGCTATCACAAAGGTAAGATCGATGTCACAAAGGAAGCATTCAAACAGTAAAATGTTAAACACCACTGAAATATGAAACTTGAATCAGGAAACTTATAACACAGAAAATGAATCCAAGTCTTAGTTTCCTTGACACAACTCTACAAGCATCAGCCCCAATCAGAGGTAAAATCACAAGATCTTTTGAGAGAATAATGACATGTTGAGATCATCATGGGTCAAACATCTGCAGTCAGTAACATTCTTTCCACAAAAGTAAAGGACAGATATGAATAAATATTCTTTTTATCGTCATTAAAAAAGGCTGACGGATAGACTTCGCTTGCGCGAGAACAACAAACAGTTGAGAGACAAAACATCTTACACCATCTTATTTATATGAAAGATTGAAATACTTCAGTCTTAAGTTTACTTTCATATGTCGGTAAAATAAGTATCCCTGTTTGTGTCGATTGGATCCGCAGAACTGAGACGAACGCCTACCTCGAATCGAAATAATTACGGTCAAAACGCTAAATTTGCCCGTCCGCTTTAGGAATAAGATGCATTCTAAGCTTCTACATACATGGGTGTATTTTTAGAACGAAAAAAAAGGTTACGACAATGAAGAGGCAAAAGACTAAACGAGTTAAAGCTGTTCACTAAATGTCAAAGCGCCTTAAAGCCTGCGTGGAAGGCGTCGAGAGGGAAGGTCAGCATTCTTTAACATCTGTGGAAAGGCCCTTGGACACCTTATGAAGTTTACACAACATAGTATTCCTTATCGTTTTGGATTAGCCGGTTAAGCACTGCGTTTTACAGATTAGGGTTAAGCACTACCTTTACTGATTAGGGTTAAGCACTGCCTTTACTGATTAGGGTTAAGCACTTCCTTTACTGATTAGGGTTAAGCACTGTCTCGAAACTGGTTAGGTTCCTTTTTTGGGTTGGGGTTGATGCTATGTGTACTTTAATCTACCTTGTGTAATCTTCATAAGGTGTCCCAGGGCCTTTCGACGGATGTTAACGAGTGCTGACCGAGAGGGAATAGGCGGAATGAAAGAAAATGGGAGAGGGGACTGGGGAGAGAGGAAGAAAATGGTGGGCGTTATAGAAAAACACCGTAACTTAGGGCAACCCTCCCTCCCCCATTCGCCTTTCGCTTATAACCCCCCCCCCCCCCTTTGTCCTCCCCTTTTTGCGCCTGCGATGCATGCAGGCTAAACATCTCACAATATTTTTTAAAGGGACTCCCTTGGCTATCGGGAATACCCGTTTGAAGGAGGCGGGGAAGCTACATGTTGTCAGGAGCCCATCAAATGGAGCCTCCATCTCCCATACAAGCCCTTGGAGTAAACCCTTTCCCGAGTAGATTTATAATTAGAACGGTTCCCAGGGGAGACTTGGAGCGCCGACAGTGGGAAGAGCCAATCACAACGACGAAATGACAGTGCTATTGCACCTCATCAAACAGCAGGAAATACGGTGTTGACAGGCTAAACACAATCATAAGCTAGTGAGACGTGACTTTAGCATTTTCATCCCTAGATATTTTCCTTGGAGATTTTCTGTCTTTTGTTTCTAGCGGGTAGATTATACTGTGGAGAAGTTCTAACTCTGACTATGTTAATCTTTATTTTGGCTGCTTGTCTCAAATTAAGAGGCCATGAAGCTGGTCTGTTCCATGCATAATAATTAACTACTTCCTACAGTCTGTCTGATTCGATTCTGTAGTACCGGTTTTCTTTAGCTAATGTTTTTAAGCGTTAGGGTTCTTATTTCGGCTAAATAACTCAATATTAATCAAATTTCTTGTTTTTAAAGGGTTTTTTTTTTCAGAAATGCGTTTATCTGAATAAATACTTGTAGTCCTTGTAGCTGTTTTGTCCGTTAGTGTGATGATTCCCTGCTATGTTTTGTAACGCCGGGCGGAGCTATTTTTTTAAAGTTTATAAGCACTCGCTTTCACGTTAAAGTAGGTACAAGTTAATGTCTTTACTGAGAATGGCTGTGGTGTAGCGTTACCTTAGAAACGTTCCTTTTTTATGAACATCCATGAAATCATGGGAGATTAAACATATTTTTACCATGAAAAATCAGTGAATTAATCAGTAATTAGAGGTTTTACATTTCTTGTCTCCTCTGACGAAATTCATTTAATGATATTTTAGTGCAAAAATGACGGCGAGAATGTAAAGATGCAAATGGGATACCCTAAGCAAGGCAGCAAAAACAGGTTCATCCTCCAATGCAACAAGTTTAACAAAACCGTCATTTTTGAGCCACACTTAGAAGTGAGTGAAGAAGATAACAGCAGTCCGATGCCTCCTATTGAGAACGCGACTTCTATCCAAGGCATGTAAATGTTCTCATGTTTATAACATTGCTTGCCACTTTTTTCATGTAAAATGGTGTGAGGGTGTCTATCTTAGGAATTATGAGGCTGGGCATGATATGAAGTGTTATGCATTCCAAAGCCGAAATCAATAATGGTGTTATTATTCAATCTCATATTTCATGTTTATTGCACTGCTTGTCTTTGTGTAAAGTACAATCATATGAAAGAGTTTCATCAAGTATTTGGATATCGAATGGAACACCCCTTGTAGCGTTTTGACGTTAAGTGATAGGTTCATTGTAAACATGGTAAAGTAATACAGGTCTCGGGGACTTACGTAACGGACCCAAGTCCCAGGCCCAAGAAACAAATTTTAGCTGGCTAGCACCACATTCTTGAATGTTTTCTTTGTGTCTGGGTTTATTCGTCTGGAATAAAATTCGCTAAAAAATACTTCAATTGTCTCTTGTTCTATCCAAAGGTTTAAAGGCCGATCAAAATGTAGGGGGTGTTGCATTGTCCCAACAGTGTCACGATGTTTACAACATTGTTACAACATTGTCAACATTGTCGCGCATTGTGACGACATTTGAGAGACGATGTTCGACCGATGTTCAAACAGAATTCTTATCAACATCGTTACGGTAGTGAAATGTTGACATGTCAAGACAAGGTTTTCCTCATACACACAATTATTATTGCAACAGTTTGTGCTACAAACAAGACTGAAGAGCCCAAAAAGAAAGCTTACGCTACTTTATATTGAGGGTTTTTCACAGATACCTTAAACCAACCAGGTTTTTAGGACCTACAGTTGTGATCCGGCCGTGGTTTGAACTCACGGCCGCCTCTCTCTCAGCAGTTCACCATGGCCAGCACTTTTTCAAGTGAGCTAAAAATCGTCAGCCGTAAATAACATCAAATGGTGACAATCAAAAAGTCTATAATATCTACAAATTGTCGTTGTCCTTCCCTGGAGTTGATATTATTTCATTTTTTTTTTTTAACACTGAGTATTTTAAACAACATTTAATAATCTACAAGTACAGCATTACGGCCGGCAAAATGCAAGGAATACTGAGCCATAGGTAATTACAAAAAACCCTACGGTGAGAAATGATTTATAGCACTAGAAAACATCATTTGATTAATCCGTTTACAGCAAGATCCACTTCGCCGCTTAAGTAATATAAATCAGTGGCGGATTCAAATCTTCATGTAACTGGCGTACCCCCGCATTGGGGCCCAAAGATAAGAGGGGGGACCTCTAAAATAATTTCTCTCTGTCCGGTAGACTTGACTAAGGTGGGGGCCTGGGGACTTCCAGGTTCTTACCCTAAAGCCGTCAGTACTCTTTGTTTTATAAACATCAAACTCTGTGAAAAAGATAACTCAACTACACCTGCAAGGTTTATCCACAGTTCTATATTTCCTTCCAAATAGACTACATTATGGTTTTTATGAAAATCTCCAGGCCCAGTTGTTCGAAGGCCGATTAGCGTTAACCCAGGTTCCTCTCTCTTTCGTTTAAAAGCGTTTTCCTGGATAAATTTCTCTTAACTTTTTACAGCATCCAATCCGGCATCAAGTTAAAGATAAGAAAGATTAAGCTGAATTTGCTTTTTAAGCTATCATATCTGAATTCAAATTTGAAACGGTTCTGAACGGTCAGCAGTTATTGTGGATAGAATACGTGCGATAGAGAACGCTTTGTTTGCCTTTTGAAGATTTGAAGAACAGTCCAAATGCTTCTTTTCATAGAGATCCACTCTTGCGTATGTTGTAGCTAATTTTTTTTTTATCTCAGGAAATTTTCCTTTGTTTCTGGGTATGGTAATGTATGCTAACGAAGTTGACACAAGGGAAAAATAAAATTCACCTGAGATAAAAAAAAAAAAAATGAACTACAACACAAACGATGTTTCAAAAATTTTGTAAGCGAAATAGAAGCTAATGTTTTGGTAGGATCTGGGATCTTAATAGTCCTTTGGAAGAAAAGCCACCCTTACCTTATGAATGCTTACTTGTTGAATTCAATCAAACCGACCGCGTTTTATTGTTCGTGTGGACGATTAAAATTAACAGTGGGCATCTTGATTTACCAGATCTTTTCCCTTCCTGGGCTCGGTTCCTCGAAAGGTTTTCTCCTATAAGAACATGCAACTCCAGGTTACAAAATACTGTTGAGCTTTTACTCCGAGATACGGTAATGATTACACAAAATGTTACTCTTAGCAATACAAAGGAAGGTAAAACACAAAAAAGGAACAAAATTTAATCCTGGATTAACGCTAATCGGCCTTTCAGGAACCGGGTCCTGTTTGTTATTTCTGGAATTAAAAAAAATTGACTCCGAATAAGTTTGAATATCGATCGACTGACAGAGAAAATTAACCACAGAATAATTTCTTTGCCCAGCACATTGCTATAATACGAATTGCGACTGAATTGATCGTATTTAACAATTCAAAAGCCGCCTACCTTTCAAATTGGTCATCTCGTCAAGTAAATCCGTTATGCCTGATTCACATTTTACAGCAAATTTAAGGCAGACAGCGAGATATTCTTTAGTCAAAACATTTGTTGCAGCCTCGTGTACTTTCTTGTCTTCCTCGACCAAATCAACAGTTCTCGCATAATATTTAAACGTGGTGCCAAAAGTAGTCTCTTGATAATTAGAAACCTCTTTCCTGATTGGCTATTACAGTCTTTAGTCTTTATTATTGTACATGTTTCCCCAAAAATACATGCTAAACTACTAAAATTACATTTCGCGAAGCCAAAAACAATTTAAAAAATTAAGCTTAGTAAAAAGTCATGAACATTAAATACAATATTTGCATTAAATTGCCATTTTATATTTAAAATAGAGCCTGTTGATAAAGCTATTCTTAAAACGCTGGGTATTAACCCTAGGCAGCTGGCTGCACGGAACCCTAAGGCGCGCAGAACTTTCTTTAGTTTTAGGGAGAGAAGGATACAAAGGGTGGCCGGGCATGCTGGAGATCTTACTGAATAGCTCACGATCTGCCTTTTCTAAGACATCATATATATTAATTTGATAAGATATATATTTACGCTTATAGCAGCGCTGTAGAAAATTCTGGACCGCTGTTAAATCAGGTGTCGAGGACGCGTACATAGGAAGACCGTAAGTTAGTTTCGTTAAAACTATTGATCTCAAAAAGTAATCTATATCTGGTTGATGGTATCCCTCCTTACGTAAACACCTTATCACGTAAACGCACTTATTGGCTTCTTGCAACTTAGCTTTGATATGCTCATTAAATCTGTGATTAACTCCTAACACTTTTAAAGAGGAAACTTGCGTGATGCTGTTTACAGGGTCTATATCATGAGCTACCTTCTTACAGAGTTTCAGTTCATTACACTTCTTTAAATTACATGACATAGCATTATCTTGTGTCCAACTGAAAAACTGGTTAACAACCTCCTGAGAAAGATCTATTTCATTCTTACATACTTTGACTAGCAGAGTAGAGTCGTCGGCATATTTGACTATGCTAGTAAGTTCATTGTCCCTAATAGCCAGATCATTGATAAACAAATTAAAAAGATGGGGGCCACTAACGCTACCCTGAGTGGTTCCTTTGTTCACACTATGCCATTTATAGGTAACTCCTCTAAATACTAGTCGTTGTTTCCTGTCCATTAGAAAGCTTAGATACCAGTTCACGACATATAGATTAAGAGGAAGAGCCTTTAACTTTTCCCCAACTAATGAGTGTTTCACATTATCAAAAGCTTTCGAAAAATCCATTGCAAAAAGCCTGACATAGATACAATCCTTATCATCAAGTGCCTTTAGATAATTACACTGCATTTGAATTAAGGCGTCTGTGCAACTACAACCATTCCTATATCAGTGCATATTGAGCGTCCGTCAGATTTCCTCAAAGACTTTCTTGCTGTAGTGATGATCTACAGTTCTTTCAAAACAGCGCGCTATGACCGGAGTCACATTAATCCCACGGAAATCCGGATATTGAAGAGGAGTGTCTACCTTTGAGAGGGGATTGATGTTGGCTTCTTTCCAAGCGGTCGGCCATGTTTGGGAGGACAAGGACTTGTTCCAAAAAGCCGTCACCACAGGAGCCAGAGTTGTGCAATTGTCTTACCAAACCCAAAACGGCACCCCGTCAGGGCCAGGTTTTTTTTTATCCTAGATAGCGCCAACATCACATCAAACTCCTGAAGCTCCGGGGGTAGATGTGTCTCAGAGTTTACTTCAAGAGGCACTGGCTCAACATAGTTCTCATCATTGCACAAGTCGCCAAAATAATCATTAAGACCAACAAGAAACTCTTTTTCCAAGTATAGCTGCGATTTCTTCTTCCTAAGAGTAACGTTGTCGACTCTCCTCTATCAGTGCAGACTCCCCTGTGCTCCAGTTTTACCCCAGTTTCTTCGATTTTCTCCAATCAACTTGCATACCTTCGAAGACAAGTCCTTCACTTTGTCCACATTACCCTTATCAGCAGCCCTTTTCTTTTTCCTTAATAGATATTTGACAAGTGGAGTGATCCAAGGGGGGTCACGGGTGGACATCACAACTCTCCTCACAGGGAAACACTTATCCATAAGATAGTGCAGTTTTTCATTTAATACGTTTAGTAGCTGTCTCGACGTCTGGAGCAATCATCACAGGTGTCCAATCAAACTCTAATGATGTACGTGCTAATATATAACAATGCACCTGCTAATATATAGCGAGAGACAAGGGTTGTTGACCATTTCAAAATTATTGGCTTCACACTAGAACTTTCAAGAATAATCTAAGTGTACTTGGAACCTACTTTGAGTGTTAAGGGGTAAAATGTACCTACGGGTACTTCAACTTTACTTGGTGACCACGGAAACGTTCGGAGTTTACAGAAGCCGAAGTTCGCCCCCTGGTATGTTCTACACCAAACTTGATAACACACTTGACTAATAGGAAATGAAGCTATCTGGAAGGAATGTGCACGATATGAAAGTCCAGCGTTTCCAAGATTCTAAAGAACGGACAAATAAACATGTATGTCTCGGTTAGCTAAGGCCTGGCGCAAGCGTTGGAGTTTTCATGAGACGAACCAAACTCAAATTTGGGTCGACCTAAATGAAGTTAAGATCGTCTACTGGGTCACACGTCGAACTTAGAACTTGTCGAACGAATCAAGTGAATCAAACTAAAAAGCGCAGTTTTACTAATTTTCTCAAGAACATACCAACGAGGCTAAATATACATTATCACACAAATTGTGTACCGGAGACGATCTTCAGACGTTCTATCCTGAAGCAGATGGATAGAACGTGTTTGACGATCCAAACTCATTCAGACTAACTTAACCTAGCGAGAAGTCGAACTTTTCATGAGACGAACCAAACTTAGTGAGTTAAGTTCATGAAACGTTCGACCTCTGGCTCAGAGAAGTTCTTCTGAATTAGTTTGGGTAGTCCATCATGTTCTCTCCGTCCGTTACAGAAGGATAGAACGTCTGAAGGTCGGCTCCGGGACAAACGACTATCTTCACATGAGACGAACTAAACTAATGAATTAAAACTTTTGTTTGATAACGCTATTTCACCTCATTCGGGAGAAAGTTTTTTAGAATTACTTTTTGGTCTGATTCAGTTGATTGGTTCGACGCGTCCTATAAAGTTCGACATCTGACCCAACAGACGATCTTAACTTATACAGGCCGATCCAAACAAGAGTTTGTTCGTCTAATGAAAAGTTCGATGCTCAGGCCGAGGCCAAATGGTATGGTAAACAACCTCGAGAAAGGATTTCTTCCACAAATGGATATCTTAATTCTTCGTTTAGCAGGCAATAATACTCTGGTTGGGAATTAATTCGGTGAGCGATATCTTCGCTGTACATGAAACTTCGACGGATTTGGGGACTACAGGTAAGGTAGCTGTACTTGACCGGCTATATTGCAATTCAGGCTTGCGCAAAATTACATACCCTGTTTAGACCAGTGATGACAAAATCCATACCCTGTCCAGCGGCACATCCCCGTACAGGCCATATAAGGGAGTACCCCCAGGATTTCGACCCATGAGGCTGATTTAGCAACAGAACGGGAACTTCATTTGACGACGGGAAAGCGCTCGGAAAGGACTCAACTCGATTTCCGGTACGTACCCAATTTGCCGCTCTGCCATTAGTCAAGCCAGTTGTTTGATTTGCGCGCGCCGTCGTCAACTGACGTCCCCGTTCTGTTGCTAAATCATCCTATTATTTATGTAGGCACACCTTTCACCTTAGAACTATTATATTCATGGATTGGGGGATCGGTTATTACAGGGTAGACGCTTATAAAGGCTGGTTTTCACTAGCGAAGGAGTCGGAGTCTAAGCGGAGTCGAAAGAGCGCTTACAACTCAGTGAAAATCAAAAATTGAAGTTGTAAGCAGAGTCATAGGCGCCACGGAATCGGAGTCGGAAGAATCAAAACTTTTCCATTTTCTTCCGACTCGGCTTATGACTTCGTCGCTTATGATCTGGTGAAAACCCTTCTGTCGGACTTGTCGGAGTCGGAAGCAGGAGCGGAAGGATAAACCAAGCACAATGCACGTTCCCACGCTTTATGATCGGTTTAGTTCTTCCGCTTCTGCTTGCGACTTGGACAATCTACTCATAAGCGGAATCAAAACATCGTTTTCACTAGATCGTAAAGTTCTCCGCTTCTGATTACGATTCCGACTCCAACTCCGACTCCGACTCCGTCGGTAGTGAAAGCCAGCCTCAAGTGCCTACTCTTGAGGGTTTGTGTTTGTTCGAATAAATACGGTATTGTATCTGCAGCCTCGAAATTTTTGCGATCAGCTGCCACCAATAAGCTACTGAGCAGATGGAGGGGATTAGGCGCGTATTTAAAGGTGAAGGCTTATCTGTGAATATTCCCCGAGAGCCCCATGAGGATAAGAATCCTGGGTTATTATACAGTGTGATACTAAGTGTACCACAGCTTTCTACATATACTAGCGCAAATGTTACAGAAAAATTTCGCGAGTACCATTGACCAAGAGAAGGAAGAATGCCTCCATTAGCAATTAGCTGGAAGCCAAAAAAGGATGGCTGCTGAACACTGATTACGCATATAGGCGCGAGGAGAGTTATTAGTATGCGCGCAACTTACTCGAAGTATCTACACCAGCATATATGTACATTTTATTTCATTTATTATCTAATGTTTAGATGGAATATATTTTATTATTGCTTCTACGTTAAAAAATAACAAAAGACCAAGGTACTAGAAAAAAAAAAAAAGAAAGTGTGTAAAGGAAACGCCAAAGAGTTGTGGGCGTCATGTTATCATCAATTAAGAGGACAAACGATAAAAAAACTGGCGTGAATTTTTTTTTTTTTACAATAACAAAAGCTCAAAAAGTTCAATTTTTTCGATAAATATGAAAAAAACTAAACAAAATTTATCCCTTTTTTTAAACTAGCGTAATGTTATTGTCAATAACTTTTCTTGCTTGGTGATTGGTTACTGAACACAAGTAACGGACTTTATGAGAGGTTAAATCACGCCACTGTCCTGCTGCACTGCATAAATTAGGAATTAAATTCTTTTCCAAACTTTAGAACAAGAATGAGATCGATGAGATCAATTTGGTAAATCATCCCACCCTACGGTCACCCTCTAGGACCCCTCATTATTCAGACAGTATTTTAAAATCTGCTGTTTCGGTAGCTTTGAATTGATTCTATTTGGCATGAGTTTTGACGGCTTGTTTAGTACTTCAATATCGTTAAAAAATAAAATTAGAGGTTTTTTCTAAAGCCTGACGAGGGAAATGTGTTCTAAATCAATATGTGCGATTAAGGGTGGAAATGCATTTCCCCTACCTTTTTCTCTCTAGTAAAAAAAAAAAAGAACCATACACTTTAGGCTTTGCACATGACACTTCTTTAACTTTTTCCAAATGAGCTTCTTAGCTCTGACTTCCGAACAGCACTCTGGCCTTCGAAGGCAGATTAGCAACCTCCAACTAAAATGCAGCGAAAATCTCGACTGAAATTTATAGCGGTTGATCAGGAGCCATACCCGATAACGGCTCTTGAATGAAAGAAAGTTTAATTGTGGGCATGACAACGGATAAATATTTTCTAAACAATTTCCATGAGTCTTTTTTTTTTTTTTTTTCTCAGGCTTCATGTTCTCAGTTTTCAAAACTCGGTAGTTCATAATTCTATATACTATAAAAGAACTTGAAAGAAGTCGTTTCCTACGGTTAAATGCCGGATTCCAATAGCAACATAAATAAGCAGGTTTCGCCTTATTCTGCAAAAATGAACTGAAAGTTTTGGCATTAAATTGCAATTAGGGTATGTTTTTTTGTTAAACAGTTACGTCAATGTTCTTTATGGGCTTGCTAAATTTTTTCAACCTTTGATTATGACTTTAAAACATTTACTAAACCATTGTCAAAGTTTATTTTCTTGTTAATTAGATGTAATTGAAAATTGTTATCGGTTGTCTATTGTGTTCTTGTTGCTCCCTTGTTAAAATTTATCAGTACCAAGCTGATTGGTTCAGCAGGCAAAACATGTCTGAGACCAAAAAAGGCTATTGATCATATTTCTTGCACGAATGTGAATGGTACTAGCATCCCTGGAACATAATTCAAGGTTTTCAAAAAATCTTCATTAAAAATGTCGAAAGTTGACTTCAAAACTTAATGATTACAGTCTTTCGGTCATGGTTACTCGGCCACAGTTCCTCGTATTCCGATCCACTTCCTGAGCGGGGAGCTGTTAATTAGGGGTGGCGAATAGTAAAATTCGAGACTCGTCGAGACGACGAGATCCTAGTTAGAAATCCGAGCCCGAGACTCTTTGGTAAAAAGTTTCGAGACTCAAAAAAAGTAAAAACAAACCATGCAAAAATGAGACTTCGAGACTTATCAAAAACGCTCCCGAGATTTCGAGATCCTGCCAAAATTTTCCGAGGCCCACGTTTTTTGTGGTACCTTCGCCACCCCTTTAATTACTCTTTTCTGCTTGTCTCTTTGTAGTTTTTGACGCACTCCTATGGGAACGCTTCATTATAAATGCAAACACACGTACTTTTGATAATCCCAAGGTGAAAACGATTAGAATTTCATAAAGAAAGTCGGGTTGTTTTTATGCACGCACATCTTTTGGACTGACCAGAGAAGTTCAGTTATTCTACCCCTGGCATCCACCATGGTACTTCGAACTGTACTTCGGTTAGCTCTTCTCGCTCTTGTTGGTAAGATTGTATACTTATTTATACATAAAACCAAAGGGTATCTTGCTAAAGGTATCTTGCAGTTAAATGTTATATACTAGGTGCCGCTTCATTTTTTCTTACCTTTTTTCAGAGACCTCTTTTCTATGAGGTAAGCCTCTCAAAACAAATTAAAACGACCGACACGTAGATACAGGTTTTGAATATTTTCTGAAACGAGATATTTTGCTTAATTGAGCTTAAAAACTTCAGTTCCAATTGAAAACTGAAAAAGCGAACAAAATTGGTATGACCACTGAGAGAAAATTGAAACGTACTGCAGAGTTTGAAAATTAAATATTTGATTTATTAGATGTCGTTAGCAAAGTTTGGGCCGATTGAAATTCAAGTGTTTTACCGGACACTTCTCCAAGCCAAACGGCGTTGAACATTCAAATGGTTTAATCACTTGATACACCTAAGTATTTTACACTTGTTTGTATCAAAAAATATATATATTGCAAACAACGTAGGAAGCAAACGCATCACATCGTGTAGCGGAGTATAAATATTTAACCTTTACTTTTGATGGTGGACAACCAAAGAAGAAAAAATACAAAAATTCAATAATAAGAAATATTAAATGATAACACCCTGCAAAAGCTCTGCCAACGAGTTTCATTTCAGTAGGAGCATCATGGAATTTTGTCCATAGATTTTCCAAGGTAGATTGACAATCATCCCGCCATGTCTCTGCCGCACATAAGACGGCCCGTTTCACCTTCGACTGCCCGCCCTCGAAAATGACTACAATTTTTACTTCAGAAATCACTTTTTTCCGAACATATTTCTGTAAAAATAAGTTATTGGCCTGACCGATATTATTATGTATGTGGCATTTTGGAGTCATTAAAATTCTAACGGCAAACGGATTTAAAGCAATCTTTTTGCATAATAGAATGAACCAGGTGTACCGTATTTTTGCAATGAAAACCATTTGAGAAAGTCTCGAATAAAAGTCTTTTAAATAAAACCATGCTCTTATGTGCCGAACAACCCACAATTTAGCCCTCGGTTAAAGTTACTCAGTGTTCAGCCTAAGAACAGAAGCCGTAGCAACACAGGCTATCCCAATCGTTTTCGTGTCCGGGAAGGTAACTCGAGATCAACTTTCCAGGCATGGCGGAGGCCAAGCCACGTTGCTTCCCAATTATATTGGGCTCATCCTCGGTGTAAGAACCTGTTAAACTCACCGGTGACGTAAAACAAAGAAAACAAAGAAGTCAGCTCAATAAAACCTAGTAAAACAAAAGGTACAAAACAAAGAAATAGTTCACAGGTTCTTACACCGAGGTAAACCCTTATATTGGGACAATATCCCAGAGAAGACCGACTGTTATGCCGAAAGTAGATCGGAGGCATCGGCCAACCACTTCACTTCACTTCAACATTATTTGCACTGTTCAGATGAATTAAGTAGTATTAAACATTAAGTATTTCTTTGCGTGAGTCGAAAGGTTTGGGGCATTGGAACAGGGTAAACCTTCGAAAGTGAAATATATGATATTGCTCCCAGGTGACACGTATTGAATTAAGCTTTGTACGCTAGAATTTTGGTTTAAAATTAAGTAGAGGGTTTGCGCATTCAAGCATTCAGTGTAACAATATTCTTATAATCAGTTCCCAACATACTAATTGAATGACTCTTGTTTTAAAAAACAAAGCCTGCAAGTGTCATGTTAAATATCTGGGTGTTTAATCCACAGTAATCTCTCTTTAAGACCAGTCGGGCCCATTTCTAGAGCGTCTTGCTGATTAACATAAAGTGCTGGCGCACCCAACAAGGGCGAATTTTTGTGAAAGCTTTAAAACATCGTCTCTTATTCGATTTTGGGGTTTCAACGCTTTAAAAGTCATTTTTTGGTCAATTGGCACAATTTCATCCTTACCTTTTTCTTGAAATTAGGCGATGAAGAATGTCATAATTTAATTTCTTAAAACGTTCCTTCGTTGGTCCTTGTTGGATATGAGATTGATTATATTAAACTCGTCTGCTTTTCGCGCGCTCGTTGACGCAAGCTCACAGCATAATTGTTAAATATCCCTAGATGGTGAACTAGACAGATTGCATGAGACATTTTTACTAGCTTGCGTTGCAGTGACGCAACCTAACCTCGGTTAGTAACGGTCTGCGAAGCAACGCCAATATCCTTGTACTAGCCCCTAAAGGGCTCGACCAATAATTGGAAAGCGTTTCGAATTTTCCTTCAACCTGATTCATGGCAGGTCTACAAGACTTCCTAAACTCAAGTGCTGGAACATACAGGTTGGGGCGCAAAACAGTGATTTCGCCGCTGGTTCGAAGACGAACTAAGCGATAAGTTTTGGCGTTTGTTGCACAGGCTAATTTTTGATTGTGCACGTTGCACAGCCATCAGTACTTCCGCTGACAGAGAAGTGGGCGAAGGTGGATTGCGAGTTAAAGTTCAAAGACGTTCAGGAGGGTTACGAATCCTGCGAGAGTCCAGAAAGAGGAGGGATATCTCAAAAAATGACGGTGTTCTTGTGGTAAAAATAGATTATATAAAACAGAAGAATGAGCAGGGAAGAGATGTTGGTAAACCTGTATGGACTCTAGCCAACCAAGACTTCTCCATCGCTGTTAACAAGAGCGCTAACTATCAAGGTGAGTTATTGTATGATCTGAGACTATAAACAATGTACTGAAAACTAGATGCTCTGTGAGTGGTCGTTGCCTTTGATGTTAAAAATATAGCAATTCTGAGAAAGGTTGTCAGAAAAAATGTACATACAACAATACCGAAAAGTAATATGGAATATGACACTGTAGCTGTGAAACCTCTACTTTTTTCTCTTACCTTTAACACCCGCAAAGATACGTCCATTGCCTATCAAGTCATTCTTTCAAATTTCTTTGAAGAAAAATGTACTCAAAACCACCTAAAATAACTTTAGGGATTGTCGCGTTCACTTTTTCCGATAACCTTCCTCGAAATAGCTGCATGCACACGCGGCTGACTTGACCGCAGAAAAGTTCAACTCTCTTTCATTAACATGGCGTGACGTACAGTATTTCAGTGGCATTTATTATTTATGTATCATCATCATTATCAATATCATTAATTTTTTATCATTACTATAGCCGGGGTAAAAGGTAAAGGCCCAAAAGGCCGGAGCTTATTCTGGTTTCCTTAGAATGGAGTATTGAAACTCCTTAGCTGGATGGGATGCTAGTCCATCGCAGGGTTAACCCCCACCCCCCCCCCCCCCCCCCGAGCGGTTTGTCGCCGGTATCCATTTACAGAGCGTCTTCACTCACGTCGCATCATACCTCGCAAATTTCGTACCGGTATTATTCAATTCCGTCTCTTGATGTTTCTGCTCCCCTTTTATTTATGCATTTATTTATTTATTTCTTCATTTATCTACTTACTTATTTATATTTTTTTTTATTGTGTATTGATTTTTACTAGGAGTTAGCACCGCCCACATTAACTTGAAGTCTTTTCTGGCCGCCCCAAGAGCCGATCTCACCGCTGACATTTACATCTTCCGTGCAACTGGGAATGTCACTTTTGGCAATGAAACAACTGAAGTGCAGAACGGCACCATGAAATTCTTCGTGGAGGTTGGTTCTCTAACTCCCCCCCCCCCCCCCCCCCGCCCTCCCCCACCACCACCACCACCAAACACACCCTTTAATTTGCTTTAGAAAATGTTATAGAACGGAAGGGGGAGTTCCTGTCGGGGCTGGTGGGGGGAGGAGCGCAATTTACTAAACGAAAACAGACAACTCCAGCACATTAGCAGTTGGTTACTTTTTCCCTAGTATTTTACAGTTTTTTCTTAAGTTAACTGTCTCATTTAGACCAAACTGTAATGAAAATTATGATTGACAGTCGAAACAGCAAATTTTATCATCTAAACAATCACAAATCATCGGACATACCATATAGCCTCCGTTGCAGTGACCATTGTTATGGCTTAAACTGGTTAACTACCTTTGTAGATTAAAAACTACACTTTCTGTGATGGACAAGCTATACCTTCCATCTGCAAAGCAAACGAAACCGGAAAATACCTTGAGGTGGCAATTGTTGTGAAAGGCAAAAAGGGGAAAAAGCCGAAACAGGAAAATGAGGCCGATAGAAAGAAAAGGGAGGACCGCCGTCCCACTAGCAAAAGACCCAAAGGAATGCGATGTCTTGTGAAGCCGGATAAATGCCCCAAGACTTATAGTGTTGGCAATGACACTATTGGATTGTCCAAGGAGGTAAGACTAGCACAACGCAATGTTTTTTAGCGCGGCACTTTGTAATAAATGCGCTTTGTTTGAGTGTTAATATATTTAGCACGAAAGTACTAGTTGGGAACACTATTTTTACGTCTCCAACTTGAGACGGTACCACCATTTTACGTGGTCACCCGAGCCACCCGGAGGTCTAGCCACTTGTAGTGCAAAGAGAGTACCCTCGTTTCTCAGTCATTCTAAGACCCTGAGTTATGGTCCGGCCCTGGGAATCGAACCCGCGACCTTCCGCTCTGCAGTCAAGCGCTCTACCGACTGACCGAATCCTGCCGCAGTCAATCGATGTCATTGTAACTTGAGTTAGCATAATTCTCTCCTCTGACGATTTCCATTTACTTATGTTCTAGTGCAAAAATGACGGCAAGTTTATAAAAATGCCTATGGGATACCCAAAGTTCATGGAGCAAGGAGGAAAAAACAGATTCATCTTCCGATGCAACAAGTTTAACAAAACCGTCATTTTTGACCCATACCTAGAAGTAAGTGAAGAGGATGACACAGATGACAGCAGTCCGCCTCCTGATCACGCGACCTCTAACCACCTGAATGTGTTCATGTTTATTGCATTAGTTGCCACGTTTTTCCTGTAAAATGTACGTTTTTGTGTGTATGTGTGTGCGTGTGTTTTACGCAGCAATTACTGGACAAGGCTGAGTATGACATAAAGAATTATGAATACAAAAGCCGAATCCAATAATAGTGGTCTTTCATGACAAAGGTGTTATCATTCCAAATGGTTAAGTACTGACCTGAATCGATATACCGTAAAATTCCCAAAATAAGCCCCTCCAAATATAAGCCCCCCAAACTCGTAACGCAAAAAACCCTCCGTTAAATCGCCCCTCCAAAATATAAGCCCCCAGGGGGCTTGTACTCGGAAATTGCCGTCAAATACAAAGTAAAACACAGCAAAAACGGTACGTTTCTTTTAACTATAAGGCTAGCCCAATCGATTTTGAAACACAAATTTCCCTACGTAGATAAGCCCCTCAAAAAATACGCCCCTCAAAAAGGGCCTTTCAAAAATGTAAGCCCCGGGGCTTATTTTCGGAATTTTACGGTATTTCAGGCTCTCTAGCATTTGCCTGTTCCTCTGTAGTTTATTCCAGCAGACAGTCGGCAAATAGCAATTGCAATTCGTCGAGTGGTACTTTTTGTTGTTCTTGCCTATGTTTCTAGGCAGTATCTCAGCTATTTTTTCGAAAGTGGCGCTGGCCGCATGCTCTATATAACGAAATCCTCGGTATAACGAACGATTTTCTTCTCCTCAGAAATAATACAATTTATGAAAAAGAATGTCGATTTAACATAACCTCTTTTTAGCGAACTAATTTTGCAAGTGCCTTGAGCCTTCGTTATATAGATAGAGGTCGATCCACCGTACAAGTTGCAACGCTTGTCAAATTGACCATGTTAAATGCAATATGGTTGTTTTATGAAGTATTTGGTTGTCGAATGGTTCACTGTTAGAGAGTAGATTCCACCATTAAGCAAATCCATTTTGTTTCGCCAACTTATAGTTTCATTGTAGCACTTTGAAAGCTCTTAGAATCTTGATACTAAACACAGGCTGCGGGGACTTACGCAACGGACCTCTAGACCTAAGTGCGCATGCCCAGCTCCTGAAGCGTAACTTTGTACACTTGGTCAGTACTGCTTGCATCGATATTTTCCTTGTCTCTTTTTTGTATGAAATAAAATTTGTTTAAAATCTTAAACTGCATCTTGTTCTACATTGTTATGTTAGGATACAAAGGTTCAAGAGTCGGTCAAACAATGGGCGCTCCATTGTCTTAACATTGTCACGTCATGAAAAACATTGTTATGTATAGTTGCCGACATTGTAACGACATTTGAAAGCCAATGTTGAGTCCAAGGAGAGAAAAAGAGGCGAGATCGGACGTCAGCATGTAAAAGTGCACGACAGCTGTACGTTCCGGTTTTCAACTCGCCCACCCAGACGCAATGGAGGATTCAAAAAGTATTTTTTTCGAAGGCGTCAGTACTTTTTGTCTTTAAATCAATCTTTCTGAGAAAGATGACTCCACTACTGTCTTTAATCCCCGACTGCCTCTTATAAGCACTGGTGCCATCACTTGCAACTGGATGAACCAATCTGACTCTTTTTTTGAACCTCTCCCTGATCTGTAGACAAAAAAATGTGATTATCTTGGAAATAGACCTCTTTAGCTTGTATGTAAAAGCTCGCCTATATTTAAGTTTTTTGACCCCATATTTTGTCTGCCTTTTCCCCACTGGGGAGTCTGGTCCCAAGCTAAGGTCCCAGGGAAATTTGACCCTTTGTCGTACATATGCACGTGAATAAGACGAAATGTTATCACATGACCTGTATTGGGAAAACAAAACATACAAGCTAAATAGAGTGTTTTCACATGACGTCACGGCGGCCATATTGGTGTCCCAAAACAATGAAATGGCGGCCATGTTGGTGTCCCAACCAATTCTCTGGGAGTTGAACTCTTTTCTTATGCAAACGCTTTCTTTTATTCCAATAAATTTGCATAGATGCTGGCCACGTGAGTGGAAACACTCTATAGGTCTATACTACGTCATCTTCCTCACACAGTTGAAGAGTAATAAAACAATTAACCTATAGACATATACCTGCAATATATTGTCGACGCCCTTATAAAAAACGTATTAACATAGTAATAAGAATATATAATTTTTCGTGGCATGCATCTGACACCTTATTCAAACGTTTTTTTCTGACCGATCACTTGCGTGTTGCTAGTCAATTATCTGGCGATGGCACCCGTTGATTGCGCGGGAAAATCTGTAGTACTTGTGCTATTTAAGGGATTAGTGTTATTCAATACTGCATGGATGTTGGATTCCAGAAGTTGTACATACCTCACTGTTTCTAAGACAATGAAAAACAAAGATAAAGAAACCCTGAAAAACAACAAAAGATTCTCGGTTACAAATACATTGGAACTCCAATAATAGGAACACAGAGGTGATCACAGAAAGTCTCCATTTCAGTCATGTCACTTAAGTCAAAACTAAACCTTTTATTGGATCAAAATTCTTTATAAAAATATAACGGGCGGATATTTTAAACATCAAACAAGACATAATTTTAACTTACACAAAGTCATTTTTCCGCGAACTTAATGCCCCGTGGAAATGATCAAAAGCCGCTTATTTATATATTTCTTAATCAAAGACAGTACTCTGCACAACTCATTTGCTGCCAATACAGTCAGAATTGATGTCTTGACTTCATCGTATGACTCCTCTCCCACTATCATACGAAGGGTTTTCATACTTTCACAAGAGGTAACGCTATAGGCGAATCTTTGTTTACATTTTTTGCCTTATTAGCATAGGCTTATCATTATCTGATGAGCTAATAAAATAAAATTTCTGAATATCGAAAGAGTATAGCAATTACTTTTATCTCTGAAAATTTGAGCCCGATATACCAAACAGTAACGGCTGAGAAAAACCCCAAAATTTACAAAGAATGTATGAGCTCATTAACGTTTTACCACCAAGTAATTTTGCAGTTTTTAATCAAAATTAATTGCTGCTATTTTCTTTGTTACTGATTGCAAAGAGCTGAAACTTGCACTAAATGCATAAAATAAACAGCTCTTTTAATTTTTGTACCTAGTTGGTATATAAGGCCCGGTTCAGACGCCGAGCTTTTCATTAGCCAAACCAATTAATCAATTAATTAATCAATTAATCAATCAATTAGGAACGCCTGTTTCAATTTGGAATGGCTCAGCCGTTCTTTTTGCTTAGCCCGGCCGGGAATTTCGCCTTTAGAGCGACTTTGAAAGGGCTTTGATTCAGGCGCCGAACTTTTCATGTACTGAACAGAATGCTTAAATTATTATAACATATTTTGTGAGCAGTTTGACCGAAATGAGCATTTTTCGCCTTTTGAACTTAGTTCAGCTGCGATTAAGATCGGCCTCTGAATCAATTCAGCCAGCCTCAATAATATGGTTCGGCCTTAATTCAAATTAGGCTCGGCTCATGGAAAGTTCGCTTTCACCGAACGCCGTTGACCATGAAGTGTCCTTATTAGTGTGATTTACTGTCTTTAAGAATTCCGTCGATTGGCCGGGTGTCGGTAATAAGCGGGAGGAACTATCTATAGAGTGTTTTCACATGACGTCACGGCGGCCATGTTGGTGTCCCAAACCAATCCTCTGGGAGTTGAACTCTTTTCTTATGCAAACGCTTTCTTTTGTTCCAATAAATTTGCATAGATGCTGGCCACGTGAGTGAAAACACTCTATAGAAAACGAAGCGACTTTCCTCAGGAATAAAGAAAACTGACTACTAAAACAAACGTAAAGCAAGGTTGTAGTTTATGCAATTCAGACAAAGGCTGATAATCGAAATTAAATTCACCTGAGTGGAGTTGACGATGACGAAAATGTAGACAAAGGCTTTGTGCGTTGAAGAAAGTGCGCCAAAGAGCCACGTGACCCCAAGTAAGGGCAAAAGTACCACGCATGCTCTAATGCCAAGCCTACGAAAAATTACACAGTATTCAATCTTGCGGTGATCTGAACGAAACGTCTATTTAGCCTAAACGACATCCTGCCACAATAACATTCTTGGTACCTTATTTGTTCAGAATGGTTGTCCTTTGCTTGCTTCATTGTCGTCATTTCCTTGATAACGCGCACCAGGATAAGAAGGTTTATCTTGAAAAAAAACCACACTATTTTCTTAGAAACGTACGGATAAGAACAACGCACATCAGAATAGAACAAGTTTCATGCTTCCTTCTACAGAATGACAAATCCATTTCGGGGTAAATTTGGCAACGAGAGACGCCTTTTATTTAATTAAAACATATAAAGCAAGGAAACTGCAGGTGTAAGAGAGGATTATCCCAGCAAAGGTGAGGATACACCTGCCACAACCCAAAGCGAGGATTGAGTGACAAGGCAATGGAAGAATCTTGAAATCAGGACTTTATGGAGGTCTTCAATTTTTGGCCGATACTTGAGAATAACTCATTCACAAGTAGATTAAGGCCTGGGTCATTACAGAGTTTTCAGAATTTTTAAAGGGGGGTGGTATAGCGTAAAGTATTTTCAAGATATCCCTTGACTGACAATTTAAGGCCAATCATAACCAAGAAATCTTCCAATTTCATTTTAAAAATTGTCGTAACTGCATCACGTGACCAGCCACGCCCTATTTTATCGAGAAATCCTTTGAGTCGAAATTCCCACCAGAAAGAGAGTAAACCGTTTTCCTTTAGTAGGTCCGAAAAGTGGCTACTAATAGTCTTCTCGTAAAAACAATCGGAATGAAGCGAGGTCAATAAACGTCTTTCTCCTGTCAATAATTTTAGTTAGAGGAGGACTGGCACTAGTCAGTGAACACCAATTGAACCTGCCAATTGTAATGCTTCGAACCATTCCGAGCTGATTTCGTAGACACTTTGTAGGGACAATGTTTTGGTTCAGAGAAACTGGAGCTACTCGTTTGGCAAGTGGTGGGAATCGTTGGTTACAATTTTCGAACAATGGAGGGCGTGGTCGATCACGTGACAAAATAATTTAAATACACTTTTTCAAGTTTTTTGAAGTTTAGTTTACTTTACCATATATCGTCCCTCGTGGAAGTCTTTAACCATAGTTTTTGGAAACTGTACATAAAAACTATAAATGACTTAGACCCAGGCCTTAATCTACCTGAGAAGTTTCACTTACTATTTCCACTGCTACAACAAATGACACGAATATCCAGATCAGATTACTAGAAGAAGACATCCAGCAACTGAAACAAAACAAAAACAAAAGTTGAGAAATTGCTGAATGAGTTTGCTTGTTCCAAACGCTTTACGATTCCGATAATACTGATCTATTGTAAATTAGACAACCGGAGTTATTGTTAAAATGTTACTTAGAAGAAGAAGAATACTTTATTTAGGCACGTGTCGCTTAGGAGCTAAAAAGCTCGTTAAAACGCGAACGTGAAAACAAAATTAACATTAAATGAAATAACTAAATACAATATAAATCTAACAAATAAATATAAAAACTCTACAGATATATACATATACGTAAATATTATAAATTCAAAGATATTTTAAAATAATTTGTAAAATGCTATGGAATAGCCCCCCCGCCAAGGGAGAGCTCAACCCAGCCGACAACGTTTAACAATGCGCGAAGCTGAACACGTCACGTTAAACACGAATGCAACGCACTCCTGAAGACGGCCAAGGTCGGACTCCCCCTAACTCCAGCAGGCAAGCCATTCCACAGCATTGTAGAAAGATACGACCATGACTTATGCTTGCATTCAAGATTAAAATGAGGTCAAACGAGGCGAGTGCCCGAGCCCCTTAAATTGTAATTAACATTTAAAACTTTGAAAACCTCGCTAAGGTATTGTGGTCCCTGTCCATTTAAACACTTAAAAAGTAAGACTAAGGACTGGAATTTCCTCCTATTATCTAAATTCTGCAGTTCTGCTTTATTTAATAGAAAATCATAAGAAACTGCCCTTGAATAGTTCAATATAGTTCTTAGAATATAGTAATTAGTGTCTTCTAACTTGTTTTTAAGTCCATTACTTATACCGAGTAGGAGTGGGCTACAATATTCTAGGTGAGGCAATATGTATGCCTTATAGAGGCGGATCATGACTTCTTGTGGGATAAACTTGCGTAGCGTTCGCAAGGCAGCTGTCTTAGCACAAGCTTTTTTTAATTGTTCAAGTATATATGGCTTAAACGTCATTTTTCTATCTAAAGCGACACCAAGAATCTTCAAGCTATCATTTAAGTCTATATTGGAATTATGTAGATTAATATTATATTCATAATTAACCGGGCCAATGGCCATAGCTTGGGTCTTTGTAGTATTGATGTTCAAATAGTTGTTTTCAAACCACTTGCACACTGATTGCAGGTCTGAGTTGATATGATAGTCCAGAACAAGGGGAGACGTATCCGAGGCGTAGGCAGTTGTGTCATCCGCATATAACCGTAAAAAACTGCCATGCACAAAATGATTAAGGTCAATTCATGTAGATGTTAAACAACAGGGGGCCCAAAAGGCTTCCCTGTGGTACCCCGGACCTAACAGCCTTCCACTGAGAAAATGTATTGTCAATTTTTACTCGTTGCTTTCTGCCACATAAATATGCTTTCATGAGAGTTGACGCCCTCTCCGATAACCCGTACGCTGATAATTTTGTTATGAGAAGGGAGTGGCAGACAGAGTCGAAAGCTTTGCTTAGATCGATTGCCACTGCAGCGACAGCCTCTCTTCTGTCAAGACATGCCCTCCAGTCCTCAGTCATCTTGAGTAGCGCTGTGCAACATGAATGCCCCTTTAAATATCCAGAAAGATTAAGAGACAGCTTACACTGAAACGCTCCATACATTTGATCAAATGAAATCAAATAAGACCCTTTCATACACTTTGGGTTTCTTCTTTTTGCACTGGCTTGAATCCTAAATTGCTGATCATTTGCTCGATAACTATTGAAAGATCGACCTCGATATTTTTGTACATAAAGGAAAAATTTAATTACTGTATTTCCTCAAATAATAGCCCTCCCTCGATTAATCGCCCCCCCCCCCCCCCCTACCCCTCTTGCTTTGTTCTCTTTCTTTTATCCTCTCCCTGTCAAGCTATAAATTGAGATCCATGTGTCCATGAGAAAACCAGGCAGAACCAGGCAGGGGGTGTTGGGTTAGGTATGAGGAGTTAACTTATGTGACAGAATGTCAGGTCAAAATATTTAATTCCCTGGAAGATCCGGGTTCCCCCTGTAAAAATCGCCATTTTGCATGTTTTATGCATAACGAATTAGCTAACTTTACGATGCCATGCAGTGCAACAAACAGAAAAGCCACCTAGAACTTAAATGCACTGAGAGATAATCTGAGTTCATAAGACTTTAAGCAAAATAAATTGTTCAAAGTCGCCGATACGATTTCCCCCGTTTTATCCCCCTTAAGTTGGGTCATCATTTCCAAGTTTTGAGTAAGTCGTAAAATTAGGGTGTTTTATTCCCCAATATCTCTGATGAGCAATAGCTTATCTTTATAATTTTTGCATGAGTAGTTAAAGCCATCACTTAAGTTGAGAAAAAGATCATAAAAAGTTTGGGCAATTCACTTTCTTCCATGTGTAATGACATAAACTGTTCATATGACTGAACGACTTTTGCATATTTCATCAAAATTCAGGCCCTCACAATATTCGTGTGTTGCCTTGGAATGAGGAGAAATCGAACAAAAAAACTCATCAGACAATGATTTAACATTAATAAGGGTAAAATCGTTGAAATTGCTGTGCAAGAAATTCCAGCGATGATTTTTGATAGCTATAGACGCGATCTTTTCAAGTAAATGCAAAGATTTAATTCACAGTTTTACTTACTTTAATAATTTTGCTCTAAAAACAATATAGACGACTAAAATTCCTTAGCCATCAGTTTACCCACCAAAATCCAAATCAAGTTGTTTTAGGAGACAAAAATACAAAACATAGAAAGCCGATTTTTAATCCATGGATCCAGCGATCTAGCGATCCAGCGGTCCAACGATCTTGCGATCCAGCGTTCTCGCGATCCAGCGATCCAGCGATCTAGCAATCCAGCGATCTAAGGATCCACCGATCTAGTGATCCAGCGATCCAGAGATCTAGCGATCAAGCGATCTACTGATCCACCGATCTATATCCTCCGATCCATGGATCCACCGACCCACCGATCCAGTGATCCAGCGATCCAGCGATCCAGCCATCTACTGATCCAGCGATCCAGCGATCCAGGAATCCAGCTATCTACTAATGCACCGATCCATCCATTCTGCGATCCAGTGATCTATCTATCCAGCGATCCAGCGATCCAGGGATCCATCCATCTACCGATCCACCGATCCACCGATCCAGTGATCCAGCGATCCAGCGATCTATTAATCCACCGATCCACCGATCCAGCGATCCATCGATCTACCGATCCAGCGATCAGCGATCCAGGAATCCAGCTATTTACTAATCCACCGATCCAACCACCCAGCGATCCAGCGATCCAGTGATCCAGCGATCCTGCACAACTTCCAGTAGGCAATATTTGAAATAATCGCGTCCCTCGAATAATCGTCTTCCCTCGAATAATCGCCCCGTTTTGGTGTGAAAAAGAAAATTATCGCCCTGGCTCTCATTCGAGGAAATACAGTATTTCAAACCGTAATATGGGGTGGAGTGGAGCTTGCTCTATGACTGTTCCAGGCCTTATTGCGAACTTTGTAAGTAAATAATTAATTGACAAATAGATCAATATATCACATGCAGTTCTTACTATTCCTTATTAACAAAACTTTTGATCCCGTCCATTTTGGTTGCAACAAACAGCGATAACGAGACCATTGCAGCAGGGATACCTGTACATTAAAGTAAATAGAAAAAAATCAAATAACATAATTTGATATTTTGCCTACTGCTTGAAAGGGACTGTGCTGTGGCTCTCTGGTTCATTTTGTTAATAATACTAACTACTTTTTTCTTTTTTTTTTTTTCTTTTTTTTTTATTTACGATAATGACATTGAAATACAATAAAAATAAAAAAAATACAGTGTAATAATACTAACTACGATTTGTAGGTATCCTTATTCGCAGGCTTTGAGAAATTAATCGCGAAGGACCAAACTCCCCCTTAGTGTCAGAAATGTTTCTCTCCTAAGCGTTGTTTCAAACCAAACGGCAAAAATGAACTTTGAAAAACTGTTAAGCTAAGAAGTTTTTAAAAAACCACAATTACAATCTGTTTCAATCTTCTTCAAGTTTGTCCATTTTATACCTTCCTTTCACGTTTGAGTAGTTATTTTTATTTTCACTTAATTTTGTGGCAGTTCCCATTGTTTGAAATTTGATACATGTGTGACACAGCTCCTTTAATCAGAGCGTTCAGAAAACTCTTAAGCGTGGTTCTCATATGCCGCCGAGCTACCTGCGATATAGCTGCCGGTACTCCCTGTGACACCGTTCCGATGAGCACAGAGGTCGCCGGTAACAGAGGCCATGTCAGTCTTTACCGCCGGCATGTCTGCGAAGTTTACTCGAGTTAAACTTCGCAGGTATGACGGCGGTAAAGGCCCGCAATGTTTCTTGTTACCTGCGGCGTTTTGTCCTCATATTTTGGAGTAGTATTGCAGGCAGCACTAGCGACTATGTCGCAGGTACATTGGCGACATATGAGAACAAGAGTTTAGTCATATATAGCAGACACCTACAGAATTGACTCGTAACCTTGAAAATCCTCTATTACTAAACGCCCAAACTGCCGCCTACAAAGTAAACCTACCCCACGAAACTCCGTGGCAAATTTTCATCTTGCTGCTGACGTTGTAAACTTTAACAACAAACATGTAAAGGTAAATTCCCTCGATCAGCATCCAACAGAAAGCCGCCATGATGAAATACTGAATCAAAGCTGCTACTGCTACACAGACACCCTGGAACAGAGTTGGAGATATTCATATTTACTTGGCATGCGGTCAAACCCCGTTAACGCGGACACTTAGGACGGGGTCATAGAATGCGTTCGTATTAACGGAGTGTCAGTATTAAGCACGTAACATTTAGCAGGGGCACCCAACGGCTGTTTTCTGTAAAATATCTGTTCGGAGAAGAAAAAATTGCCTAGAATTTTCTATACTTTGAGGAAGGCTAAGAATCTCTAGATGACCGTTCAATCCATGTATAACTTTCAAAGCTTATCTAGTAAATTCCCTACGATATTCTGAAGTTTAATTTTTTGCATTTCACTTCACGGATTAAGCTATTTTTCACAGAAAAACGAAACCTAAAATTTTCGGATTCGAAAATGCGATGGGAAGGGGAATTTTTTTAAAAACTTTAAAGTGCATCTAGAATTTTCGGGAAGATAATACTGAAGCCCCGGTAATTTCGAAAAGATTCAAGTTGCCCTAGGATGACCGAACAGATGCAAATCTTATAACGCAGATAAGAATGTATTTCTAAAGACCTAAAAGTACTTTGGATAGCCTAAAAAGTGTTTTCAGTGCATTTAGGAGGAAACCGTCGTTGGGTGCCCCTGATTTAGAGAAAAATGCAAAGGCAAAGGACAAGGAAAACGTTCCGTAATTACCAGGTGTGCGTGTTAAGTGGGTGTCCGTGAAGCGGGGTTCGACTGTATTTAAGTAAACCACTGCCTCGTCCCCAGTCGCTCGCGATCACTGGGGGATATTTGAGTTAATTATTAAGACGAAGGGAGTGATGGGAAGGGGAGAAAAAGCTTTTTCCTTCCCATCACTCCCCGCTCGCGCTCTACGCTCGTTCCCATCATCCCTCCCTCGCGCTTCTTGCGTGCTCGCGAGTTCCCCAATCCCCACTTAGCCCTGGGAAAGCCTGTGGAGGAGGCAGAGTAAACCAAACATTTCCAGAATAGCGAAAGAGATGTATTCCTTAGTTGATTGAAATCGAGGTTAATCTTTCTTTTACAGTAAAAATGATGTTACTCGATCTGTACCGCTGACTTAAAAATGACAGCAGTGACAGGAAGACATAAGGCAGAAGGTACAAATAGTTTCAAGAATGGAAGAATGTAGTGAATCCTTGCGGATAGAATGCGAAATAATATACCTGGCAATTTGAAAGACCAAAATAACTTCTGGAGTTCTTGTTGAACACTTCCCATCTGCGCTTACAAGAGCCGTTCTCACACTAGAGACGGGTTATCCGCTGGATAATTCGCATCAGAGAGATAATACGTCTTAATTTGAAAATGGAACGGTCTTAATTTTGGAAGAACAATCCGTCTGATTTTATCCTTCTTTTTATCCGTCAATTTTGACAGATTTTGAAGAAGGATTATCCGTCTCAGACAGATAATCCGTCTCTTGTGTGAATACCGCCAAATATACCTTGCTTTTGGTCGCGTTTATACCAGTAAGAAAGATCATTTGTCCTGCTCCTAGACAAGTGACGAGGCTTATCCTTATCTGGGATAATGGTGCTGCAAGCTCCCTGTTCAAGACAAATATTTCAACAAATATGAAAATGAATTGATGAATCGACGAAGTACAACAGATGAACAGATTTAACTGGGCTTTTAAAGATTAACACGCACGTCAGAAAAGCGTAGCAGATTATTGTCGATGTTATTCCGATGAGTGACAGCGTCAGACCAACGTAAGTGAGAATGTTCAGTATCCTTTCATCTGCCTGTATAGAATGAATGAACGGACAAAATCGTTTAATTAATGCGAAGGATTATAATGACAGCTTCGCCCCATGTGGTGTAAGGTATTCCTGATTCCGGAGTCCGGGAAATTTATGCTTAGTTATGGAATCTAGAACCCGGGGCTTCGGAATCCAGAATTCAGGTAAAGGAATCCGGAATTCTGCCAGCGATTGGAAATTGGAATCCAGATTCCACTGAGAAAGCATCGGGAATCCAGTCCCTGGAATCTGGAATTCAGAAGGTGGATCTGTCTCGGATTACCTTACATGGGACCAGACAGCAATTATGGCTGATAGACTAGGCAAATAACTTATAAAAACAACGTTACTGAGGAACGACTTTTGTGATAAGTAGTAAAAAGACTTGGATTGTAAATGCCGTATTTCCTGATTCGTGCAATTGACGTGACAACTGTGAAGGTGACAAGGTGAAGCAGCGTTAAGATTGTTCAACAGGCAATGTTATAAATTTACCTATGAATGTCTGACCTTAGTTATTCTGATTTTACTGCTCTCAGCAGAAGTCGAATCAAACTGCATCAGAACCGCAAAATGAGTCAAGTGATTGCAGCTGCATTCAGTTTTGTCATTACTCATCCATTTCACTTGACAACCACTTCCTGACCACCCGATAGGGCTAAAAAAACAGAAAAGAAGTACATTTCCCTTTAGTTTTGAAAATCGTTACTACCTAACTCTAGTTGTGTTTCTTTTCAAAAGGATTTATTTCTTTATCTTTACACTTATGAACTGCCGGATTGCCAGTTAAAAAATAGTACACAAAGGGCGGAGAGTAAAAAGACAATGAAAGTGAAAAACCCCTCCCTGACTTTATGCAAATTTAACTCTTCAATGCTTAAATGGGTACACACCAGACTTCTGCAATTCTGAGAACCTGTAGGTGAGAGAGTTTTCTCTACGACTGGCATAACTTTTTGCGTCAACCACAGTTTGGTAGACATGGAAAAGGAAAAGTCGCCTGCATTTGACATATTGAGAGGGTCCAAATAGACGCGATTATGTTTGAAAGAACGCAAATTCATTTTTTTAGCGACGTTTTCACTGCCGTCGTCGTAGTCCTTGCTTAAGGTCCCTTTTAACTACCTCAGCACCGTGAATAATTTTTAAAGTTCTTTGTCAAATTGTCATATCCTTAGCTTTATATTTTAGAAATTAAGTGGCGTGGGGCAAGGACTCGGACGTTTTTGACTGAATTGAATGAGCCTTCTAAAGCTAAGTACTTGAGCAAGAGCATATGACTCTGGCCGTACATACCTATAATCCAGGTTTAAGTTCCAAAAGGCACATTCTCTTTTCCCAGTAACCTCCTAAAATGAAACAGAAAGATCTCATGCATTCTCTAACACTTAAAATAGTTATTTTTACCATAGCTGAGCGAAATTCTTGCGATAGTTGCTCGAGCGCTATATTCGGTATAAGAGCAAGACCTTGGAAATGACGTGATGGTGGCGCAATGTGTTTTTCTCTTTATCGTGCGCGCGAATTTCAGAGACGCTTCAACGGAAATGGACGTCAAAACTGTCAATGTTATTGTAAAAAAACAAGTACGTAGATAACAATTTTCCATGGTTTTTTACTCTTATCGACCATAGAAATGACGACAAAATATTCAAAACTTTGCATTGATTTGAACATCATGACGTCATTTCTACAGCCAATAAGAGTACAAGTATTAAATAGTTAACCAATGGTTTTGCAGTTTCGCTAGAAAGAGAAAAACGGGCTTAAAGGTCACCTTTATGTTTGAGAACACCAAAGTCACATTTTTCTGCAAATAACCAGGCTGCGGATCAATTCTTCCTGACATTATGATGGTGTTCAGTCTTCTGGAAAAAATAATAAAAAAGAGATGTAACAGAGAATCACCGTATGGGTTTGGTTAAATAGCGGACATCTATTACGTTTTGGACAGATTAAATACCATTTTAAAAAAAGGCTTGGCAATTTATTTGACACTCAATCAAGAATGGTGATTCTACCACGACTCCAGGCTATGCACAGGTACATGAAACCATGTACGGTTAGGCAAAAAAAATTAACGAAATAGATAATAACGACAATGATGATAATGATAATGATGATGATGCTGATGTTGCTGCTGTTGATGATAATGATCGTAGTAGTAGTAGTAGTACTAGTAGTAGCAGTAGTAGCAGTAGTAGCAGAAGTAGCAGCAGTAGCAGTAGTAGCAGTAGTAGCAGTAGTAGTAGTAGTAGTAGAAGAAGAATAAGATGAAGAAGAAGAAGAAAAAGAAGAAGTCTTTATCAAAACATCAGACACAACATGTGGCTTTACAATCAGTAACAAATACATTTTTTTATAAAATGACAAAAATTAGGTTACACAAGGATATCATGATCTAAAAGCTGCTCCACAGTGTACCCATAATACTTGCATATTCTAAGAATATACAGACGGCTAACAGCTCTAGACCTAGAAAGGAAGCTGTCATTATGAACATCCTAATTGCAAAGATCTTCGTGGAAAGTAATTCCCGAGAATTTCACCCAATCTTTAACAATTAGTCGCCGAAGGCGACGTGAATATCGGCGAATAGTCACCGAGACGAAGTCGAGGTGACTATTCGCCAATATTCACGTCGCCTGAGGCGACTAATTGTTTTAGTATAATTACATTGATTATTATTCGAGAAAATAAAATTATTGATCAATTTCCGACCCCGAAACATCAAAAAATCTGGCTGCCATTTTGAAAACTGCTAGCCTTCAATGCTATAATCATCGCGCTGTGATTATAGCGGGATAAAGCGAAGCTCCTAGCCAATCACAGCGCTCTATTTTCGATATTCATCGATGTAATTATACTAATTCCCCTTAATCCCAGGAACTGGAGGACGAGCAGGCATAGAAGTTCTACGATGCAATAGCATTTCTCGTTTTTATGATAAATTCAAAGACATTCTATTGTTGGCATCTTGATATCTGTGAACGCTGTGTGGTAATGATGCTGATGTTGATGCTGATATTGATGTTGATGCTGATGTTGATGTTGATTATGTTAATGATGATGATGATGATGATGATGTGATACTGATTATGGTGCTGATGCTGCTGCTGCTGCTGCTGATGATGATGATGGTGGTGGTGGTGGTTATGATCAATATAACGGAAAGGCTCGATAATAGACAGTGTAAATGCATTAAATCAAATAGCTAAAACTAGTTTAAAAAAATTCAACGAAATGGAGTAAACCAATATAAATAATTGGTATGAAAGCCTGGCTAACCTTTGCTCGTAAGCTGTGTACGCCTTGAGTTTATTTGTGGGAAAGAGTTCGTGGATATTTTTGTACACAACTCCTAGCAGCACTGACCCTAAACAATACGGAACAAACGTATTACTGAATGACCGACTCGTAAACACTTAACTAGTACGCAAATAGTATGCGAAGTAGACACCTCGTCTCAAAGTTACCTTCATTTTCAAAGTATTTTAATAGTTGTTTTCTCTTTGTTGAAGTAATATTTCCAGCTTACATAATTATGACGCTAACAGTAAAGCATAATGGACCTTATATTATTCATTCAAGATATTTCCCCATTTTGATTGGCTAAAAGCACACGCATAATTCACCATAACCTGTTACTGATGGCAAAATTTGGAAGAATTTTGCGATTAATGAACCGATGACGTCAAAAGTGCAGCCTTCTTGCAGGTTAATGCACCGTTAACCGAGAAGACCTGGGGACGAGGTTGAGTTGTTTTGATTGTGAAAACAAAACTGGCGCACATTTCACTCCTTTCAACAGTAAGAACTAGGCGAAATAATAGCTAAAAAGATGGCAAGAACAGCAAGAAGACAGCTCGAAGGCGGCATCTGTTATTTGGAGAATATCTGCGGAGCTGAACAACCCTAAGCGTGCAAAATCGAATATAACTTAACATCGATGGAGGTAAGCATGTTTTAGCTATGTTTTTAAACTAGGAATTATTTTGAATGAATAATAAAACAACTATTGAATTCGCCTTTCGTATCATATGAAGAATTATCGAGGTCATGGAGGGTGTTATCCGCATCGGCCTACGGTCTCGACGGGTAACACCCTCCTCGATTCCCATAATTCTTTATGAGATACTCAGCCTCATTCGTTAATTATTAATTATCTCTTTAGAACGCACTGGACTCGATAAAGCTTGCAGCAACGGTGATCCGTTCAGACCTTTTCTGTTCGATAACGGTAATAATTGAATCATAGATAGTAATCCTTTCAGAAATCTTTTGCGTAAGCTTGTTCAGCATAGGATTCCAATGAGAGAAAGATATTTTGACCGTGGGGGGATTTTAGTAAAAATGAACGTGGGTCTCTGCAACGAATGACCTAAATTCAACTCTTATTACCCATCATACCAACAAAAATTACTTCATTTCCTTATCAGAATCCTACTGCTAGTAAATTTAACTTTACGTGAATCGAACGAGAATGGGGCGCATATGAGAATATGAGAAACTACATGTGCATGCACTTTTTGCCTCCACCCCCCCCCCCCCCCCCACTTCCCTGGGCAAACAATTATTAATAGTCTCTACTAAAATGATTTCTTCAAAATGGCCCTCGTAAGTTCTATTTTATTACGTTTCGTGACACCCCGAAAATTCCAGCGCATCACTACTAAGAGGCTGGTGATGTATGTTTAAACGTTTTTACCATTTGCAGATACGTCTGAAGGAATCCTTATGTAGCTCTGTCCTTGCGACTCTTCGAAGTAAAAGTCACCTTCATTGTCGTCGAAGCGCTTCCTGATATGTAGTTCTGTAAAGAGATCTCTCTTAGAACAGGGGAGTGTGAACTTTAGAACACTGAATAGATACAAGAACAATGAATCTCAATAGAGGCTTCATGAAACCTAGCCTCTCTATATTAAAAACTAGATAAAAGAAGACAAAAACGATAAGGAATATGCAACAATGATGGTATTTTTTAGTGCGAAAACGGCGTGCTCAAGGCATATTTTTGGAATCAAATTGGATATTTGTGGACAACAATTTTTGTTTAGAAGGGGCACCACAACAAAAACTTGAGTCTCCCTGAACCGCCTCTGATGGGCAGAACCTATGAGGGGTAACTAAACAAATCAACATCTTTAAGCTTGGTTATGTTACTGTTATTGCTATCTTATTGTATCTCTTCCTCGATGTTTTTGATAGTGCAGTATATATGGTGACCTCATGTTGCATGCATGATTTTAAAAGCAGCTTTAATTTCGTTTGGTTTTCTCTTCTGCGTCATCTCCGAATCTGACACCAGGACCTTAAAGATGTTCTAAGGACGTGATTTTTCCTGTTGAGTATCCTAAGGGTACACAAAACTGAACCTACCAAAAAGGAACCGACCTAATATAGTCCATAATATACCTTGGGTATTTTGGGTTTACAAAATTGGCCATCACAATCACTAATTACGTCACGCATAATATTTTGAAAAATGTTGCATCCAACGCTAATCTGATCAAGTAATTATATTGATTATATATTTAATAAATCATCGGTGCTATTCCTCTACTGTAATCCTAAAAGTACAACAAGCAAGCTTATTTTTGTCAATGACAGGAATGCACATGATTTGTACACTTACCAACGTGGTCACTTGTCAGGTTAAAGAGGGATTCTGTTTCGTTGAGATGATGTTGAGCAAACGTTAATGCAAATTCCTCAAAAGCCACAGTGGCCAGGAACACTTCTTGAATAATTCGCTCCCTTCCTTTATTCCATCTTCCATCAAAAATGGTTGTGCGATTTTTGGCCTTCTTGATTATACGTTTAAGGTCTTTGGAAGCATCCTAGATTGTTAAACTTGTCAGTCCTTATAATCATATAAATTATGTAGTTGAATTTATCCCTCGGTTCAATTTTTTTGTCTTAGTTTGTTTGTTTGTTTGTTTTTTTTTTGGTTTTTGTTTTTTTGCATGATTATGTAAAATAACTTGGACTAAGGATTCAAATAAACTACAAAATATAACTTTATAGTTTTGTTAGGTCTTGATGTATGTGGTTTCGTTAAAAGAAACAAACACAAACTATGCGAACTGAAAGTCTAAATAACATGCCCTCTGTAACAGCATTTGGGCATAGTTTACCCAAAGTACTTAAAAGAGGGAGGTGAGAGAGTGGGGGATAAAATGATTTTATAGGCAGCCTTTGTCGAGCTCCACAAGGTAAGTATTTTTGCTATGGTGTTCCTTGGGAATCTGTGATACAGTCAGTCAAAATAATCGCCATCCTGTGCTGATAAGAAGAAGTTATGGTTCAAACTCGCTTTAAAATAATTTGGGAGAGCCCTGACCGGTGGTCTCCCCCATCCCTTTTTCCCTGTAGGTCTAAGAACTAAAATATGTTGTGTTGGAACCACATTTTTTAATCCTTAGTAAGTTAGGAACCAACAAATATAAAGCAAAAATATTGGTCCTTTTATAAGCATTCTAGAAATAAAGATATAAAAAAACTCTATAAAATGTTTCCAAAAATGATTTTAGAGACATTTTGTATTCCATATGTAAAAGTAGGGAAGATTTTCCGTTTTATAAAAAGTCTCTAAATTCGCGATTTATAGACATGTCACTATCTCTGTATATGCTCCAGATTTTCCAATAGGTAAGTTGGTAAAAATTACCAAACACAACAAAATATCCCGATCATAGCGACTGCGTTCCCTATAATCGCAATATGATAACAAAAACGAAGATGGAGCGAACTTCTGCTGAAAAATAAAAGTAAGCCAAAATGCATCACTCGAACAATCATGGGAAGAGTAGATCATCTACACAATCTATGGCCACGCAAACACATAGATGGCGAAAAGCTTGCTTTAATCGTGCACACGGTATGACTGATTAAATTAAAAGAGAAGAAAATCCACATAATATTTTACCTGCAAGGAGGTTCTAACTTTGACGTCACGTGTGCAGATGGCATTGATCATCTATAAAAAAGCAAGGGAAAAATCATCATCATCATCATTATCGACTTCATCATTATGATTAGGTCATCATTATCTCTACCATAATCATCCTAACCTTACCATCACTATCATCTTCATTAATCCCCCCCCCCCCCCACCCCCCACCTCAAGCATTATACAGCATGAACAGATCAGTAACATTATGGCATAGGGCTGATGTAAACCCCATTTCAAACAATCCTATTTCTCTACCTCTTTGTTTAAGTCTTCATCATCTGCTTCATCATCATCAATGTATTCTGATCCAGCCTCTGGGAAAATAAAAGATTATCCTGTTGTTTTCGAAAATAATAACTAGCAAAAGGATGCTCCAATAAACTTAAAGGCCGCAAGCCTGAGCCGATTTCCGTTTGGACGTTTATCCTTTCCTGCAAGTAATATAATGGAAACTTTATTTGTGTTTTTGAATGTACAATTGTAAATCTCGTTACGTATAGGCAATTTACAAATGCTGCTTGAGATTGAATTATTAAAAAGAAAAAAAAAGAGAACAAACAAACAAACAAAAACAAAACAAAATAAAACAACAACAACAAACAAAAAAAACAAAAAATCAAAATTGCATTAAGTCTGGGCTATCCCAGTTCCTGTTTCTACAACAAAAGTTGTATTATGTTGCTCTAATGGCTTTTTTCTATCACTTTCTTGATTATATAACGTTGCTGCTTTTTGTCAATGCCAATGTCATTCATCATGTCTAAGAATAATAATAATAACAGTAATAATCATAATCATAATCGAGCCAAGAAATATCCACCACTAACCACCTCCACTTCGGTGAATAATTCTTATAAATAATATATTCGTACGTACGTAGAAATGTTTGGAGTTGTTGGACCGGTTTCAAACTTTGCGTAACAACTTCGACAACACGCAACAACATGCAACAGGATGTGCAAACGGACGCAACATGTAACATCCAACAATTTTGGGAGTTGTTGACCAGCGATTCTCGGTCCTTTTACACGGGGCCAGTCTACGACCTCCCTCCCTGCGGCAAAGTATTGCCAACTGACCAAGCTCTGATGCCGAGGTACTGCCGTTATTCTGCAGTTGACTAGATCGTAGGGAGGCCTACATGGCGACACAAAAATTATTGCGGTACCGCCGTCTCCAGTAAGGGGCTTAAATTGGTGCTTTGCTCTAAATACAATAACACTCAAGTCACTTACCGCTTTCATTGCTTCTATGAATGGAATCACATCGAATAATTTTAGTGGTAAAATGATCGTAGCGACACTTCTCATAAGTGATTTGTAATTGAGAATTTACATTCTCGAGTGAGAGCTCAGAATAATTGAAAATGTTATAATACAACTTGAAGTTCTCAATGCATCTCGCTTTTAGTGTTACCGAATGGAAACATTTTGCAATTAACTCGCACAGGTTTTCTCTTTTCAAAGGTTTTAACCATCTAGCATTTGTTCCATTGACAAGCTTATCACACGTTGCGTTGATGCCATTCCCATGTTCTGCGCATGGTGATTTCACTACAAAAAAAGAAACAGAGACAAGTCTAAATAAGGCCTCAAGCTGACTGAAGAATACAGAGAAAATGACAGAGAGGTCGCTGGTTTCGAGCTCTGGTTACTGGTTCGGTTGGTAAGCGTATCTTCTGGGGAACTTGCTTGCGATACAACGACGTCGACCTCTCTCAACGGGAACATCTAAAACACAATGGGGTTTTAAAGTTATATTTTGTTGTCCTGAACAACTTCGACGAGAAAAGGCCAAATTTTGGGTTGACATATTTGTATGAATTCTTTCCGGTTCTATCTCCTTCTCTATTTTCATGTCACTGAGCGACTTTGAAGGCGAAAAAGTTTAAAGGGACGCAAAATCTATTTTTCAGAGACGTTTTCATTAGCGCCGCCGTTGTCGGGTTGTGAGGATTCTAAAGATACAGATATCTCTGTCACAGAGTAAGGTCTTCATCTAACAGAAACTTCGTTTCGCACTGATCTTTAAAAGAAAAGTCAACAGCAATTATTTCAGTGGGATTAGGGTTAAAACTTTCCAGATGCCAGGGGCAAGACCTGCAGCTGGGTATTGTACAAAAAAAAACATTATAAAACGCCTTAAAACGTCTATTTTCAACCATGGTCGGGAGTTAAAAGCACTGAAAATCTAGCCATTGATATTGGTCAGAGCAGGCTCGTACCCAGTCCTCAGGATTGAGAGCCCACTCGGCCAACCTTTCCGATTTCGTTGGTCACTGGGTAGCACAGCTGCGCAACTTCGTTTACTTCAGGCCTATAAAAAGAGCCAAGCTTCTAAGGTCGTTTTGGTCAGCTTCGCATCAATTGAAACTTTGGGTGCGTTCGATTGGGAAATCCGGATTTAGATTTTCAAAATCTAAATCCGGATTTCCCAATGGAACGCGAAATCCGAAAACGAATTTCACCTCAGAGAAATCCGTCCTCAGGGTGGATTTCAATTAAGAAATCCAAATCCGGGTTTTTTGGATTTCCTTTTTACCGTTCGATTGGGAAATCCGAAAAAGGATTTGCAAAACTGTTCTCGTGAACAGCGGTCTTCTTTTGCTAATTATGCGTGGGCGGGCAAGACCGCTGTTCTTAAGAACAGTTTTTCAAATCCTTTTTCGGATTTCCCAATCGAACGGTAAAAATGAAAATCCAAAAACAGATATCTCAGCGTTGAAATCCATTTTCGGATTTCGCGTTCGATTGGGAATCCGAAATCCGGACTTTGAAAATCTAAATCCGGATTTCCCAATCGAATGCACCCTTTATCGTTTCGTAAAGTCACCTTGGGGAAAATATACTGTTAAAGAGTATGCACAATCAATAGGCCTTTTCCGAGTTCCCCGGACCTCTGTTTCAAAACGAGGGTAGGTGCTCAGCCTTTGATATGGAAATCATTTTTCATTCTCATGCAAATAAAACTCATTTTCACAAGAAAGGTTGTGCACCTAGCCTCATTTTGAAAGTGAGGGTTTTTGGAACTCGGAAGTGACCTATTTGGATGAGATACGTTTCCAGAGAGTTTAGCTTCTTACCAGTTAATGCTTTGGTCGATCTGCAGCGATATGTAGTTGTCTTTATGGATATTCTTTTTAAGCACTCCAGGTACTTCATCTGGATATTTCTCACATAAGGTACAGCACCATCATTCGCAGAAGTAGAGATATTAAATTGCCATCTTCGAATCAGCCGATTAGAACAAATCTCTCCCCATCTTAGCCGTTGTTTGAAGCACGTAGCAAGACGGTTGCATAGTTCTCTAAAGCAATCTTTTCTTTCGCAAAGACATTTTATTGTGAGATCATAATGTTTTGAGGTTTCATTAACAAACTCTTCACAGTTTTCTTTTTTGAGCTCTCGTCCCATTATCGACTCACGACGTAAACAAGGTTTCCCTGTGTGAAAATGCAAATTTCTGTGTTTGTATTACTCTTGATTTATTTGTTATTATTGTTACTAATAGACTTTTGACAGTTCCCTAATTTCCGTAAGATCGTCGAGATCGAAGACATAGCGTTACGGGTGGCCATCTTGGATGAGTATCAAATCCACTTAGGGGGCGGGGGACGGTTACCCCAAAGCCCAGCCTCTCGGTACATAAGAAACCAAGAGGGCCTCCCGTCCCCGTAAGCGCGTGATTCTGATTATCTTACGAAAAAACAGGGGACTGTGAACAGCCTATGTCACTAACTGCAAAGACGTTTTTCGAGGCTGCTATATACAATGGATAGACGTCCAAGAACTGGCACAGAAGGCGAAAAAGTTGTCTTAATTCAAAGGAGAACTAAATGGAAAGTAAGATATTTAGTTCATAGCTGTTTTATAGTTCAACTTTAAAAGTTGTACGCCCTTAAGCCAGTCTAGCTTACTGGAAAATGGGGCTTCCAAGTTTGAGAGATAATAATTTCACCTGCAATACAAGTTTTTCTGTGCAGCATACAACAGAATGTACAACTTACCATTTGTTGCTACACTGGAGACAGAGAGGACTAAAGAGTATAAAAGATATATATATCAGAACAAATCCATAGGATTACTTCATATGTCTCCTCTTCTAAAAAATGGCTAGAAGCATATGTTAAGCTAATCACAACAGTATTACAGTTAGGTACGGGCTGAACACCTTTAAGTTAGTGATGTATTAAATCGGAAAACATGGAGGACAATAAATCAAAATATAGTTTAAATTCATGCTCTCTTCTCTGGACAAACACAAATATCATAAATGGAAAATAATAAAAAAAATTTTTGCAATCGTTTTTTTTGAAATTCGTATTAACTCACTCACTGAGACCTTTATGATAATTTTGCTTGTTTCTTCAATATTCTAAAAGCCTATTTTTGCGGTGAATAAGCCCTTGTGGTTATTTTGAGTTTATGGTACTAGTTTTTGTGTTAGGCTTAGATATCGTCAACGCGTTACGGTCTCGTAGGAATATTATTGTAATTATTTTTAGTGAAATATTGCCAATTGCACTGCCTATTTCTGTCCGCAAGTTATTCCTTTCAAGGTCAATCCTCGTACGTTATACTTCGTCGCGCAAATAATACTAAGTAGAAAAAGTGTTGATATTTTAACAACGTTTTCTAGCAAAAAGAACATATACCAAAATCACTTATGATACTTACCAGAAATTATCCCAACGAGAAGTGCTCCCAGCCTTGTTTCCAAAACTTTCATTGTTTTTGACTAGAGAAAACACCTTGAATGAGACAAGGGGATTTTCTTCCTCTATGTTTTATATATTTGTGGTGAGCTCCATTTAATATCTCTCTTATCTCTGTGTATCTTGTGTTGACTTAATCTGACACCTGCCAGGACAAAACCTTAATTACAGAAAACAAATGGAGAGGGTGTCTCCTTTTTAGTTATTAGTAATATTGCATGTGGCCCTAATATATTTATATGACCTAACAATGGTCATTAAGAATTATTTCGTGCAAATGTTAAATGTCGAAAAGAATCCAATTTACCGATCAAAATCTATTGTTAGCGGCAACAAATTGAAAGGAGTGACGTTCATAATTTAGTTGAAAACCATTGACGGCAGTATTTTCGTCGGAGTAAACTTTTTAAAACAACCGCAGACGTGATCCTCGCGAAGACAAGAACACCATTGTTCAGTAAATTTACGCACAAGTCACTTGTTTTGGTAACCGAGTTATCCTAAGTCTTCTTAAATACAAAAGTCTTAAATACCAAGTCTGCCTGCAATTGAAACAGTTCGTTTGCTGCGTTCTTTTAAATAGTCCTCTTTATGTCAAGCAAAGTTCGCTGTGGGCTTTATATATGTATCAGTCAAATGGAAGCTTTATCATCCCCCCAGAGTATATACTCAGGCATTTGACAGCTTTGCCTTCCCGGAGGAGGGGGGATGGAATTTAATAATCATGGTCTTCCGGAGTCTTGGGTTATTGATTTTCATGCATCAGGGGAGGGAAATGTGAACACTAGCTTCGATTTCTTGATAGGTCTCGGTGCTTGCACGAGGCGTAAATCATCGCCGCATGGTGAGTTTGGATGATATTAAGGGGACTTTAAAGCAAAGGAAGACACAAGCTTTGCTCTCTAATGTGTTTGATCACCTAAAATGGACCTATGACGGGGTATTTTAAGGGAATTTTTGACTCGGAGATTGAAAAATTTGAGCACTAATTTTTCAAAAATTCAAATATCCATTGAGGGGTTGCCCGGATAGGGGGTGCTAAAGCTTCGACTTTACTCATCAATATAAATAAGAATAGGAATGAACGTTTATTCGTTTGTCTCACGATAGAATCGCTTTGAGATATTGATCGCGACAAACGAATAAACGTTCATTTCTATCTGACACCACGGTGAACAATATTCACATCTTTAATGACAGAAATAAGAATATTTGGGAAGAACTCACGTGACCAGCAGCAATGCAAACTGATTAATCAGACTCAAAAATTAAAAAAATCATGTTTGTGTGAAGGACACCTATTAAAGGATCGGAGTCGAAGTTTTGTGAGAAAACTGACAGTCTTCTCCGGCCCGCGTAGTCTAGAGTACGTAACACGCAGCACTATATGATTTTTAAATAAAATTGAAATCCTACTGTTCACAGCTGTAACACTGACAATCCTTTCTAATCTGATGAAATATATATTGTATTGATATAACATAAATTAAGGAAGTTTTTTTTAAAAAAATTTTATCCGTTTCTGGATATCCTCATTACCGAAACATGATTAGTTTGGGTGCACATTTGTCATTTTTGTCATTTTGCACAGTTCTCATTTCCCGAAATTGACCACTCCCCCACCGAGTAAGAACGCTTTCAATCTATTTGCTAGTTTTAGTTGTCAGATTTATATTTTGGATGCCAGATCGAGTTGCGGTTAAACCAAATTTGAAACCTGAGGATGTAGTATTATTACTAAAAAGACTTATTAACCAAAAAAAATTGCAGAATCGAAGAAAAAGGTAGTGCTGTCCTAAAAATGAATATCTCTCCAGAGAAAGTTAGTTTTTGTTATTAATACTTAACCTGATAAATAAACGATAAGCACAATTCCAATTTTAACTCTCTTCATCGTAGGCTGAACTTTTCATCAACAGTGTATTCTGAGATGTCGACAAAGCCGGCTAACGGACAGATGTTTTAAACTCAAAAAGAGTTGAAAACCGCTTTGCGAACAAAATCTATCCTTTGTTTTACATATGTTTAATTGTTAGCAAAACGGCTGAATGGAAAAAGGTTAATTAATAAATTTTGGCGAACAAAAAATTGAATGGCAAAAATATTAAAATACACCTTGGCAGTTTCTCGCAAACACAACATTAAATATATTCACAAAGCTTGCCATACTCACATTAAAAATAATTATCCTTATGGGAGTTTTGAAACGGTCATTGGTTTTCAATTCATTTCAAAAATGTAGGATCAACGAGGCGTCATTCTGCAGGACTATAGCTGAAACGATCGATCAAAGTTGCGGAAAATTTCCCCGCTCCGCGTTTTATTTAATTATATGGGGCATTTTGTCTTTTAAGGAAGATAGCTTTTAAACAGCTTTCCTATTACCAAAAGGTGTATTGACTTAATTTGACGCCGATCGTCAATAAACCAATTTTAACTAAAAGGCAGAGTGATTGTCTTGCCAAATATGGCTTGGATTGTATAAACAAAAGAGAACTATTACAGACAGCAATAAGAAGACATTTTAGGGTACTTTCCAAGAGCTACGACATTTGCAGTTGAGTGATACCCTATTTAAAGGGACAGGTTCCGGTTAAGCGCATGCTTATTAATTGAATTACTTTTTTCCATTTATTATTAATTCTATCGGTTAATAATTCCACTCACATGTATCTCAGCGATCTCGGAGAGTATTTTAAAGTAGAAGTGTATTTCAGAGTAACCTGAAGTAGGATGGAGAAGTACTAAAATCGCCGAAAAAAAAAATAGTGGATTATGCCAACACTACCAACGTTGAATTTATAGTTGACCCGAAGGTTTTATTTTATGGTTGATTAATTTACAGCTATTTGCAAATATTTCAGTTGATTAAGTGCAAGTGACTGCCAGGGGATTGTGCAGATTGGTTGTTTGACATCATTATGACATGATCATATTGCTTGCATAGACGATACAGCATGTCTCGGCAGAAAAACAGCATTTGATTAACGAGTATCCACTGAACCGTGAACCTGTCCTTTTAAAGGAATGAGGAAGCTAGAACCCTGCGAGCAAAGCCTTCTTTTGTCTTCTTCAAGAGTGAGGACGAGAAAAGGTAACCTCCCACGCAGACGTTCTTAGGGTTTCGTCACGCGTTCCTGCCCCACGAACTTCTGCTGAACTGAAAGATAAATTCCTCTCCCATTGTTCCTGGAGGTCACATGCAGATTATTGGACAAGCCAAACACATAAGTACAAGCTCTGTAGAGTGTGATACGTGACCAAAGATTTTTGCTCCTGACGAGAAGATAGGAGATAAGCGTTGGCTTTTTGTGTATTTCTCTCTTTAAAGGCTGGATTAGATGTCATTTGCTCATAAAGTTGTTCTTTGGGTGATGCAACGGCGGGGTTACCTTGTAAGACTGAAAAAAAGGCAGAATTTTTTCGCTCACGTTATTGTTTTGTAGTAAAGCCGACTTCCGTTCAGCAAATTTAACGTCCGAGGTAATTTTTTTCAATTTCTCAAGGTTCAAAGTACACTTCCCAGATCTGGAAGTCTGCTGTGATTGGTCTACGTATTTCTCCGCTCAAGTCAGCAGACGTTCGTGGGGCAGGAACGCGTGACGAACTCCTAAGAACGTCTGCGTAGGAGGCTAGACAAAAGTAAGTTCTGTCTGAATCTCGCAAATCCAGTTGAAGTCGCTGCAGCCCGTAGCCAATCTTGGTTTCTTTCGTCAAACTGGCCACAAGAGGCTTGCTGTCGAAATATTTTCGACATTACGCTAAATGACACCGTCTGAAGTCGATTTCGTAGGCAGACCGAAAGCCGAATCGAATAACCGGGAGCCGAGTAAAAAATGTAACAAGAAGGAGAAAACATCTACTAACCTGATTTTTCCTTATGTTGTTTACATTGGGCTGATTTACATGGTACGACGTTGGCAGAAACCTGTACAAGCACGGCCGATGTGAGCTTGGGCGTACGACGACTTTGCTATGAAATACTTCATCTAAATCCTGTTCTTCGTGCCCTCTGACTAAGGGTGCGTTCGATTGGGAAATCCGGATTTAGCTTTTCAAAATCTAAATCTGGATTTCCCAATCGAACGCGAAATCCGAAAACGGATTTCACCTCCGAGAAATCCGTCCTCAGGGTGGATTTCAATTAAGAAATCCAAATCCGGATTTTTTTGATTTTCCTTTTCACCGTTCGATTGGGAAATCCGAAAAAGGATTTGCAAAACTGTTCTCATGAACAGCGGTCTTCTTTTTACTAATTATGCGTGTGCATGCAAGACCGCTGTTCCTAAGGACAGTTTTTCAAATCCTTTTTCGGATTTCCCAATCGAACGGTGAAAAGGAAAATCCAAAAAATCCGGATTTGGATTTCTTAATTGAAATCCACCCTGAGGACGGATTTCTCGGAGGTGAAATCCGTTTTCGGATTTCGCGTTCGATTGGGAAATCCAGATTTAGATTTTGAAAATCTAAATCCGGATTTCCCAATCGAACGCACCCTTAGAAGACAACAGCTTGACGCAGAAGATGCACCATTTAAATCAGCCCCTACTTTATATGGGCTGCTATTAGTCCGAACTGAGTCTGCTTGTTCACCATTGCCGCATGCTTGGTGAGTCTCGCCCTTCAAGGTGAGCTGGGTCTCTGATGCTGCGTGGTGAGGCGTGGATGGTTGGTTTTTCCAGATGATGCTCACGAAGATTAATTGCAGCAGGCCAATTATATTTATCATTAAATAAGTATCAATAACAGCATTTACAAACATTGAGATTATACATAATATGCGACGTGCACACGAGTATAGTTCAATAGCGAAGTGACAATTCCCGTTCTTAAATCTCTACTTTCAGGTATGGGAGTTCCAGTATCTTCACCAATTGTAGTTTTTTGGTCGTCTTAGGTTAAGAAGAAACAAAAATAAAACTGCGGGGATGGAAATGAGGAAATTTAAACGCATTTCTGGAAAGAAGTAAAACTTTAACTTGACGCTTGAACCCAACAGCCAAACACCACAGCCCCCAAAAAGGAAGTCTTCCTAATTGTATCTTATTTATGGTTATGAAGCAGAATCCTCACCAAACAACTAAATGCTTGTATCAATAAATTCTAAAATTACCGGGTTTTTTTTATAAGAGTAGTTGTTGGGAGTGCCAGGATTGCTACATAGGAAAAACAAAACATAGATTGCATGACAGAAAAACTAAACACTTCAAAGCCATTACAAGTAGCAATCAATAATCAGCTGTTGCAGACCATGACACGTCAACTGGTCATAACTAGAATTGGGACCTTTTCGAAATTTTGGCAAGAGGACGGTCGGACACCCATTGAAAGATAAAAGAGACTCTGCTAATTAATTAAGGATCTAAAACCTTCCCTAAATGAATATGTCAGCAGTGAAAAACTTTACCTTTTTTAGTTTGCATGCTTTATTAGTTAAATATGCAAATTTCCCCACCGTATGTCATCTATGGTTTCTTTAATTAGTTATTTATTCTACATTTAAATCTCCGCTATTATTCAGCGGTCTATAGAGCGTTTTCACATGACGTCACGGCGGCCATATTATCTCTCTCACTGCACCAATAACTGTTGGGATGTTGGTGTACCAAAAAAATCCCCTGGGAGTTGACTTTTGTTCCAATAAATTAGCATAGCTGCAGGCCACGTGAGTGAAAACGCCCTATACTGCCGAAGATGTATGTTGGAACCTACGAAACGCTAAGTTAAAGTTTTATTTCTTTCCAGTAATGCGTTAACTTTATATTTCCGTTTATCACCGCAGTTTGCTTCTTGTTTCCTCTTTTAGACCAATATCCAGCGACGTTAATGATATTTAATGTTTTTCTATAGAAAATAAAGGCGGGAAAGAAAGTTTTCCTTTTTTAAATTTCCTGTTGGGTATTTATCAGGATTCAATGTTGGCTGGAACAGGTAATTAAATCGTTGTATGCTGTCTAGCCTGGCTTTCCTCCATCCTAATCACAAGTCATTTGCACCTCGATGTCATCAGATTTTGTAAGGATGGGTATACTTTAGCAGTGTTTTGTGGCGGTCCTCACTTCCCCACTTATCGAAATGGTAAAGCAGGCTGAACTACAACGAAACTGTTCTAATAAAGGCAAAAAGACTTCCAAGTGCAAAATGACAAGGTGGAAGCCATCATCATCACGGTCATGGTGATCATCATCAACAGACTACTGAATCTACTATCAGTCTTGATGTTGCGCCTTCCGCGATAAAACGACATCGTCGAATGGTCTCGAAGACTACCTACGCTTAGAATTTTCAGACGATCTAGCCTAGTGTGTGTGCATTGTCCCATATTACTTTTGATAACATGCAACAGGGCCTAAGCTTTTAGCCGGAAATAAAGCCTAGTCGCATATTTTGTAAGACTTCACGGCACACTCTTCTACACACACAAATTTGGCACTAAAGCTTTTAAAGTAATCAAACGACTTGCAAGCTCACTAATTCGATTTGTTTTAGGTAACTGGTCATTCTAAATGACTTAATGTAAAACTTGTCTGCTTAAACCTTGCGGATAAAAGCTTCACTTGTTCAGTGCGCTGGCTGTCGACTGAGGCGTACTTTGAAAGGAGACGACGCCAACACGCCAACGTAACGATGAAATGCATACGCCCAAATTTTACAGGCTGCTTCTGAATAACATTAAACGAGATAACAATTCATATAGGAAATGCAACTTCGCTGTTCTGAGCGAGAAATTTCTCCATAAAGGCTAAGAAAGAAAATCACTATATATGTATTAGATCCATCGATTAATTAATATATAAATTTAGCCAGGGCTAAAAGCGAAGTTCTGGTTATTAATACGTGTAAACAAAAAATTAAATCGTGTAATGCTAAACGGGGACGGCAATGAAAATGGCTTCAAGACTAATAGATCTAATTAGCAAAAAAACAATTGCATGTGCAGCACACTTTTTCTTCTAATTAGCAAAAACCAAAATTTGGACGTGCAGCACGCTTCTTTGTCTTTCCCTTGCCGTTGTCATGCACGACTACAACGCTGTTTTGTACGACTAAAACGTAAAACTTCCAAGTTACACATTATTTTTATGGAGGAATTGTCGTATGTGCTTACCCAATATTTTGTTTCCTGTGTTCATGTTCACATTTATTTTTCACTGCCGCTCATTTTCACCTTGCTGGCCGCTAGCATTTCTCATTTTCTCACCGCCGCGTTGAATTTCCATGTTTCTTCCTACGAAATTTTTCCTCTTTTGTTTTCAATAACTCGTTCTAGCTCTTTCCATGATATCCACGTTTATGCGTAAACATAAGAAATTACGCCGAAAGAGACACGACTTTGTTGTTGTTTTCTCTTTCTAAAAGTCCGGGCGGTCATGTGATTTCCTTCCTAATATCATAAGTGACGAATCATTTCCTTAATTTTGGCGCGAAATTTCAGCGGTAAATTGCCATGGCAACCTTTCTACGTCTCAGTGTCAAGATGGCGACGAAGTTTTAAAATTTTATGAATGAAGTTGCCAGGGCATAAAAAGACGCCTTAGAAATCCTGAACACCCGAAAGAGCACATCAAGAAGGATTCTAGCAGGTATTTTGTCGAAAAAATTCTGAACTTAAGCCAAATTTAAGTTCCAAACGTTCGAGAGAGGGGTGTTCTCGATCGATACGATCCTGGATAAACATGTCAAAAATCCAAGATTGCTAACGTAATTCGTCACCCATGATATTCATAGGTAATCAAATGGTATACTCGTGAAATTATTCCCTAATTTCACTCGTCACCATTTGATTACACATACAAATAGATTGCATCATGGTCTGATGAATTTTAAAAACTCAAGAAAAACTCCTAACCTGCCCCATGCATGTATACCTACGCATTTTCATCAGACTCACTACAGGCTCGATTTTATCTGTTTGTGGAAAGAATATCGTACGACATCACTGCACGTATAGGAATGTATCAGAGAGATGTGGCTAAATAAATATGGCTAATCACTTAATATAATGTTCTGCTAGAGCAGGCGCTATTGGCCTTTTGAAGACTAGTTCAAAATAGTTCAAATGCTTCATTTCTTAAAGAGTCGCTGTCACACACGATGTTACTAAATTTCTATAGAATAGAAATTGAATTTTAGAAAATAAATTCCCTATACTGGGTTTTTTAAAATTAAGTTCTTTGGAGGAAGAGCAAAACTTACCTTCTGAATGTTGATTTGTTGAATTCAATACCGGCCTCGTTTTACTTTTCGCGTAGACGCTTACAATTAATAGTATAGTGGGAATCTTGGTTATAGCGGATCCTTTCCTGCTTGACATAATTTCTCCGAGTAAGCATGTTTATCGATCCATATTAAAACTGGAATAAAAATTTAACCACAGACTAGTTCATTTGCTCCACATATTATTATAATACCAATTGTGATTGAACTGGGTTTACATAAACATTCAAAAGCTGCCTACCTTTTTAATTGTTTCTCTCTTCAAGTAAACACATACAGTGTTTAGCCTGATTCGCATTTTGCAGTTAAGTGAAGGTACACAGCGAGATAAACTGGCTTATTTGTTCTCAACTTCGTGTACTTTCTCCTCCGTCAAATAAACAGTTCTCAAAGAATATTAATTTTTTTTTTTTAACGTGACGCCGAAATGCAGCCTTGTGATACTAGTTTAGAAACCAATTCCTTGATTGGCTATTACGATACACGTGTTAATGATGTACAACAACAGAAAAAGGACTGTCAGTGACAATTTTGTCCTATTTGAATTTAAAACAAACAAACATTAATTCTTCTTTTCAGCAGGGAATATTTCCGTGGTTTGGAATTAATTTGGTGAGTGATATCTTCGCTCAGTACATGAAACATCGACAGAATTAGGGATTACAGGTCTTTGTTAAGGTGGCCTGAACCTATTTATATAGAGTGTTTTCACGTGACGTCACGGCGGCCATATTGGTGTCCCAAAACAATGAACGGCGGCCATGATGGTGTCCCAAACCAATCCTCTGGTAGTTGTACTCTTTTTTATGCAAATGCTTTCTTTTGTTCTAATAAATTTGCATAGATGCTGGCCACGTGAGTGAAAACACTCTATTATACGTGTTGGTTATGTTTTTTATTTGCGTTTTTTAAGAACGAAAGATTCAACCGATTTCTATGATTTTTGGCATCTTTAATAAACAATATGGAACTCTAGAAAATGTTATTTATTTTCTTGTAGCTATACCATCACATTCGCACGGGCAATTTGCTGTTGGGGATAATGAGAAGAATAAGACGATTGTCATATTTGTTTTCATCTTTATTCCCAAGTGGTAAACTTCCTGTGCGAATGTGATGGCAAGTCTAAAAAGCCTGAATAAATTACCAAACAAATGGGTTTTCATTGCAGCTGAAAAATGGATGGTTAGAAGTACTGGAGTTGGTGGCCTCATTTCTCTTCAAAACAGGAACCTGCGACACTAAAAACTCTTGACAGTTTTTTGTAGACGCTATATATTGCTTTGTTAAGATTTGTTTCCAAAAGAGAGGGACCAACACAACTTCAGTTTGATGAAGAGAAATTCTTCAACATTTCCGCACACTCAGCATAAAGTTGTTCTTCTTGTAGTCCTAACTATGTTCACTGTAGGTTTCTGATTACCGTAAATCCTCTGTTAAGCCCCCCGGGGGGCTTATTTTTTCAAGCACTTTTGAGGGGGGGCTTAATAGAGAGGGGGGGCTTAAAAGAGAGTGGGGGCTTATTTAATTTAGCGAAATGCATCACCTGTAGCAAAAATACCGTGGTATAAGACAGAGTAGACTTACGCGTTGTACTGAGAGCTAGAGCGCAAAATTGAGAAAGTTAAGCATAAGAAGTTGGAGGTCATGCCGCCGAAGACCAAAAACAATATGAACTTCCAGCCTGAATAAATCATAACTGATCAGTCCACGTTAATCGTTAATTTTTTTTTTGTGAAGAATAAGGATTGGGGGAGGGGGAGGGGGGGGCTTATTAGAGAGGGGAGGGCTTATTTGAGAGGGGAGGCTTAATAGAGGATTTACCTTACTCTGTTTCTTGCAATAAAGCTTTAGGTAGGAATATCCTTTCAGATAGGAGATAGTCTGTCGGCATCAGTTCTACCTCTATTCGTGAGATGCCGATTTCTCAAAGGTTTTTATATCTACAAGAAAACAAATACCATTTTCTTAAAGTTCCATCATTATTTATTTGGTATGCCAGAAATCATAGAAATCGCTTGAATGTTTCATTCTAAAACACTCAAATCAAAAACATACCCAACACGCATATAAATAGGTTCGGGCCACCTTAAGGTGGATGCATTTGACAGGCTATATTAGAATTCTGACTCGTGTAATACCTTGTTTACAAAAACCACACTCTATCCAGCGGAACATCCCCGTATAAGACATATAAGGGAGTACCCCCGGAGTTCGACCCATTATTTTTGTAGGAACACCATCCACCTTGAAACTATTGACAGATTTGGGGACCGGGTATTACGGGGTAGACGCTTAAAAGTTCCTACTTGAAGGTGTGTTTTTATTCGAATAAATATGGTATTGTACCTGTATCCTGAACGGGGTGTGAGGGAGGCGTACAGTTGAATATTCCCGAGAACCAGCTACGGGTGCGGTTCGTTGTTAATCAAACAGCGTGACAGACAGTGTTCTAGCGCAAATGTTACAGAAATATTTTGCGAGTACCGTGGACTAAAAGAAGGGTAAATGCCTCCATTAGAAATGAGCTGGAAGCCACAAAAGGGTGTTTGCTGTAGACAGATTACAAATATCGGCACAAAGAGTGTTTTTGGTATATAAAGGCGCGCAAGTAGCTCGATGTACCCACACCAGCAATACATTTAGATTTTTTTCATCTGCTAACATTTAGCCGGCATAAAAATATTGTTGCTTCTAGAAACAAAAAAAAAAGACAAAGGTAACAGAAAAAAATAGGAAAGTACGTAAAGGAAATGTTGCCTGGGTAGTAAAACAAAAAATCCATTTTTTTGTGTGTATTTTTTGCCCGTAGAAACCTGGTTGTCTTCTAGTATATCCAGAAGAAAAAAAGGGAGGTTTCATTCATTTACCACTTCTTAAGTAATTTTCGTATTCATGTGGTCACTAAAATGTGTAATTTTAATCGAGATGATTGTGTAATTATTAAGTGCTTTCTACCTGCTATGTATTCTACAATAGATGGTTTGAAATTTTTATACCTACAGCTCAAAATATATCAATATCTTGTCAGAAATACAAATGTAGACAACGATTACATTTGGTAGTGTTCTTAGTCTCGTTCCATTTCCGGAAAATTTTAGTAAATGGTAAACGACCGAAATGTACTGAAAATTTCTATTCATGCATTCAGATAGTTTCAGTTTAAGTATTCCTTGTTTTCAGGGTCTAAAACATTTCTGTAATTGATATTGCCTTTCTTTGGTAATGTTTCAAACGTTTTTTCACTAAGGATTTACAAAGTTTGATTTATAACTGAAAAGGGGCCTCCTACACTTGGCGACCGGGAACCAGTGCAGTGCAGTGCCTAGGTACCGGCACAAAACAGTGTGGTCTTCACACCTTGAGTACAATATAAGTCTCGACCTTGTGCTCACGTACCTGCACCGTGCCCGAATTTTAGTGTCGGTACTTTAAACAAAGGGTGCATTCGCATTAGAAGAAAAGAACAAAACTTATACATAGCATATGGCTATTTCCAAATGCTCTCCTGTTAGAAAACTTATACATAACATAATTACGGCTAGTTCCAAATGATTTGCTGTTAGAAGGTTTTAAGAATGCAGTCCACGGCCTATCGCTGTGGCAGTGAATATATTTATTGGGAGTTAAGGTGCCTCGATACAGGTTTTCAGGATCAGTACCTCCCAAGTTTGAGCATAAACTACGTCGCCATAATCAAAGACTGGAAAAATTGCCACCATATCGCATATCATGGTAACAAGCTGAGTTTTCTGTTTAAGCTGTGATGGAGATATATACATATATATACTACAATCGTGGTGATTTCACTAGGCTCTCAGTACTCATGGGCATAACTTCAATTTTACGTAGGGAAAGGATTCCGCTGCTGTCATTGAGGTCAGAGTGTCTTTTCACGCTTGTAGTTCCATCGCTGGCAGCTGGAAATATCACGCGTATTCTTCTTTTGAACCTCTCTCTAATCTGCAGGATAATCAAACAGAATTAATTCAAAAGTTCATTCCCTGCCAGGTCCTTACGGAAGTTTGGACGGATGAGCGTACGCTGACGATATAACCAAATTTTCTCACATCGATAGGTTTCCAACAATGGGAGCTCCGCCGCGCGGGCGCAGAGGCTCCGCTATCAACTGTTTCTGGTGACTATTGTTTTTTTCGGGATCATGAGAACTGTCCGTAATAAAGAGGTGTTCGTAACCGAGGTGTTTGACCGTAAATTTCTTATGATAGATTTTGCTTCTGTGTTTGGATTTGAGTTACTAAAATCACCGTTTAACTTTTAATTCAGCACACAAGATGATAAAATGTACAATTGTTAAACATTTTATCCTTACCTCACTATTTCTCACACAGTGAAGAAGAAATATGGAAAATCCCTGCGAGTAAGACAATAAGAAAGACTGTCACCAAAGTTTTCCAAAAAATGTACTTATATAGTCCTTGGCCTTTTTCAGTGAAACAATTTCGAGCTTTTTCATATCTTTTAATTTCCTGGCTTTGATTTTTGATTAAGTATTTACTTTTTAAGCTAAAAAGCGGGTTCAGCCCACGGAATAAATGCAGACTTATTTTCCCAATAAAAATTCATGAATGTTTCGGTTGCAGAAAAAGTTTTTGCAAATCTTCATGTGCACTTTGCCCGATGCTTGCGAGAGAAAGGATACATTTAATTGACCACTCCAGAAAATATCATAACGTACCATAATGCTCTTTGTTCGACACCCCAAAATTTTGTTTCTCTTGGGAGTTAAAATGGCCCCAAGAGAAACTGAAAACAATGCTTATGCAAAATTTTGGGGTGACAAACAAAGAGCATTATGGTATGTTATGGTACTTTCTGTAGAGGTCAATTTGGTCTCCCCACTTGCGTATATTCCATAATGCACCTTATTTGCCCTCAAAAATTTGGCATAAGCATTGTTTTCAATTTCTCTTGGGACGGCTGTAATACCCAGGAGAAATGATTATGCAATTTTTTTTTTCGGGGAAAGGGGGGGGGGGGGGGGGCAAATAAGGTGCATTATGGGAGTTATGCAAGCGGCAAATAGCAAACAGTTAGTTAGTTTACCAATCGATCAATAACGCATGCGCAAAGAAGGGGGCTCGCATCGTACCTGAGTGGAATTGAAGATAACAAAAATGTAAGCGAATGCTTTGTGGGTTGACGATAGCGCGCCGAATAACCACGTGATCCCAAGTAAGGGAATTAGCACCACGCATGCTCTGATTCCAAGTCTGCTAACAAATAAGATATTCAATTAAATATATATGTTATATATATCTCGAAGATAAAACAGGCAAATTGTTGTTTCCAACGTCCAGCGTAACAAATGCAGTATATTACATGTACTTACACGTACCTATTAAAACAAGCAAAAAAATATGTGTGACCTTATCTGTTCTCCTTGGTTGTCCTTTGCTTGTTCCATTCTTGTCATTTCTCTTATAACTCTCACCAGAATCAACAAGTTTATCTAGAAAAAATGACAGAGTTGAGAAAAAAGAAAACTTAAATTAGAGTATCACAACACCGCCCACGTGTTGGTGACTGAGGTAATCTTTGTCGTTAAAACCAGTCCTTTAAACCATTCTCTTTGTTTTTGCTTTAGTGCGTTTTGGTGTGTCACTTTTTTATAAGATTAAAATAAAGATACTGACTGAACTTACGATCTCAATTGCAAGAACAAACGAGACGAATATCCAGATCAATCCTTTAGAGGACGAAATCCAGCAGCTAAAACGAAAACAAAATAAATTATAAAGTCTTCCAGTGTGTGTGCGTGTGGGAAAGGAAAAGGACAAATGTTAACTGATATATCTATTCTCATATACGAACATTCACCCAAGGAAAATGAAACTTCATTCGCACTAGAGAATATTGTTTTCCAGAGAACGCTATAGAAATTGGCCTTATTTATGAACAAATCCTTAATGACTGCCACAAAATTAAATGTTTGCTCCCTTGACAAAACTGTTTATATAGATTTATTAAAGTAAATAACATTTTCACCTTGATAAAAATTTATTTCCCCTTAATGAAGGGCAAATGGTGTATATATGAGAAAGGGTATGGGTAGTTCATCCTTAAAGGTAAATGAAAACGATGAATCTTTACGTATTCTACTTTTCACCACCTCTCTACTTACTATTCATTGCTAACAAAACTTGTGATTCCGTCCATTCCGGCAGCGACACTGAGCGATAAAGTGACCATTGCCGCAGGGAAGCCTGAAACAAAGGTGCGGCGGAAGGAGTTCAATTATAATATTTAAATGGACCTTCAAAATTTTAATTCGGGTTTAACGCATGAACTCAAAAGTGCGAACAACACTCTACATACACCGCATAACAAGCATGAAACGCGAGAATAATTGTCGCCAACTATCTGAAGCAACGATAACATTTGAATGCATTGTACGCAAAGTTCGTCAGAAAATGTGTTTCGAGGATCTTATCAGGAACCAAATCAAGAACTTGGGTCTGTCAATTGACTTCTTCGATAAAATTTCATTGAAACGCAACGTTGAGGCTATTGTGCTCCTTTAGGAAATTTCGGTGTTACATTCAGTCTTTCGTCCTACACTGGTTTACTCCTCGTCTTTGCCCAACATGATCTGAGAAATTAAAATACAAATTTATCTCTTTACACTTACCCCATGAAAATCCATGACAAATTTTCATCTTGCTACTGACGTTGTAAACTTTAACAACAAACAAGTAAAGATAAATTCCCTCCACTAACATCCAACAGAATGCCGCCATAAGGAAATATTGAATCAGGGCTGCTGCTGTTACACAGACTCCCTGCAAAGTACAACATATAGTCGAAACTTGCATACTGGGAGGACACTGTTATCACCTTGTACATTAAGATACCAGGACGAGGACGATTATTAGATTTGTCTTTTTTGCAAATGCAAGGAAAACATCCCGGAAAGCATCAATATTTAGATTGACAGGGAATCAATGTAACAAAACTTTTAAAAGTGTAATTCACAAGCGTAGCGATTGTTTTAGAGTCTGAAAACAATAGCTACACTTGTAAAATACGATTGTAAAAGTTCTAGTAAATTGACCCAGGGTAATTTTTAACATCCAATTTTGCTTTATGTTTCCATTTAATAGTAAATGGAATCGACAAAATAAAGACGTCAGAAATTTAACTGCAGAGAAAGAAAGAATGTCTAAGTATGTGGAGTGAATTGGCCACCCTAGGGACTGTTTGCATGGAGGTGGGGGACCCCAGATAGGTGAGGTAACATGCGGTGGGTCACCCCACCTATCATGTAAACCTGATCAAATTCGAATGAGAGATTATATGGACAGACGGGTTACCCCACCATAGCAGGTTACCTCACCCACCTAGGGTCGTCCACCTCCATGTAAACAGGCGCTTAGAAACGAGAAGGAGAGTAAGTAAGTAAGTAAGTAAAGACTTTATTTTATGAGGGTTAGCACGAAATAGCCGGGGCTAATAAACTTGTGGCCCTCTAAATAATAAATAAATAAATAAATAATAAAATAATAAATGAGTATACTAAGCTATAAAAATACGAGGTAAAAACCAAAGAATACAGATACTATAGAATCTACTAAATGATGTAAAAGATAAAATATAGCAGAGAGTGGAGAGAGTGGAGTAGAGAGTGGAGCAGATATGCTCCCCGTAATTGTTTCTAGGGTCCTTAATAGGGACTTTAAGATCCAACGACGCCAAGGCAACGAGAACGTCTCGTAAAAAGTAAATTTGCGTTCTTTCAGTCTTCATCGCCATTATTCCTACACGCTTACTTTGTCAAATGTAGGCGAACCCTCCTGAAGCTGAATTCCAAGGGACCATATCCAAGTTCAGAAAGAGAAATAAAATTTCGCTGTTGATTGTTTACGTTCTCCATAAAACACGAAATTATGCATTTTCACGTCGTAATCGTGCAAAAACGGCAATAGAAATGTAAAAAAAAAAAAGTGTGATGCACGTGCAAAATTGTTGTTTTGCTTATTAAACCTGTTGTTTTCTTTGACGTTCTCGTTGCGGTCGCGTTGTTGGATATTAAACTCCCTTATAATTACTGGGAACGCACCGGTCAGATATTGGCCTTTTTGCCCTGTTACTAGTAACAGTCCCAAGTCTTTGCGAAAGTTGTTAACTCGGCCTAATTCACTTCTCGTTGCTTAAGTGAAGAATTGGCCACTACAGAAAATGCCATAACATGCCATAATACTTCTTGTTGTCACTCCAAACTTTTGCATGAGCATTGACTTCAGTTTCTCTTGGGAGTTAAAATGGAAACTGAAAACAATGCTTATGCAAACTTTTGAAGTGACCAACGAAGAGTATTATGGTACATTATTATGGTATTTTTTTTGCAGTGTCCAATTGGCTAAAGTGATTATGACCAGCGCCTAAACTTGTTCTCACCTTGTTTTCAGTTGCACCAATGCCTGCGAGGAAGATTATTTGGCCCACTCCAAGGGAAGCGACAAGACTTATCCGGATTTGTGACAGTGGTGCTTTAATATCGCTGTGTAAAGATAAACAACTACATTGTCTTCAACAAAACCACTCTGGGTGGGTCTAACAAAGGAATATCTCTAAATGTGTATTATAACAATGCAACGCAATAGAGCGTTTTTTATTCACGTGAGCAGCATCTATGCAAATTTATTAGAACAAAAGAAAGTGTTTAGATAAGAAAAGAGTTCAACTCCCACAAGACTGGTTTGGAACACCAACATGGTCGCCGTTTTATTTTATTTTTTTTTTTTTGTTTGTTTGTTTATGGCCTCTGTTGCGTCAAATGAAAACGCTCTATGCAAAACAAATTATCATACAATACAATACAATTTGATACAATACAATTCAATTCAATGCAGTAAAATACAATGCAATACAATACACTACACTACAATGCAATGTTATGCAATACAATACAGAGCATTAGAATAAAGTACAAGACAAGACAAGATAAGATAAGATATATGAGATACGAAAAGATAAGGTAAGAAAAAATTAAAGACTAAGAAGGGATAACACTACAATGCAATGTTATGCAATACAATACAGAGCATTGGAATAAAGTACAAGACAAGACAAGATAAGATAAGATATATGAGATACGAAAAGATAAGGTAAGAAAAAATTAAAGACTAAGAAGGGATAACGTTCAAAATTTGGGCCTAAGGAGTCGTGTTGAAACATTTGATTATGTTTTTTAAAACATGTTACAGGTACTTACGTCAGAAATGCGTAGCAGATTATTGTCGCTATGATTCCGACTAAGGAAAGGGTAAGACCCAAGTAGGTCAGAATATTCAGCACCTTTTCATCTTTCTACATACAAAACAACCGGAAAACCATTTAATCTCCACCGTACCAGACAGCTGCATGAATGGATGCCGGCCTTACATGCAGGCTAATTTTGTCCTCATGAGCCCGATGGCACCCAGGCTAGTTTTTCTCCGAATTTGTTCTCAAATACATTTTGAGCTACAACTTCTTTTTTTATTAGAGCTGTTCACTATTTACCCAGACATTTGCAGGACAAACATAAGTGATATTATCCGTCCGTACGGTTACGAGATTAGACCTCACAAATGCAGTGAAACCGGGTCATTTGATTATTTTGGCGGCATTTCGATTTTTAAGAAAAAGTGTCCTCAAAAAGGCAATAAAACGATAATTTCCTAGGCACAAATATATATTCTTAGGCTGCTTAACAGGCATTATTTGGGTGCTCAGGTGGGTTTTAAGGCACCAGTAGGAGGCGTTAGACAAGAGAGGAGGGAAAATAGAGAAATATTGTCTCTGTCAGCCAATAGAAACCAGCGTTCGCCATATAAACGTTTGGAAGAGAAAGAACAATGACCTGTCAACAGGCGTTATTTTTCTCTTTTTCCCCCTCTCTCTTGTCTTGCTCTCACGTTTGCTCCCCGAAACCCGCCTGAGTGCCCCCAATAACGCCTGTTGTATAACAACATAATTTATCGGCTAGACAACCTAAACACAGGATCCGCGATCTTAACAAAATACAGTGCGGGATTCCAGAAGACGTTGATAGGATTCGGTATTTGACGGGAAGCGGGTAGTTGAAAAGTAGTGGATGTAGACCCTGATGGAGTGGCCAGCCTTTCCTCAGTGTCTAGAAGGGTATTCCTGGGAAACAGGATCCGTTGTGAACAAAATACAGTGCGGGATTCGGGAATATGTTGACGGGACACTGCACGTGACTGCCACCCGAGAATTGAGATAAGCTGTAATTTGCCCACGGATGCGAGTTTGGAAAAAAAATGATATTCGAAATAGCGAATGGATGTGCGTTCAGGACCCTTCTTTCCAGACCCTACAGACTTACTTTTGCTCTTTCTGTCTTGTACCCTACCTTTTGCAGTCTACTGTTTTGGCCAGTTTTCAGTTCAGAATCTGTGTCAAACTGCATTAGAACTGCAAAGTGAGTTAAGTGATTGCAGCTGCATTCTGTCCTGGAGTCATTCAACCATTTAACATGACATCCTTGCCCTGACCAACCTACAGGGCTTCACGAAGAATAAAATAAGTCTCCAGCACAAACAGGCAACTTTTTTATTTCTAAGAGTAAAAACTGTAAACCAGCTGAAAAGCAGTTTTCGACCTTGTGGTTCATTTTCAAAGCCAGGGGACTGGGTTTGAAAATGCTCCAACCAAAAGGAGACACAGAGGACTTCGATATCGCAACTTCCAATATTGGATCCGCTGTTAAAACTCAGCCCCCCCCCCCCCCCCCCCCCCTCTTGCACCATTTATTCAATTTCTCTTCCACCCTTACATTCCTAGCATTTAATGTGCCATCCTCCCTCGAGCTTCACAAGGTTACGCGATATACGTATTTCTAGATCCTAACTGGGACAGTTCACTAGCTAACTAAAGTGTGGAACACAACAATCCCATGTCATGTCAAATATATCATCTCATCCTGTCCTATCTTATCACATTAAGGCTGTGACTAAAGCTGTGACAAACTTTACGGGATAGATTACTTTGATGAAGTATATGAAATAATTCATTTTGAACTGCGGTTGTAGCTGAAAGTGAAGAATGATCATCGCAGTAAATTTACCAATTTAAGCAATTGGAAGAAGAAGCCTGAAAAAAAAAATCCGAGCTTCAACGGGATTCAAACCCGTGACCTCCGCGTTGCTCAGTTGGTAGAGCAACGCACCGGCAACGCGGAGGTCACGGGTTTGAATCCCGTTGACGCCCTGATTTTTTTTTTTTTTTTTTTTTTTTTCAGGCTTCTTCTTTCCAATTGCTTAAATTGGAAAATTTCCTGCGATGATCATTCTTCACTTTCATAGATTACTTTGTATCTAGGGAGGCGGCGTGGACAACTGTCGGCAAGCTTTCAAAAGAACTCCGAGCAAAAGCTGGATTTGAAGTTTCTCGGCCAAGCCGAGTTCAATTCCTAGCCGGTGCTTGCAAACAGCGAACTGTTTGCTTCTTGACAGACCTTACAGCTGGGGCTTTTAACCCTTTCTTTCTATTTAACTTGTAGCCTGTGAAAACAGCCGACATTTGGCGACGCTACGTGGTTTCCTCCGCAAAATGATGCCTGAGAAATGAACGAGAAATACTCCATACTGATGACGCGTCACTGCCCAGATCTGGGTAGTGCTTCTGATTGGTTGAATCAAATTTCCCACGCGGCACGACTAATCAGAAGCACTACGTACCCAGTTCTGGGTGGTGACGCGTAATCAGTATAGAATGTCTGCGCTCGTTTCTCAGGCGTCTTGTAAATGCCGAGACTATAAGAAATGTAAAATGTAAAAATTAAAATGTTCTAGAAGCTTTAAAATCCTCGAAATCTATTTCGCTCTTCGTCTTCTCAGACATCATCTGGCGGGTAAACCAGTGGTAGCGTCGCCAAATGTAGGCTGTTTTCTCAGGCTATTTAACTTGAATTGTTTGCCGTTTCTTCGTATTTAGGTGTACCGTCTGTAAAACAGATGAGGTGCATTTCCACAGCAGTTAAACCATTTACGATTTTCCATCTACTTCTTCTCCAAATTATATGTCTAATCCATATGCTAAATCTATAAGTTTCGGTGAACTTCGCCGCTAAGTCGGCACTTGTTACGGTACAGTGGCTTATGAAGATTTGAATTTCGTGGTCGATGATCTGGCTACGTATAGGTAATTGCAGCCTTTGTTTCTCGAATAATAGAGGCAATTTACCTTAAACAATAAAAAAGGCCTTAAAAGGAGCGAAAATCTCTGTAATTGTTAACTCAAAATTGTAACCCAAAGTTTGATACGAATAGGCATGCGCCACGTTAGAAACGAGAAGAAAACTGGAGCCGAAATGTATCCCGCAATTGTTTCTGGGGTTGTTATTGGAGACGCACCGGTAAGCTAATGGCTAATTTTTTTTTTCTTCTGTTTGAAGCAAGAATCCCAGAAGTCTTTGCTAAAAGTTAGCTCGCCCCAGTTTCTTTGTCTTTCTAAAGTGGCGAATTTTCTTTTGTGCAATTGTGCTGTCGACACCTGCTGTTCAATTTACCTGTCTTCCAAAAAGTTCCAAAATACACACTCTCTTTTCCTTGTTGCATTCTAAAATCGAAAATGAAACGAACTTTGTTATGATTTTCAGTACATCTCAGTTTAGCTCATCAAAAAGTGGCATCAGGTTTTAGAATATTAAAGATATTCCTCTAAGAGAAGTTAATGCGATGAAGTACCAACAAAAAGGGTTTCGCTGAGTTATACGACCCAAGAATTTGTTGGGGTAAGTCCAGAGAAAAAATACGTACTGGCAAGGATTAAATATCTGCTATGTCAGTACGTATTGTCAGTAAGAACTATCCTGTGGATATCCAGCAGGTATCCGAATAATTAGATAACCTAGGAGGTTTACAAAAACTTACCATTATGTTCGAGAACACAAGTGTAACGTTTCGTTGCAACGTTGAAGGATGAGGATTAATTGTTGCTGACATGATCATAGTGTTGAGACTCTTACTGAAAAACAGAGGAAATAAGAACACTTCAGAGTCACTGAGGAAATCCACTTTGTCTAAATAGCATAAAGAGAGATTAGTATAGGTCCATAGCAGAAAAACTTTAAGGCCCGCTATCTCTCCCTAGGTTAATGTAGCAGTGTTAGTTGACGGTTAAGAATATGCCGACTAAAAAAACATTCTGTATCAGGGATTCCATTTAATTAATGCTGGTTTGTCTGTAGATTAGGGTCGAGAATAGTGCCCTTTCACAAGGAAAACCTCACTTTGGAACCGGGATTGGACAGAAAAATGTACACAAACATATCAATTTTTTAACGACCTCAAGAAACCTACAGTTAAAAGTCTTAATACAAGAAGAACGTGCGACAGTGGACACCGACATCAAACATTTTGCAGCTAGCTACAATAGATGTAGCTTGTACTCTCGAGTGTTTGGAAACCTGCTTAGACTAGCTAGTACTGACCTTGTTTTGTTAACCATTGAATTCGTTTGGTTTATGAGAAACAGTTCTTGGAGATTTTTATAGATAACACCTAGAAAAATTGAACCTGAAAAAAAGACGATCCTTACTTATGTGATAACGGCAAAAGCACGGCTTTATACATTTTCATACTGCAATGATCACAGTAGTAATTTCCCGTTTTGGACTGCTGGTCGCTCTGCAGGTTATCACAACAGTGACCAACGTCACTTTTCTTCCTAAGTTATCAGGGCAAAATCATAAAAAAAGTGGTTAAATAAAAATTGAACTAATTCTGTAAGGAAATGTATGAAGATCAGTGTAAGGGATTTGTATGTTTATACTACTACATGAGAAATTTCTGCAATTTGATTGGCTTAGAGCAGTGGTATTTCAGCTTAATTTCAAATACCTAAATACGAAAATTACAAACCTTTTGCGGGTAGTAGTATAAACAAATAATAGTATGATTTTGTGCGTGATATTTCAAAATTGTCTCAAATTTCACTCACCGAACGTATAACAATTTAGAAACATCACTACCAATCATGCTATTACCTATACTAACATCGCGGGTAGCACAAGAGTAAATATCTCCACCGGGACGAAAACAAAGGCCGTTATAGAAGGAATCGGCTGTGAAGCGTTTTCTCTCACACGAACGGCGGCTGTTTTAGTTACTTCGGGGATAACAAATTTGCTTGCATACCGTAATGACTGAGATCTTCTGAAGGAATTTTGATGTAGTTTTGTCCTTTTGGTTCAAAGAGATCAAAGTGGCTCCCATTGTCGTAGGCTCCTTTTCTGACCTGTAAAGCTATTATACAATAACTTTAGTAAAAGTGCAGAGAATTTATGCATGTGAAATTATATTCCTTACTGTTAAACTCTTTTTTCGAAACCTTCACCGTAGTTTTAACCCTGCAATTACGATTATAATTTGTTCTTTCACTCATGACCATACCACTTCTATTTCCAAAAAAAAAAAGCGATTCTCTTCTTTCTTTTTCTTCTCTGTGATAATTACCCGAGCTTGCGTAGCAGCAAGAGTGGTAATCCTGCAAGCCGTTTTATTTTCTTCGTATTTAGTTCACAAATAGAGCCGGGGTCATGGTCCCAGGCATTCCTAGCGCAGCGCAGACCGTAGAAACTGTGGATTAAAGGCACCGCGACGTGACCGACATAACATTTTTCAGAGCGCTATGCATGTTTTGTGAAGAAAACTTTGGAAAGATTAATGCAGAGGATGTCGACAAGTTTTTCCGGAACGGGTAGTTCCACGAAATCTATTTCTTGAAAGCGTTGATTACTTTGCTGGGTTCGTTGGTTGAGTGTGGTAAACTTTCATTGAATTCTCGTGATGAGCATGATAGGTGATGTGGCGAGAGGGCATTGGCTCTGGAAGTCGCCCAGGCCTTTCCTCTTTCCTACCGCCACATAAGTCAGTTTAATGTCCTCTCCGCAGATTTTATTTGTCAAGTTCCCGTGCAGAGGCTCATATATTCAGTCCCAATTATAAAGGAATTATGCACAGCCAATAATTTTCGCTACGCAATGATTTAATGGACTAGACTGTACTGGTGCCGTACTCGACTGTATTGGATGGGATGCTCGTTCTTCTATAGGGGTCCTTAGGAATTCTCCCCCGCATAAACTAAGCGTTCACACAAAAAAGCTGGTGCGTGGGCACCTGCTGACCAAGTCCATCACTCCTACTGCCATTTCTAACGGACACCACACCAAGACAGACACCAGCTGTTGGTCCTTGGTTTTCCAGTCAGCGTATTTTAATAGTTTTAAAAAACTCGGGACTCTCTCTAAGGCCGAGGAGGGATTTCGGACATCGGGCATCAAACATCAGACATTATACATCGGATATCGGACATCAGACATCAGACATCGAACAACGGATATGAAACATCGGATACGGACATATGACATCTGACATTGGACATCAGAAATCGAACATCAGACATCGGACATAGCACAACGGACATCAGACGTCAGACTTCAAACCTTGAACATCTGACATCAGGTATCAGACATCAGACATCGGACATCAGACATCAGAAATCAGACATCAAACATTGGACATCAGGCATCGGACATCAGATATCAGACATCAGACATCAGACATCGGACATCGTACACGGGACATCAGACGTCACACATAGAACATCAAATATCGCACACCGGACATAAGACGTCAGAAATTGGACATTGGAGATCAGCATCAGACATCGGACCTCAGACATCAGACATCGGACATCGGACATTGGACATAGCACATCGGACATCGCATATAGGACACCGGACATCAGACGTCAGACATGGGGCAACAGACATCAGAAATCGGACCTCAGACATCAGACATCAGACATACATTGTACACCGAACATCAGACGTCAGACATCAGCCATCGGACATCAGACATCGGATCTCACACATCAGACAACAGACATAAGATATCAGACCTAAGACATCAGACATTGGACATCGGACATCGCACGTAGCACACCGGACATCAGACGTCAGGCATCAGACATTACACATGAGACTGCAGACATCAGACATCGGACATCGGACATCGGACATCGGACATCAAATATCGGACATCAGAAATACATACATACATACAAAACTTTATTTAACTCCGGATTTTAGGGTAGCCGAAATGTTAGTATCTCCAATGAATTAAACGGACAACATCACACATAAAAAACATTTTAAGATGAAAACACAAAATGGTGGTTAGTAAACGTCTAATTTATGAAACTATGGGAAAAAATGAAAAGGCCTAAGAAACAATTCAAACTTTTAACGGTTCCATTAAAGCCAGTACGCTATTGTTTGTGAAGTGATAAGCTTGTGAATTCGCGGCCATGTTTGAAAATTCTACAAAGATCTATTTTAAACTTTCGCGTGAGTGGTCCGATATCTGATGTCCGATCTCCGACGTCTGCCGTTTGATGTCTGGTGTCTGACCAATGGACATTGGACATCTGAAATCTGTATTCATCCAATTTCATTTTTAAAAAAAAAAGCTCGGTCTTTTGACGTGTTACTCTTTTGGGTTTCATTTTGGTCGAGGGATTTCTTTGGGTTTCGTTGGGACTTTTATGGGTTTTTATTTTCCCCCTTTTGATCTTCATTCCCGTCAGTTTAGCTCCGGAGTCTTCCCCCTGGGGAGTAAAAGTGATTCGAGTGCAAAAGGTAAGAGTTTATTCCTGAACACCATAAATGGAGCACCAAAATCTTTAATTTATGACGTAAATGAGACGATCGCTTCAGTCCCTCCACTGTTCATATGGTAGTCCTCCAGTGAATTAAGTCAGTAAAGGGCCTTTTTTTTTTTGCCCCGAAATTCTTTAGACAGTAAATAGTACAGCTAGCTTTTTTCGCTGGCTCAAGATGGCGGTTCAATAGTCAAAATATTTCCCAGAACTCCCACAAGTGAGCATGAGCCCATTCTCCGTCGATTGCAACCGTTCTTTGTCTCGGCACCCATTTCTTCTACCCCTGGATAACCAGGTGATCTGTGACGTCATTGCGGGGGCCTGGGGAAAGAAATTTCAATGCCGTATCCCATAAATAAACACGCGCACCAATTCAATTCAATTCAATCTGTTCCCCCCAGCTTTGGTTTATGGGATACGGCATTAAAATTTCTTTCCCCAGGCCCCCGCAATGACGTCACAGATCACCTGGTAGTGGGTTTATACCAGATCCATTGATCTAAAAGCCCTTAGACACCTTACGAAGTTTACATGATGAGGTATTTCTTAGATGTCTTCAAAGGCAGTCAATGGTTACTGTGTAACCTGGCTAGGTAGCACTGAATTTTTTCTCCTTCCCCACATGGTTCCACGCTCGCACACAGACTCCTTAAAAACCAATCGCCTCCTATTTCTTATCTAATCTCCAAGCAAGCTCGAGTTAACGATTTTTTAGAGTGTCTTGTTTCCTAAAACTTGCATTTCTTCTTTGTCGATGAGAGTTTTTTCATGAATGTTTTTATCAAAATATTACCGAAGGTTTCATATTCTATCTTTCCTTACTGTGATGACCTAGTCCAAGCCATTAATTAACCTTCTTCACTATACATATACATGCTTTTGGGGTGTAACTTGTAAATGGCGAGACAACAAAATGTAAGTTTTTAGAAGTCACAGAGAATTTAAAGTATTGACCGTTTCACGCAGGTAGTCAGTAGCTATGCAAACATCTTGGAACAAAGAAATTAAAAGTTTCTACTTGAGAAGAGAGTTTAATCCTCAAAGGATTATCTTGTTACACCAACATGGTCGCTATTTCATTGTTTTGTACACCATGGTGGCCTCCGTAATGACACGGGCAAATGATCGATACTAAATACTTACCTATATTTTGGCTGTTCACTGAGAGATGTGCTGTATTGTTGACGAGGTGATACTGACCAAATCGTAATGCAAATTCCTCGAAAGTGAGAGTAGCCGTCAGCACTTCCTCCATCTTTTGTTCCACTGTTTTATTCAGACTTCTACCGTCAAGTGATGTACGATTTGCGTATTCTTTCATTTTATCATCGAAAACCTTGACAGCCTCCTAAGAAAAGGAACCGCCAAAATAGCCAAGGATTCAATCTTCGGAAAGATATCATTATTAGGCTTAGTCTTTTCAGAACGTCTTTAGGTGTTAGATTACGGGGAAAGGTAAGTCTAGACCCTCTCTAATCACATCTATCTGATCAGATGACACTCTAAAGTACTCCTGCTTTCTGAGTAATAGACTTACAAAGATACCATATGGAAAAAGAAATAAAATTATAATACAATAATTTTCAATTACCTGCAAAGAGTCGTTCTTTTGAAAGTCAAGTTTATTAAATGCATTTGTCATCTAAGAAAGTAAAAGCAAACGGCCGTATTAATCGGAAATGCATGACTAAAAAAGTAACAATTGGAGGAAACATTCAAACCTTCGCACAAACCGCTAAACTTTTCAAAGCTAATTTTTAACAGTTGTCAGATGCAGTGCCCTTAGTGTTGTTTAACTGAGTCAGAAATTATTAAATAAAGCGATTTTAAGTCTTTACTACGTAAAAGTAAGGCTAAAAAAAGTGGCAATCATTAAAAATACAGACGTCTTCCAAAATGATTGTGGTCCGACCTCGCACAGATCTTGAGTAACAATTGGGTAAAAAATGTTCTAACAGGAAAAGTTTGTTTGACATTTTTGGTGACACCATTTTCCAACAGAGTTACGCAACTTAATTGGCCGGGATAGCCGCACATCCAAATTGTCTGAGCCCTAAACACCTACAATGTAGAAACTTGCGTTTGCGCAAAACTCGGACAGAATGACGTCAGGCATAGGAGTCCAAGCTGCAAAACATCATGTTGCAAAATGGCGACTAACTGTGATGTATTTTTACAATATTTGGAGGATAATTTCACTGTGATAGCATGGACTCTCAAAGAACGACCGGTCATAAAACAGCTTTTCAACAGTGAAAGACGTTAGAATAATTTTTACCAAAATAAACCTTTAAATTGGTTTTGGTACCTCTCTGATTAAGTCGTACTCAGTCTCGTCGTCCTTGTCATCAATTTCTAGTTCCATCTCGGCTAAAAATGAGAAAAAAGATCACATTTTAAAGACAAAATATGCTGTTATATTTAAATAAGTATTCAATTTCTACTTCTAAAACGCGTATTTATTGAAAACAAGCCTACTGAGTATCAAAGAATAAATAGGCTCCTATCAAGAAAAGGAGCCATGATTAACAAAAACTGTTGCAGATAAAATGTTTATCTTTTTTTTGACCAGATTCGATTGACGGAGATAATCATCAATGCAGTTCTAATCACTTACAAAAGTAGGAGCCTAAAGCTACGTGCGAAGGATCCAACAACTTCTAACATTGTGGGGCCGACAATGTTAAGAGTTGTTGCGTCCGTGTTGGATGCGACAACTCCAAACAAAATTGGGACCTGCAGTGCAAGCGGAAAGAATACAACCCATAAGACTTTGTAAACCATGTGTAATGCGCGTGTGTGGCCCCAATAATGTCTGAAAGGTCAGCACTCGTTAACATCCGTCGAAAGGCCCTTGGACACCTTATGAAGTTAACACAAGGTAGATTAAAGTACACATAGCATCAACCCCAACCCAAAAAAGGAACCTAACTAGTTTCAAAACAGTGCTTAACCCTAATCAGTAAAGGCAGTGCTTAACCCTAATCAGTAAAGGTAGTGCTTAACCCTAATCTGTAAAACGCAGTGCTTAACTGGCTAATCCAAAACGATAATGAATACTACGTTGTGTAAACTTCATAAGGTGTCCAAGGGCCTTTCGACAGATGTTAAAAGGTGCTGACCTGTCTGAAGAGCTGTAGAAACGGATCCAACATTGTTGCACGGCGCTTCGGAACAAAATGTTGGGAATTGTTGGCTCAAAAGTTTGACGGTTTCAAACTTTGCCCAACAACTCCCAACAACACGCAACAACATGAGTTTTTTGTTTAAAAAATCATAACCCAAATCAGATACGTACCGCTTCCGTTGTACCTCCCACCAGAGTCACAATGGATAATGTTAACACTGAAAAGGTAAGGGTATTGACAATAATTGACCTGTATTCTTGTAGCAGGTAAATAAGTGCCCATTTCAAATGTAAACGCCTGTTGTCTCGATGACTGTGAGAAGAAATGATTATAGAAATAAAAGTCTTTCAAACATCTTCTTTGTAGTACCCAGGACTGGAAACACGTTAAAAATGATTCACACCAATCTCTCTTTGTTTTGTAGTCGACCGTCAACCAGGTGCCGTTTGTACCATTTACAAGTTTAGCGCACCTTGCGTCTTGGCTAAGAGAGCCAAAATATTGCCCTGAACATGGTGAGCCTACATAAAAGACAAAATTGAAAGTAAATCTTTAATAGATAAGGGGAGTATCCCGAAGCCTCCCGGGAGATTACGGGGAGATTACTCCCTATCCTACAATGGCCTATAAAGGGAAACTCCGCCCGAAAGGGGTGCTTTTCAGGCTTCAGGTATATGAATGGGTAGGAATTTTATTGCTTGAAGTATGTAAAAGCAAGGGTAGATAAATACGTCATTGTGGTCTATAAAAAAAGTTCAGAATGGCTAACAATGCATTTTATGGCTGTGAAAAAGTCGAGAAAGCGTTATGGTTTTGTAATTTTTTCATATTTAAAAGACCGACTGAGTGCATTTCCTGCAGTTAAAAGAGATGCAAAGTTCTAAACTTGTTGGTATGAGAAAGGTGAACGATTTGTCAATCGAAAGTATACGAGAGGGGTAACTTTTCTCTGAAAATAGGTATACAAAAGGCTAATGGGTTGGACCCCGGGAAGGAGTCTCCCCATTTGATACTTTTTTGGACTACCCCTCTACCCCTGGCTCGAGTCCTATTCCTACGGGTAAGCGAATCATGACCGAGACGCGAATTACAGTTTTATTTGAAACCTAGATATGCAAAATACAGATAGACAATGAACTAGATAACTTGTATATGGTGGTATGAGCCCGTGACTAGGGTGGAAGACTACAAAATGGTCTAGAAAATGTACGAGATAATTTATGTTACACAACAAACAAAACTCGCAACACTGGAATCTTCAAAACTCAATTGACCAGCGTCAATACCTGCAGCAAAATTCAGCCAAAAAAAAACAATGATGGAAGCAAGATGCTTTTGAAGATACAGTCAAACCTCTATAGAGTGTTTTCACTCACGTGGCCAGCATCTATGCAAATTTATTGGAACGAAAGAAAGCGCTTGCATAAGAAAAGAGTTCAACTCCCAGAGGATTGGTTTGGGACACCAACATGGCCGCCGTTTCATTGTTTTGGGACACCAATATGGCCGCCGTGACGTCATGTGAAAACACTCTATATAATGGCCCTGTATATAGCGGCTACCCTGTATATTACGGTCACCTTGCCATTCCCCAAGGGTCACCGTTGTGCACAGGTTTGACTGTAAACTCTAAAGTTTGTGAGGTTCATTCCCCGGAGCGTCTTGGAGGATTAGCTTACCCTTATCACCTCAAAACACATACAATGTTTTATTTCTGCCTACGTACCCCTCTGAGCGGTTTTTGATGCGCATCGATATCCTGTTGCCTTAAGTCGAAATGTTTTCCAGTCGCATCTTTTAATATAAATGTTCCTCAAGTTCGAGACAGTAACATTTTTTGTAACAGTGGAGATATCAAAATTGGACCACCAATAAAACCATTTAAACTTCTCATAGCAAAGCGTCTTCCAATCGGAAGTCTCGTTAAAGCACAAAGCTAAGAGAGAACACCATTTCCGCAGGCATCTGTAGTAGTGAGAAAATGAATGACATTCCATGGCGTAATAAGGAGCAGACGTTCCACTGACAAGTGATTGACAGATTCCTTTTTCAAGTTCTTCAGATTGCAACGAGCAATACCCTCCTATGTCAACATGAAAAACCAAATAAAATAAAACGGAAACAGGAAACGGTGAGCGGGAAAGAGCACGAGTAACGGGAAAATGAAAAATGGGAGCAAAAAGAGAACTGGAAATAAAAGTTTAGCGTTCAAATTGGATTTTGTTCCCATTTTTCATTTTTCCCGTTCCCCCGTGCTCGTTCCCCGTTTTAGTGACATTCAAATTTAACACAGGGTTTTTTTGTTTTTTGTTTTGTTTTGTTTTTTATTTTGTTTTGGAGCCAATCTTTGTGCTGTATCTACCAGAGCAGCCTCTTCCTCAGGCGCTTCGTTTTTCGCGCTGCACAGAGGCGAGCGCGAAACGCGAGTGACTGGTAACGAAGCGTAAGGGACTATGGGAAGGATTTTTCTCGTTCCCGCCTTCCGTTGCGCGCAAATTTTCATCAAGAGAGGAACGTCTGGGTACGAGGCAGCTGCCCGTGCAAGATTTGATTCAAATCACTAGATCCCATGGACCTCAGCCCCTTTGGACACCTCATGAAATTTACACAACGTAGTTTTCCCCTTTACTAATTAGGGGTAAGCACTGCCTTTTAAAGATTAGGGTTAAGCACTGCCTTTACTGATTAGGGTTAAGCACTGCCTCTACTGATTAGGGTTAAGCACTGCCTTTACTGATTAGGGTTAAGCACTGCCTTTACTGATTAGGGTTGAGCATTGTTTCGAAACTGATTAGGTTCTTTTTTGGGGGTTGGGGTTGATGCTATATGTACTTATTTGATTTTCATCCAGCAAATCCTCAGTGGTCTATTGGTTAGCGTAATATACTGGACCATCTACCGTCTTTTCATATAATTTTTTTTTCTTTCAAATTGAAGAGACTTGCACTTTCATGAACATTTCCAGCTTGAAATATCATCTAAGTGTGATATAAAGCAGAAAACAGTTCTAACTTGTGTAAATTTCATGAGGGGAGAAAGGGGCTACGGCCGATGGGATCTAATGCTGACCGAAACCTATACCCCCACTGTGTTCTCAATGAATCCTCAAATAAATTTGCAGAACATTGGCCAAGGAATTAATTAGCAGCTGCTGAAGGGAAGAGTTTCTGAATTAAAAGCGTTTTTAAAACAAATCGGGGAAAAACATTGGATCGAAGAAGGGCATTCGCATCAGCCACCTACCTCTTTTCCCTAGAACGTTCGAATTTATTTTGTTGTCGGTTTTGCTGTTGTTGTTGCTGTTCTTTATTGCCGTGTTGGAACAATTTACGCCAAAAGCCAGAAAACAATTTTAAGCCTGATACCTTATGTGCCCAATAGTCCTGGAATTGTGAGCAAGGGAAAAAATGGTTGATCTTTTGTTGAGTTACAATACAGCTACGTGCCGACAGGAATAACATCAATTCCTTCTAAGGTCTCCAATTTGGTTTTAATGTCTTAAGCAAGAAGTGCCAGCATTAAGATTACGAAAAGAGCAGCGTCGTTTGTTTTAATTTTAATATCTTATACAAATCAATTGTTTGCTTCATGAAAAATTTTCTAATTTCTGTCGATATGCTGTTTGCAAAGTCTGAGAAATAATTTTTCGCTCGACAATTATGCCATGGAAACATGCACAAATAAAACTACCGAAAGTTATTAATTCTATATTTAAAAACCATTTTTCTCTTCTTTTTTAGAACTAAAAGTAATGATCAATATAGAGCCTGTCGGCTGCATACTGTAAAAACAAAGATGGAGGAAAAAGGTTAATATCAGGTTTCTTCAGATAATATTGGGCGGTTCGAGATATTAGAACTCTTTAACTCTTTTTCATTTAAATTTAATTGAACTGCTGACGTAGGGGTGATGATGCATTTCTTGAGTGGTGGATATGGTTAATTAATCTGGCCACCTGCTGGCACAAAAAGACTTACGAGGATATTTTTTAAGCAAGTGCATAACTTACCTTCTACAGCATTTCCAGCAGAGAGAACTCGAAGTACATGTAATAAGAGAAATAGATATGGTTTAATTAAAACAGGAGGCCTTCATTTGGCAGCCATAAATTATTGTCGTAAGATCTTACACACGGAAAGAGCAGATAGTTACAAAATTCGCCTGAGAATCAGGTGCAGAAATGCGAAGATCAGGGCATAAAAATACTCCCACTGACTCTTTCAAATAGTCTTATTGTCAAGGCTTGATAAAAAAAGTCATCGAATGGGTACAAATAAAAGTCAGTCAATTTTTGACCCCTTGACTTTCAATGAGAGCAACTGAGTGATCTTGTTTTTAAATGCGTTCGCTTTATGGTCCTATCAATTTCATTTGCTTATTATGCAGAATTCTAAATCCCTTGATCGTTCAATGTCAAGAAACATTCCAAAAAAAAAAAATGTGGAGATAATTCTTCAATTACTGGCGTCGTCTCTGTAGGTTAGTTTGAAAAGTCGTTCAGGGCATTTCTGCGCTAGCATGTATGAAAGTCAGAATGAAAATAACCTTTTAACTGCTTCTAAAACGATTGTTATCAATGACATAGTCAACAGCGGGGTGTTATAAACCACTCTTCTCTTCAAGGACACTGGGTGTAGTAATATTTTGCTTCGCTGTTTCATAATTCCTCCGGTAATTTGAAACTTCAGGAAACTTGCATTAATTACAAGTCAAGAAGGTTAGAAAACAGACAAAAGATTAATATAAAAAGCGTGCGTAAGAAATACTTTTTATTAAAATGCCATGCAAAAAGAAGCAGTACATAATTATTCACAAGGAGAAAAAAAAAAAAACGACAGTTCGCAACGCTTTTTTGAAGAAGTGTTGTATTGGTAATTCATGGGTAGAAGTTACCAAAAACTACTGAATTTAAAATTATTACATCATACTCACTCAAAACAAGCCCAATGATTATTGTTCCATTTGCAGTTTTATCATCAAGGAAGGATAGCCTCAGCTCAGATTTTTTCGTACGTGGATTCATCACTGAACCTGGATGAGTAATATAATGAACTTTTTGAACGAGGAAGGTTAGAAATTTCCTTCTTTCCTTGATTAATTGATTGAAGGTGTTAATAACAAAGCCAACTGTTAAGTAGCCCAGTCTTGCCAGTATCTGCCTTCCGTATCACCTAGGAGGTAATAAAGTTATTGTCTTGTCATGCCTTTATGTTGACTTTGCCAGCTGACGTTATGGAAACCATGTTAAAAGAAAAAGAAAATTAAGTACCATACCAAATATGGTTGTGGCTCCAAAAGGCATATTAGTTGAATATTTCTTCAAAAAGCCTAATTTACAAATTAAAATTATCCCTTGATTCGTAGCAGTATGTTAGTTTTCATTTCAAATGTTCCTCAGTATAGTGTTCATTACTGGTGTGACTGAAGTACCTGTGTGATGTGAATGATTAAAGCTGGCTGTAGAGAGAAGAAGAAAAAATAAATATACTGCAGTTGGAAACGCCTGACTGCCTGATGCAGTTCTATAGACAATTCATGTGTGAATGATAAAGGCAACGATTTCAGCAAGAGAATTGTAGAAGCAAACGTTGAAAGCAAGTTACATGTGTTGAGTAAATAAATAAATGGTCCAAAAAAGGTTTCCAAAGAAAAGGTGATGCCAATACTAAGTTAAAGAAAAGAAAAAATCCAACTCATTGTAAATTTTGCAAAATAATGATCACTAGATGTAGAAAGAAGTTATTTAACCCTTTAAACCCTAACATTGAAATTGAGATTCTCATTTACTGGCCTTATATACTTTTTCAATAGAAATAATGGGGAGAATTTGTTGAATATCAATAAGACTCATCTTCCCTGATCATGTCCGTAATTCTCATGACCACTCTGTTTTCTAAAGCATTGATATTACAAGGAGAAATTTGATGCTGATCACTCTTAGGGTTTAAAGGGTTAAAAAGCATGAAAATCGTGCGTTATGGCCATTAACAAACTTTAATCAGCGAACGACCTAAAAAGTACAGACGAATTTAATAGAACAACTTAAACAGATTTCATTCATTTTCTTTTCTCAAAACTGTTTTTTGTTTATTTTAAGACAAAATCCATTAGGAAATTAAGAAATTTTAATTTTCAGTGGACAAAAACCTTTTACCAGAATAATTTCAAGCACATTGCATTCTTTTTCACACTTTTCAAGGACTATAAATGTAATAAGTTGTATGAAATAACTCCGAAGAAAAGGTTCTTATTGGAGCCCTCTGAAAATTAAAATTACTCAATTTCCCAATGGACTCCATCTTAACCCTTTTAGCTGGTGGCAATTGATCCCGAGGCGAAAGCGGAAGATTTAACAAATTTATTCGACAACCGAAGAAATTTTATTTTCCCATGCTTTAAGTCTTAAAATACTTTTAGAAAGTAACTTCCGAGCAATGAGCGCTCAAGAATTTCTAGTTTTACTTTAATTATTGTAAAACTGTATGTTGTCGCAAAGCAGAGTACATAGCCTCGTGTAAGGTAAATCGGATTCCGGAATCTGAGAAATTTTGACTGTGAAATCTAGAACCCTGAGCTTTGGAATCCGGAATCCCACTGACAATTGAGATCCGGAGTCCAAGTTCCACGATCGGAAATTCAGTACCTGAAATTCGGAATCCACCGTGTGGGATCCAGAATCCAAGACTCTTTTCGATTACCTGACATAAGGCGAAAAGAATTGGTTTACTTTAACGAGCCACAATGTGTATAATTCTTTTCACCGTCCCTAACTTAAAAAATCTGAATTTTTATTAAACGTTTTAATTCAACGAAATTATTGGTGCAATGTTATTTCAAGTAGTTGCAGCGGTCTTTCTTTGCTATGATAAACGCTTGTTAATAGAGTAAATTTTCATTTTAAGATAAGTCAAACTTGTTGCTTACAGTATGTTTTATTAACTAGCATTTGACGACAATTGGATGATTTAACCTACCACAAACTCTGAATCGAAATTCACTTCCAATTCTATATGTTGCAGAGGTGAATCCTAACTGACTTTTGGCGCATTTTTTGACAATGTTCAGCGAATTTAGATCCACTAGGTTGCTTGATTAGCTCTGTAAATATTTGTATTACAAATATTGCCGTGCGAGTATTTGGAATAGGGACCTTAAGATCCGAGGACGGCGACGGCAGAGAAAATGTCGCTGAAAAAAGTGAATTTACATTCTTTCAATCTTCATCGCAATTACTCCAAGTCACTAACTTTGTCAAATGTAGGCGAACCCTCCAAAAGTTGATTCTAAGAACCACATCCAAGTTCAGAAAGAGAGAGGAAATTTCGTTGTCGCTTGTGTACTTCCTCTGTACATCGTGAAATTAGGCATTTTCACGTCGTGGTCGTGCAGTGACGGCAAAGAAATGTACAAAAAAGCGTGATGCACGTGCAAAATTGTTGTTTTGCTAATTAAACCTACTGATTTTGCGGCGTTCCCGTTTCCGTCGCCATCGTCGGATCTTAAGGTCCCTAATGTGTATTATGGAAATGTTTGGGTTTTGTAACTCAATGTCAAACTGACAAACATGCTTAAGACAATGTGTTCCATGGAAGATTACATTTTGATCAAACCCACAATTCATTGTAACCTTCTGAGATTTATCCACAGTCCGGTTGGTAAGTGTACAGGCTGCTTACCATTTACAGCTCTAGAAATTCTGTTAAATTCAAAATCTCATCCGACATCAGCCAACAATTGTCCTTATTGAACAGATACAAAGTGTAGACAGATCAGCCATAAAAATTAATAATAATAATAATAGAAACTTTATTTCTGTTTTTGAATGTACAATTGTAAATCTCGTACGTTTCGGCAATTTACAAATACTGCTTGAGACTGGATTATAAAAATTAAAAAAAGGAAAAAGAAAGGAAAAGAAAAGAAAGAAATCAAAATTGCATTAAGTCTGGGTTATCCCAATTCCCATTTCTACAACAAAAGATGTAATATGTTGCTCTAGTGGCTATATTTATCATTTTCTTGATTATATAAAGTTGCTGCTTTTTGTCAATGCCAAAGCCATTCTTAGTATCTAAGAACGTGGAGCATTCATCGGAGAAAATTCCAAGGGAGCTCATGGAGAGATTTACAAATTTCACACATCTCTAATTTCTACTCATTTCGTTGGTAAAGTTCAGATATTTTTCTTTTTACTCACTACATTGTTGTTTAGGTTAGATTCGAAACCAACTGTTAATTCTAGAACATATAGGCACTTGGTCTGGATTAGGAAAAGGCGATCTGGACGATAATTTTCACCAGTTATTATTGAGGGATTCAGAAAACCATTAACATCTGCATAGAGTGAAGAGTGAACATTAATTACAGGTTGAGGTGACTTGGCAATGAAGTTAAGGATTGAGTCGCGTCTCCAGGTAAAGCGATAAAGGTACTGTTGACAACCAGCGACAACATGAAGGAGTAATTCAGGATTAAGGCAAAAGGAGCAATAATAATAATAATAATAATAATAATAATAAAAGGATTCGAGAGTGAGACCATATTTTTCTGAAGCGGATCTAGTAGTTTCCCTGTTTCTCAAATCAGGTAGGCACCCTTACTCCGATAGTTATATCAACGTATTTCATATCTAGTGAGTGACCTTCCCTCTGGCTAGTTATGTTGTTAATACACGTGTAGCGTTATCTATCACCTGTTCACTCTTACAACACCACCTACAGTTCCGAATTATCATTCGGCGTTGAGTGTTTACCTTTGACTAACATTCTTTACAAATTTAATATCGTCCCTAACAGAGAACTGTAAACTTAGTTTGTAATTTTGTGATCTCGTATCATGATAACTTCCATTGCATCTTCCTGCGTTTTTGCGTTTTTTTCACCTGTAGTTCTTTTGTCTTTCTTTCTTTTATTGTCCTGAATTCGAATTAGCGATTGAAATAAAATACAAAAAAAGGTGTCAGTACAACTCCTTTTCATTTAAAATTGTTTGCTGCCAAATGTCACTAAAGTATTTTCAATACCAGCTGGAACTTCCAATCGCGCATGCCCGTAAATAAACGACGGTAGTTTTGGATATAGAAGTACACGACGAAAAATGATTTGGTTGCTTGCTTTGTCATTTTGCATCGTTGCCACAGTTTTCGCTGCTGATGAAAATTCCAGATCTTCTTACTTCAAAACGGTGGAAAACAGGCGCTTAGCAGCAAAAGTGGCCAAAACATTTTATTCCCCTAGTGTTTTGTCGTGCAGTCTTGCGTGCCTCAGAAATATTTGGTGTTCATCTACAAATTTCAAAACCGGGACAGGTGGCACAGGAGTATGTGAGTTGATTAAGCATGAGTCCAACTCAACTAACCATAGCAAAAAAATCATACATCAACCAGGCAACACATATACAATAATTCTTAAGGTAAGTAAATGCAGCATTTTATTTGCGCAATGCCATGAAAGAAATTTTTGTTACTATTAAACTTTTTTCAGTGGCGTATCTAACGGAAAGACAAGTCGAACAGTAATATTTACAAGCACAAAATAATTTGCTATACAATCCAAATAGCTTAAACATCCGCACGAGCTAGTGACAAATGGAACACAAACGGTTTTAACCGTTTCGATGCTGTGTGTTTATTACCAGAAAGCATGATTGATTCTGAATGGCTAAGGAATAATCACAGTTAACTTGAAACTCCGGCAATTTCTCTCCTAGAGGGGTACAAGCAAGCAAGAAAACGATTTCCCTTCCTGCCATTAAAATTTTTTTTACTGATAGGGTTGTCTGATGACTGGATGCCTAAATGGAGGTTCTTGCTTGTTAGACGAGAAAAAGAAATCGTTCTTATGTTCGTGCAAACTACCATGGAGTGGGCAGAGATGCGAAGGAAACTTGAGTAAGTCTCTAGTACAAAGCGTTTACACATACTGTTTTTCTGTTTATTTATTCAATTATTAATTTTTTTTGTTCATGAGAGAAAAGTCTTGATGTCCTTACTTCAAGCGTTTTAATGCTGATTTCGTAATCTATTATTTGTTACTGAGCTCCCGGGTTGACCCGTTGAAGCCGATTCCTTATGGCCTCTACCGGATATGCTGCTGGTTGGTTTTTTTTAATGGTCCCTCTGTATTGAGTAGAGCATTAAACGATCGCGAGAAAGTTTTAAAATAACTCCAAAGCACTTTCAAAATAATAAGTTAAGTTACGTTTTCGCTACCGTCGCCTCCCTGATTCGTGAATAACAGGCGCATTAAGAAGGCGAAGGCGAGCCAACTTTTACAACTTTTCCTTCCTAAACTTGGTGATTCTTTACACAAGAAATTAAAGGTGGCTCGGCTACCTGCCTTTTCGATGGCTCACCCTTCTAGCCGGGCCAACCTTTCCCAATATGAACACTTTGGCTCACCCAGCCGGGTCAAATCGGTCAAGGCGAAATAATCAGAGCATGCGCGAGCGTTGTTGTCAGCTCTTGGCTCTGGCAAAGAGATCAACTTTTTTCTCATACAAACGCTCGCCCTCGGTTGGGATGATCCTCTTTCCCGGAAAAGCTTAACTCAACAAGGCCGAAAGACATTACTGTATCTCACCTTCTAATTTCCATTGGCTTGGAGTCCGATTTTACTTTTAATTATTCCTTTGTTTTTTTTTTTGCTCAGATTGTCCAGTTGGCTGGTCTGCATATGGCGACTCGTGCTATTATCTAAGCGGCACAGTGGCACAGAACCAGACAGACGCCCGCAAAGCATGCCAGACAATGAATGGAGACCTCCCAATAATCAAATCAGCCACTGAAGACAAATTTGTATTTGAACTGATAAGAAACAGTGAAACAGTCACAACATTTGGTACCTGGCTTGGGTTAGAGCGAGATAAGAACAAAAACAAGTCATTTCATTGGATTGATGGCACTCCTCTGGAAGGGGGCTTTAAGAATTGGTTTTACAAGGAACCGAACAACCTAGGCGGTAATGAAGATTGCGTCCATATGTATGGAAAGCAAACTGGCAACAGTACGAGGCCAGGAAAGTGGAATGACTACCCCTGTAGTTGTTATAATAGCCTTCATCATTGCCCTGTTATACTTTGCCAGAAGCTTGCATATTAAGGTAGCCGGCAATGCATTATTATTACTATTATTATTATTATTATTACTATGCGGAAGAAATTAAAGCTGATTGTTTATATCCTTCTTACGGTGGTCGCCGTCTTTGAATTTATAACAGGAGCAGATCGAGGAATTCAACATACGGTTACTCGAACTTAAACATAGACAGGCGGGAAGAAAACGCTTGCCATACAGGCTTACACATAGATAAAAATGTGACGCTCAGATTAAAAGCTGTGCATAGCTGGTCTGGCTTTTCGACATTTGCGTTAGAGGTTCCCAATGACCATTTCTCTACTAATTTGTGCAAAACAAACAAACGAACATTCCAACTAAGGGGATGGGAGTGGATGAGCTTTGTCGAGTTCGAGTTTTTATACCTTGCTAAGTGAAAGCCTATTAGCAATAATCCCTGGCCAGCCAGATTTTTTGACAACTTATGTCTGCTAGAAAGATGTAACCAGCGCTCGGTTTTACTTGAAGACTTAGTTTTGTTATTCCATAATGATTTTTCAGCACGGTTATAATGAAGTGAACGTAATCGCAGGTTAAAATTCCTCCTCTGGATTGGTGCTCATTGTTCCTCGCGGGGAGCTGGGCCCCAGGGTCAAGTCGATTGTTTAAAAACATGAGAAATTTGAAAGATTTAAGAGTCCAAAGCAATAGCACCGTCTGTGAACTGCACTGTAGATTGTTTACTGATTTGATCCACGCGATGTGGAAAGACAGATAATGGACGTATTTTAGAAGTAAACATAACGAAACGTTTCCAGTGTACAGTAGTAACATTGAGCGTTTTTATTTTATTGAGTCAGCTTTTAAATTAACATTCAGACATTAGAGATGTGGACTTTTTCCCCATGTCTTGCATTCTTCAGAAATAAAATTAAAATTGAAGGAAAATTCCACTATAACGCGCAACTGTTCAGTATCTAAGGGACAACATCGTTCATACTCCTACATGAGAACTTTCTGCAATTTGATTGGCTATAGAGCAGTGGTATTTCAGCTTAATTTGAAATACCTGCATGTGACAATTACAAACCTTTTGTGGGTAGTAGTATAAACAAAAAATAGCATGATTTGTTTGTGATATTTGGCATAAATACCATTCGTGATATTTCAAAATCATCTCTAATGGCTCGTGAAATTTTCTATAACAATTTCGAAATATCACTCGTGGTATTCATGCCAAATATCATTACAAATCATACTTACACAAATCAGCGGCTATTTTGAAATTCCCTTGAGTAGCGTTCAAAGACCTGGACGCTACCGAACCTTTAATATAATCAACTCGTTCTGTTACGCTAAAAGTGTCAGTAGGGAGTCTGTGCTTTGATCGATCATAGGCACGTGTCATAAATAATTTGTACAAATTGTCATGGAGAATTGCTCGCTTCCAGACAATAGTAGCTTTCGAGCAATCAGCGTTTGTAGAACTGCATGTGGCTACAAAGGCGTGTTTTACTTTAAATCACTTGAATTTTCAGAATAATTTTATTTAAACGACATGATTGGTCTACATTAATTGTTATCACAAGCAACCTTAGTCTTGACAGTTTGTTTTACTAAATAAACTTCTCATTTTATTTCACATTGGCTTGGTGATTTTTTTAAAACTGAAACCTAATAATTTAATTTAACCTGTAATAATTTTTAATTTAAACCTAATCTAAATCTGCATCCAAATCCTATCAAAGAAGTGAATGCCTGCTGACATTTGACGCATTTTGTGATAATTTTTAGCTAAAATGGCTTCACTAGTTTGTGTGAACAGCTTTGAAAATTTTAATTGAAATTTTGAATCGCAAAATTGTTATGCAAATCTTAAGAGAGTATGACGCAGAATGTTTGGACTTCTGTAGATGCAGTCATCAAAGCAAAAGTGTTTTGAAGAAGAAGTTAAATTACGCCCAACCAGCAAATTATTATAGCCCCTAGGAAATTATCAATATTTCCGATATTCATTCGGATGGGGTCATATGGTGCTTATTGTTTAATAGTAGCCTTTGATTTCTCTATCCAGGAATTTCAACTTTGCTGTAGAAGGCTATGTTGATACCAGATAGCTTTTGCGCGGACACGAAAACCATCCGGTGATTTCGGCGCGATTTCTGTAACAGAGCGAAGCTAAGCCGCGCCGATCTCTAAAGTGGAGAGTTGGCTATCGGATAGGTGTTCATACTATCGCGGATGGTTTCTCGTGTCAGAACGAAAAGATATCCGGTGTAGCGTGAATATACCCTGTCTACAGAGTGAACTTCGCTTCAGCCAGGTTATCAATCCAAACGAAGCGTTTTTTATCACCTGTTTAGTCTTAGAATACCCCCCCCCCCCCCCCCTACAGTTCTGCCGCGCTTAGTCTTTGTAGGTCCTGCTGCTGTAGGTCTTGATTATTTACCTCACTCATAACAATCGTAATCCTTTCAATTCCGCCCTTGACAGGGAGCCGCATAATTAGCTCGTAATTTCGCAATTTGAATTATGGTGAAGCTTTTTTCCCATTTCATTTTCTGGCCAATCATTAACAGTTTTGTTTTGTTTTTCTACCTTTCTTGTTTTCATTCCAGTAAATGCCTGACTTTTCCTTACGCTGTCAGCCCTCATTATTTGCGTGTAGAGAATATTGAAATTTGTCGTTGTTTTGTTGTGTAAACAAATAAATGAATGAAAAGATTAAAATAAGTTAAATTAAAAATAAAGTAAAAGTAAATACGTCAGTACAGCTTCTTTTAATTTGTTTTATGACATGCACTATTCTCGACTATTAATAATGCTTCCTGAAATAATGCTTTCCCTTTAGTTACGCATGCTGCATAAGTTAGCTACGTTTCGATTGTTGTAGTATAGGCGACAAAATGATTTCGTTACTTACTTTTTGCTACCTCGCTGTCACAGTTCTCGCTGATGACGAACATTCCAGATCTTCCTACTTCATAAATGCGGAAAATAGGCGTTTAGCAGCTCAAGTGACCAAAAGACTTTATTCCGCTAGTGCTTTGTCTTGCAGTCATGCATGTCTTAAGAATCCCTGGTGTTTCTCTTCAAATTTCAAGTACGGAACAGGTGGCAGCAAAAGAGTATGTGAGTTGATTAAGGCTTCAGAGTCAACTAAGGATATTAACAAAAAACTCATTTATCAACCAGGCAACACATTTTTAATGATTCTTAAGGTGAGTATTGTGGTATTAGTTTGCGCGATGGGGAGCTTAAGTAACGTCGACTGCGATGGCAAAAAGAAGGGCAAAAAAGCAATATAGGTTTAGATTCGCAAAACAACAACTTGGCCCATGCAGCACGCTCTTTTGTGCATTTCTTTGCCATCGCTGCACGATTACGATGTGAAACTCCCTGATTTCACGTCTATGGAGGACATACGCGAACACAAGACAACGATTTTCTTTTTGTGAACTTCGATATTTGAGCCCCTCAGACTTCAACTCCTGAAAACAATCGCCAACATTTGACAAATTAAAAGAGTTGGAATAAGGGCGATGAACAAGTTTGAAGCAGCGCGAATTCACTTTTTGGGAGGCGTTTTAGCTGCCGTTGCCGAGGCTCCCTAATGATGAGACATTAATGCCTTTGTATCTTGCTCATTTTCGGAGTTAAACTGAAAAAGAAGGAGAGGCATTGATATCTGCAGGTAGCCAATTATTTGTTGTACAATCCAAATACAAGGCACAAAAGCTTTTCAAATTTACAGCTCGGTTAGCAAAATTTCCTACGAAAACAGTGACCGTTTTTGTTTGTATAAAAAGGTAAACTGTCGCTTGAGGTTAACTGTCATTTACCGCAACGAGTTTGCCATATCGAAGCGTGGAGTGGCTATTGTTTATTACCGGAAAGTGTAATTTGAAGTAAAATTAAAAAGTCCGGGAATTTCTCCGTACACTAACCCCCTGTTTGACGAGAACAGACATGCTTTCTTGAAATAATGATTAAAATATCGTGCATTTTATAGAATACGAGGAAGCGAGAAAACGAATGATTTTGCTTTCAATTTTAATAAAGCACTTCCTGCTTATAGGGATGTCTGATGACTGGATGCCTAAATGGAGGATCTTGTTTGTTAGACAAGAAAAGGGAAACGTTTGCCTGCTCGTGCAAACTACCATGGAGTGGACAAAGATGCGAAGTAAAATCGAGTGAGCCCTTACTTTGTTTTCGGGTTTTCTGTTTTATTATTATTAATTCAATCTTTTTTTCACGAAAAAAAAAGTTTTTGTTTTACTTCAAGCGTTTTAACACTGATTTTATTTCTTATATTTGTTACCAAGCTCCAGGGTCGACCCGTTCGCGACGCTTCCTTATATGGCTGCCAGTCTTGAATATGTTCCTGGGGAGTATTTGAATTTTAGCCCCTTTGTATTGAACAGGGTATTGGAATTATCAAGAAAATGCTTCAAAATAACGCGAAAGCACCTAGCAAGTGACGTTTTTGGTACTAAGGAGTTTAAGACGCCACGACAGCGACGAGAACGAGAACGGCAAAAAGGCAGTAGGTTGAATAGGCAAAACAACAACTCGCCTTTTTGTTCATTTCGATCAATTTTTCTTTGTCGTCAGTGAATGTACGACTATGACGAACTACTATACGACGTGAGGCGAAAAATTATTCTTTATCTTTCTAAACTTGGATGTGGTTCTTAGTAATTCGGCTCCAGAAGAGTTGGCTTGCATTGAAATAACTAAGAGAGTTGGAATAATCGCGATAGAGATTGAAAAATTAGGAAATCAGTATTTAAGCGACGTTTTCGTGGCCGTCGCCGTTCTTGATATCTTAAACTCCCTACTATCACCTCCCTGATGCGTCTTTCAAGCTCCCACAAGAAGGAGCCAAAGTAACCGTTGAGGAGAGAGGAGGAGTTTTTCTGTTCCCTGTTCTTCTCCCAGCCAAATTTTCTCCTTAGCTTTCAAAGAGACGCTTGCTAAGAGGTCCGTTTCCACAAAGAATCTTATTTCTGTGGCTCCGATACCATTTCTCATTGCCTTGAAGTTATCTTTCGTTTTTATTTGCTTCTTCTCGCTTCAAGGATGTCCATCTGGCTGGGTTACATTTGGTGATTCATGTTTTTACCTGAACGGTACAAAACAACAGGTCCAGAGCGACGCGCGCAAGGCATGCCGGACTATGGGTGGAGACCTCCCAATAATCAGATCAGCCGCTGCAGACAAATTTACATTCGAACTTATAAAAAATGGTAATACAATCACACCATTTGGTGCGTGGCTTGGGTTAGAACGAGTTAAGGTTAACGCAACCAATTTCCATTGGATTGACGGTACTCCACTGAAAGGAGAGTATAAGAATTGGTTTGACAGGGAACCGAACAACCAAGGCTTTAATGAAGATTGCGTCCATATCTTTGGGAAGTCAATTGACAACAGAACGAGCCCGAAGGCAGAAGGAAAGTGGAATGACTATCCCTGTGGATGCCATAATAGTCTAAACCTTTGCCCTGTTGTTCTTTGCCAGAGGCCTATCCCGCAGCCATGATAAATACTGTTAATTGAACTTCGAGTCGTGCAATCGGGACAAGCGCTCAGCGCAAGTTCGATTTGAAATCACAAGTATGATTTTTGACCAAAATTGCACGATTTATTAATAACAGCCATTTTAAATCGCAGAATTCAGTCAGTACCAATATTTATTTGGTCTAGTAGCAGAAACAAAAAAGGCTTTTACATTTCACTTTGTACCCGAAACAGAAATGATGCAACATCGGGCGATAATGTACTTTTTAAAACAGAAATGATGCGATTTTGAACAGATGTGATTTAGAGCAAAAATAGTGTGATTGATGAATAAATCACACTGCTGAGAGCCAAGCAGATTGCAGGATCACCAGAGTGATTTCAAAATGGATACAAAGGTGTAGTGTCAGAGCGCAAACTAAGATAAAGTGATCAGATTGCTAGAAATTCACGTAATCAGATGTTTAATCGGTGTTGTCATAACACAGTTGAAGCCGGCTCTGCGGACACCCTGTTAATTAGCATTTCGTTGAAATAAACAAAACTGCCCGCTTTATACGTGGGTATAAAGCGGGCAGTTTTGTTTATTTCAACGAAATGCTAATATCTATCCCTAAAATTAACCCGCTTTGTACGGACAGTGGTTAGTATAGATTACGGATTTTTGGGTCCTGAGTCACAGCCTTCCATATATCGTCAAGCCTGCTTTCAGACACTGGTCGCTAATTGTAAACATTGTACCCTGTTTAAGTAATGAAAGATTTCTACGGGTTAGTACAGTTTTTTTAATCAGCCCGTCTTTCTTCCGGTGTTTGAACCCCATGTTGTGGCCCCTTAATAAAGTTTTTTCCTCCTAATACACAAGTTTCACTTCCTTGGCGTTTTTTAGTTACTGCTCCTTTGTATCTTTAGCTAGATAAATAAAAAATGTGTCCGTCTAAGGCGTGTTAGACATGAGCTCAGCTTAATTTGTATAAAATCTTACAATTATGATTATAAGTTTGTGAAAATTTACCAGAACGTCCTAAAATTAAGCAACCTCAAAAAAATCAGTTAACTTAATTTTCCTGAAAGAATAGAAAACTAAAAACGATGTCACACAGTAGATATTAAATACAGCATTTTTGTTGTTATATCATTGTATCTCTTATGAATCTGGCTGGAATGGTTGACACATGACCCTATCATCTGTGAATATCGTTTCATAGGATACATTAAATTTATCTCTCTTCTTGCCACGGAAAAATTTTGTACGGTAAAACAACCATTTACACATTTTTCCAACGTATTTATAATCAACATGCATGAGGTCTCTTGAGGTAATGTTTTTTCTGGGAGTCCACTTAATACGGACACACGGAGCATGCACACTTTGGCAAGTCCGTATTACCCAGGCGCCATTATAGCTAAATTGCATACTAAGGTAGCCTACAATCCGGGTATATTTATTATTATTATTACTATTATCAAATCAAAAGATTTTGGCTACGTTCACACAGCACGAGACGAATTTTCGAAAGGTTGAAAATTCGAACTTTTGCAGTCGTTTCGTTCACACGGAAGCACCTTAAACGTACGAAAAGTTAGACTTCTATCCGTTCGAAACTAAGGCGTTTAAGTGTCTAGGAAGATTCAAATTCAAAACAACCTCAAAATTATTTGTAATCAAATAGATCTCGGCATATGCAGCGTTTAGTTTATATGTAGTTTGCAAATTTAATCTTCTATTTGGCTTTTCTCTTTCATTTTTCAGTCCTTTCTAACTAAGACTTGTCGTAATTATGTAAACCGTGTAAACTATTTTTTGAGCCGGTCTTAGGGTACGTTTGATTGGGAAATCCGGATTTAGATTTTCAAAATCTAAATCTGGATTTCCCAATCGAACGCGAAATCCGAAAACGGATTTCGCCTCCGAGAAATCCGTCCTCAGGGTGGATTTCAATTAAGAAATCCAAATCCGGATTTTTTGGATTTTCTTTTTTACCGTTCGATTGGGAAATCCGAAAAAGGATTTGAAAAACTGTCCTTAGGAACAGCGGTCTTGCATGCACACGCATAATTTGTAAAAAGAAGACCGCTGTTCACGAGAACAGTTTTGCAAATCCTTTTTCGGATTTCTTAATTGAAATCCACCCTGAGGACGGATTTCTCGGAGGTGAAATCCGTTTTCGGATTTCGCGTTCGATTGGGAAATCCAGATTTAGATTTTGAAAATCTAAATCCGGATTTCCCAATCGAACGCACCCATAGCTTCCAGCACCTGCTTGGAATTCCTAAATCGACATATGAAACGGCTGTTTTGAAATAAATTCAATATTTTGGACTTCAATACACTTTCGTTTTTCGACTTGTCACGCGCTTTTAAAAAACATGGTTCTAGATGTCTAGGGTAAAATTATATAGGAATGACCTAAGGGAAATAACAATTGCTTCGAGTTAGAGGGAGGTTTGAGTTATTGAGGGTTCGAGTTACCGAGGGTAGAATCACCGTAAATTTATGAAGGAAATTCAGGAGAAATCGACTTTGGTTCGAGTTAGCCAAGATTCCAGTTAGTGGGAGTCAACTGTAATGTATGAAGGAAGTCTAGGGAAAATCGACTTTGGTTCGTGTTAGCGCGATGCTTGAGTTAGAGGGAGTTAATTGTACTGCATATGCATCGTCCCCAGTTATCTTGGGTGGCCAGTGCTTCAACAGGACGACTTTTGAGCTGACTTTCTGGCCACTACTCCGGCTTAAACGATGTCGTTGTCGTTGGAATCTTGACAAACTCCAATCCGTCCGAACATTTTCTTCACCGCGCTACGGAATTCTCTTTTACGGACAGAATAGATAATCGGGTAAGATATTGTGCTTGCCTCAGCTGGAACATCGATTCCTGGGACGAACTGGCGACAAATGCCTGTAACCCAGAGAGGAAGAAAGCGCACCAAAAACGCGGCGGTGATAATGGTCACATCGACAGCGGCCTTGTGATCTCTTAGTCGTCTCGATACCATCTCTTGTTGTTAAGTGATTTCATCATCAACTGGGCCACCAACTTGGACTACCATGGCGTTTATCTGCCGACTCGCTGACTTGTATACAGACACGTTTAGGAACAAGATGACCAGGAATGGTATTATGATAGTCGCGATAGGTACAACGATCATGTTTTCACTGATGTTACCGCTCTGCAGATCGACAGCCCATCCCTGCTCGTAGATGATCAACTCTGAGATGTAAGCGTACTTTGCCCAAACTTGGAACAATCCGATAGATTGGAATCACTGGGATTATCCAGATGAAAGCTATAAACGCCACTTTGGTTTTTGTAATGGTACCATAATCGTACGTCAAAGGCGACTTGACAATCGCTACGTATCTTTTATACCGCACTTGCTACCAAGTGAAGAACCGTGTTGATGTAGAAGTATCTCACAAAGAATGGGTTGAGATAACACATTGCTTGGCCATACAACCAATGTTCTAGCGCTATGATTTTGATGCGAAATAAGTTTATTGTTTTATTATTCGTTCAAAATAATTCCTAATTTAAAAACGTAGGTAAAACATGCTTACCTGTGATCGATGGTTGACGTTTGCAGCACATTTGCTTTTGCGACCGAAACAACTATAGAGGAGCTGAAAAACTGCTCTAAAGGCGAAAACACTGCGAAAAGCACTGGTGTTTGGCTCCTGTTTGGAAGAAATGGTGCGTAGATAAGGAAATTACTGATGAAATAGAAAATTATGAGCTGGCTGAGCTTAACACTTTGCTCGAGCATTTCTACGCCGAAGTAAACAATAAAAAAGGTGAAGATTATAGACCAGAAAGCCTTAAAGTAATGATGGCATGCTTGATAGAACAAAGGCTGCACTGTCCATTGCACGTGACCGGAAATTTAGTTCGTCCAAAGAGGTGTTGGAGGACAAAGCGAAACAGCTTCGCTTGGCTGGCCGTGGTAAGCGCCCAAACAAAGCTCGGCAAGTATCAGACGAGGAAGAAGAAATTCTCTGGAAGAATGGAAAACTCGGAGGTAATAACCCAGAGTCTTTAATTAAAAAAGATTGAACAATTCCATGAACTTTTCAGTCCGTTTCTGCAGCTTGCAAACTTTAAAAACATCGAGAGAAATGTTGTTTTGACTGCACGTGTGATTATATTTGCAGCATTTGAATAATTTACTTTTGCACGTAGTTTACGCGTGTTGACTCCCTATCAAACTGTTTTAAAGTTATCTCGCATTTTTTTTTCGTGAATATTATTAATAAGTAATCACATGGTTTTTCTCGTGCAATTTGGAATAAAGATTAACTTTGTTAGCCTTTGAAAAATTTACTGGTGCTTATTATTCCAAATTGCGCTCGAAGAAAATCATGTGATTACCTGTACAAAAAAAATGATTCTAGAGGGAGAAATTAAGGATGCGAAATTGAACAGTTTTCCTTCTGATTTCCAAACACTCGTTAAACATTTAAAATTTCCTTTGTATTTTCTTTATGAATTATTAGAGGTAAACATAAGAACCGGTTCCAAAGTAACGAACAGTCGACTCCCAATAACTCGAGTCTTCTAGGGAAATCGAAAAAAGGTTCGAGTTATCGGGAGTTCGAAGCATATAACCTAAAATATGGAAAAAAACAAATGGGATGGGAAGGAATGCAAGTATCATGCACACTTCGCTTTATGGGCACGACCCTGTGTTTTAACTTGACTGACAAGAAGAAAAACAGGGTTGTTTTTAAATAAATTCAATTTTTAGGACTTCAGTAAAATGTTTTTTTTTTTTCTTTGACTTGTCACGCTTAAAACATGGTTCGAGTTATCGAGGGTGAAATTGTATAGAAATGATCTGAAGAGTAACAAAAGTTACCTTGAGTTAGGGACGGACCATTAGAAAACTTATGGGGGTGCGGGCGAAGTACAAAAAAAAATATTCGCGCAAGGGAAAATTAAATGAAAAAAAATTCATGCACGCCAATTAACCCTAAAAAATATTTATACTATGGGCTAAAAAGAATTCATACAAGGAATTTGATAACGAAAAAAAAATTCCTGCGGCTCGAGAATTCCCCTCCACCACCCATAACTTTTCTAATGGTCCGTCCCTTAGCGGGAGGTCCAAGTTATCTAGGGTAAAATTACAGTAAATTGAGTGGTTAGTTGAGTCAGCTTTTAAGATTAACTGTCAAACATCAAAGATGACGGCATTTTTTTCTGTTGCGCATTGTATAGAAAAGAAATAAAAAATTCCTGGAGAATTAGACCACGCAGAAATCGTTATTTCTCGGAGATTACTGTTGGTTCAATCAAGCAATAGGCCACTTCCGAGTTCCAAAAAATCTCACTTTCAAAACGAGGCTAAGTGCGAAGCCATTGATATGAAAATGATTTTCAATTATTATGCAAATAAAACTCATTTTCCCAACAAAGGTTTCGTACTTAGCCTCGTTTTGAAAGTGAGATTTTTTGGAACTCGGAAATGGCCTATTTTTATTGAGGGGTACTAAAAAGGGGTTGTGTAATGCATCTTTCAGAGAATGTTTTCAGATGTTAAAATTAAGATTTTTTCCAATTCTAGTTCTTTTATCCAGTATTTTCTGGCAGTTTAATGGAGGTCCCAAGGCGGGTAGAGAGAGGCTAAGGGCATGGTTTTAACCCAATTTCGTCTGAAGTAGGGTATAGATTTCTGCTTTTTGAATCGTTTGAAATAGAGTACGGTGTTATGTGCTCTCTGGAACCAGTGTCTGAAACGGTGTTGTGTATTTTTTGTTTTTGCTTTTTTCTCTTATATACCAATCTCGTTCGAGTTCCTTTATCCACTATTTTCTCACAGTTTAATAGAGCTACCCCCCAAGGTGGGGAGAGAGCCTTCCCTTCTCCCTTAGTATGAAGCCATATAGATATACAGGCTAAGGGCGTGGTTTTTAACCCCCTTTAGTCTGAAAAAGGGTATAGATTTCTGCCGTTTGGATCGTCTGAATTGTCTTTTATTTGCTCTCTGAAAACAGTGTCTGAAATGGTGTTATGTTTGTTCTTTGTCCTTGCTGTTTTCTCTTACACCAACCTAATACTTTAAGGCTTCCTTCAATTTCAACACACTTTTGTACGCTGCAAAACAATGAATTAAAATATTGTGACACAACTCGTTTAAGGTGTTAAGCACTTTATCCGCCCTATCTAAACTTTGAAACATATTCATCGACCTATTGTAATACTGTATAACAAGTAGTAATAACGGCAGGTTAGTTAAAAAAAAATATGTTTTGCCTTCTGCAATCCAGTATTGAAAATTAAACTATTGCTTCCTTGGTGAGTTGTATTCTACTAAAGTAAAATTTTTATGATTTCCTTTTGCCACAGAGCTCTGACAAACACTTAATTGCAATATACACTGCAAGCGAACTGCAGGCTAATTATTGATTTGCGCATTGATTGGGCTCGTCTTTAAAAATGTTGTTTGATGAATCTTCTGACAGCCAGTTTTGATAGTTTTTCTTCTTTGATGCAGGTTTGCTCCTCGTGTGTTCCGCCGCCCCTATATTGACATTTTCAGTGGTCGATAAACCCAAAAGGGAGGCGTTCCTCGATTCCCTTTCAAGAATTTCTGTAGAGACTGCAAAATAAAATAGTACGAAAAAGGTAAAAAAAAAGAATGTTACTTTTTTTTAACAGTCCTCATTTTGTTAACCGTAAAAAGACGCGAGTTCCGAAACTCAAATGACAAGTTTGACAGCAACTTTACATGTAATTTGGCCGACAAAAATAAATAAAGTTTTTAGGATGGTTTCCACTGGCAGCGGAGTCGTAGGGAAGCTTGGGAACTAGTGAAACTTAAAATTCAGAGTCGTAAACGAAGTCTTAAGTGAGAAGGTTCTTCGGAAACGTTTTCAATCTCTTCCGCCTCCGTCAAATTATCGGAGATTGAAGTAGACGCGCGCGAGAAACAAAGGCGGCTTTCATGTTTCGCGCGTTTCGATCGACAGACTAAAAACAAAGAGACACAGCTGGTACTTTAAGTTGGAAGCAGAAGAGAAAGATAACCTAGTCTCCATTCGAATCGTAAGCGGATTCGGGAACATTATTTTCAGTAGGTCATAACACTCAATACTTCTGATAACGACTTCGACGTGGTCGATAGTGAAAACCGCCCTTAGTAAAATAATGTAAAACTTACCTTCTGGAAGTCTTTGACCCCTGTCACCCTTCAGTTTGGTGCCACTTTCGATTGTCTTCAGTTTTTTAGCTTCTTCCATTAATTTCTTTTTCTGCGTTTTCAATGCTTTATTCTCGGATGTTAATTGGGCAACTTTATTGCTACAGGAGAACAGCAAAGGCGCTTATGTTTGATACCACAACAATCTTCACTTTGTAACTCACTTGATTATTTCATTTAAAAAACTGTGTAGCAACTCATTTAGAAGCGAATAAATGCATAAATGCTCTAAGTATACACATAGTTTGGTTTCGCTTTTTGTTTGTAAATAAGGGACGAAGTCTGTAGACACAGAAAAGACTCATCATCTTCTGAAACGGCCTAACATGGAACTGAATCGGCTCTTTTTTTTTGAAGGGGTAGTCTTCCAGAGGGCCAAAAATTGAGGAGTCTGTTATGGCCATTCCAAAACGGCACCAGTGTTTGACCCCAGTAAAAGGGTCAATTTAGACCCCAGAATTGGTAACAAAAAGACCCATTTTAATGAGACCTAATTATCCCCTACAACAGTGCAATTCTGTACTCATACGTTTCGGCTCCATTTTTGGGGCCAAATTAGCTCTTTTAATTTACATTGAAAATACGAACACCACCCCTCTATCTCAGCATCTGTTTAACGAGTACATTATGGCTCGTCCCGAGAACACCAATTTGTTTTTACTTGAATAAAAACGGCAGGTCCTTTCGTCTCTATTTTTCCCCTTTTAACATTACCGTGCCAGTTTCCGGCGGCACTCCACATATTCATTATTGTGGGCACTAATCACGAGATAAAAGAAGACGCTTGAATGTAAATCTATCATTTTAGATCACTTGGCGAAAGAAACCTGAGATGTGGCTGGTGCACTTGAACAGCCTTATTCAAAGGCGGTTAAATCGTCGGCTCGTTTCACTCCAGGTGATCTGTGACGTCGCTGCGGGGGCCTGGGGAAAGAAATTTTAATGCCGTATCCCATAAACCAACGCGCGCACCAATTCAATTCAATTCAATCTGTTCCCGTCAGCTTCGGTTTATGGGATACGGCATTAAAATTTCTTTCCCCAGGCCCCCGCAGTGACGTCACAGATCACCTGGCTCCTTTAGCGTGTGCAAAGATGGCGGATATCGTGCATCAGGTCTTTTTCAAAGACTTCTCAAATATTCAAAGGACTTTCTCGAAAATAGAGAATAATTTCTAGACATAAGTAAATAAAACAAACATATTTACCTCGATTCCGTGTTCATGAGACTTAGCGTCGCCTTTTCTTTTTCCACCTGCTGAACTTTTTCGTTCAATCTCTGCGTTTCGGCTTCCAGTTTGCCAACCTTGGCCTTTAGAGAATAAATGGCGACATTGGAAACAACCCCTACATCAGAATTTTCTTTATTTTTGGCAGGAACATGTTGGCCACTAAAACGTAAAGAAATACTTCATCATATTCAGGCATGGTATTGAACAGCAACGAGTAGTTTGGTGGAGATAAACACAGAACATCAAAAGGAACCACGTAACGAGTACATTGCTGTTCATTTTGTGCTTAAGTCATTACTTAAAGTCTTTACCCATGCACAAATCTCAATAGGAAGCAAAAACCACATTAAAGTTTTAGCGATTTTTGCAGGTGTAACATGAAAACTTGAAAAAGTTGCCCAACTTTATTAGGCTTTAATCCACGTTAATCTGTTGCACCAGACGACAGGAAACAATTTCAATTCATAAATGTAGCCTCAAATAACAAAGCTGGGCCCAAATTACATTCGGAATTCAACTGATGCAAAAAAGCTTTAGCTTTTTAAAAAGATAAGAAATAGCCTGACATACGGCCAATTTGTTTGCCGATAGCCAATCAGGTTAGAAGCTTTTGTGGTGATGTATGGTTAACTAAAGTATTATACAAACTAAACAAAAAATTGCTATCTCTCATTTAATGAACACCTGGAATTGGTCTCTGCCATCAGTTTTCAGTCACTTTCTTCGACTTTGCAAAGTCGTGCGAACGGTGTTCGCGGTTCAACTAAGAGTTTACGATATAGCCTGAAATTTCAAACCTTTACTTCACTCACCGTATCAAGCTAATCGTGTCTTCCGGCTCGTGTTCTTTTAGCCTTCTGATTTCAAGCTTTAGTGATCCAACTTTTTCCCTTCCCCATTCCACCTCCTTATTGAGGGCGTGAACATCATTGTCGTATTTCTCCTGTAGTTTGTACAAGTCGTACTGCAGCGATTGCATCTGCATGTTTCTTTTCGCTAAATCGATTCTAGTGGCTTCTACTTCTTCTTCTATCTCTTTCGGGCCTTTCTCAATGATCTCTATAACGCAAAGCAAAACAAAAATAATGTAATACAAATATTACAAAGAAACAAAGAGCTGCTGTGAATTCAAGGAACCATCTGCAGATGTGAGACAAATGCAGCAGTTTTCTTCCCATGACGTAATGTAATTCAAGACCGTAAGTCTTGGATTCTGGACTTCACGCTGAGGATTCCACATTCCTAGTCAGCAGAAATTGGATTCTAGATTCCAATCGCCAGGAATCGAGCTCGTGACCTCGCACCTCAGCAAATTGAGATGGCATTCAACTCTCTTGATAGTTTGTTATGTTTTCTACATTGTGAAGAGTCCCTTATTTGAGGATAAAAGAACGAGGGCACGTAAAATGAGAGGACATCTTTCCCTGCCGAAAGTGCTTTCAACCCTTGTCCATTTATCTCTTTGAACAATTGTATGTTAAGAATTTTTACAAACATACCGATCATACTCATCAACTAAAATCAAATCCTTTCGATTTCAAGTTACTTGGAGTATTAAAAGCGGCCGGCACTTTTACGACAAAAGAATTGCTAACACACCGCCAAAAAATAGGCAGAATTCTGCGTTGGGAGAGAAATTAAAAAGCACAAATCTTGCAAACAAGCTCCCTATAGAGTTGCTAGAAGGCTACTTCACGTGTCGTAATCTCCTCACGCGGTGCAATTTCACGAGTGCTAGAGTCTTTCACTCGCTCTTCCATCTTTGAGGAAAAAGAGGCACAACACGTAATCTACTGGCGCGGATCCAGGTTTTCAGCATAGGGGATTCGAAAAAAGGGGGCGCCGAAGGCGGCCCCCTGTAGGGGGTCCGGGGGCATCCTCCCGGAAAATTGTGAAATTTTAAGTCCTCGGAAACGCGATTTCCGCCATTCTGAGGCAAAGTCAGCGTGTTTTAACATCTCATTTTTTAAAGTTAAAATGCCATTCTTTTTGCATAAAAATATAACAAAACTGAGTAGAAACGATACAAATTGCATTTATAAATCTATGATTAAAATATACTGTATTTGTTTTTATGGAAAAAGATGTTATACCTTTACCGAGCAGCAGAGGTTAACTTGGTTATGAATTTATTGCATTTTAGATTGACTGTATTTATTTTATATTTTTACACGTTTTGACGTTAGCAGTTTTAATTTAGGGGGTTCGATCGAACCCCCCGAACACCCCCTAGATCCGCCCCAGATCTATATCTTCTCCGAAATAAACCAATGAGAAGAATCTGCATCTTAACATACCTCGCTGCTCATTAATGACAGCTTTCAAATTGTCTATTTCGGATGAATACTTTTTCTCGACTTCTCTTGCTTTCTTCTTCTCCGCTTCGCATTCTTTGCCATTCTGAGTCTAAAAATAGTTGAAGATAAATTAACAAACAAATTAATTAAAAAATCACAGATTAATAGTTGTTCTTGTACAGAGACTTAAGAGCCCATGACTGTAAATATCGAGAATCGCTGGCCAGGCTAAAAAAATCGAAAATTCTGATCATTTGTCAGAAAAACCCCTTTGGGGAACTATCTTCGAAAAAAATATTTTCAACTTTCAAGAATCTATAGTTTTCGAGAAAATGAGGAAAAACGAAAATAGCGGTTTTTACCTAATTAATTATGCAAAAATTAGAGTAAAAATGACCTACTTTATCCCGTCTGCACCGAGGCAAGATTCAAAGCTATAAAACAGAAATATTTTCGTTTAAAAGAATTCTATCTTTTCTTTCTATCCATGGTACTTTTTAAACCACAAACTTGATTTTGAATTTTTTACGGTTTTTTAAACACTACCACGAAGCGCACTTTTTAAAATGGCTAAAAAATGAGCAACTTCAGAGGCAAAAAACTTACCTTGGTATGTGTGATACCTAGCCAAAATGCATACTAGGACAAAGCACAGCTCTTATATTGACATAATATGAAATAAAAAATCTGGGTACTCCGGATTCGCTTTCACAAAATAAAAAGTTTCGTGACCACTAGTGGAAAATGTCACAAATTTGCATAAGTTAAATTTGTAGAGAAATGTTGCGGCAGCCGGTTTTGTTTCAATTCAGGGTCAGTATCTAATGTTCGGAAACATCACGAAGCAAGACAACGTTTTTTGATAAAGTTTATGTTAAAATATCAGAGTAATTAACCGTTAAAAAAAAATAATAATAAAAAACGACCTCGAAGAAGCGTTATATAAAAGCGCTGAATTATTATGTAAACTATATCCCATGTCTCTCGTTTCTTTTCCTAACTCCTTGTATCAGCATCCATCTGTATCATCGTAAATTCGCCTCCGGTATATCTAAAATAGGTAGGGATATTTTCCTTGAAATTTTATTTTGAAGGAGGTTTTTTGCGAACGGGATACACTGCGTGAGAGGAAGTCATAAACTAACAGTCAAAGTAACAATGTCACGCAACGACGTCTCGTGCAGCTCCGCCTTCTTTTACAGATTTTTTTTCCTCCTTATGAAATTTCATGGAAACTTTGCTTTGAACAGACAATGCGTTGTTCGCAACACCATTTGTTTCTCAGTAGTTTACTTTCTTTTCAGAAAAGAAGAGATACTAACTTTGCATGCCTGTCAGTCACGCACTAAATGTTAGCATTTTCTTGTCAGAGATGTTGAAATCTGATTTTTTTACTGCGTATTACAAACAAAAAACCGTCCCTTGGTTAATTTTTTTGCTTCTTCACAAATAGAGGTATAATTAGGCAGCTACCAAAGGCCCTAGGAAACAGCTATACGTGATCGTAGTTCATACGGTCCAGCGGTTTCTCTCCTCCGAAAGTTCATCGCGGAGTTGTACCACCTGCCAGCGCCGCGCCTTAGTGTGTAAATCTATACGCGAAACCCATGAACCAAAACAAGTTCCAACCGACGCCACCGAAGAACTGGAAAAGGAGTCTACAGGCGAACCTCCCGAAAGCGACCACCCAAAATGCGCAGACCTAATGGTCGCTAACGGGAGGTGGTCTCTTACGAGAATCAAACCACAAACCACAGGAGGTTTCTTTGAGAGGAAAACTGGACACATCCACTTCAAGGAAGATAATTTATTGCATGCAATTTCCAAGTTACGATATGTGCAGTTCCATGTTGTTGTTGTTCCTACCACAAGAGATCAGAAAACTCGTCAGGTGGTCGCTTACAAAAGGTTAAAAACAATGTAAAATCATTAAACAGTCAGTACCAATTAGTGGTCGCGGGCGCTTACAGCAGAGATTCCAACTGTAAGACTTAACTGGGTGGGTTTTGGTGTTTTGGATAGGTGGTCGCACATGGAGGTTCAACTGTACTCCAGCAAAATAAATCACCTTTCACGACAATGCGACCAGGATTTGTCTATGGAAGATAAGACTTCTTGTTCACCCAACCAACTCCCACCCATGTTGAGTGCTTGCAAAACGTAGCATCATCTTGAAAAGAGTAAGTATTAGAAAGGTCATCTTTGACGCCCCTGGCCTATCGCAGTATGTGCAACGAACTTATATCCGATTCGACGTAAGTACCGTTTATTAACCGGGCAGTCAGGCGACGTAGAGTAAAAGCGTAACTTGACGACGTTTTTCAGTTTACAGCAGACCCGAGTTTTGTTTAAAGAAATACCTGCCTTTTGCTCAGGAGTATTAACGTCAGTACCCACAATGTCCCAGCTCGTGCCTTCACACCGGATCGAATCATTGTTTAGTTGATAGTTACCCTTATCGTCCTCTTCCCGACTTATCTAGGAAGATCGAAGGGCCTCTGCTCCTGCTCGCAGGGTAGTTGATAGCGACCAAGGAGCTAAATAACAGAGCGAGGTAAGTAAGTGGCATCGGCGGTTTTATTTACGCCTAACCGTTTCCCAAAGTAAAGAAGGAAAGAACTTCAGACAAAGGGGAAGAAAAGTTATGCGATAAAACTGCTCTTAAATTGATGTTTAGCTATGGCTTATGCGAGGGGCTGGGGACTATGTAATTGCTGAATAACATGTGCCGTTACCAAAAAAATTACGGAAAAAACATTTTTTCCTTGGTTTGGAATTTTGACCATGAAAATTTTAGCTCTAGCCATTTGTGATACCAGGCAAAAAAATCCAATATTTAGATATTTCGCTCTTAGCAGCAGGCCCTCCAATTAATGACAGTATCTAACATTACATATCCGCAGGAGCGAAACATGACAACAGCTGGTTACAGATTCTCAACGTGTGAGGCGGGGGTTCTGGGCTTCCTGCGACAGTTCTTGTCAAGAAGACCCCAAATCAGTATATTTGCCGTTTTAGGTTGATTCTGTGCTATAACTTACTGCCTTTACCCAGTCAAAAAATGTTCAGTGTAGATTTACATGTGGGGTATGAAGAAGATATCATTTTATCAGGGAGCACTCGCCAAAAATATCTTTTTGGGTGATGCATTTAAACTTGAAAAAGATAGCCCAATTTTTCCAATTTTCAGTCCATGTCCATCCTGGCCATCAGTAGCAAGAGAACGCGACAGGAAACAGTTTCAGTGCCTAAATATCATCCTTACATAAAAAAAAAACTGGATCATAATTTTTGGAACTAAATTGATGCGAAATGAAGACCATATCAGCTTTTTAAAATGCACTAGCAATTAGCCTGGCATAGCCTCTTTAACTCTTTTTTGACGACCAATTTTAGTGGAAGAAAACCCCGCCTTTTGACCAAATCCTCCTTTGTGGTCCGGCTTTCAATTAGTTAGTAGCCTGCATAACAGGCGTTATTTTTTCACGTTTTTGCAGGAGAGCGAAGGCAAGCGCGAAGTGAGTGAGAAGCGCCAGACAAGCGCGACGGAGAAGAAGCAGAAAAAACAACGGCCTGTCCAAATACATTGTTTTTTTGCATTCCGCCCCAGACATACCCCTCTCTCCTCACTCGCTTCGCGCTTGCATTTGCTCGCCTGACAAAAGCATGCACGCCTGTTATGCAGGCTAGCCAGTTAGCTTGATATGGGAATGGCTGATAAAGAGATTTGCAACACAAGACTGCTCAATTGGACGTACACAAATTTAGAAGCTTTTTTGGCGCGTTCACAGAAGCCAAAATTTGGACATCTCTTACGAACCTATATCGATCTTTCTCTCCCGCTCTCTTTGTTCCCTTTGCCTTTCTTCTTCTGTTGCTTCAGCACTTGATCGCCTTCCCACTGTCTTTGTTTTGCAAGGAATTTTGGCTGGCTAACTTTTCAGGAAAGGGACATTTAATTAATCTGTAGTGAATAGAAGGTGAATAAAAAAATTGGAAGTAGATTTTTTTACCCCAAATGTTGCTTTTTTGTGTGTGTATCTCTCGAAGATAGGTGAAAATTTGCTAAATGAGGTACCAGTGGAGAAATCCATCCTTAATTGTTGATTTTGATCAGTTTATAACCTTGTTGAATAAATGGAAAGCTAACTGGGTTCATGAAGGATATCCATGGTTAAAAAAAAAAAAACACCAAAACGACCCCAGTGTCGGCAGTACTCCCTCCATCTGATTTACTTTTTCTGTTGAGAGGACAATTGCAAGGATCCGTGAGGGTCCGTTCAATGAAGGTTTTAACTAATCAATGGCACAATTACGGGTCGGTCCACTTGGCGATCTTTGACCATCTTTGGGTGTTCGAAATCGTGTCTGGACTTAATAGTGTTGAACGCACGAACAGTGAAGAGGCAGAAAGAGCAGGAGGAAGAATTTCAGAAAAGAGAGAAAATGGGGCAATGATTACTTTAATCTCGTCTTTACTTACGTTATTTTTAATATGCGAGACGTGGCAATTTCACCAAAGTATAACTTTGAAAAACTACTGAGAAAATTAACTATTTCGGATTTTTGTTGATTGAAAACTTACAGGATATGATGTATAGTGTTATTAATGACAAATCCCCCAAAATGCCTTGACGAATGAACTATACGGTACCATAAAAGCATGTGCCCACTCCAAGAAAGATGTATGACGGTGAAATTCATTCAGGTGAATAAAGTAAAGTTAAGTTATCTGACATGAATAGTATTTCTTTACACACTACTTCATAGGCTCACATTTTTTTTATCGTACCCGGTAAAAATAAAGTCTGACTGTGATGAATTTGACAACGGTCACGCAATTGCAGAATACAGTACTCCAACAACCAACAACAATTGCTGAACAACCTTAATTTTATAATGTACAATTAAGAAGAGCTAACATACAAATTACAAAACATCTAACATTAGCTATTCTCTTGGTTATGCTATTTCAAACCTCAAATATTGCGTGATGCTAACATTATTGAAATGCGTCCTTGTGTACGATAGGAATATGCAGATGCGTTTGTATGCAAATTTGCTACATTGTGTCACCAACCTTCACAGCAATTTGTTATCAGGAATATCAGTTTTTCAGATCCTTTACTTAATTTTAGCTTCATTTAAAGTCGCTTTCATCCTTTCTCCTACGTTTCGAATATACCACGTACCGAAACTACAAAGAAAAATCAGGCGGCATCATTTCTCTACAAATTTGACTTATGCAAATTTGTGACATTCTGCCACTGGTGGTCACGAAACTTTTTATTTTGCAAAGGCAAATCCGGAGTACCCAGATTTTTTATTTCATATTCTGTCAATATAAGAGCTGTGCTTTGTCCTAGTATACATTTTGGCTAGGTATCACACATACCAAGGTGAGTTTTTTGCCTCTGAAGTTGCTCATTTTTTAGCCATTTTAAAAAGTGCGCTTCGTGGTAGTGTTTAAAAAACCGTAAAAAATTCCAAATCATGTTTATGATTTAAAACATACCATGGATAGAAAGAAAAGATAGAATTCTTTTAAACGAAAATATTTCTGTTTTATAGCTTTGAATCTTGCCTCGGTACAGACGGGATAAAGTAGGTCATTTTTACTCTAATTTTTGCATAATTAATTAGGTAAAAACCGCTATTTTCGTTTTTCCTCATTTTCTCGAAAACTAGATTCTTGAAAGTTGAAAATATTTTTTTCGAAGATAGTTCCTTAAAGGGGTTTTTCTGACAAATGATCAGAATTTTCGATTTTTTTAGCCTGGCCAGCGATTCTCGATATTTAGAGTCATGGGCTCTTGAGACATTTAGATTTAAAACATTTACCATTAAATTTTATGCGACGCCCTGTAATATACCTTTAATATACAACGCCCTTTACATACATTTTAAAACGTATATCTATTCACTTATTCATCTATTTATTTCCGAGTAATGCAAATAGTGTTTTATTTTTCTTTTACAAGACTACCATAAAGACTGTGACTAATTAGCCTATGATTTATCAGTACGTAACAGGAAATCTTTCACTAGGGCACGCTTACCTTAGCAGCCTGAGCTTTCTTTATCTCCACTAGTTCCGCCTCCTTCTTGGCAGTTCTCTCTTTTAGTTCCTCAATCTGATGCAGAAATTCTTCCTGTTCATCTGCAAACAAAGGTGTAAATTTACCGTAAATGAACTCACCTAATAGACGCCCAGGGCGTCTATCTAATTTTAAGAGCCCAAGCAGAGAGGTAAAAAAGATTGGAGCACAGGCAGCCCAAGCGGAGGGGTTAAAAAGATTGGAAGCGTTTAAAAGAGAGAGGCGTATATTCTCACAACAAAAGTAAACACCACAAAAACGGTTTGCCTTCGGCGTTCTAGGTAGTTTAGAGATCCCTACCGTTTCTTTTAAACTTCAAATTCGTTGTTAGCTTTTCTATTTTGAACTAGACATTGAACAAATACAATGCGCATCTTGTTCAATGCTTATTTGTGCTAAAGAAAATAATTCCCTCGCGCGATGTCCTTGTTCTTGAACTAATGTAGCACAAACTGTGTTCATTTGAACCATTAAAGTACCTACAATCGAAACTTCTAAAGGGCCATCACCAACCTAGCCTGCGGGCAAGCTCTCGCGTGACTTCTCACGATATCCCCCAAATAAAATGGAGAGCTTCCACGCAAGCTATTACCCACTTACAAGACTCTGCAACACAAGTAAATAAAAGCTGCTTATGATATATCTAACACAGCGTTTGGTCCCCTGTGCAACTTACCTTGCATCTCATCGATGATAGCTTTTAGCCTGTCTGACTCTGAATAGTATTTTTCTTGGGCGTCTTTACATTTCTTCTTCGCCACTTCACATTCTCTTCTAAGAGATTCCAATTCACTGTTATGAGTCAGGCTGGTGGAGTTCTATACCAAGAAAGAGTACAACACAATTGTAAGTGTAAGCTATGTCCAATAATGGTATTTTATAAGGTTTTGACAGACCCAACATAACTCCTGCACTTATCGTGATATTGGGAAGCTTAAGACGCAAGACGTTTTTGAACGCGGACCCTCTTAGACCCTACCCTGCTAGCAGAGGCTTTTCCCTTGTGTTTCTCAGCGTTGTACTGCCATTCTCTTCGCAGATTTGGCTGCTCGCGTTTTGTTTTGGTTGTTTCTGTGCCGAGGAAAAGACCTCTGCAGACAGCCGTTTGGGATTCCTGTTGAGCATGCGTATTAGATACCTCCAAGATCTAGGAGGTAATCACATGACTAAACCGGTTGTGGAAAAAGTTTTATTGACTCGCGCATCTTTTTTGTACTAGTTTGCTGTGCAAAAATGTGCCCGCTATATTAACATGGCGAGTGCGAGTCTTTCCCGTGAAAGTTTCAACGACGCTGTTGAAAAGGCTTTAGAAGCCCTTAAAGATAGTTCAATCGAGTCTTTGACTAAATATCAATCCAAAGCTTTGTTTCATGTATTGAATGGCGAAGATACATTCGTCAGTTTACCAACGGGTTATGGGAAATCGTTGATATATCGACTAGCTCCATCGGTCTCCAAGCATCTTGGCCACCTCAGTGAAGTGCCGATTGTACTCGTTATTTCCCCGCTGAACGCTCTGATAGATGATTAGATAGCCTCAGTTACCAAGCTAGGAATTACAGCCTGTAAGCTCGATGCCTCATCTCTTGAAGATACTGTCAGTTTCGCTGGTCATGAAATCCTGGAGGTGCGAGAAAGTGAAACTGACGGGCAAACTCCGGCGGCGGCATCGTATTACCGACACGTGACCCAGAAATTCCATGGTAACCGCATTTTCATCTCGCGCATGCTCAACAGGAATCCCAAACGGCTGTCTGCAGAGGTCTTTTCCTCGGCACAGAAACAACCAAAACAAAACGCGAGCAGCCAAAACCGCGAAGAGAATGGCAGTACAACGCTGAGAAACACAAGGGAAAAGCCTCTGCTAGCAGGGTACTTAGACCCCTTTAACACGGGTCCGGACAAATGTTTTAACGGAAGAATTTTTTACATGTTCAATCAGTGTACATGGAACTGTGCAAATTCTGTTACAGATTGCAAGGCTATTTGCCGTTCAAAAATTTGCCCGGACTCGTGACATGTAAACGTAGTCTTAAACAGGTTTCATACAAAAAAAACTGCAACCATTTTTCAAGGACCACCTACTAGGAATATAATTTCACAGATTCCACAAAAATGCACATTCCCAGTCTATTCTAACAAGGCTTTAAAGCTTGAACTGTTTGCTTCACCAACTTCTCTATATTTTTCAGTTCACTTGTCTTAAATTGACGGTTAATTACTGCATAAAACATTGCGCACATTGTGTAAATAACTTTTAAGTTCTCTGAGCTATGATTCATATTCTGTCTTGGACAACCCAAAAGCATAAAAAAAAAAAAAACCCTTTCCAGGTCACTACATTCAAAGAAGAAGAAACTTCAAGGACTTTTCGAGGAAAAATGGAATTCAAGGAGTTTTCAAGGACTTCCCCTAAATCTAAGGACTTTTCAAGACTGCGCGAACCGCTGTTACAGAGGCTGATAACTTGGGCATACTAACTACCATAGAATGCAATAGTCAACTTCCGGTGGACATGTGTACCTCCCTTTTATTTCGAATTCACAACACACATTAAGTTGTTGTGAAAAAGTATTAAAACAGCAATAATAAAATGGCACAATCTGAGGGGGCGCTACTCCGCTGGTGCGAGCTCCATCGTGTTTGCTGTTTTCTCCTCGTTGCTAACGGTTGCAGTCCAGGATTTCCCACCGGGATGGAATCTAGTTCCAACCAACGATCCTTGTAACTTCGCACCAGTAAGATTCGTCCCGATGACGGTGGTGGTATATCATGGGAATGAGTACAGTGCTAGGAGGAGGAGCCGGGCTAAACTCGCGCCGTTAAAAACGTCGCCGCGGTATAGCCTGCGTAGCAAGAGTTTCCCGTTCCTCGGTCTTTCTTTGCTCCGAAACCAAACGGAAACGCTTGCTACGCAGGCTGCCGCAGTATTTAACAATTATTCCTCGAGCCCGAATGGGCTCCGAGTCAATAGCCCATGAGGCCAAAGGCCGAATAGGCTATTGACTCAGAAGCCATGAGGGCGAGAGGAATAATTGTTTTAGTAAAATCCAACTAGTTGGTCAAAAATATCGATAATAAAAAAATTGTAGCTAGTTAAAGCTGGACTTTAATCCTTTTTTACCGCCAAAAAGCCCGCGCTTTTTGCTCCTAGTGGGCTATAACACATAGCCTAGTAGTAGTACAACCAATCAGAATGCAGCATTGATAATAGACCACTAGTTGGATTTTACTAATATGTAATCGCCCCACGTAAGGGAATCTAAGACATTCTTGGATTTCGGATTCCATGCCACGGATTCCTCATATTCCAGGAACTGGATTCCAATCTTTAACCCTTAAGCCCCAGTATCCACATACAAATTCTCCAAGCTGATCTCCATACATTTCCTTAAAGAATTAGTTGAGAGAATTTGTTCAAAGATCAAAGTATTTTCTCTTGGGTGATCCTTTTATTAATTCTCATAACTTATCTCTTTACAGTGTATGGATAATTGCAAGGAGAAAATTGATCTTGGACACTATTTGGACTTAAAGGGTTAACAGACAGTGGAACTTGGATTCTGGATTTTAAAAGTCAGTGGGATTCTGGATTGCAAAGCTCAGTATTCGGGAATCCAGATTCCCTTACGTTGGGCGAATGTAAACAAGCCAAGAATACGTTAACGACCACCTTTAAATAAATGTAATATTTCTTACCTGGGAGGCCTCTGCCATCTTTGTCACCTCATCTTTAAGCGTAGTGATTTCATCTACAAATATTTACAGACATACAAACAAAAAAATGAATAAATAAGTAAATCAAAATCATAATCATCAAAATAAAATGGTATCGTAAAACGTCAGGAGCCACGAAAACATAGCCTCCCATACAGGCTTTTAAGTCAAGTCAAGTCAAGCTCCAGTTTTATTTAAACTCACACACAGAATAATTAATTAATACAAATCAGTGCTTAAAATATAAAGAAAAAAGAAAAATCGAGAGATTGCGAAGGAAAAGAAAATTTCAATTGTAGGTTCATGGAACTAACCGAGTAGGTGACCCAAACAAGAATATGAGTAGAAGGAACATAGATACAAAATAGTTGTTTTAGATAAAAAGTATTACTTCATTAACTAAATAGTAGTTAAAGATAATGCAATCGTAAAACATTAATTAAGGGGTGTCATATCCTCCGGGAACGGTCGCGTACTAGTCTCTCCCGCAGCCGTTTTTGTATCGTCACGCAATGTTCCTCAGCGTTGCGTGACGAGACAAAAACGGCTGCGAGGGACACTAGTCGCGTTAAGCCTACTGCTCATTTCGGGCAAGCGAACATACCCTCTTGCTCATCAATGATAGCTTTTAGCCTGTCCGATTCTGAGAAGTATTTTTCTTGTGCTTCTTTGCATTTCTTCTTTGCCACTTCACATTCTTTCCTCAACGTTTCAATTTCACTGTTATCAACAAGATTGACAGAGTTCTGTACCAAAGGGGAGAGAAAGTATTTAGCGCGTTGTGTTGATAAGGACAATTGGGAGTTTAAGTATGGTGTCTTTGAGCGACGCACGTAAGACGGAAGTGAGGCCTCTTCCTTTTGGTGGAACACAGCTCCCCAATCTCGACCTCAGTGCTTACGCAACCTGGCGGTCATGCGCAGAAGAGCTCTGGGGTCGAGATTGACAGCTCCCAAGAATGCAAAAGTCCACTTCCAGTTGACACGCGTCGCTCAAAAACGTCTTTGCTTAAACTCCCTATGTTTAAGGCGTCTCTCCCCCTCTGGGGAAGGAATTGTCATTTTCTTAAATTAAACAGTAGAGGAGTCTTACATTTTAATTATGATTAATTGAATTATACCTTCAGTTTTTTTGTTATCCACTCAATTAGCCTCACAGCTGTAAATAACACTCGCTATCGTACAAAAATGATTGTGGTGGCTAAGAAGTTAACAAGACGAAAATCTAGCCCATTGCAAGGCAAGCACCAGTTTTTTCCTTAGTTATTTGGGAGTTTAATATACCACGACGGCGTGGGCGGCAAAAACGTCACTTGAAAGGTGACTTCGCGCTCTTTGAAATTTCAGCACCTATCCAACTCGCTCACTTTGTCTAATGTTGGCGAACTCTCTTGGAGTTAAACTTTTAGGGAAAATATCTAAGTTTAAAAAGAGAAAGACAAATTCTACGTCGTACGTTCAAGTTGTCGACAGAACGTGAAATGAGTGAACGTGAAATGTTTGTTACTTGTTTTATCAGCCAATGGATGAAAAGATCAAAACATGGACTCTTCGTTTTCCCGCCAAAGAAATCCCTCATATGGCGAAGGCATTGTTCAATTGGCCAATAGTGTTGCAGTGACTGCAGTATATGACGTCAAAGCGAAGTATGGATTGATTTCTAGAAAGTTCTCGGGCAGGAATTTTTTTTTTACCTGAGCCTTCGCTTAACCAATCAAAAGCCACGCGCGTTTGTATCCGTTCGATAAACCAATCAAATCGCTCTATTTCCGTTAATTTGTTGTTTCTGTTTTGTTTGTGCGTTTCATTTCAAGGTCATACGAAAATCGCTCTAAGCTGTGCTTTTTGCTAAATCTAAACCTATTGTTTTTTGACGCTCTTGTTGCCGTCGCCGTAATGAAGTCTAAAACTTCTCAATTTAAGACCATGGGTCAAGAGCAGCCCCCAAGGATCGAGCCTGCGACATCTCACACACCAGACCAGCGCCCTACCAAATGAGCTTAGCTTGCCGCAAAGAAATAAGATAAAAAATACACAAAGTACCTGTTTTTCCAGTCTTTCCATTGTGGTGTTCCTCTCGTATTCCACCTGGACAAGTTTCAGCTGACAATGATCAAGTGCACTTTTATAATCTGCAGCGGTTTTGGTAACAGTCGCGAGCTGGTTTTCCAATTCCTCGATTTTTTCTTCCTTCTCTGAATATATATCTTCACTTTCTTTCACCTTTAAACTGCTAATTTCACACAGCTGATCCAGGAGCTGTTGCTTTTCTGCCTCGAAACGCTTAGTCATACCAGCCATCTCTTCTTCCATTGCAAGTTTCACTTTCTCCAGTGCCATGGAATTCATCTCGGAAAGATTTTTCCAGTTAGCCATCTCCTCCTTTAAGCTTCGCGCTTCTTCCTCTAACTGCAAGTTCACCTCTTTTTGAGTTTCTAAGTCATTGCACAGCTCTCCAATCATCTCCGATGTCGCTGTATTTACACTCCCGTCATCCCTCAACTCGCTTGTTTCCTTTCCTTCAAGCACCCTACGAAGCTCCGCCTCCATAGCGTTTTTACTATTCTCTGCAAAGTTAACCTTGTCCTCAAGCTCAAAGACGAGTTTTTTCTCGTTTAAAACCGATTCCCTGAGTTCCTCTATTTCTTCTTCCAAGGCGCTCTTTTGTTCTTGAAACGAGTTCTTTATCTCTTCGAGTTTCTCTTCCAAAGATTGCCTGCTATCTAATGCTTCTTTCAGTTTGTTACCTACATCTTCCACTTCGTTTGCTGTCTTCAGCAGAGATGAAAGTTTTTGCAAATTAGTTTCAAGTTGAGCCTTCCAAAATTTTAAATGTGCTTCATTATCTTCTGCAAAGGAACTTTCGTTTAATATCTTACCATAAGCTCCTAAAATCTCTACTAACTCCTTCCTGTCAGCCGTTGCTTTGTTGCAGCTATCTTTGGTAAATTCCAACTCGCTCTCAACCTCAAGAAGTTTATGTTCCATATCTTGCAGCTCATTCTGTAACTGCAGAGTTTTTGAACTGAGCTCTTTGCCTTGAACCTCGCTTTGTGCTTTCCCCGACACGATTGTTTCGTTCATAGAGATTATTTCCGACTCTTGCTGTTTTATGATCGCCTTTAACTCTTCAATCTTAGCCTCTGCTTCCTGCTGCCCTGTTCGTGCTTCGAGCATGTTTTTGCTTGCGTCTTCAAGTTCATTTTCCAGTTCGTCCACCCTTTCTTCCTTTTGTTGCAACTTCTCAGCCATCTGTTGTTGATAAACTTCATGTTGTTGTAGACTTGAGAGCACTTCGGCAATCTCGATATGCTTCTCGTCCACCAAGAAGGTCATATGTTCAAGCTCCTCGTGTTTCACGCGAATGGTAGAATTGAGCTCCTCAATAGACTGACCCTAAAAATTAAGAAAAATGCGCATCTCATTATTTCTTCAACTTTAACGGGTTGCCACAAAGTAAGAGCCCATGCCTAAAAACATACTTTATTGGGAATGCTCTGTTAGGAATGTGCACTTTATCTTTAAAATTGCACATTTTTTTGTACATTTTACCAGAACCACCAAATCTCGGCTCCTCAGCGCGAAGAACGCACAGTGACCTCAACAGTGACCTTTCAGAGTTTCGGGTTAAAGAGCCATTACAAAATTATTACATCAGCCGGGATAGTCACTCAATAAATAAATAGAGAAAAATAATAAACAAATAAATAAATATATAAATAAATTACCCAGACTTCTTTATTTCACATTTGCTTCAGCTTTATTTAACGCCGGCCTAGAACCAGGGCGCTTCTTGGGATTTTCGGCGGTAGTCGCGGCGCAAGGGCATCAGAAAGGATCATAAGAAAGCTTGCAAGAAGCAAAGAGAGATCTGGAAAGGCTCAACATGATCTCATTAGAGTCTACACCCAAAAGCTAAGAAGGAGGTCAGATATCTCATGAATCAGTTACAACGAGAAAACCTTATAAATACGGGGAGAACTGACTTCCTGTGCCGCAATTACCGCTGAAAATCTCAAGAGTCAACTGGGAAGTTTAAGGCCTCTAAAAGTCTTATACAAGTTTCCCCCTATATTCATGAACAAAGAATTCAATTATTTTTCAATTTTACCAGAACCCTACCTTTGACTGGTTTTCTTGAAATCGCTGCTTTTCCAGCTTTAACTCTTCTTCGCTGTCCCACAGTTTCTGTTCGAGGTGATCGATCTTACTCTCCTTCTTCTCGAGTAAAGATCGATTTTTCTTATTCTCTTCCGACAGCTTATCGATATGCGCCCGCAGCTGAGTCATTTCAATGGAGAGTTGATTTAGTTTCTTAGTTTTCTCATCCAAAGCTTGCTTAGTCTGCTGTACCTATTAAAACATGTTTAGCAATACACTTTTTGGTTCAAAATTGACCTTACACCAAAGCTAAGGGCGCTTCCAAAAGTCAGAACTGGTCGCACAGGCAGACCATGTTGAGAATGAAATGGCGTTATGGGGGTGGAGTTTTCGCTAAAATCCTTACACTGCTAGCATTTAGAAAAAATAGTTCTGGTGAAGTCTCCGTACGAATGGGCTGGCCTGACCAACCAGATCTGGCTAATGGCAAACACGTTAGGTATCATGTGTTATTATCGAATAGTCTGTACAACAACAGAGAGCTAAATTTTGGATATGAGTACGGGGGCGATTTTGAAATTCTAAGCCAGTTATTCTTGACAATGTTTACTTCTTCCTACCATATTTTGCTGGTAGGGATTTTTATAGCATTCAAAAATTCCCAGATTTAATGAAATCACAATAGCTTATCAAAGATTTCTTCATCCGAAGTTCTCTTGGCCCGAGGAGGAAAGGGGATGCTCCGGATTTCAAGTGACAGGGATGATCGAAGGATATTTTGGGGGTTGAAATTTTCGATTTTGGGATCCTTTTTGGGTAGGGAAATTTTGGCAAGTATGTTTTACATGTTTTACGTAACTCGATTTAAGCAAGGATTTTTTTTGGTGTTATACCATTTAATGCTTTCTGGAAATTTTTATGGCTCGGAAATTCGGCGTGAGATTTTTTGGGGGTTAAATTTTGGTCCAGGGTTTTTTGGGTTTTCATTTTTGCCCCCATTCGATCATCCCTTTCAGTTGAAATCCAGAGTACCCCCCTGTCTCTTGGACATCAAATATCAACCTCAGGCCTCGATCAGGGCCTTCACGTTCAAAATGGCGGCGCATTTATCTCAGAAGAAACTGACTTGTCTTGCTAGTGGCCACAGTACCTGTTGTTTCAAATTGTCACGCTCTTCTGAAAGCGCTCCATTCCGAACGTCAGCACCTCTTAACTGTCGGTTCTCATTTTCCAGTTCCTTGACGCGTGCCTCAGCTTTCTCGCATTTTTGCTTCGTCAAGTCTACGCTAAATTCCATTTGCTTTAGCTTCTGCAAGGCTTTATTTTCGTCTAGTTGCGTGACAGCTCGAGTGTTGTGTGAACTATATACGTTTTCCATACCACGCATCTCCTGTTTGATCTCTTCCACTTTCTTATTGGCCACTTCAAGTCGATGTTCCAGAACGTCCTTTTCGCTTTTCAATAGTGTGCACTGTGATTCCAGCTCCGAAACCTGATGAGACAATGCAAATATCGTTTCTGTAATCAGTTGGTTTCTACCGTTCTTCAATCATGGAGGTCCATACCTCCGTGAGAGGAACACTCAGGGATGGTCCCACATCTAACAATTACGAGACTATAATTTCCCTAGCTAGGGCGCGATCCATTCAACCAAAATTTCCGGAAATTTCGGTTTAAAACCTAATGGATCGGTTCGGTCCAACCGGAAAAGATTCGAAAAAACGGGTCCACCTTTTGAGGTGGACTACTTTTCCCGGTCGGACCGGTTGGAACTTTGGTTGAATGGATCGCGCCCCTAGTCTCGAGTGTTCTACCCTTTAAGTGTAGAAAAAATAAAACAACAAGACAATTGTTTAAGCAAGCAATTATTCAAAGAGGTGAAGCTCTGGGGCATACTTTTTCTGTTTCGCAACGTCTAGTGTCCAATGTGATGTAGCTGTGGCGAAATGGGTCTTTTGCAGTACTGGACTGCGTGAGAAGGGTACCGCCTTGCCCCATTGTTCCTCGTTCCATTGGATCAATTTTCCATTGACAGATTCAAATAACTGAAAGTTTGTATCACCGATTTTTTTTTTCTTTCTTTTTTTTTTTTTACATTTACGTTTACCCTGTAAGGAGCGATATCCTAGTTCGGTATTGTAGTAGACTGTTCGAAACGGCCTTATCTTATAATTTCTCGCCGCCATTGTGAGCTTCAGAAACAAAATGAAATCCCCACTGCTAGTGGAACGTCGGGCTTCTAGAAGCGGAGTAACCAATATGCTTCACCTTTTTCTCAGCTTCGCAGAGGTCTCTTTCCAGTTCTTGTCTTTGGTGAGCTTGTACACAGATTGTCTCGCGTCTTTCAGCCTTCATTTTTTCAATTACTCTCTGCTGATCCATTCCACGGTTAGTGTCCCTAAGTAGCGAGTCCCTCAGGTGTTGCAACTCTTCAGAGAGGGAGCTGTGCTCTTTCCTGTCCATGAAAGTATGAGGAAGTATGTTAAAGATGATCAAGGTATTTCATTTGCTTTGGTTTATTTTGCTTTCTAGCTAGCTCCGGCAGGCGTCTAACTGGTAATGGAGATGTCTCAAATTGACCAATTCAATGGAAAATAACAACAACATCAAAAACAAGAAAACAAACAAACAAACAAACAATTAGTGAAACTCGATTTCAGGGTCTCTCCTCTCCATCCTCTCTTGTAGACTACGAGTAGTCCCCCATTTTTCCTCAGGGATAGTAGAGCGAGCGAAACGCGAGCGCGCGTGAAAATCACCCCACGCGAGAAGAGGCGACACGAAAAAATGAGTTGGAGAACTGGGAACTTGGTTGTTACCAAGTTTAAACATTGCTTCAGTTGACTTACCTGAGTGCGCATACGCAATAGGACGGGAGAGGAAAGAAGACGGCGCACCTTGTGTGACAAACGTGACAATAACATGTTTGAAAAAAATTCCCACCAACCTTCACCTTCCTTCAAACAGATCTTTTGAAAAAGACCACAACACAGTAATATTAAGTGAAGATCACGACGAAACACGAAAGCAACAGCCCTGTCACGTTTGTCCAACACAAACGTTTTGCCGTCCTCTTGGCTTCAGTTCTGTCGTCCTCCAGGTGATCTGTGACGTCATTGCTGGGGCAAGGGGAAAGAAATTTTAATGCCGTATCCCATAAACCAACGCGCGCACCAATTCAATCTGTTCCCGTCGCTCCCGTAAGCTTTGGTTTATGGGACACGGCATTAAAATTTCTTTCCCCAGGCCCCCGCAATGACGTCACAGATCACCTGGCTGTTGCACAAGCTCAAAATAGGTGCATGAAAGGAGTACCATTTGTCGATGAAAAGTTGTACGAAAGGGGTACATTTTCTGTCAAAAGTGGTTGGACCTCGGAGCGGAGCCAACACGTATAAAACTTTGTTGAGTAGACGTCCTCCCCTCCCTCAGGAGTCGTATTCATTTAAAGGGTTTCCGTGCTACTTACCTGAGCGTGTCATGAGCCTTTCTTTCATTCGCCAGATCCTTAACTAACTCTTCACTTTCTTTCTTCACCCTCTGTAACTCCCCATCACATTGGTAAGTCACCGTATTATTTTCGTTCTGCTGATGGTATTAGAAAAAACAAAAAATGCGAATAACTCTTAGTCTGGAAAAAACAGCCCACATTTCGCGACGCCACCACTGGTTTCCCAGAAAACCTGGCGCAGGAATTCCATAATGATAACCTGTCACTACATCCAGTTTCGCGACAAAATTTTCTTTCCTGCGACAATGAAAACTTTGAACTAAGCCGACTACCTGGGGATGATATAAAGTTAACATACGCAATGTGATAGATGTATATGAAATAAATCATATGCAATGTTACAGTACTTTAGGAAGCAAACACTGAAATAAACTGTCTCCTACTCAGGCCCGTTGTGTTTTACACTTTGGTCGCGAACAAAGGTGAACGCAAAACGTGAGGGACAGCTGACGAAACGCAAGGGACCATGGGAAGGAGATTCCTTTGCGCGCAAATTTACTTTATGTAAGAGAAACGTCTGGGAACCAGGCAGCCAAAAATCATTTCAGTGATTTAGCGCAGCCAATACCTTCTCTTCAAGCGTTGCCATGGTAGCCGCTTTCTTTTCCAGTTCACTCTCAAGCTCGTAGATGCGTTCCTTATAGCGCTTCACTTTTTGCTGCAAGTCGAACATGTCCTTTTGAAGTTCAGCGGTCTTCAGAAAAAAGAAATGTATAAACACTGGTTAGTGCACTACTAGTATAGCAGGCTGTCTAAAGACGCATCTGCGAACGAACTAGTTTTTCACTGGATTGCATTATTAGTGGGCAAAACCAACGACGGCTAGGAAAACGTTTAAGTAAGAACGGATCTGTTTATGGCAAAAGGAAGAAATTGTGCATGTAGACCAAACCCTCCCACCCACCCCTCCCTCTCACTCTTACAGTCACATACACGCAAAGTAAGTCTTGGGACCATTTAAATGCAAAAAGGACCCTCAATACCGATCCTGGGACTGGAGATCCTAAAGACCGCTAACTTTTAAAAAGAGTCCACGGGAACTCTGTGAGAAGAAGGTTATACGTAGACACTTACGTCGGTGATTGACTCTGACAAATCGCTCTTGATTTCATCTCTTTCTTTCTTCACTCTATATTCAAAATAGTGATTTTATGTCAGTTTTGAAATCTCAAACAAGTACATAAGTCCGGGTTCAAATCGTATTTTACATGTACCGAATCTGATGCAAATGACCAAGAACAATAGATTTTGTTTTTTCATTAGCATTACAATATAAATTTGGCACATGTAAAATGTGAAGTTTGAACCAGGCCTAACATCTTTTAAAGAAAAGTACAATGGAAATTTTAGGATGCACTTACAAAACATATCCATCATTTTTCTTACCTGTCCAACATTTGTTCCAGTTCCTTCTTTTCATCTATTGTCTTTTCGAGCTGCACTTTTAGATCAGACTGGAAAAAATAATGAATAACTTTAGGCCTTATTTGATACTTCTAGCTCTTGCTTTCCACCCTAGAATTCATAGCAACCAGCACTTGTGATCACTTGGTATACTGAGTTTCATAAAATTCGCTCTGACGAAACACTACCCGGCTCGAAACGTTAGCTTTTCAATTTCTCCACTGTGACTAATTTACTGTTCACTGTACACGACATTTTTTCTCTTTTAAAAGCTGAGCTGTGTCAAGAAATTTAGCCTTTATTCAGCGAGAGGAAGCTGGCCAACTAATTGATCGAAACATAAAAATAACAGGGACAGAGAAAATTGAAGAAGATTAAAACGGATCGGAAGCGGAGTTTCTGAAAATTTGTTAGCCTCACAGTTATTCAAAATTCACCTTTGTTGTTTGTAACTTTAAATACTTAATACCCTAAGAGCAAAGGCTACATTTTTCGCGGTGTTTGCACGCCAGCTCACACCACGAAAATGTAGCCACTGCTGGCAGGGTGCCACGAATATAAAACTTGAAAGACAATATTTTTTCCATGAAGCTGTGATAGTTGCTATTTACCCGTAATTTGTTGGCTAGTCTTAAGTTTATCAGTACTAAATAAAGCAGCCTTCCTGAAATAGCTCCTTTTTACTTATTTTTCGAAGTCGTTTCTAAGTTCAGCCACCAATTATCTCCCTCCTCCCCGAGGAGGCTGGGGAGAAAGAAAAAGAGAGCGCGCGGGGCACGATGGGAAGGGAAAAGAGAGAATCGGGCGCTATCTTGAATGCATAAAATGGCCAAGGTCTTTTCCCTTTTCCTATCGTCCACCGCGCGCTTTTTCGATTATTGCTATTTTTATAGGGATACCCAGGGGGGCCTCTGCAGAGGAGAGAGACCAATTATCAAGTCTATCGAGTACCTACGGTTCGTTCATAAAATCATATTACCACATTAGCTTTCAGAAGCATTACTTGTTTGTCCTCTGAATCTTCAAATTCCGCTACAACTGTCTCTCTTTCCTCAATGCATCGCAATTTATTGGTCACTTCATCTCGAAGCACTGCTATCTCCGAATTTAGCTTGTCGATCTCGCCGTCTGTTTCTGCTTTAAGTATGTTGAGTCTTTCTTCCACAATTCGCTTTTCTTCGAAAACGTGTGTCAACATTACCTCCTTCTCCTCAACGCCGTGTGATTTTTCCGTTAGCAACTGCTGGACATTTTCAAGCTCTGTTAACAGCTTTCCAATCTCGTTATCTTTTTCGGTTGTCAGCTGCTCAAATCTTGCTTCAATGATTAGTTTTTGTTCCGACATTTCCTTTTCCTGTTGTGCTTTCAAAAGCTCTACATGTTCTTCCAAATGCAATTTTTGCTCGATTACGTCCGTTAACATCCGCTCCTGTTCGTCTGCACGGGATATTCTTTCGGCCATTTGTTCAATTTGATCTTCTAGTTCCTTAGTTTTCTCCAAAGTTTCTTGCTTGGCCAAAGTCAATTTCTCCTCCAATTGAACTTTTTCCGCTGCCGCAAGAGTCAATTTTTTTTCAAGTATTTCCACATCCTTTTCAAGACAAGCAAATCTAAAAATAACAACAAAGAGGACAATCAAGAAAATTAATAGAAAGAAAGGATTTAATATTTTATTTCCCACTTGGTGCCGAAATGCGTCCCGCAATAGACCATATTCGATATATTTAAATTCATACGTGGCTCCGAGGCTTGGGGGAATAAAACAAAAAAAAATGTTTTATTCATCACTGAGCCTCAAGATGATTTCTTTTGTTTTATTCCCCAAGCCTCGCAGCCATGTATGAATTTTAATATATCGGAATTTGTCTATTGTTTCTGGGATCGTTACTGGGAACGGCCCGGTCAGCTATAGAACAATTGCATGATGACGTCATTTTACTACAACTACCAGAATCCTTTAGCTTGTTGTTTTCTTGTAAAATTAGGGCTATAATGTTATTTTAAATTTAAGCGAAACTGAAAACGAAACGAATTTGGAAGTTGCAATTGTTGAAAGTGACCTATTGGCTCTTTTTTTCTTGTCCCTCGTAAAAGTCCCGAGAGTGTTTTTTTTTTTAACTTGTATAACGTGTCTCGCGCTCAATAGTGGTTGTTCAACTACTAGGTCTCTGACCACACTAGAATTTGCAAATGTTACTTTTCTTAAACTGAGGAGAAAAACTAGAGAAAATGCAGGCTAAAAAAATCAAAACAACTCTTGCGGAGAGAAAAAATGGCCAAATATTAGGGCGGTCACTAAATCGAAGAAGGAGGATTGGGAAAGTGAAAAGTATTTAAACTCTCCCTCTTTCTCTTAATTGTTTTGTTCTTATCTTTACTTTTTTCCTTTCTCTGTTTATCTTTTGGCCTGTTTTGTCAAAATGCTCCAAATAGGTCATGAGCTTTGGCGAAAAAAGGTTAATAACATAGATTCGTAAACATACATGAGAGAGGTAAAAGGGGTACAGTATTAGCGGAGCTCCACGCGCGTGGGCGGAGCCCCATAGCTAAGTAAATCTACCCATCCCAGGAAATTTAGTAATCATAACTATAACAAAATTGTGAAATCTGATTGGCTATCAACTGCCCTGATTTCAGTCTTAATTGGACAGTTTAATCGGACAGTACGCGTCATGTCTAAGTAACTGGACAGTACGCGCAATCAAGCGCGCGCTTAAATGGCTTTTTTTTTCAATGCTAGCAAAACAAAGTGTCGAATTTCTTGTGTTTTGATGCAAAAAATAGCCTATTATATCACAAATTTTGTTAAAGTTATGATTAATTAGTAACAGAACTTCGTGTCGTCCAATTCGGTCTGTAATCATACTCGTGATTAAGCAAATCGGACTCCCGCTACGCGTTCGTCCGATTTTGTTAATCACTCGTATGATTACAGACCGAATTGGACTCCACTCAGTCCTGTTACCATTACTAATCACGTGACCGTACACCGACCGTCCGTCCGCACCACAGGAAAACCAATGTTTACTCTCACTTTTTTAGCCAGTTTGGGAGCCCAAGAGAAAACTAATTGCACATCAATGTTGTAATCGATTGACAGCTGTCAGAACAGGGCACCCGCTAACCAGTTTGACCTGACTGTCCGCGGGCTCAAGTGTCTACCCATCGAGGTCGAGTATTATTTTGAAGTTATCCGCTGACAAATTACCAGTTTCAAATGATCGCAGGCTCAAGTTTATTTTTTCCAAGGATTCCTTTTAAATATGTTGTGTTTATGTCACTATGGCCCCGCACTATTAGGACTTTGATTTCAAACTGACCTCGGAAGCCAAAATTCAGCCAGGTTTTTAAAAGTACAGGCGGGGAAGACCTCATCTTACCATGGTTACGCGTTGGTCACGCTCTACGTCCAATTTTTATACTCTGATTGGTCAAAATTTGACAGGTGAGTTCATGCGGACAAATTATGTAGCATCTTGAAAGTTGTTTACTTTGACAGCTGAAGCTGACAGAGTTTTGTGTGTCAACTTGAGATGTTTTTAACTGTCTTTTCCCTCTGGATGTACAAAATGAAATACAGCTGCCATCAAGAGTCTTCTGTTATTCATGGCTGGTTTGTTTACTGGGTTTTTGGTTGAGAAATGCGTCGCTTGTCAAAATTCGGTAATTAGTTTTTGGATAGCATCGGTTTTCGTTTTTCACCTTGCTTAAGTAATGGTCCGGATAAGAAGGAAAGGACCAAAGCGCAGTGAACACGTCGGAATGCAGAAAGTTGCTAACTTTACTATTCTCTCTACTATGGTTGTGATTGGTTTAAACATCAAATTTTACGAAATCTTGGAAAAGCAGCATGTATATTAATCCCTTTTTTTCTATTCAACTTCCTTATAACTAAATCTCGTCTTAGTCTAAGTAACACAGAAATCCTATGTGCGGATCATGTAAAATTGTAAACATTTCTTGGCTATTGTTTGCAACTCTTGTGATTGGTCGAAATGTTTTAAATACATTTTCTTTCGTAAACTGCCTTTTTGTAGGTTTATGCATTCGCGGCGTAAAAATGAAAACATTTCTATGTGAGGAAAGCGTATTGCGCACAACAAAAGAAATTGCTTCCCTTCTTACCTGGATCGTTACTTAATGCGTAAGAGGGTTTAAAAGTCTCAAGCAACTATGGCCTTCCTTGATAGCTTTCAGGAACTAAATCTCGAATGGTAAGCCTGAGCAATTATTGTATTTGATCTCTGTTTTTGTTATATCTAATTTCATGAAGTCTTGCACAGTTCAAGCTGACAGTTTATGCACGTTTGTAGGATTTGAGTCAATGATCTGACCTAGTATCAGGTTTGATATAAGCTTACAGAACTTTAAAAAGCCTTCAGATATATTTGCTCCCCACAAACAGAAAGAAAACGTTCCGAAGAATATTTAGTTATAAATTTGGTTGTAGAAAGAAAACTTTGAGCGATTTTCTTGCTCCGAGGAGTTCACCTTCGAAAGCCGGTGAGGGTAAAAGGCGGAATGAGTTTGCGGAATGGCATGTGGCATGGCTTGGCGAATGACATAATTATGCGGAATGTAATATATGCAGGCGCCCTTTATTTGGCGCCAATGAACTCACAAGCAGCCGTTTTTTGAAGTTGCGGGCTCGACTACGATGACAATCAAAAATCCAGGAAGGACTCCTTGATCCCTCACGGTCGATTAGCTTTTTGCACAGCCACAAAGATTCTACTTGCCTTTATTGGTCGGGCTGCTGGCAGCACCGATACTACATCACGAAAGTCGGCCATTGAAGAGAAGATGTTTTGGAAGATATCGATATCAAGGTCAAGGTCTTTGCCGTCCTCGTCCTTCCACGACTGCGACGTGAAAGTGCCTAATTTCACGTTTTGTGGAGGACGTGGACACAAGACAACGTCTTTCTTTTTTTCTTCTCCTTAACTTTAATACAGTCTTTTAGAACTCAACTCCCGAAACATTTGCCCACATTTGACGAATTGATCGGGATGGAATCAGCGCGAATTCACTTTTCAAGTGAAGTTTTCGTAACCGTCGTTGTCGCTTAAAGGTGACGTTACACGGGACGATTCGCAACGACGATTTTTAGTGCAGCATAGCATTAAGCCTGGTTTCCATATGATCGTCCGGATCGTCCCGATCGCCCCAGTCGTTTCAAAATATTTCGAGATGATCCGGACGACTGGGGCGATTGGTAGTTTCCATATGATCGTCTCGATCGCCTCAAAGGCAAGAGACGCGGGGTCGCCAGCGATGTCTCTGGGTTGGACAATAGAATTTTGGCGCGTGATTTGCAAACAAGCCACATAAATGGATGATTTAATTCGTAAAGCGAACTTCGTACCTTGGTATCTGCTTTTCCTCTTGATTTTGCGGCATCGAGAAGCTAGAAAACTTCGAAATCTTGATGTCACGGACTTTCTCTAATTTCAAATAACCCACATACGCGCTGCGAACATTTGTGTATTATTTTTTCGGCTTCAGCGCCATCCGGGCCGAATTTATCCTCGATTACTGGAATAAAAGTGATGACTTCTGGGATAGCTTTCAATCGTCCCGATCGTCTCAGTCGTCTGAGAGCGTTTCCATATGATCGCTTCAAAATTTACATGATCGTCCCGATCGTCCGGATAGAACTCAGCTCTATCCAAGCGATCGAGGTCGCCTGAGGTGTCAGAGTCGTTTGCGATCGTCTGGGTAGCGTTTCCATATGAAAACCAGGCTTTACCACACTGTTGCGACAATTTTTCGACTGGTTGCAGCATCGTTCAAACATCTGAACGATGTGTTGGGCTTAGCCTGCGTGGCCGGCGTAAAAAAGGGGAAGGGCCTCGCGCCCTTATTCCCTACCCCTTCCCTTTCGAACGCCTGCTACGCAGGCTATGTTGGACTTGAAATCGTCTTTACGAATCGTCTCGTGTAGCATTACCTTAAGCTCCCCAAAGAGGGGGAAAAGGGGTGGGGGTGGGGGTGGGGATGGGTGTGGACGGCCTTCAGCAGCTACAATGCCCAGTACCAACCTTTCCATCTTCGGGGTGACAAAGCCAACTCTTCTTTGGCTAAATTCATTTGATTTTCGTTCCTCTTCCTCCTCCAGCCTTGAAAAGAACGTTTCTCTTGGCATCTCACCAAATTCACTTCCATCGCTACTGGAGCTCGAGCCAATTCGCTGTAGTCGCGACTGGACAGCCAATGAAGCGGCCGAGGCGAGAGGGGCCTTGGACAGAGCCTCACCTGGGCACCAGGTCTCACGCCTCTGAAAAAATGTATGAGGAAAACAACTTAAAACGAGACAGCTTTTTTCCAAAAATCCTTCTTTTTCTATCGTTATGGGTGTCAATCACTGGAACGCAAAAAGAAAAACAAGCAAACGCACGAACAAACAAAATCGTTGGCTATGGTAGACGTTTTTTCAGAGAACCCTGGGAACGAGGTTGAGTGAGTGACCTCTACTGAAGTCTTTTCATGATGTTCGCAAAGCCGTGTGACAAGCTATTAAAAAGTAAAGTCTATGGCTTTTCCTTGACTTTGCCAAGGATAAAGACTAAGCCTGACTATGTGCAAAATTTCCTGACCTTTTGGATGAGCTGGAACAACCTACGCACTTTTGAACCGGCAAACGACAGATTAAAGTTGAGAATTTCTCAAAATAGAAAATGAGCAGATAAAAACAATTCTTATGGATAAAAAAAAAGCGTGAACTACTAATTTATGTGTAGAAAAATAAACAGTAAAGGACAAGTAAAGGGGAAACTTGGTCACGTGGTACAAGTTACTGTAACCTCTCTGTTCAAAAACTTTACACAATCCTGAACTGTCTGACCCAAGTCTCTTAAACAAGCCCCCGTTGCTCGGTGAAAGGAGAAAAGAAGCAAACTGCAATAACATGGTACCAACCTTTGCCAACCTTGCTCTGTTTGCTTTAGGTTCATTTTCTTTGCCGGCGGAGCAAATCATGTTACGGAGCCTTTTTATCTTCTCTTCTTGTTCGCTCTGTGGAAGGATAAGAAGAAAACAAAAGTCGAAATGCCAAGGGGTAAACGCCCTCAAAATCGATATTACTTACTTACTTCAAATCTGACTTCACACGCACTTTAAAGGTACGGAAAGTGATGTTGGGCGTTTTACCACCATCATCAAACCTGTCTTGCACCAAATCAGGTTGTTGACAGGTTTGAACGTAGGTGGTAAAACGCTCAACATCGCTTTTCATTTCGTTTTGCACGTTTTTGTTTCCTGTTTCACCGAAGCTTAACTTGGAACGCTTGTGCCTCATATGCTCACGTGGGCGACAATCCTGAAGATCTACACGTAAAGGCCCAGTATTTGAGAATCTGATAGGAATGTCTATAGTTAATTATCATAATATTTCTTCATACCTGTTGAATACGTTGTTGCTCCAACATTTCCACCATCTAAAAACATAATCAATAACAACAATTAATAACATCACGCCTTACTGTACAAATCTTAGAGGTTGCCTCATTAATCAAGAAGATTGAATTCCTCTCTGTCTACACAAGGGTCGATTAAATAAAACTTCTACAAGAGTAATATGCAATTGTAGCTATTGCTTTCAGACTCTACAACAATGAAACTTAAAAGTGAATCTTCAAATTTTGCTGGACACGGGTATTAGATGGATAAGTGATTAGAAGCGCTTAAGAAATTTAAAATATTTATTAGTATGGAAAATAAAGACGAGTCCCCCAGAAGACGCAAAGTTGCTATATTTAACAATTAGTCGCCTCAGGCGACGTGAATATCGGCGAATAGTCACCGAGACGAAGTCGAGGTGACTATTCGCCAATATTCACGTCGCCTGAGGCGACTAATTGTTTTAGTATAATTACATTGATGATTATTCGAGAAAATAAAATTATTGATCAATTTCCGACCCCGAAACATCAAAAAATCTGGCTGCCATTTTGAAACTGCTAGCCTTCAATGTTATAAACACCGGGCGGTGATTATAGCGGGATAGAGCGAAGCTCCTAGCGAATCACAGCGCTCTATTTTCGATAGTCATCGATGTAATTATACTAAAAATGTTTAATAACGCCCGCGGGGCTGATGTTTAAGCGACACAAAAAGAAAAATCCAAGGATTTTTTTAAACCAGTTTACGTCATCTACCTTCTCTTTCTCGACTTGAAGCTCCTGCATTTGTGAAATTGCTGACTGCTGACTCATCTGATGAAGAAAAAGTACATATAAAGATGGACGCATTTAGTCAAAGTTTGTTACAAGTTGTGTAGCCCGAGAACGGCTTACCCTGAGGAAAAAAACAAACGTTACTTGCCTCGGTGAGTTGCTTTTTTAACTCGCATATCTCTTTGCGGTAGCGTTTCAGAAGAGTTCCATCATCAAGTACCTAAAGAGCAAGATACATGTTCATCAGCAACATAAACCAGCGTGCAAAGAAAATACTGTCCGATAGCCCGGGGCTAGTGGATTTTGCTATCGGGCTAGAAAATTCTGTTTTTAACTTGCCCGACGGGCTAGTGATTTTTTTCGAGTAACAGAAGAACTGTAAAATCAATTCTGCTAGTCAAAACGTTTTGGGGGCTAGTTGATATAACGTCTGGGTTAGTAAATGCTAACTTCAGCTTGCCCGAATGACAAGCCTGAAAATATTTCCTTTGAACCCTGGAAAACCAAGAGCAGCTCATCGGAACAACGCAATATTCCCAGGCAAATAATTCTCACATACATGAAGGTTACAAATGAAAATAAAAAATCGGAGACGTAAAAACGCTTGAAAAAAGCTTGAATTTTTGGCCAGCAGCTCTCACATTAATTTGATTAGCCAGCAGGGTGATGTTACACGGGACGATTTGCAACAACGATTTTTAGGGCAACACAGCATTGTTTCCATTGGTTGCAGCACTGTTCCAACATTGCAAAGCTGTGTTACGCTGAAAACAATCGTTGCAAATCGTCTCGTTTAAAATCACCTTCAGCTAATGATTTAGCAACTAGATGACTTGTGTCGACGCTTGTCTATTGGACAAGTAAGCCAGAGGTTAAGTCAATTCCAAGCGTGCCCATCTCCCCCCGGGCATTTGTCATCTCCGTCCCTGCGGTGGGGAATTTGTCACAAAACCTCTGCCCAGGGCTAGGGCATTTGTCAGTTATTCAAGAAGCGGTTGACATCGTTCCTTTTACAATTTTTTACTTAAAAACATGCCCATTTAGAAAGCAGTAGATATTTCTAATTTTATAGGTTTAACCAGGGCTAAAAGTGACGCTCTCGTTAATATGCTTATAATTTACTCAAACAAAAAAATATCGTGGAATGCTAAACGGCGATGAGAAAAGTAAAAGTAATCGAAAGTCTAATTAGCAAAAAAACAAAAAAACTTTGCACGTGCAGCACACTTTTTCGTACATTTCTTTGCTGTTGTTCTGCGCGACTACTACGTGAAACTTCTTGGTTACACGTTTTATGGAGGAAATGTCGTATGTGCTCACAAAAAAATCTGTCGCTTCTGTTCCCGTTCGCATTTTTGCACTGTAGCTCATTTTCACCTTGCTGGCCGCTAGAATTTCTCATTTTCTCATCGCCGCCTATAATAATTTTTGATATCTTTCTTGCAGTGAAATTCGTCTCCTTTGTTTTTTATCTCTCGCACTGCTCTTTCTCTGTTATCCACGTGAGTGAAGACATTAAAATTTCGCCGAGAAAAAGACTCGGCCTTGTTGTTGTTTTTTTCTCTCCGAAAGTCTAGGGGGCGGTAACTTGACTACCACATTTTTTTGCATCTATAGGTTTCTATTTTCTATAGCAATGGAGTTTCCACTATGACTTAAAAACACTGATCGAAAGCCTTGAAAGTGCAGTTTCATTTCTATGTCCGCAAGCGTAACATTTTACATCGGCGTAAATGTTGCGGGGAAACGATCGGTCTTAAGAGCTTGAACCCGCGAGACGGTCATGTGGCACAGTTTGCCAGCGGATGCCCGATTCTCAAGGATGTTAATTCATCTTCATATTGACGGCATAAACAAGGTTGCTTTGGTAATAGGTCATGGAAATGGAACAATGCACCGAGGAGAGCTTTCTCGCAGGCTAGGGCAAAAAAAATTTGCGGATTCACAAATACCCCGATAGTTGTGGACGGGGCTTAAGTCTTGTTTTCAGTGAAAGAATGAGACTTTAGAACTCAGTATACAATGTACATGCCTTGGGTTAGTCCACTGAAAACTGAAATACAACTCTGCTAGCAGTTCATAGGAAATAAAAGAAAAACTGGAACTTACTTCGTTAACTTCCGGACAGTTCTTGATAGTTTTGGCACGACTAGCAAACTGCAAGAGATTGGGAACAAAGTACGTGCAGTCATGTTAGAAACGAACGCAGCAGTCTTCTTGGAAGAGGGAGGATTTTTTTAAATTCATAAAATCAAAACAACAAAAAAATGATAGTATGAGCAGAGGAAATTGAACCATGCACGACATTTTTTTTGTTACCTTTAGAGTGCTTATGGTTTCCTCAACAGCTGCGGGGGTAATTGTACAAATCATAGATGTCTTAGCATTTCCACCGAGCGAAGACTGCAAAATCCGAGTCAGTTTGGAGTCACGGAACGGAATGAAGCTAAAAAGGGAGAATGCAAACGTAATCGGCGTCATTAAAGTAGCAATGCAAACCTAACCCCCAAGAAAAAAAATACAATACAAATAGTAACACAAGGCCTCAAATAGCCTGCGAACCGATGCATACGGTGGCAGTCACTCGGACGGGAGGATTTAAAACAACAGCAAGAAAAATTATCGCCATGCCGTTGCCTTCAACGCAAGTTTGTAAACAAGACTCTGTTATATCCAGACTTACACGTAGATGTAAGGATTGCTCAGGGCAAAGTCAAGGAAAATAGCGTGACCTTTTTCCCTGCTTCTGAGAGAATATTCTTTCCTGATAAGGTATCAGATCGTTTCGCCCGAAACGAATTTGTCGTTCTTTAACACTAAAAAGGGAATAAGTATGGAAAGAATAGTGACTGCACATATTCAGAGTGCTGTATACACCTATTTCAATTAAGGTTGCTTCTGAGAAGAATGATGCATGGTCCATGTTTCATAACCCGCGGTGCATTATTGTAGCAAGTCTAGTAAATTATGTGCCCGCGACGAGCCTAGAAACCTAGAAAGCAAACGCTGCTAACGCTTCTACGCTATATCAGCAGAACGTTAAGACAATGTTTATTTCAAAACACTGAATCCTAGGCTTTTTAATTTAAGACAGTGATTTGAGGTTAGGTTTTTCTCTGTGGTAATATGCAAATGCTGCAAATTTTCAATGAGCTTGCTTGGCTTGTGCACGTGGGAATTTTGGATGGAGTTTAAAAAAATCAAATTAAAGGCGTTTGTTGAACAACAATAAATAATTAACATTACATGTTTATCTACTTTAAAGGCAATTTTTTTACAACTCAATAAAAAAGAGAATAGCGTTGATTTGCTTTATTGAAATAACCAGCATTCTGGCCCATGCGAAAACGCAGCTTAATCAGGCGGTAAAACCCTATTCATTTAATGTTGTTAAAAGAAAAGGCTTCTAATTTTTTACTATGAGATTTTAAAAATGAAATTTTTCAGCTCGCTCATGCTTAAGAATTTTAGCAACCATTTGAGTTGAAAGCTCTCTTGAACGCCTTTTCACAAAGGGTCTCCATTATTTCAATGAACTTGAACAAGACTAGACTTCCCGCTACAAAAGGGTTTACCATAGTGCACTGCAGGCTATGAAACATGGTTCACGGGAGCAACCTTAATTGAAATAGGTGTATCATCGGGCGAAACGACCGCAAATCCCTGGTAAATTCCATACCTTTCTCCCTCACTAAGTTTGGCGATCACTGAACCAAGGGCCAGTAAACTCTTGTTGATGTGTCCACCTTCTTTTAAACGTTGGCCTGCAAGGAACAAAAACAAAGAACCACTAAGGGCACCGTCTTTACGTCCCACATGACAACAGAAGCACGTCGTGCGATTGAAAATACCACATGAGGCACATGTAATTCATACAAGAGGCTGAAATGAGACCTAACAGTGCTCATACCACAAGGCCGAAACAGTGCACAACAGTTTGCGGAAAACGAAACACTTTAGTTACTGCGGGCGACAAGAGGACCGACCCGCATCCTTAATCTCCAGGTTGTTAATACGCATGCGCCGCATGTATGTAGCCAGCACAGAACGCAAATTTGTTCACGCGGGTTGGGGCCTTCTATCACGCGTGTTTTGACTATCTCTCGCGTGAAACTTACGCAAAGCACAGCGATGGAGCAAAAGCGTTTTGACCTTCAATCGTTGTCGCCCGCACTCCATAACCTTTGGTTATTACTAGTCATATTGTATGGTCTGCACGAAACTAGTGAGACGCGCAAACAAATCTACAACCTAGTGCCTAGAGTTTTCCTTCTTCACGTCCCCGCCCTGGAGGGTCCCGTGTCCCTCTGGGGTGGGGAGATGAAAGACCCTTAAAGCTATAGCAGTACAAACAGCAAAATGGAATTTCATCGGATCGGCGAGGAAACATAGTACGAGTTCTTCGTTTTGGTCCTGAGAAGCAGTAATGACTTGACATAATAAATCACCGCAAACTATAGTGATGCAAACGGTATTGTATAAACATTTGACCACATGGCCTGAAGAAAAAAGCGTGTAGTTACATATTTAAAATGCTCTAAGGTTAAGTGACTAACCAAAAGCTCCAGTTTGTGAGGCACGCTCTGACCCGGCAAGATCAACCAAGTTCTAAACATAATGCATGATGAAATTAATATGATAGCCAAGCGAAAGAAAACTAACGGAAAAAGAGCCTTTTCAACAGATAGACAAGAATGACAAAAATGATAAGAAAACCCAAGGTTTCCTTGAAAGAAGAACGGTTTACCAATTGTGCCACTCGAACGGCTCCATCTATGGTGTCGGGGTCTTTGCTTTCATCTTTCATTTCTCGGCTTTCAATAATCTTGTACATTTAAAAAAAAAGAAACATAGACGAGACCACAATTGTCGTGCTTCATGAAAACGATTTAGTGCAAGGTGCAGCGGTAAGTGAGTCGGAAGAAGTATAGCCCTGTGTATAAACATTCAACGCGAGATCGTCAAGGAAGTTTGAAAAAGAGCGAATGAACGAAGGAGGACTTATCAACTTATTTGACAAAACTGACTTCTCGGGTGTGAACCTAGTCTAGTCTACTTTATGCGCAAAAAAACCAGACAGGGTGATTCAGAAGAAAGGGAGAGGAAATTACTCGACTCTGTTTCGGAGTAACTTAAAACCATGCATCTGTTAGCAAAATGTTTGAAGAAATTACAAAGTAAATCCGTGTTAGACTATTGGTCAACACTAAAGAAAGACACCTACCACTCTGAAAATGGTGTGGCTTCGACTACTGCGATCATTCATATTCGTCTCACCGAAGTGCCGATTCTCTAAAAAAATAATAATTACAAAGAACTTATAAAGTACATGTTCGATGAAATCAGGCCTGCCAAGGGTCACAAGTGAGGAGCGGAAAAATCAAATACAAAAGACTATCGGCTTGTTTTGCTTTAGTCGCCGATTTAACAGGTGAGCTGGTCAGATATACATGTATTTATTTTCTGTTTGAAAAGAACCTCCATGTGCCATCACCTCTTACATTCTATTCACTTGGCGGTTCGTACAAGTTTAGACAAACACCATTCAAGGACTGTTCAAGACAAAACATGATTTTCAAGGACTATAAAGATTTATGAAATAAATGAGCACTCTTTGACCCCCTTTTTAAACACCTTGTTGGCTAAAACACTTAATGGGTCATTTTAATACGATATTTACTTCTTTAGCCGTATATACAACATCTACAAGACATTTATTGTACTTTCCTTAACAACAGGTTTGACTGTCTTTAACTTACTTTCTCCACGGAACATATGTTTAAAAACGTCTTCAGGACACGAAACAACCTCCTCTGTCAGATCACCAACGTATACTTGCCTCTGAAAGGTGGAATAATGAACACAACTTTGCGTAATCAACATGGACACCTTGATTTCAAAATTTTTAAACATCTTTGTTAATGGCGAGGTAGTTTATTTTCAAACTTGGGAGGTATCAAACCTGAAAAACCCTATCAAGCCACCTTAAAAGCGACAACAACAACTGTAACTGAGCGATCAAAGAGAAAAATTACCGTTATCAAATAACTTGTTTCCCAGGTGACTGGGCGTGTCTATTGTGTAATGATGTTGCAATAAACTAAACAAAGAACACCTACAGTTGTACATGTACATGAATAGAAAAAGGTCAAAAAATTGAAAATTATAGTTGAAGACTACGGCGCATTTTCTTTAACCCTGACTCTATTTATTATACCTGTGGATTTTCATGGATCTTAAGATTCGTTTTGCCAGGATTTAGCAGATCTTTTATGTCCTAAATAAAACAACAGCAAAGATCACGTGAATAGGTTTAAAAAATGAAAAAAACAATCGTTTCCAGTGGGTGCTACATGTACCATTATTTTCAATCAGCTACGCGACGTTTGGAAACCTTGAACTCTTGAAATAAATTTCGTCAAACCTGCAACTACTAAAGGCCCTTGAAAATGCATTAACGCGTATAAAAAGCGCCTTTTGGTTTTGCTAAATTGAGAGTTTAAGAGACCACGACAGCGACGTCGGCGAAAACCGTCACTTAATTCAATTGAGTGAATTCGCACACTTTCAATCTCTTTTGCGTTTATTTCAACTCGCTTGCTTTAATTTTGTCAAATGCAACGAACTCTTCTGGAGTTGCATTCCTAAGAATCATATTTTAAGTTCAGAAAGAGAAACAAACTTTTGTCATGGCTTTTCACGTCGTAGTCGTGCAGTGACAGCAATGGAATGTACAAAAAAGCTTGCTGCGAGTGCAGAGTTGTTGTTTTACCCTAAGTTAGTTTAGCCTACTGTATTGTAGTTATAGTTATGACATATTCTTGATCTGATCGTACAGTCCCTTCAAAAGAACAAACCATTAACAGTGGTTTTAAGGATGTTTCAAACGAAATTCAGTAGGCATTAGACCGTTAGTTTCAGACGTTGTCTCGGTAATTGAATATAATGGCAACACTAATTTAGGCTACTTCTGCCTATTGAGTATATCATTATTAAAGACATTGTCAGATACCTCTTTATAGATCTCCATGTAGGAAACCCTGATCAAAAATTCTCTAGAGGGATGCTGAGAACAAAACATAACAATAAGATAAAGTCCCTGACGATATGAGACAACTATAATTTTCAGGGCTGTGCCTTAACAAAAATTCTAGGAAGTCCAATGCTCTGAAACTGAGAAATCCAAGGTGCCCACTATTGTAATTTCTATGCAAAAACTGAGATTTCCTAATCGTCCAAGGACAAAAGTAATATGCCAGGTGCCTGACCCTGACCAGGTATTGCGAGAGCACAGCCCTAATTTTGGTTACATTGCAGTACACTGTAAGTATATTACAGTTAAAACCACACTGAAAATTGACGGTTGTTTTGCTTTATGATGTTGAATGGCATCATTTTTGTCTAAGGACAAGGTAAGGGTGACACAAAAGTTTCTTGGCTTTAAGTATTGGACCAGGTTTAAAAGACCTTAGAGAACCCTAAGGGCGAACAGACTATATTTGACTTCACATGACATACATCACAACAGTTTCTTAGATACAGAGTAATTTACCTTTTCAATGTAGTCATATATCTCACAAACTGCTTTTGGAATAACTCCTTCATTTTCCTGGTCTCCCATCATGGTATACGTTTTGCCAGTGGATGTTTGCCCATAGGCAAATAAAGTTCCTGAAATTTATTGAAGAAACGAACAATATAAATGTAGTGGTTTAAAAGTTACCAAACATGGATTGGCAACAAAACCTGGATCAGACTGGATCAAATCAGTCCTTGTTCCCCCCTCCCTAGTAAAGGGGGAGACCCTATCCAGTCTTATCTGGCCTCTTAAAATAAAATGATGGTACAATACAATAGACAATAAGCAACCCACAAAGCAATCACTGGAGAAGGGGATCGAGGGTAGCCTGCGAAGCGCAGACGTATTTCCAGTCGTCGCTTCTCTCCTTCCAGAGGAAGAGAAGCGACGACCAGAAATACGTCTGCGCTTTGCAGGCTAGATCGCATTGACAGGGTTCATATGAAAAATTGCAACCATTCACCAAGGACTTTTCAAGGAGGAATATCATTTCACAGATTCTACAAAAATGCACATTCCCAGTCTATTCTAATAAGACTTCAAGGCTTGAACTGTTTGTTTCACCAACTTCTCTACAATTTTCAGTTCACTTGTCTTAAAGTGACAGTTACAATGTAATTATTGCAGAAATTAAACATAAAGCACTTTAATATGTACTAAATAACCTTTAAATGCTCTGAGCTATGATTTTTATTGTCTTGCACAACCAAAAGGCATAAAAATATACTTTCTAGGCCACTACATTCAAAGTTGGAAGAAAATTCAAGGACTTTTCAAGGAAAAATGGAATTCAACGACCTTTCAAGGACTTCCCCTAAAATTCAAGGACTTTTCAAGACTGTGGGAACCCTGATGGATGGACGGAAGAAACAGGAGGTGTTAGAAACAAACTGTTCTGTCCTTCTTAATGATTATTAAGGTAATCTAAGGTACTTACCATTAAAGCCATCCATCGCTGAAAGAACTATAGGTCGACCAAACTCATCATAAACATCTTGGGTGGAATTTGAAATATCAAATATTCTGTCTACAATAATAAAGCAATGGAGTGAAATATTAAAGTTTTCCTGGATGAGAAGTAGTACAACAAATTGTATAAGCTATGTCAGTATGGAACTGTGTTAACTAGGTACAGAAGGTAAAAGGTAAAACTTGAGGTGTCTGTTACATGTTAAAACCTGTTTGTCCTAACCTAGACATCTTGCCTTCTGCACATGCTTGAAAATTGAGACACCTTACCGCCCCTTAGGTTTAAATATTTCTCTTAGGCAGATAGAACCTCTTAGTAAGAGAGGAGAAAGGAAATACTGTTTCTAATTGTCCTGTTGCCTTTTTGCTAATGCCCTTCAGTTTTTGCAGAGCAACAAACTCGCACAGAAATGATTACTGGAGGGCTAAAAGGATTATAATAAATATTGATGTACCGATATTAGTATACAGAAATCATGAGACTGTTTATTACTGTACAGAAAGAGAATTCAAGAATGGTTGTTGTGAAGTTCACTTGAATGAGTACATGTGAAAACCTCAATGTCTCTCTTACTGAACGTCCACACAGCAAGGAACAATGAGAGGCAGCTGTATTCACAAGCTTAACTAGGTTAACAAGACAGTTTTGAAAAGCAAAATAAAATTAAAAGAAGTTTACCAAAGACGTAAGGTGAATTTGACATTGCCTTTCCATTACTGATCTGAGTTATTATGTTCCTGTCAACTTTCCAGTGAGTTTGTGAATGATAGTCATTTTCCCTGGAAAATCAGAAAATTGTTAGTACAAAGATTATAACAACAGTGTATCTCATTGCTAATGAGGACTGACAAAGCTAAAAACTGTGTCTGACTCGCTAGTGGTCACCTTTTTAGAGCACAGTGTGTGATGGGAAGGGAAAATGGAAGAGTTGAGAAGCAAAATTTCCAGGTCTTTTCTCTCCTCTCCAGTGAGTCTCTTTTATCACCTTTCACGCACCCATTAGTATCAGGTCAAAATTAGTTTTAACCTGGGTTGATTCTCAAATTCCTTTGTCTCATAGCCCAATTCTTGAATAATTAGGGTTAGGAGATAATTAAAGGAATTTGAAAATCAACCTACAATCATGGACAAAAGTCTTGGGACACTTGCATTTCTGGGGTGTTTTTCAATTCACACAGGCCCAACCCCTCCCCTCGCCCCACAAACAATGTTGGACGCGTGTATCCAGAATTTTTTGAGAGATTCAACTTTGTATAGGATGGGGAGGGAGAACTGCAAGAACATTTCGAAAATGATGCAGTTTCTAAGAGGGAGCCGAGAAATGACGGGAAAATATGCATATTGCAGTACTGTCCCAAGGACTTTTGTCCAGGATTGTAGGTTAATTAAAAAATCATGAACCTAAATATGATTTTGACCTGTAACATATCCATCCTACTCAACAAAGATGAATGGCCTTACAATGTATAAAAATGCAAACGACAAACTGCAGTTTGCGGTTAACGGTTTCACGTTACCCGTCTGCCAATATTTGGGACTTAAGATTTGCGGGTGGTGGCTCGCGGCTGCCATATTTGTTTTCGTTCATCCACTTACCGTAAATCCTCTATTAAGCCCCCCGGGGGGCTTATTTTTTTCAAGCACTTTTGAGGGGGGCCTTATTTAATTTAGCGAAATGCATCACCTGTAGCAAAAATACCGTGGTATGAGACAGAGTAGACTTACGCGTTGTACAGAGATAGAGATAGAGCGCAAAATTGAGAAAGTTAAGCATATGAAGTTGGAGGTCATGCCACCGAAGACCAAAAACAATATGAACTTCCAGCCTGAATAAATCATAACTGATCAGTCCACGTTAATCATTAATTTTTTTGTGAAGAATAAGGATTGGGGGAGGGGGAGGGGGGCTTAATAGAGGATTTACCGTACTTCCATTTTAGCAGAAGAATTGTCCTCAAAATTACCTTTTTTTAAATAGAATTCCATAATCAATAAGCAACAGAGTTCTCAAAAGCCGTATTTCTTCTCAAACGTGGGATTGTGATGTTTTTAGGGTGCAAAAACCTTGCGGTAAATCACTTACCTCTGGAGCTTGGTCTAGCCGTACAAACGTGAACATCAAACCTGACAGCAAGGCCCTGATCACGTGACTTCTTGACGTTCGCCGTTCAGTTTCAGGGTACGTTGCATGTTATATGTACTCAAAATCTGACATATGTATTCAAACTAATGTATTTTTATGATAAAAACTGATCATATCATGGTAAAGCTTATTTTTTTTTTTGTTAAGCCTACGATATTTATACACGTAGTAAAATGAACTGCATGCTCGCAATTACAAAATGTTGGCACGAGTTAAACTTAAACCGTTCAATAAAAGACTGCATGCACTCACCTTTTAATCAACGGACGAACTCTGATCGCGACTCTTATGTTGTCAGTGGTTGGGGATGCCATTTTCAAGTACTACTTAAGGCAAACTGTTTGACCTAAATCGAATGGAAGACTAACAGTTCCGTACTAGAGCAAACTTACCGCCGCTCATTGGAATTATTTCGTTCGTGTTTTGAACGGGTAAGAATGAAAGCAACCTAAGGTTCCCAGACAGCCTTCAGAAATAAATAAGAAACAACCGACGAATAAATGTGGACGAAAAGCAAGAAATCCTACTGCACCTCCTCACTCACGAAACATTTCGAGGGCGAAGAAGATCGATCGAGTTTGAAAATTGTAGCTTTCTTCTTCCAGTTTGTGATTGGTCACTTTCTAGTTACCAGCTCTTCCCATTCGCTGCATCTTCTCCTTGCAGCTGATTGGCTTTCATTTTTGGCCAATCACAAAGGAAGTTGCACCACGACGCAAAAACAGGCAAAATGGCGGATAAACATACTCTTGTGAGGTGCGGAGTATTTTCTTTGGTAAATTTCACCGGTAAAAATGAGCCTTTAATCTGTTGTGGTGTCACGATATCACTATAAGATGGCGGTAAGTGTCAAAACGAAATCGATACCGAAATTAGAACCTAACAACTCAAAGTTGTTGAGCTAAAACTTATGTGTCCTTCTTTGGGACCTCAGCGTAAATTAATTTATAACTTTGTATTCACTACGCTTATTTGTTAGCTTTTCCAAGATAGATTCCTCTATACCTCTGAACGTTTGTTCGATGTATTCCTTATTGTGTCACCTAATTTATGAACCGTTGATCGAGTATTTACGCAATTTTATGGCGCCGGCGGCGGTCGGTGCGGGATCATCAGAGTGAAGGCAGTGATGCGAAACATCGAAGCCTTTTTACTCTTTTGGGTGTTGGTGACTCTGAATCTTATACTCCGAAGCAGATTTAATTTAGTTGCTTGTCTAGTGAACATTCATGTGCAGCTCAGCCCAGAGTAATCCGAACAAAACAAACGTTTGCTTAACGAGTGCTAACGTGTGTGAATTTGAACACAATGCAAAACTTGTGTGCATATTCACACTCCTCACACTCCCTTATTTAATCCACTTTGATCCAAACTGGAGGCAATAATACCTTTTCTTCTATATTTAGCCCTCTTTGCCACATATAGATCAATAGAATTCAATGATATCCCGAATTTCAACACTGTTAGATATGGTAGACATTCGATCAGATATTTCCGACCATACCTATGGTCTAAACTTCCGAATGAAATTAGAAATATCTCATCTTTAACTACGTTTAGATCTAGAATTAGAAAAACAAGCGTAAAAATAATTGCTATTTTAATTCCACTCTTAATTTATTTTTAGTGCTTACATTCTTATATATAGCAATACATTCTTATCATACATTTTATAGATCCAATTTCACAACTTTATTTATAATTTTAAGCATGTTATTTCTGTGTTTGTTTTTGTTGTGTCCCAGTTAGCTTGTAAGCTAAATATCCTGATAAATTATTATTATAACAGAACTTTTACCTCGAAATGAGGCATTGACGGTCAATTAAGATGAAGACTTAAGTCAGCTAAATGAGGCCCTCCTGTGTGTATATGTGTGTGGGGGGGGGAGGGGGGGTGCATTTCCCTGGTCTGAAATTCAAAATTGGTCATTATATTGAAATAGGTAATATCCCTGTCATTTTTTTACTATAATTTTATTTGTGTTTGTCCTCATCGATGTCGCAGTTTCAACCTATCCTTATGTCATTTGCTGCCACTTTATCTCTTATGTTACCATTTCAGGGCCATTTGCTTGTCAAAATTACCCTAATAGGCCCTCTGTAATATGCCATCAATGTGACAAAATTATTCACAAATCTTGCCTTTCAAAAGCACAATTGACCTCAAACTTCATGCAATTTCATACTTCCAAAGAAATCTCATTGTAAATCAAGAAATAGATAATCTGTACCAAATGGTTAGTTTATTGTTCTTTGGAAACACCATGCATGGCCTCTTGTGTTTTTGTTAATCTAGGAGGGGGACATTGGGGGGTACCCAATACCGCAATACCATACGCAAAAATGGCAAATACCGAAATACCGCGTCAAAAATCAACTAAATACCAATACCGCATGTTTTGATTACATTTATAACCATTTCCGAATACTTATGGTTGCTTCCATCTGTGGAGTTTATCTCAGGCATTTATGCACAAAGATGTCTATGTTTTTTTTGGTAGTTCGCAAATTTTTCGCAAATTGTCACTGAAAAGTAAACTTCATTCGTTCAACCCTTTGGTAGGTGTATACAAAACGAAAAGCACACAGTCAGTGTGAGCCCTAATAGAGTCCTAACAGTGAATTACAATTCTCTTATCTTAAACTGGTTTTCTAAAAGGCCATTTGCATGATGGCGTCATTATTACTACAACCAGCAGTTCCCTTTTTTTGCGTCAGACCGTTGAGATGGAAGACTTTGCGTTACCCCCTAAAATCCCCGACGCCTGCTCCCTCGGTATATATGAAACCAAGATGGCCGCCAGAAATGCGTAGCCTGCGTAGCAAGCATTTCCAGTCGAGTTATGCTGTAAATCCTCTATTAAGCCCCCCCTCTCAAATAAGCCCCCTCCCTCTAATAAGCCTCCTCTTTTCAGGGAAAGAAAGTTAATAAGCCTCCCTCTCTATTAAGCCCCCCCCTTCCCCTCCCTATTTATTCTTTGCTAATAAATGATAGACTGTATTAATTAATCGTGACTGTAAAACTTCGCGTGGACTGATCTGGGATGGTTTATTTACCAAATGGAAGATCGGATTTGGTCCTAGTCCTTGGCTGCATGACCTAAAACGTCTTGTACTTTTGCTTTTCCACTTTGTATTCTAGTTTTTTATCGGGTACTGATACCATCGTCGTTTTTAAATTAAATAAGCCCCCCGTCTCTATTAAGCCCCCCTTCAAATGGAGGATTTCCGGTAAGCTAGTTTTTGCGTGAAAGTTAGGGCGGGAGGAAAAAACTTCCCAACTTTCTCGACGAACTCGTCCAGAAACGCTTGCTACGCAAGCTAGTAACGTAAAGTGCTCGATCTCGACGGTCTTACGGAAAAATAGGGGACTGTGAACCGTCTACAACTACTACTACTACTTGAATACATTTAGTTTTCCCTTTCGTTTTAAATTTGTTAATTCCAAAGCGTTATATAACAAATTTAATGCTCTAACTTGCACAATACAGGAAAATCGTAAAGGATTCTGGTAGTAGTAGTAGTCAAAACACATCATCACGCATATCGCCTATTTTCCGGTCAAGTGTCAGAAGTGTGGGCCAATCTTACCAACTTACCAAATCCTCTCTTTTGACTTTACAAGCCGTTTTTCTGTACTCGAAACCCGGCATCTAAACTTATTTTTCTTCCGATAATGTTCGCCTCCTTTGTCCTCTTCATACAAAATTGCCACACAGTCAATGATGACCTCGCCGTCTTTAACCTCAGCGACCTCAGCCACTGTGAGAAATCGGGTGAGACCTCGAATTACTGGCACACGTACACAGATTTAGAAGCCTGGTAAGGTAACTTGAGACAACTCATTGTCATTGGATGCAACAACAATCTTATTGTATATTGACCAATATTATCGACCATTAACCATCACAAAATGACCCACAAATGGTGTAATCATTTACTATTATGTATAAAGACTTCTAAATATTAACTTTTATTGACCTTTATGTGTTTCTGTGTTTTGTTTTGCGTATTGTATCGAAAGGAAAGCACAATCAACCGTACCGCAATACCGTGAACAATCATATTTCCCCGAATACCGTCAGCCAAAATGATGAGATACCGCAAGGCTAGATGATACCGCAATACCGCACGTTAAAATCAAAATTACCGAAATACCGCATGAAAAAAAGCCCAATACCATAAACCCCCATGTCCCCCTCATCTAGTGACAGTAAGCATTTTACATGTATGCAAAATTATCGTCTTGACAAATCAAAAATTTTTACTGATTGTCCAAAGGACACCCAGATGCTATCCTGGCTATATCTTTGATCACTGCAGAACATAACCCAAATTTTTACCTACTTGACAGGATGAGAAAAAGCTGGAAGAGGAGCTTGCGTCATTCCGACGTGAATGGAAGGAAGAGATTAGACGAACAGTCACTGACAGTGGCTCATCACGGAATTCACCCTCTGCAGAGTCGCCCTCTTCATCCAGCCGTGAAGGCTCTTCGAGTCCACTGCTTTTGGAAACTAAGAACTCTTCTAATGTAACATTACTTACTAAGGAGGAAAAGGTACTATTTTAATTCTTTCTACTTTGATTCTTTCTGATGAGGATACATTGACCCAATCAGAATCAGCTTGAGGCATCTCTTCTATTCCTTCTTGGACTGCTAATTCATTCCTTCATCCTTTACTTTTTTAGTCTCACTTGCACAAGCAGTGAGACTCTTGATCTGCAAGCCTTTCTTTTTCTTCATATCTAGTACACGAAAAGGCAGTTGTTGCCCCAGATGTTCCTATCAGAGACCGCAGAAACTGAGAATAAGAATCGTTGTGTTGATTACTCTGAAACAAGTGAACACTTCAGTGGTCCGAAAAAAAATGAAGAATCTTAATTAGCAAAAGACTAACTCGTCGGGTGTTGTAAACTCTCATTGTATGCAAATGGATCTTGTGATGAGCATATACCGTATTTACCCGTGTATAATGCGCACTTTTTTTCCCTGAAATCGACCTTTAAATTTACGATGCGTATTATACACTGATTCCATTGTTTGGCCAAGAAAACAAAAGAAGACAAAAGCTTTGTAGTAACTGGTGTTTAATAAACTCAGTAAAGTAAACTACCAATGAACTGTTTTCAAGAAAACCATCAAAAATACGTACCACAGGGAATGAGAAGAATCAAGTAATAGTTGTGTTGGCGGGCTGCGGCAATGGATTAAAACTGAAACCGATGTTAATCTTCAAGAGGAAAACCATCCCTAAGATCAACAGCAAGCATGGAGTCGTTGTTTTAGCCCAAGAGAAAGGATGGATGGATTCAGAGCAGATGAAAGTGTGGATCGAAAAAGTATGGCGTGCACGGATCGGTTGCCTTGGGAGAAGACAGAGCTTGCTTGTTTGCGACTCATTCAAGGCTCACGTGACAGATACTGTGAAAGCGTCCTTCAAACGCAAGAACACTGAACTTGCTGTTATTCCTGGCGGTTTAACTTCCCTTCTCCAACTGCTCGATGCATCTTTAAACAAACCGTTTAAAGATGGAGTCTGAAAGCAGTGGATGCAGTGGATGGCTGACGGAATTCACAAATTTACCATTCGTAGATTTCGCAAGCGTGGAATGCCATTCCATCAAAAATGATCGCTGCCTCTTTTCTGAAGTGTGGCATCACAAACAATTTGGATCAGAAGATGAACTAGGTTACAATTCAACTGAGAACACTCGTGAACTTGATGATTCAAGCATCGAAAACCTATTTGAATCAGACCCTGAGTCAGAATTTGAAGGTTTCATTGTTTAGGAATGCGTTGTTTAAAGACACTGAACATTTTACTTGAATCGAACGCAATACAGTAGTGGTACTCAAGCTACCAGCAGTTCAGTGAGTAGAAATACCGGTAATGTTTATGAATTGCTGTTATGTTAATAATTCAAGTTATGAACAGGGACTTCAAGTTACACGATTTGTAAAACGTTTGACTTTTATCGAATAGAAAGGTGTGTAAATAAGTGCTTGGTGCGTGCGATATTTGTAGTTCGCTGTAAACTTCTTGTTAATTAAATGGAAAAATGGAAGTTTTAATTATTGGTGTTTATCTTTAAATCATTTTTTTTAGAATAAAGTGGTCAAAAATTAGGGTGCGTATTATACATGGGCGTGCATTATACACGGGTAAATACGGTAGTTAATTTTCAGTGATGATTGAAATGAGGTGCCATGTAAATCACTTTTTTGATCTCTGGCAATGATGTAATTTCTCTGGAATCAAGGTTCTCAGATTTTCATGTATTTATGCATGTGTATAGCCTGTGACCGCAGATGTATTTCCAGTCATCACTAACAAGCGTACTAAATCAATTCTTTAGCAAGTAAATCCTGTTTTGTGTAGAATTAATCCCCTCCTCATTTCTCAATCTAATCTCCAAGCAAGTGAGACTTAATGCCACTCTAAGAGCATTCTTGTCTAGTTCTAGAATCCTGAGGTATCTGTATCCACACCTTATCACTTCATTTAGTAATTTCCTACTGGATAGCTCAAGTCCTTCACATCCAACCACCTTACATGAGATCTTGTACTTAAATGGACTATCTCAATATGATGGTCTTTCCAAGAATTATTATTATTATTTATTCATTTTTATTGTTTGTCTTGAATTAGGCCACACATTTGTTTTCACAAGGAGTGTCTGCTGAGAGGCATGGAAATGTTTATGAAGGTAAAATTTAATCTTCATGTAGACCTATGCAAACCGCAGGGTTCTCATTAAGTGCCGGCAGCTGGCTAAAAAACCGGATACTTGGAGATTTGAGCCGTCTACTTTTGGGGGAAATATGGTAAGTAGAGGGAGTGAAAACCTGAAATTACCTAAAAGACACAATTGGCAAGCCGTCTACTTTAACATCCTAGCCGTCAACTGTAAAACTTAATGAGAACCCTGCAAACCTTGACAACAGTCCAAACCTAAATGTTCAAAAAATTCCTCACAAACTAAAAATGAAGTGGTAACATGAAATACCAGTAACATGACTTACAAATATCAAACATTTTTCAAGATGCACAAATCATGATGTAACAATTTCTTTTGTATTTAATTTACATTTAGTTTACAAGAGCAAAGGTCAGGTTGTATTGATTTTTGTAAGTTCAGGACTTTATATCATGTTGCCTAGCAAAAGTTTTTATTATCTTACAGGACTCACACAGTCTTGAAAAGTCCTTGAATTCCATTTTTCCTTGAAAGGTGCTTAAATTTCTGTGCAGGTCCTTGGAAAGTCCTTGGATTTTCTTCAACTTTAAATGACAAATGTTTTTCAAGATGCAGAAATCATGATGTAATTTGTTTTGTATTATAGTAACATTTAGTTCACAAAGGGAGAGGTCAGGTTGTATTTTGTAAATTCATGACTTAATTATAATGTTGCCTAGCAAATTTTTTTATTATCTTACAGGGTTCGCACAGTCTTGAAAAGTCCTTGAATTTTGGGGAAGTCCTAGAAAAGTCCTTGAATTCCATTTTTCCTTGAAAAATCTGTAAATTTCTGTGCAATAAGTCCTTGAATAATATTCAACCTTAAATGTGGTGGCTGGAAAGTGTGTTTTGATGCTTTTTGGTTGTCCAATTAATCATAGCTCAGAGAATGTAAAGGTTATTAACATAAAGTGCTCTATGTTTTATGCAATAATTAACTATCACTTTAAGACAAGTGAACTGAAAAATGTAGAGAAGTTGGTGAAGCAAACAGTACAAGCCTTTTAACGTCTTTGAATAGACTGGGAATGTGTATTTTTGTACAATCTGTGAAATGATATTCCTAGTAGGTGGTCCTTGAAAATCTAATGTGGTCCTTGAAAAGTCCTTGATAAATGGTTGCATTTTTTTGTATGAACCATGTCTTAGCTGTTATAAAAGCTGTCTTGTTGCAGCCATTAAATGCCACATGTGTACATACATTAATAAAGCCTGTAGCAGGACATTAATTTTTTGGTTGTAGTCTGACTTTGCATCAATGGAATAATGTGTACATAAAACATTTATTCTTATTACTCTGATGGCAGCAATCCTTACTTAATAAAAATGAAAAGAGACAAAGTCAAAGAAAGAGCATAATTGCAATAATGGTGTACTTTGTAACAAAATTGCATGTCAAATGTAACCCTGTTTTTTTTTTGTTTTTTTTTTTTTTGCAGCTCTTCATTTTTACAGGCGAGCTGTCCAGCTTGTGCCAGACATAGAGTCAAGGATGATAGATTTCACCAATAATTTAATGCAAGGTAAAAGTTAAGGGGGACCACTGTGCAAGAGTTTTTTTGTTTTTTTTTTTGTTTTTAATTTTAGTTTTAGTTTCTTTTCTTTCCTTGTTTTCTTTTTATACTTAAGTTTAAATTTAAAATTTAACATTTGGTATTTTTTTATGATTTTGTAGATGAGGAAGATAGTGATAATGAAACTGACTTTACATATAATGTGGTCAAGGAAAACCAAGAGTAAGCCATCTGTAAATTTTATTTTATTCTCTTGAGTAAATTGTAAGGGCTGTCCAATGTATTCTACTATTGGGTATCTTTTTTCAAACATGTCTCGGCATCAGTTAAATTCCAAAGATAAAAGGTCCAGTTTTGTTGCTTGCAAGGATGGACATGGATTGAAACTTACAAAAATTGGGCCAGCTTTTTCAAGTTTTAATGCTAAACCAAATCACCAAAAAAAATCCAAATCACCAAAAGATTATTTTGGTTATAAGACCTGGTTGAACTGTTTAAGGGCAACAATACCCCCAGAGAAGGAAAATTCTTGTGAACATTTTTGAAAGTGAACTAAACCTAAAGTTTTAGAAAACTTGAAAAGGTCATGGAAAAAGTCTTGAAATTTGAAGAGCTCAAAAGAGTACGAACCCTGTGCAGAGTGTTATAAGAAAAATTGAATTATGCAGCAAAATAAAAAAGAAGAAGTTGAAAGTTAGTGTCAGCTACAGGAACTATGTTTTACATGTTTTTCTTTTTTGGTTCAATTTTGCAGCACTTGCTATTTAACAGACCTGACCAAGAAGTTTAATTCTCTGTCTGTAACAGGAATTTGTCAGCCACAATATGAAACTAGGGTAAGGTAACTATACATGTATAGGTGCTAAATAACTGCCTACATGTATACAATATACTCATCAGAACAGAACAGAATTTGCATCATCTCATGGAAAATGTTTACAATGTAAATGTCAGGTTAAACTTATACAATTGTATTACCATATTTATTCACTTATAAGGCACACCATTTTTTATGAGAAAATAATAATTATACTTGTTCGATCGAAATCTGCTGAAAACTCGGGGTGCGTCTTATAACCGAGTATTTTTGCTCAACAAAATATAACTTTCCAAATTTCCCGATTTATTATTGCTAAACTGAAATGTGGATGTAAAAAAAAAAACCGGTAAATGAAAAAAAAAAGACAAACAATGTTGATCATTGACTTTTTCTGATTTGTTGGTTCTGAAAAGAACTGTTTATTTGAATGCTCGGCTGAGCTCAGCTACTCGTCGTTCTCTGCTTCGCTGTCCATCTCAAACTCGTTGTCGACTGGCTCTTCTGCGTCTTCAGCGTCTTCTTCCTCGTCGTCCCAAACTGCATCATCTTCGGTTCCATCGAGAGCATTGTTGATGCCACAGGACTTGAACGATCTCACTATCAAATCAACTGGGATCTCGCTCCATGCTCGATCAATCCAATGCAACACCATCTCTTTACTGGGCGCTCGCTTCTTTCCGGAAGGCGTGTAGGTGAACGGGCCGTTAACCATCCAGGCTTCGTACTGCGCACGGACCTTTGCTTTGAATGGCTTGTTTATGCACTTATCCAAGGGCTGGAGAGCGGGAGTGAGGCCACCGGGAAATGACGGCAACATCGACGTTTCGTCTTTCAAGGAGAGCTTTCACTGAATCCGTTAAATGGGCGCGGAAGGAATCCCCAACGAGAAGTCCTCGATGCTCATGTGTAAAACGAAGATTCTTCCGAATCCACTCCTTGGTTCCTATAAGTTAGAAGAAAAAAAACTCTCATTAGACTTCAGTTAAAGACATTGCTTCTAATGAGTGTTACAAATAGTGAGTATTAAACATAAACAAAAAGCCGATCGAGGTGAAGCGAAGCAACAGCACCCACTTGAAATATTTGACTCAACAACAAATTTAACAAACTACAAATGCTAAGAGCGATCATGCTGAAAAGCACGTGCTTAAAATGATTGACGTAAGAAACAATCAAACAAATTCCTAACCTCGCTCCCACGAAATGAGGCAAACTTGACTACAAATCGTTCGAAGAAATTGTCACGGCCGCAATTACTTTACTCCGAAAATGATTGCGAAAAAAGAACTAACCTTCTTCGTCCATCCAGGCCTTCTTGTGTACAGAAACTTGCATTCTCCTCGGCACCTCGATTTGTAGCTGACGAACGCCTTTTGTTTTGAGAATGAAAGCATCGTAATTAGTAACTTTTGGAAGTAAATTGTTGTAAGTACAGCGAACCTGGTCAACAAATTTTCTGTAATTCTGGGTGCGTCTTATAACAGGGTACTTAGGTGAAATTTTCATTGTCCCAACTTCTCACAATCGTCTTCGAAAGTTTAGGGTGCGTCTTATAACCGAGTGCGCCTTATAAGTGAATAAATACGGTATTTTAACTAATAAGCCAATTAATCAGGGTTGTCAAAATCACCGCCTACTTGGTTAGTATCAGCCAGCTACTCTGCTTGGCATTTCCTTACGGATGGCATTTTTTACGCGGGATGACATAGTCAGCCAGCATCATAAATTCGGTAACGCATTCCTTTTGTATTTTTCTTGGGAGTCAAAAAGTTGCCTTGTTTTTTTTAACTTTCCCATATCCCGTTCCCGTCTTGAAAAATTGTGTGATTTTTATTGGCTGCAACTTCAAATAACACTCAAGTCACATTGGATTGCACAAGCAGAAAACAGATACTGCATCAGCAAAGGAGGGAAAAGTAAGCTTACTGCGTAGAGGAGGACACAGCCAGCTGTGCTCGATGTTGGTTTCTTGTGACTTCGTAGCTGGCAAGGCCACTTTACGGCCTAAAGTGAATGTCCCGCTGGTTAAGAAACTCTTGAGGTCAACTTGTATGTAGCATGTCTGTCAAAAAGCTTTTTTGTGTCTCCTGTGTCCTCTGTGTCCCTTTGTGTCCCCCTGTGTCCCTTGTGTGCCATTGTGTTTCCTGTGTCTCATTGTGTCCTCTGTGTCCCTCTGTCTTCCCTTTGTCCCTTGTGTCCCCCTGTGTCCCTTGTGTCCCCCTGTGTCTCCTTGTGTCCCCCTGTGTCTCTTGTGTGCCCTTGTGTCTCCTGTGTCCCCATGTCTCTTGTTTCACCTGTGTCCCCTGTGTCATCTTGTATCCCGTGTCCTCTTTTGTACCTTGTGTCCTGTGTCTCTTGTGTACCCTTGTGTTCCCTGTGCCCCGTGTCCCCTTTTCTTCCGTGTACCTTGTGTCCCCCTTTGTCTCTTGTGTCCCCTTGTGTCCCCCAGTGTCCAGTGTGTCCCCTTGTTTCCCTTTTGCTCTGTTTTGTCCCCTGTGTCCCTTTTGTCCCCCTGTGTCCCCTTGTTTCCCCCTTTGTCCCTTGTGTCCCCCAGTGTTCCGTCATGGCCGTCATGTCCCCTTGCTTCCCCTTTGTCCCTTGTGTCCCTTTTGTCCTCTTGTGTCCCCTGTGTCTCCTTGTGTCCCCCTGTCCCCTGTGTTCCCTTGTGTCTTCTGTGTCCCTTGTGTCTGTTGTGTCCCCTCTGTCCCCTTGTTTCCCCCTTTGTCCCTTGTGTCCTCCAGTGTTCCGTCATGGCCATCATGTCCCCTTGTTTCCCCTTTGTCCCTTGTGTCCCCTGTGTCTCTATGTGTCCGTTGTGTCCCCCTGTCCCCTGTGTTCACTTGTGTCTTCTGTGTTTCCTTGTGTCTTCTGTGTCCCTAGTGTTCCCTGTGTCCCTTTGTGTCCCCTGTGTTCCCTTGTGTCTGTTGTGTCCCCTCTGTCCCATGTGTCCGCTGTGTCCCTTGTATCCCCTGAAGTATTGCACGAAAACTTTTATGGGTTTCATTGCTTTCATATGACATCATGCAGGTTTTTTTTTTTTTCACATGCGTAGGAGGTCATAGGATATGATTTTTAATGAAAGTAAAAAATCAAAACACAAAGAAAGTTCTGCTTGACTTATTTAGAAAATAATTTGTTTAATTTGTAATAATCAACTATCAGTTCACTGATTTCTTAATTTGGGCAACCAACTTGGAGGTTTGGGCACCCCAGCTAAAATGTTTGGGTGCCTGATGGGCTCCTCAAAAATTTTATTTGGGTGCCCATCTTTTAGGCGTGGGCACCCCAGCTGAAATGCTTGGGAGCCCTTTTTTCTCCCTGAAAATTTTCCTACATGCACTGTACCTGCAGTGGCCACAGTGATGTCTAATCTTATGTTTCGATTGTTTTCTTTTAGATGACACACATCTCTGCCATTCCTCTTGAACTCATTGTTTATATATTTAAGTGGGTTGTCTCCTCAGAACTGGATATGAAATCACTTGAGCAACTGGCAAGGGTAAAGTTTTACAGCCAAATGAGGCTACAGAACTGTATGAAGCCCTTGTTATTCAAACATGACATAGTGCTATCAACTGGATATTAAAACTAACCAGCAGATAAGTATAGAGAGGAGAACTCATACATCATGTTGCCATGGTAGCAAAATTTTTGGATGACAACAAACCAATAAAGTCACTTAAAAGTCTATCCGCACTATTTCAAATTTCACCAATCTTATTCAATTTCATTTAATTTGGCAAATCTTGCCGAAATTTTCTTTTTGACCGTATCTATCATTATCTAATTTAATAAAACAGAAAGCGACAATTTTTGTGTTTTGTTCCCCTACTTCATAAAGCAGGCTTGTGAAATTAGGAAGTTTCATGTCATAGTGGTGCAATGGCAGCAAAGAAATGTACAAAATAGCGTGATGCACGCACAAAGTTGTTGTTTGTTAATATAAACATATATTTTTTGCTGTTCTCTTTGCCGTCGTTGGTTTTGTTGGCATCCAGAAATAGTGGTACCATGGTAATGTGTTGTCACACTCCTCCTCTCTATTAAGGAAACCAAACATTTGGAGTTAAGAAGAGGACAGAGATAAACTTATCCAGTCGAGAGCATTATCCACCTTTTGAACAACTGGGGCCAACAGCTTTGTGGCCTGTTTACACATAGGCGAGGCCCCCAGCAGATAGGTGAGGTTATCATGTAAACGTGATCAAATTAAAATGAGAGATTATAAGTATAATAATAATAATAATAACATGTTTAAACAGGATGACCATTTCAGTTATAAAAAACTGCTATCAATGTGGGTCCTGTATAAAAATAAATAAATAGAAAGATGAAAACATTAATTATATACAAAACTAGGATACAGAACATAATTATAATCAATAACAAAAAATAAATAAATAAAAATAAAATTAAGAAAAATAAAGAAAATAAAAAAAGGTAGCCTCCTTATGAACAAAACTACATACAATCATTAAAAAAGGGTAGCCCCCTTATAAAAAAAGGCCCTCTTAGTCAACTCGAGATTGACTTTATCAATAGATAACCTATCCTTAGACCTAGTGTCATAGTCATGAATATCATAAGTTCACTGTTGAAAATAATCTGAGAAATAACTTGGAGCTTGACAGGTGACAGGTGGGTTACCCCACCAAAGTGGGTTACCTCACCAACCTGGGGTCCCCCACCTCCATGTAAACAGGCCCTTAATAGCCTATGTGTTATGACATTTTTCCTCATTGTTGTGACCATAATTACCCATGTATAAGTCAAACCAGATAAGTTGCTCCTCCTTTTTTGAAGCTTCGCTGGGTTTTTGACATTTTGGTCATTAGTAAGGTTAAAATGAATGCACAGAAGATCATCACAGTTGAAGACACAAACTACAATTGATCTTTCTTGAATTTATTTCTTCATTCTGTGGTTCATGAAATTCATATAAAAATATTTATATAGGGTTTAATTGCCTGCTCTGTAAAAATGACTATTTTTTTTTTCTTTCTTGTTATAACCAAATTGGCAATTTATTATAATTGTTGTTGTTTCTCTTTTTTTACTGTGGTGGATAAAAGTGCAAGTCCGTTTTTGCTGTCTACACCCAAACACCTTTTTATTACTCTGGCAGGTTTGTAAAGGCTTCAGTGCTTGTGCTAGAGATCCCGAGATATGGAAACTGGCATGTAAAAGGTACATTTCCTAAATTATTGACGCGCCAGTTATATATTTACTTGATTATAGAGCCTGCTCCAGATTATAACCAGTACGCACTATGTCTTTGTCTGTGTACATGTATAAAGTAAGTCCAAAGTCCATTTCTATTGCCCTTGTAGTGCTAGGGAAAACACTTGACCTTCAGGGCTGAGAAAACCAGGTTCCATTGCCATTTTTTTTTAAGGAATTAATAGATTCATCTCTTTTTCCTTTTAAGCCGAACAATTTAATGACGCTCTCTTAGCGGGGGGCCTCTTGAATATTATAATATGTGTATAATATAATAATATATCTTCAAAATGATTTTATTTAACATTAAATAAATCATTTTGAAGATAATTAGATTAAAAGAAATAATTTTTTTAGAAGTTAGTTACTTTTAGTCAAGATCCAAGTTTGATTGATACTCGGTGGTACGGTGCAAGCTTTTCATTTTGAGGACTTTGCTAACCTTGAACTTTTCTTTCGCGTAAAAAATTATTTTAAAAAAGTACATTAAATGTCAAGATTGATAAAAATGGGAACTATAATAGACATGTGACTCCTTGATTTAACCAAGGAGTCAGACCAAGGGCACATTGAAATAGGGTAAAAGTTTTCTCAAGTTACCTCTATATTACAAGTTGCTGTGTGTTTGCATGTCCTCTTTCTTTAATAATCACAATTATTTTTAGGTTGTGGGGGGTAAACTGTGGCAGTGCTGCTCATTGGAATGGCTGCTGGAGACTGATGTACATCAAACGTCCACATGTTCTATTTGTCGGTACGTAATGATCTCAACAATAAGATGGTTTTACTCCAATCCTTGGTGTGAAATGAATGGATTACAGCAGCTGTAGTTGCTTTGAATTTACAGGAGTCTACATAAGCAAAACATCATATGTGAAGCAAGGAGAAAGGTCCCTGGATTGCTACTATCGGCCATTTCATGTGGTGGAATACTACCGTTACATGAGGTTTTTTAGTGATGGTACAGTTGTCCTTCACACAAGTGCTGATGAACCTACCATAGCTATTCAAAGACTCAAGGTCAAGCTTGCTGGCGGCAACTCTTCGGTTTCTGTGGGGCATTACAGGTTAAATGGGGACAAGGTTTGTTTCTCCTTTCTTTTTGAGGATTGATGCTGCTACTCTTACATTAGAACTCCCGTTTAGTAAATAGTTTATTTATGAAGATAATGTGAACTGCGAAAAAAATTGCAAGTGGTAATTGCAATTTAAGCAGTAAGGTCAGTAAGGTTGTAGGAAACCTTGTCAGGTCACTGCACTCTAAGGGAAATTTTATTGTTTGTAGTAGCTAAAAGAGTTATGGAATTTTGAAAACGAATGCCAGTGGTAACCATGGTGGAGGAACCATGTTCAAGGAAAGATCTTAATATAGGAATAACCTCATGGTGATCCTCCTTCAGGTGTCATACTTGTAAACAGTGTGTGTATGTAACCTGTTAAGGTGGCTGAACACAGTTTTGTGGGCGGTCAGCGGCAACTCGCGTGACGGCGAGTGTTTTAACTCAGACAAACAAACATGGTGGCGAAAAAGTAATGGTAAAAAAAGACGATTTCTCAAAATCTGCTCATTAAAATTTTGTGATATTTGGAGGAATTTTTATTTTTTTCGTATTTTAGATAACAAGAACTTTAAAATGGAAGTTGAACAGACGATTTTTGTGACACATTTAATAATTACAGTACAATTATATTATTGATTATCTAAAAACCCCTCTGTTAAAATTTGGTCAAATAAGTTTCAAATGGTTATGATTAATTATAGTAAGTTATGTGCAAGTTTATAGGAAAATCTAATGAGTGAATTTTCTGTAAACTGAGCAAAAGTGAAATTTTAAGGTTGTATTCAATCGTTCATGTTGCCATGGAAACTACGAAAATGTCAAATTTTACCTGTCAATCAAAATCTTTCATCAGTATATTTTTCATATGCCAAGTTTCAGCTTGTGAGCTGCGACCCTTCTCTTGCTATAATTTGGCAAATGACATATACTCACAAACTGCCAAAACTGTGTTCAGCCACCTTAATTTTGACCCGCAACAGTTAACATCTCACATCATCACTTTCAACAATTAATATCGGAAGTTATGATTGTTTGGGGCCATGCAGTGTGGTTATAGGTCTAATCAATAAAGATGTAGTTAATATATGTGGAAGATCCTGAAATTTGAAGTTGGGAATTTTAGGTGACCATTGTTGTGAATAAAAAGATGGCTACGGAAAGCAACAAAGGACGCAGAGCAAGAGGGCCTCCCCCTTTGATCAGTGAGCAGATATTTCACATGGTATGTGGTCTTAGTCTGATTTCACCTTATAACATCTAGCGGATTCCTGAAAACATACCTGCCCAGTTTTTTGCATCCATTAGGGCCGAAAATCACACTCACAAAAGGGAAGGAAAGGAAAAATAGAAAGAGTGAGGAACACAAGAGAAAAAATGCAATGGTTATTGGTTACTCTGGGGATAGATATTGAACAAAAAATAAATATCAATAAATAAACTGCTTCACGGAAAGGGTCTATTTGGCAGCATTGTTTTCAAAAATTGAGCTAGGAAAAAATCATGTTTATAAATAATTAATTTTGTGGACATTTTTTTTTTAAATTTTGGTCTTAAGATCTACAGTGTAAAGCTCTTTCATAACTTTTTAACTATTTTCAATGATCTTGTAAAGCATCTTTGACCTTTAAGGATATTGGTGCTATATGGATATTATTATTTTTATTATTATTATTTATTATCATAAATAAATAGTGATAATATATTGTCACCAATTATGATTAATATGCTTAAAATTAGGTATTAAAAGTAACCCAGGTTATTGCAGATTCTGATTTGGTTACCATGAACTATTATGTCAATTTATTACAAGTGTAATGATGTTTTTGTAGGAACTACAGATCCAAAGCACTAGACATAATAAACACCACAATCAGTTGACCTGGCTTTACTACAGCATCAGCACAAAGTACAGGTATATCTGAGATTCTTTAAATTACCAGTTGATGGTGACAGTTCATAAAGGATTTATAGCTTCACCTTCAATTTTTTCTTATACTTTCAGGTCATCTGGTCAGACCATCTGCTCACAGCTGGACTTGAACGACCAGTTTCCACCTCTCTACTTTTCTGTTGTCAAGAGTATCAGCAACAATGCATTTGCTCCATTACAATAGAGAGAATATATAGGGACATCAAAGTTTCTTTGGGTCTCAGCAAGTGTCAGTAAAACAATTTTATTAAGTAAAGAGCAACAAACACTACACACCAACTTATTGCTAGTATACCGTATTTACCCGTGTATAATGTGCACTTTTTTCCCCTGAAATCGATGTAATGAAACAAGCAGAGGTACAATAAAACAAGAAGTTTTTCACCAGAATGGAGAAGCAAAGTATTCAAGTTTATTTTCTCAAAATATAAGCATACAAGAGCAATATTAGGCTTTAATACAACCTGTACTGTATTCTCCACATATTGGTTTCTTTTCTCAATTGATTTTAGAATACAGTTTTTTGTGCAAGATTTCATGTGGCTAATATGCAGTACCTATTCACATTTTTTTAATTCTTGTAGTGCACATTGTTTAATGTTGAACATTAAATTAATATACAGTATAGTCAACAATTTTTTTTTTCAAACTGACATTTTTAAGCATCCATTTATACATGTTAGTGTTTGTAGGTTTTGTTTTGTTTTGCATTTTGTTTTTTTAATTTTCCCCAAGTGCATTCGACTGTTCACAGTGCCCCATTTTTCCTTAAGATCGCCAGGATCGAGCACTTACCAGTACGAGCGGCCATGTACCGAGGGGGTGGTTGTCGCCCTTAACGCAAATCTTGATGATGTTATGAAAAAATATGGGAATGTGAACAGCCTACATGCGTATGAATGCCTTTAATTTGTCAACAATGGTGTGAATTCACACCATATGCCCCAGTGATCACTGGGAAACCTACGGCACCCAGGCAGTCTTTCCATTCCCACAAGCTCAAATCGAGTTGTTGTCAAAGTATGCAGTCCCTGACCAGGCCTTACAAACATCCTGTCAAATCTGACTTTAGGCTTTTTGGGGTATGGCCATTCAAGATTGTCATTCATCCGCATGTCCCATGTAAACTCTGCCTCTTCAGGTCTCCCACACTGTTCCCAAGCATCTACTATACCGCTTGGTAGTCCTCCAATGGCTGACACCTCTGTGTCACGCAGGTTTGTGTCACCACCAAACACAACAGTGGCTTCCCCTGGTTGGTTGGTTATGCATGCCAAGACTTGCGCAAGCTGTCTTTTGCGTTCATCTTTACATTTCACTGTACTTTCAAGATGTGAAGTCATTAGAATTATTTCAGTTTTGTCCCTAAATATTGCGGGTTGACAAAGCAAGTGGCGTCCCATTTGACTTGACGAGAAATGTGTGCACTGATGGTTACTTGTTGGTTTGAAGGAAGAGTTCTTTAGTAGCATTATGTTAAAATATGCTCCATGTGTTGGTCCACTCTTGCACAAGTACCTTAAAATGAAAAGATTAACAGAAAGTTATTATTTAAACCAGACATTACTCCCGCGGGCCTGTTTCTTGAAAGGCCCAGCAACTTTTCAGTGCCTAAAGAAAACTTTAAAATCAAACCTGTTGAACAGTAGCACAGTTCCCAGCTTACAAACCAGGCAATTTTGCTCCATTAACTAACAGTTTCATTGTATCACTTTCAAATTATTGAAACTTTGATCTTGAACGCAAACACAACAAACATAAAACAGCTTTTCAGACCTGAAAAGTTACCAGGACTTTAGAGAAATGTGCCTCAAGGGCATCATGTGAGCATGAGTATTCTTTCACACACTGTTTTCAAACACCTCTTCTATATTTTCAGGACTGTTTGTTCAGTGAAGGAAGAGGATTTACATGTATATGTTGTAGTTAATTTTTTATCTCAGGTAATTTTTGTTTTTCTTTTGTTATTGGGTATGGTAATGTATGCTAATGAGTTGAAACAAAAGAAAAAGAAAAATTACCTAAGTTAAAAAAATAACTACAACAAATACACTTTTGCATAAAGTGAGGGATTACACATAGGAATATAAGGTTATCCACCTACCCTGGACATTTTGACTGGTAAATGGTGAAAGTCTGTGGGATGACTTCTTGTAAGAACACTGCATCAGGTTTTCTGCTGTTGATGATATGGCAAACGTTTCTTGTTCTCTCCACAATATTTCTTTCATCCAGACCATCAACATTCCATGACAAAATAGTCAAGTTTGGGTTACTCTGTTCAGCTTCACGTTCTCTGTGGAGTAAATCAAAATTCAACTCCCCATAGTAAATTTATGACTTTTCAAATGCTGAGAATTCAAGTTTAGAATGAAAGTGGTCATATGCTACATTTGTATTAAAGAGTGGTCACAATATGAGAATTTACCCACATAACTATTCAAAACTTGGAATCACCTGGATCCTGGCATCTGTATTTCAAACAAATGGGAGGGAACACGTATAACGTGTGTCAGGGGGTGTGGAAGGGTGTGTGTGGGAGGGAAGGAGGTGTACTTGGGGTGGCTGTGGGGGGGTGGGGGGTATGTGCTGTCCAGGCTCCACTGGGACCACATCTTTTATTCAAATAAAAGCTTTTTTTACTCGAAGTCAAGGCAGATGTAATATTATAAGCACACCATTTTATTTGATGGCTGATATTGTGATACATTTAGAAAATCCTATCAACACATAGGGCTACGTTAAAAACCAGGAAGATGTAGGAGAGAATCTAGAGGAGCTTTGAGAATTTGATGCTAGTTCAATCTGTACACCTAGGCTGAAATGAAAATAAGGGTGTCACATCCATGCATGAATTATAAAGTAAATTTAAGCAGTCACCAAAACCTGAGTTTTGTCAGCACTTGAGCAACAGACAACCACAAGACCAAAATGAAAACCCTGCAGTTAGTGAACTGGAGTACACCACCTAAGCTCATAATAATTATGCATAACTTCAAGAATATCAACTTACTTGTTTGATGAACCCATGGATAAAGCTGATACATCATCATCACACACCTTAAAACCACATCAATATAACTATATCAAAGAGAGTGTTGTATGGAAAGGACATAGCAATAAGACATTGGAAGCATTTGGAAAAATTGGTAAATTAACAAGGCCCTGTCGGAGAGAATTCCCCCAAGCGACATGGATTTGAAACATGGACATAAGATAGACAAAGTACAGATAAATGGGACAATAAATTGGATTAAAACTGCAGAAGTGAAGACAACTTCAAAATTAAAACATTTAAGTGAAGAACCAGCTTAGGTAATCCTCAAAATGTCTTGAACAAAAGGTTTTGAAATTCAGACTAACAAATTAGTGAAATGCATAATTCCCCTGAACAGAAGTAATTAAGGTAGTCCCTAAATCTCAAGTTGCTTAAACCTGTTTTAAGAAAATTAACCATTCAAAGGAAGTCCCCGGTCAAAAATACTTACCATTATTGGATTATCCCTGTTTCCTTCACGGCTACCACAATTTGCTTGGTCAAGAAACATATTTACCGCTGACTGAAAAAAAAATACATTCCTGTAAAGTAGTTTTTGTAAGGACTTCGGGTTAGGCACGTGTTGAAATCCTTACCCATTTTCAAAGTAAATATATATAATTAATTTCTAATCCACACCAATCCAAAACACCAAAATTTTTCCGGTCAAAGCCCTATAATTAAAACCTCTCGTAAAAGACCACCTCTCATGCACAAGCATCCACAGCCACTTTTTGGCCAGATGGTTTATAGTTCCCCACTGTTGTTAACCTCTAGTAAGTGGTTAGTTGAAGCATGGTTTGGTCTGTTTGTGCGCTGAAAGTTTTACGCTGCTAAGAGTATACAATGAACTTTCATAGCCCTATCAAGAACATCTGCATGGGAGGCTACCACAAATGCAGTGAAACCCAGTCTAGATTTTCTTCTAGAGGCTAAATACTCCTGCTGCACCCTCAGTGGCTCACCTATACCCAAATATCGGTTGAGTGCAAGAGGGGTATTTTACAGAACGTCAAATGTCGAATGGCTCTGAAGTTTGGTGATTAGGGTTAGGAAACTGAGTGAACTGACGCCAGATTAGTTTAATGCACCAGTCAGTGTTAAAGCCCAGGGTAGTGGGGCCGGCATCCCTGGGGCATTTGACAGTATTTCCTTTCCTATGAGTGGGGAATAATAAAAGATTTGATGTAACACAATATCCCGAGGGTGGGGGAGTTTGACAAAATCTTGCAAGAGCGTGGAACCTAGCCTCAGCGTGCCATCCTGAAACATTACCCAGAGTTCATTGGGATTGCTGTTTCTGGAAGTTCCTTCATGTCCAGGTATGTTTGTTACCCACTCATTGACTATTAAAACACCGTTAAAAGTTGCTTGATTATGGGAGAAATGCCTCTGTACAAAGTGTGGGACATAACTAGACAAAAAAATACTGTGGGAGTGATAAGGAAATAATGCATTGTAATTTATATCATCTTAAATCAAACAAAATGTACCCCAGGGATCATTCATTTCCCCCTGGGTAAAGAATGTGACATGTAAATGGCCTAAAATGTCAAATCCCCCTGGGTATGCCCTGGGGGCTTACACGTAATACTGCCCCTTTGGCATAACACATGACTTCACCCTGGCTTTTATTAAGCTTGAAACGAAGCACACTCGAAGTACAAACGATGAAAAGCTTTCATGCACTTTGCTAAAATGACAGTTTAAAGTCAAATAAATACCTGCACATTCCAACCTGACTGCTGTAGAAAGAGCATTGCTACAGTGTCTTCAGCACCCGTTACAGCCATGAACTGTTCAACCAAATCGGTGATTTCAAACTCCATGGATGCCATATTGAAGCTTTACGGTCTGTTCGTGTTCTGTTTGTTGACGCTCGTACGGAGCTCTCTCCGTTCTTTCACACACAGGATTCACAGGTCAAACGCAGCCTCGTCGACAGCCTCCTCAGAATGGCGCGAAAAAAGTGTAACCTAGCCACATATCTGTAGCGCGAGTAACGCCTGTTCAATTTTTACCACTGAGTTTTCTACGAAGAGACGATTGCTGTCTTCGGCGATATTCAAAGGAAAGGCTTTTTGTAATCTTCCGCTTAGCATTTGGTTATCTTAGCAAAGAAAGTGTTGTTGCAAACCTCAACGATGCAGTAAAGTAACGATTCGGTAGAATAATACTTTTGCGTTAGTGAGATAGAACAGGAGTAAATCGACTGAAGATATGCAAGTCATTTCGGGACTTGAACTGAAATGAATGAATAAAGAAATGAAAACTTTTACCTTATCCCCCGATCTGTTATTTGTTTATTTATTTTTAGTGGCAATCAAATGCAAAATCTGTCCGTGTATATTTCGGCTTGTGATGTAACGTTCTTGGATTGCCTGAAATCCTTTCTACACATGAAGGATATTCATTCTACATTCTCTTAATTTATTTTTCTTACTAGTTTAATTATATTCTAGTTTAATATTGTACATGATTGCCACTTGTCTAGGTATCTATGATTGTTTTATTTTTATTGTTATTATCATTTCTTATTTATTGTGAATTTAGGTAGCCCTTCAGTGAGGGAAGTTGTTTCCCGTTTAGGGCTTTCCAGTCAATACTAAGTGTGTATTTTGTATTGGCAAACTATTAAAGGTCATGGCGCAGATGATGATTTCTCAAGATCTTGAGACTGGTGTTTATGACTTTGCAGGATAAAGGTACTGATGTATCTCTATTGAGTTAAGTTTTCTAGAGGAGTATAAACTATCAAAACGTGCCGTAGATTGTGTGGGCCATTGCGCCTTCGAGTACGTGCCATTCAACTTTCTTTGTGCAATGGGGTGGGGGGCGGGGGAGAAGGGGCTCAGCATGAATGATTTTAAAAAAACCCACAAATACAGATCCCAGTCCCAGCACCTCCTACATACATTGAAAACACTTTTTAGGCTATCCAGAGTACTTTTAGATCTCTAGAAATGTATTCTAATCGGCCCTATAAAATTTGTATCTGTTTGGTGATCCTAGGGGAACTTGAGTCTTTTCAAAATTACAAGGGGTTTGAGTAATATTTTCCCGAAAAATTTAGATGCAATTTGTTGTTTCACGAAAGTGAGACATTTTCTGATTCCTCTCTCCATCACATTTTTGAATCTGATAATTTTAGGTTTCCTTTTTCCTACGAAATTTAGCCTACCTTGGGAAGTGTAATGTGAAAATTAATGTGAAAATCGTAGGGAATTTTTTAGATGAACTTCGAAAATTTTACATGAATTGAACGGTCATCTAGAAATTTTTAGCCGTCCTCAAGTACTAGAAAATTCTAGGCAATACTTGCTTCTCCGAACAGATGTTTTACAGAAAACAGTCGTTGGTTGCCCTTGCAATCCCAAGACTTGTATTCATCATTGTGGCATAGCATGAATTCTGTCATCTGTCATCAAATTTGAGATGTGCACATAAGCTCTCCAAGCCACCTTCCTTACTACCAACCATTCCCCTCCCCCTCCCCCCGAGAGCCTGCTCACTGGTCCAGAGGCGGTGCAGGCCTTGTTGACTCTTGACACATAGCGATCTTGAACTCGTAGTGTAGACTGTTAAGTATTTCATGTTTTTCCTTGCAATTTAATCAGAAATCTTTCCTCACTGTTCCACCTGTTTTGGGCCTAAACAAACTTTTGTTCTAACCCACTGAGCTTCGACTTGTCTTTTCTCTTCTCAAAGAGGTGAACTTTCGTTTGACAAAACAGGTTGTGGCTACGAATTATACATCGTGATAAAACGTCCCCCAATCATTCTACATGTATAGATAGTACCCTGTTCATTTGTTCATTCGCAATTACCGGGGTAAATTCTATCTTCGTGAGTCTTCTAAAAACAATATGCGAGAAAAACGATCGAGAACTTTAGTTTGAAAATGTTACTTGAGGTTACACTGAGTCCTTTTCTCCCGCGAGGTAAGACTTTTCGGCCTGTTTTGTAACGAGAAATAGTTGCGGGTCCGGGGGAAATTTATGATATTTGCAGCATAAAGGACTCACGACACAAGGCATCCGCTTCCTTTTGCGGAAGTTGCCTTCCCTATGGTGTGCACGTGTAAAAAGGCCTGGTTTCACGAGCTATTTTGTCGCGCTATAAGAGCTGCCATTTCAGGAGTGATTTCAGATCACTATTGTAAACCGACCAGTGGCGACTTAAAGTTATGGCGATTTCCTCGCAATTTCATGGAGATTTTGAACTTTTTATGTAGTTGTCACAATGTGTGATTCGCGTTTATCTGACTTTATCGAACTGTGTGGTCAAAGAATTTTCTTTCTTATTTATTTTTTAAAACGACAGTTTTCGCTTTACGCGCCACTTGATGCAAAAGGTTCTGAGAGCAGGTAACGCTGAAAATCCCCATTCTTGGCAATTCGCACGTGACATTTGTCTTTGGCGTAACGGAGCTATTAAAACGGTACTTGAACATGTCACATTTCTGTTTGAGAAATTCTCTCTTCCAAATGGTTCAATTGATTTCACATTTCATCCGAGAATTGAGTCATTCATGGTATCTATTCACCGAGTACACAGAAAGAAAAAACGCTTCTTTGGCAAAATCAATCGACTTTTAGTACCGTAAATCAAGTATATCAGAATGGCCATGCCTCCAGAGAACATTGAGGTTGTTTACATATTTGATGGAAAATAGATTGGTCTCGTTTTTTCTCACGTTTCATTCGCCTGAAGACTTAAGGAACTGCACAGGCTACAAATAGCCATCGATAAGTCATTCCCACATATAGGTACGATGTTTCGGTGGAAGCATTTAGCTCGTCAAAATCACTGACAGATCGGCTTGTACTTGATTAATTTTTCATGCCGTCAATTTATCGGTGTTTAATTGGTTTTCGTTTGAAAAGGTGGTAAAAAGTCATAAACAAGACAATCGTGGACAGATAAACAAACGTCTTCGGTGAAAGATGAAAAGTTACTTGCCAAGTTCGACTAAAACGATCTTTCGACCCTTTTAAAGGAAAATAATAAAAAATCCAAATGTCGATCATAGATTTGGCATTTACCTATTTGCTTGTGAGCCGAGAGCCTTTCCGAGGCCGTGATCTGATGTTTAAATTTGACCATGATCCGAAACTAAACCAAAACCCTTAGGACCTGCTTTAACATGACGTAATCTAAGTCGGCTACACACCACTGAGTTCCACACTAAACGGTTGGTCGAAAGTTTTCCGGTTGTTAACTCCGAGAAAATAGCAACAAAAATCTAGATGCCTCACTAATTCGGCTTATTAAGCCGTTGGTATACTTTCTCCGCCTTGTTTCCTCAGGCAGACCGTTTCACCCCCTTTTCCATTTCAGTAACTTTAATGGTGGTCATCGAATAGCAATCACCATGAAGAAATGCATACAGTCCACTTTTCAGCTATAAGACCCAAGATAGCCTTAACGTTGGTAATACTAGTGCTTCTGCAGTTAGGTGGTATGTATCGCTTGCATTCCTTGGAAAGAACAAAGTATTGATTAAGACGTGTAAACATCGCTAACCGTTTCTTTCCGTTACAGGTGTCTCGCCAAGTTTTGACTTCTCCGGATCTTCGTACACCTGCACAACAAATGGCAAAAACATAACTTACGCGTTTCGCTCTGAGCCATACTGGCATGAAAAACGCTGGAGTGGAAACCCGCGCTTCATCAGCGCGTTTACAACGTTCCACGGTTGCGTCTCGCGCTGTTGTTTTCTGAAATGGTGCAAACACGCTCTCGTTTCACGGGGTGCTTGTTTCGGCTCATATTGCAAGGATCGTTTGTGTTCGTATGGAAATCCACGGACCATAAGGCTAAACTCGGAATATCAAAGAAAAACACTCATTCAAAACCGTCTGCGAGGTAAGATATGTCAACTTAGTATCCTTTATTTAATTTGCTCTTTGTTCTATCGATGCGCACCGGGAAGCCTAGCAATTTAATCGAAGCTTAATTTTAAACTGAAGAAAAACTGCAGGTATTTTTATTATTAAGGGATAGGGTCATGTAGGTTTTTATTTCTCAACAACTTTTTGTGACTTTGATCTTTTTTAAAGCGTTGGGACAGAAAAGTTTAATTTCCATTTGATCTTTTAAGTTTAGTCAGAATTTGGCAGGCATACCTAATATGATCTAAGCGTAGTGGTATGAACTAAGCTTAAAAGAAGGAATAAAAAAGAAGAATACCTTTGAATTCCACGAACTTTTAGGTTCCTTCCAAAGGTTTTGAAAAATTTACATATTCTTTCGCCGTCTTGGGCCTGTTGTTTTTTTGGCTAAAATTGTAAATGGTTGCTTTTAATTAATCACTTTGACTTGCGTTTTGCATTGATGATTACATAACGCGTTAATACTATTTCATAACGCAGTTACAGATCTTTTGAACACAAAAACCAATGTAAGCTCGCTGCTTTTAATCCATCCTATTTGACCACCTATGGCCTTGTCCGGTCCGGCGGTGGTATGAGGCAGCTCTTCCCAAGCTTTCGCTCGAGACAAAACAATCGTATTGGATTTACTAACGAGGTGGCCGAATTTAGTTCTCATATTCCTATAATTAATTAAGAAGACTTGTCAAGTACTTATAATTTTTCAAAGTCTGTGGACGAGATCCTATGAAATGACCACTCAAATGAAACCTCTGCCGCTATACATAACTGTTTAGTTTATTTTTATTTTCTTTTTCCCTGATTCGCAAAGTGTTGTATGTTGTCTTCTTTTTTAATCTTTGTTCTATCTGCTTTTTGAAGGTAACAGAGTATTCTCCAAGGCGGAGTTTTATTGTAATTTTGTTTAAATGGAGATGTCAACCACGGGCTTAACATACTGAAAAACTGAAAAGGTCATGCTTAGCGAGAACTTGTATTCGTTTTTTTGTTGGTGCTTGAGTACAGAATTAAGAGTGAGGGTCGCTTTACACTTTAACCTGTAGAGAGTTCAGAAAAACCTATGAATTTGATCGTGACTAATAACAATCTTTCCACCTCTCATCTTTGCTACCTCTAACACAATTGAAAGGTTGGCAAAAAGTTCCAGCCAGCTTTTTAGGTAGCTTCAGCAACCACGACTTCGACGGCATCGAAAACTTCACTGAAAGCTGAATTCGCCCTGTTTTAGGCTGTGTTCTCACTATACCAGATAGTTTTTGCGCCGGCACAAAACCGATACAGGACAGAGTTTCTGTTCACACATATGAACGGAGGTTTGGGCGCGATTTCTGTAACGGAGCGAAGCTGCACTGCGCCGATCTCTAAGTGGAGAGGCACATATCAGATAAGTGTTCACACTATACCAAAGTCGGTATAGCATGCGAGCAAGCACTCCTATTTAGGCGTGCAAAGCGAGTCGCGCGAGAACGCGTGCCTCTCGCGCGTCTACTTTTTTTCACTTTTCGCCAAATGGAGAGCTTGCTCGCAGGCTACTCCGATGTGAACATAGCCTTAATTTCGTCACGTTCATTCCATCTCGCGCAATTTGTCAAATGCTGGAATGATTTAGGAGTTCAATTCTTGATGACTGCATCTAAGTTCAGAAAGAAAGAGAAAAGAAAATTGTTTTGCAGTGTTTGCTTCCACCATAACTCGTGAAATTGGGAAGTCGTGTCTTAGACGGCAAAAAGTGCAATGTTGCTGTTTTGCTTTTCAAACCCGTGGCTTTTTTAGTTCTCTTTGCCGTGGCTGTCGTCGTTCCTTAAGCCCCCTATTCGATATTTTGCCAGTAGAATTTTGAATTTTTTTTAATCTTGATTTTGGGTTCTTGCGAGTTACCAAGGCGTTAAATAATTGTGAGAGCACTACTGCTTTGGTTGAGAGAACAGCTGTTCCAGTTTGGGCATTTTAATGAAGCTTGTAGCGTGAAGTTTTGCGAGACATTTTTTTACTTTACACTTGACCGGAAAATTCAGCTAGGTCAAGCGTCCTGCGGCTTTGAATAATAAAACAGGTTAAACCCCCATTTTATTTTTTTGATGTTTTTGTTGGGTTTTTTTTTTCCTGACCGAAAGGTCTTTAAAATTTTGGGTAAGAGTAACCAGTCTCTTGTTTCGCATATCAAGCCGATTTTAGAATGTGTGCATTGGCCAAACGCTATAAAGCTTAGGACTGTTCGCCCTATTTTTCCGCTTCCCCAGCTCCCACCCTCGATGGAAATTAATAGAACTCAAAAATAAAACTTATCGCTTCATTGGTCATTTTGACGGGAAGCGTGAGACTTCATAGTGTTAAGGACTCTGTCGCTTTTTTTTATTATTAGAATTTCGAGGTCGAAGACGACTACGAGGGCGAAATTTAACTAATTTAATAAGTTAAATTGTTTTCGCGTTTTCTCAAAAATAGACACGCTGGAAAGCTTCTTTGTACCTTTTTCACCAGAAATGTTAGTGCGGTTATTTTTATTGAAGGAGGTAAGCGCCCTTCACGATCACAACATGATAAAACTTCTAACATTAGATAGCTTTTTCCCGTCACTACAACATTTTCGCTAAAACCCGTTGTAGAATGACGACGCCTATCACTTTTTCCCGCCAAAATGACGCGGGTTCACGCACGTCCACTACATATCTTTCTCGTAGTCTCTCTCATCTTGGAATCTAAAAGTCTATTGAGGCTGCGCGGGAAACTGAGTCCCACAGTGAAGTTTTACACAACACCTTCCCATTTTCAAGCGCATCACGGCTCAAAACAGGGGCACCCAACGAGAATATAGTTCAAAACCACTTAAACATAGCATTGTCAAACGTATTTTAGTATTTAAACGGTAGATATAGGCATATTTTTATCCCCTAAAAGTTCTTCATCTGTTCGGATTTCCTAGCTGAAAGTCTAGTGATCCGAAAATTATAGGGATCAAAGTTACTTTTCGAAAATTTCAGCCAGGAAGAAGGCTCCCGAAAAATCTAGGTGACCTAGGTATAATGGCAATTATACCATTTTTTAGAGGTTCGAAAATCTTAGGAGAAGCAGGCAAAAAAGAAATTTTTCAACTAATGTTCCGAAAAGTTTAGATCTCAAATCGTCTTCTGAACAGATATTTTCCAACAATTGACGTTGGGTGCCCCTGTCAAAATAGCAAATTGCTTACGGTGAATGTTTAGTTACCATCGAAAACATTTCAAGCAAACATTTCATTTAATTTTAGCAAACAAGGAAAACATTTCCTTTTTGGAAAGAATAAGCTAGTTATATTACAAATACAGCCGTCGCGTTGATTTGTATCGCATATCGTTTGAAGAGCAGACAAGTGAAGAGTCTTCACCCTCATTAACTGTTGTTCTAATGAGGACAAATGAATGTTAACTGATATTTGTTGTCATCTCTCAGATGCTGTCAGGCCTCGAGTTGGTGTCAACGCGTGTAAAAACAGCGCCATTGTTTTCAACGCTACCCTCTCAAATGGTTTTCAGTCTGGGGAGTTCATGGATCATGGAGACCTGGGTCTTATGTCTGCATGCCAGGCTCTATGCTGTCGATCATACAAGTGTGACGTGGCATTTATGGCGGGAAAACGTTGTTTCTCAGTCCGTTGTCATAGCGAGGAGCAGTGCCAGTGGATGCCGGCAAAAGACAACAAGTTCATTCTGCAGCTTTCTTACATATCTGGTGTCCGCAGTGTTCCAAACAAGGGTAAGCCTATCAATCGTCGTGCTCGTTGTTAAACATTTAAACACTTGTGTTCTGTTTCGCTGTCTTAAAGGTGAGATTACCTAGGGACATAACGTGTATAAGAAGTAATACGCATTCCGAGACACCTGATCGTCGTATCTGCGGTTGTTGAATTCTGCACATAAGCCAACGAAATAGATTTGTTTATTTCTTGGACTAGTAAAGCCCTTAATACCGTGGATAGCCTGCGTAGCCTGCGTAGCTGGCGGTATTGTGTAGTAGCCGAGTGAGATTTGGCGGCGGAGCCGTTGCAATATAGTCGAGTGAGATTTGACCTCGTCACTACTACCGTTTTTTGGAACACAGCTCCGCCGCCAAAACATTAATCTCACACCCACACAATACCGCCAGCTACGCAGGCTATACCATGGGCCGGGTTGTTGAAAGTTGGGTTAAGTAAACCCTGGATTAGCACGAAAGTTAAATTCGTATTTGAAAGCTTAACTGGCAAATTAACTTAAATTCTTTTTGTTTGCAAATTGATGATTGGATGCTCTAAAAATGATACAAAACACTTTCCGAGAATATGCTTTTGAAAAAAAGAAAAGGAAACCCGGATTAAATTTCAACCCAGGTTAGCGCTAATCGGCCTTCGAACAACTGGATTGATGTCAATAGCGTGACTATGTCTATAGGAAGTCGTAGAAGTCCTAAGAAGTCAATAACGCATTATAAAATGAGTTAAATAGGCTTATCTGCCCAGCGTCTGAGTGCTGAGTGTAGGAAAACAACTGGCCTGCGTTTAACAGGGGCAAAACAAATTTAGGGCCCAAACAAGAACAGACCACGAGGATGGAGGACACGCGCGACGTATGACGTTTTCTCTCTCGTACGCATCTTGCGCTCTATCTTTTTAATGCGCCTGTCACTCAACTGTCCCGCAACTGATATTTCGAGAGAGCTATAGTACATGCAGGTACAAATGGAAAAACAGTTTCGGCTTCTGATGAGAAAAGTAATCCTCCCACAAAATGATTTCCCGCGGGTAAAAGCCGTGTAGGGGCTCTTAAAGGTCTAGAAATAAGATCTTCAAGAGTTGAGCTTGAGATAACTGATTTTTTTATTTTGTTGTTGATTGTATTTTTGAAGCAGTTCAAGAGAAGGTACGTCAACCGTCAGATGTTGTTTTGAAAGTTGAAGCAGACGCTAGACCCATTAAGATTCACGAACTAGGCCAAAGAAAAAATATGTTTACAGTGCCACACAATCCGCAGAAGAATAGTCAGGAAAAGACTGCACCAGTGTTGTCACACATCTCAACTCCAGCTCTATCAGCTAATTCCTCGAACAGCGTTACACACAAGTCTGCGTCAACTGCATCACGCACTTTCAGAAAACCCCGTCGTTTTGAGTCAAAATCGACAGTGTTCCCATTTCCTACAAAACGCGTGACGTCGAACATCGTTTCATCTGCGTCAGGCAATCCTCAGAAGAGCAAGGGGTTGAAAGCAAAACCCACTCCAATTCCTTACCTGCAGAAAGGTCTTAGTCACGATTTTACTCCTACCCAAACGCATAATGGTAAGAAACAAGTCGAAAGATCATTGAAACAGGCTGACACCCCAAGCATACAGACGAGAAAACAGCCCAAACAGCCATTACCTCATACCCACAGGAAAGCGTCAGAAGAAAATCGACTCACAAAAACTACACAGGGACACCATCTTTATATAGGTGCGAGCAGAATGGGTACCAGTATTGAAACAACACTTTTCTCGTCAAGCTTTCCACGCGCATCGAACAGTCGTGCCTTTTCTAAAAATAAAACAGCTTTTTTGGCGAAAGTTAACTCGAGAACGCTCAAGACTGCGTTTGCAAGCTCAGAGGTAAAGTCAGATCATTCATCGTCGCATAGCACGGAACATATAACGCATCTCCTAGCTGCGTTACAACCAAGCCCCTCCTTATCTTCGCCGATTTATATAAGACGCCAATCAAAAGTTGTTACAACCGCCAATGATGGAGGTCAAGGCAATAATCATCACATCAGTCCTTTTCAAGCTGCATCTAAATCATACGATAAAGAGTATTGCAAAGGAAGTCAAATATCAAGAGGTTTTTCTCCTCCAAGTGGGAAAGCAATCGCCCTTGGACCTGTCAATGACATGCGCACTTGTATTCACTTAAGCTGCGACGTGGGTGGTGACGTTGCGTTCATGCGTAGTATGCAGTGCTTTGTGATCACGTGCGACAGCAAGAGCACTTGTCAGCCACGGGAACTCAAAACTGGCAATACTAGCTACAATTTTGGATCACAGGTGGCCTTTCTAAGAGAGAGATTTAAAACTGACGAAGGTAAGTTGAGAAGTGTTTCACTCCTTAGATTATGGTATAAATTTAGAAAAAGCAACTTTAAAAGATTAAAATTTATCTTAAGAGGTTCAGTTTTTTTACCGCACTTGACGGTATTCTTAGCTGACATAACTGACAGAAACCCCTTCGAATATTGTTGACTGACTTCAATTAGCTTTGTTTCAAAATTAAAGCTTAAATAAGACGCTGTCTTTAGCAGGATAATGAATACATGTCAAATTAAATACTGGATGTTAAACTAAACAAATGATATTTTTCATCTACTTTAACATTAAACAACGTCAATATACTAAAAGAACTGGAGAACATTTTTTTAACTCTAAAATCGCAGCTCGCTTTCACGTTTAAAAAGTTAAAAATACCGTGGTACAAATCTAATACATGCAACCAAATTCTCCAGTTAAACGTGTAATTAACACGTCGTTAAGTGTTAAGGAGACCCGGGGGGTACTTCCTTATGAGAGGCTAATGGGGATGTGCGCTGGATGGGGTCGCATTTTCCCGACTGGATTGAATATAATCGGTTCGCATTTTCAATGGAGTTACTAGAATGGGATCGCACATTTTCTGATTTTTTAGGGTAAGACAGTACTTCATATTTACGGTTAGCAAACGTACCAGAATGTTTGTACTGTAGATGAAAAGTAAAGTGTTCTTCATTCAATCTAAAAACTAGAAAGTGACAAAGGTGGGATTGCGAAAATTACATATTTTCTCCAAAAGTGACTAAGATCGGGTCTATAATTGACCAAAGAATAGGCTATAATGGGATAGGGGCTCTGAAAGGCCAGCTGTACATACTTAGCAAAAAGTAACCCAAGTATCCCCCCCCCCCCCCCCCCCGTGTAAGGAGAACTGTGATCTTAAACCAATAACCTGCTTTGAAATTCTTGTCATCCGTTTATTGGTCTTCACCTAAAACTACCAGCGATACCTTCTGTGTTTTTGACCTAGCTTGCACGTCTGAGGTCAGTATCGTAAATAGGTTACCAGTAACGTTTCAAATATTTTCGAACGCAAGTGTTAGAAATGCATGGCCCAGTGATTTGATTTGTATCCGGAGGTATATAATACTTCTTACGGATATTGGAATGGTCCTGCTCATAAGGTAAAACGTATTTCGTGAAGCTCTTATGAAAGTATTTCGCTGCCTATTTTTTCGATTTTATTTTTTTTCTCAAAATTTAAACACGGTGGTAGATTTTTGACTACCGTACAAAATATTTCTGTTGGGTCTAGTGTATTGACGTTGGTCTTTTGACTAATTACTGTATTATAATTGTCCTTTTAATTTTAAATATGTCAAGCTAAGCATCAAATATCATTACCGTGAAAAGCAAATGAAAGGTTCAACCAGTCGCCTCACCGTTTCATGTTCATTTTGCTGCGATCTTATATCTTAATTTGACTTAGTTCGCTTAAATTCTCTTCTGCCAGGGTTGTTATCATTATTGTGTATAGTTTATTAGTTTTCTTTCCAATCTCTGTTTGATGGCTAGTTACTGCGGCTTTAACTAACCCTTCTAATGCTTTCGATATTCGCTCTAGGTAAATCATGTAGATAATTAACCTGCGTTTAACCTGTCATTGGATCAACGGATATGACATGTGAAACCTGATGCCTCCTTCGTTCTAATTCTTAACCGCCTGCTTATATTGGTCGCGTTCTATCGAGGAACCATATCTGGAATAACAATCAATGAAGTTTAGAGTAGAAATCACTTGTTTAAGAGAATCTGCACTCTTTCAAGTCCATTTCCGGTTGACACATAATTTTCTTAAGAACGAAGCGATCTAAAACATTGTTGGAAAACATTTATTGCTGTTTCTTATTACACAGTAAGTCTGGTCGTTAATTTAAGTCCAGATAGACATTTTTTTTTTGCTTGTTTTGCTTGTTTTATTACTCAGGAAATTGGAAAAACCACCCTCGTGAATCCAACACGTTCAAAGATGAAACGGTTAATAACTCCTGGACAAAGAAAGCTTCTAGTACAACGGCGCAATTTTCGTCAAGCACCTTTCTATCACCATTGTCCCTTGTCGCCCCAAAACACCTGTCACCTGAGAAGTCTTCAAGAACTGTGGTGCCTACATCTGTACCCTCTCTGCCCAATGCAGATGTCTCCTCAGAACATTCAGGTTTATATGAACTGTCATCCCAGAAAGTCATCAAGTCAAGGCAACAAGTTACTTATTTCCCGATGCCCTCGACAACCGCGTCTCGTCAACAGGACCTGGCGACCATGTTGGAGGATTTGACTGGACTCAACAGGCGTCCACTTTCTCCGAACCCATCTTCGCTTTCTTTGAAGAGACAAACGCAGAGTGTTAAACAGGACAAAGAAGGTAAATCCGCGCCGTACGACACTCTTTTAAATTCCTTTTTGCGTCAAAATACAAAATGCAGGAAAATCTCTCAATTTGATATTGTCGAGTACTCGAAAATAGGTTGTATATTTTGTGGACGTGTTGCTGAAAAGGTATTTTTCGAATGGCCACACCAAAGAACTTGTCTAATTTGTTATCGTAACAGGCCATTAAAAATCCATTCTGGTCAGTCGCCAGGTTTTGGCCGTTTTTCTGGTTCTTATATTTTCTTCCTTGGGCGTAAAGAGAATAAGCATATCAAATGCAAGAAGGATTATTTTATTTGATATCCAGAACAACGAAGTTGGTTGAACAACTGTGAGGCAGCCGGTTTTTTTTAATGTGGTGGTGATAGATATCAGAAAGAACACTTTTTCAGCTATTTGATAAAGCTTTTCAAATGATTATTAATTCCTGAAAAATTTCAAACTCTTACGATAGTTAGGATCGTTTAAGCAGTAGCACTCATTTCCTTTGATACCTCATTTCCTTTGATACCTCAATTATAAATGAGGTTTACGGCATTTGTTCCGACTTTTTCCTGAATGTTATATTTGATGAGTGGTAAGAGTAGCCGGAGTAACATTTTAGAGGGAAAACCAAAAAGTCAATTTCAGTTCCCCCCAAAATTAAGAACTTACTCTTATTTTGGTTATTAAGCCGTTCAAAAAATTGTGAATAACTTATTGGGCAATACAAAAGAATTAATGTTTTATATGATTGCTGTTAAAACTGGTTTTAGCTTGGCCGAAAAATTCAACACTTAAAGATTATTGTAAGAGAGACGAGATCCACAAAAAAAAGCTTTTGAAGCTGTTCAATGAAATAACAGTTCGTGATTTGCCCAGCCTTAAGCCACCAAATGGTGCAAAACGCCACCAAGCACATTTGCTTGTTGTAAGCAATATTAAGAGACCATTGTCCTTGGTTTCTCGGCTTTTTGAGCAATTAGGTATTCTACTTAACCTCCAAAATCCTTCTGTGTGTTTTTTTTGGCAAGAAGCCATTACTTTTTCGTTTTCTTTTGCAAAGTGTAGCTATTGTTGTTTAAACCGTGCAGGGCCTGCTTAGTTTGATTAAGCCGTAGAGAAATCATCAGAGTGAACAAATAGTGTCTTTTTATTTTCGGGATCTCTCTTAGAAAAAAACTAAAACTGCCCAAATTATAGCCGAAAAAAGAAGGCACACATTTTGAAATTTCAAATAAAAGAAGTGAAAGTTCCCGCGGTATAATTTCAAGTAATTCCAGGACGTTGAAGTTAAATGACGCCATAACCTTTGTGTTGTCAAATTTAGCTGGTTTTCTTAATTCTAAGCTTAATCGGTCGAGATTATAAAGAAAGACACCTTTATCTCCGTTAGCTCAAATGTATTGCCAGTGCGTCTTCGGGGACTTGTTGCCGCGCAAATTTAAGCTGAACGAAAATTAGAGTAGTTTCTCTTCGTCCCTTTAAAGGTAAAACTACTTGACGCCAGTCTACAGATCAACCTAACTGACCTCTAGACATTGTGCTGAATTCTATTTTACTAGATGCGAAACGTCCAAAGGCGAGAAGTGAAGCTCGTGGCCCTGCCCTCGCACTGCCCGCGTGCCAATATAGTCGCGTGTATCACAACTACTCCCTGCTTTATGGCCGAAAGGCGGGAAATTTTACTGATCAGGGTAAAGTCAAAGATATGAACGAATGCCTTCGAGTATGCTGCAAGAATGTGACCTGTACGATGGCGTTAATGCTAGAACATAACTGCTACTCCGTGGCCTGTGTCGGCAGGTTTTGCCAGACTGTTCCAGTAAAGCCTCTTGACTTCAAACCCAGCATAGCTCATGTCATCAGGCGAAAAGGTAAGTACGTATAAAGAAAATGAAAAGATCCCGGAGGTAACCATCTTCTAATCCCGAGAAAAACAGTTAATTTTGTTTCCTCAAAGTCTCCCGAGGCTGAGCCGCCGAGAGAAATATTTAGATTCGGGTAGAACAAAATTAACAAGTTTTCAAAGGTGGTCAGAGTACGCTATGGCTCTCACCATCTGAATTCATGGATTTTGCAATGTTACCCGCCTGCTACTTTTGAGAGGAATATTTTTTTTATTGATAGATATCATGTGACCTCGTAGTAACCAATGAGAGGGCGAGCTGTTGGGAAAATATTTCTACCATTATCAGGGCAAGACATGTCGTTTGACTTCTAATTTATGCGACAAAAACTCGGGGAATATTTTAAGGCGATATACTTTTTAACGACTCTCATGAGCACGCTAACAAACATTTGTTTGGTTTTATCTTATTCCGACAGTTTTTTCGGATGTGGCCATGCACCTTCCACCCATACAACCCAACTCTTCTCGTCGTCCTCCGGGAGCAGTCTCTTACAATGTTACGCTACACCAGCACCAGGCTCCTCCCGGAGCGAATGAGGGAGAGGCTGGGGACAACATATTGGCCAACAAACCCGGGAAAAACCAGAAGAACGAATTGGATGAGAGAAGCCAAAACGAGACCCAAGACAATTACGAATCTTCGAAGTTTCCTTACAATGTATACCAAATGTCTGGTGGGGACAAATCGATGAATGTTACAGAGAAATCAGCCGTCTTTTTCCTTCACGAGTTCGATCGATTAGATACTTTGCTTAATCTGTCACTGATTTACAGAAAACGAGCCCTTGACATCTCAAGGTACCTAATCGACATTGGGAAAGCCACCATTGAAACTGGCACGAGAATGATACAGGTTCACATCAAGAGCGAGACACAAAGCGAAAGAGACCGAAATGCGGTTAGAATCGGGCGACGCCTCATATTTGCTGGTGAGAGAATTCTTTCTAGAGGGGAAAAAGTCCTCAAGGCAGTTACGAGTTCAAAAGTCAGGAAAACCACCACAACAGAAAAAACAAAAATTCCGAGTCCAAAATTGTCCGACCTGCAAGTCGTGACCCCAGTGATTAAAATGATCCCACTGTGTAGTCATGGTCCTTCATACCACGGGGTTACTCTCCTGGGTGGTATTCGGGCGGCTCATTTTGTCGGTCAAGGAAAAGTTGACAGTATGCAAGCGTGCATCAAAAAGTGTTGTGCAAATCAAGAGTGTGATTTGGCGTTCATGGTTAAGGAGGACTGCTATTCAGTTATTTGCTATCACAAGAAACTGTGTCGCAGCGTGCGTGCAAAGCATGCTAAGAAGTACCAGCCACGCATTGTACGAATTTGGAGGGGTTCAAGTAAAAAAAGAGATAAGGTGACTTATCGCCACAAGTCTATTCCAAGAGAGAATTTAATAAAAGGGGCACAGAACAAGGAAAGCGTCTCTGGTACATCAAGAACAAATCAAACATTACAAATGCAACAGAAACAGAAAATGACTTTACTTAGCCATCGGGAAAAGGAAAGTGTGACAGGAGCGACTGCAACATTCCTGAGTAATTCACTGTTACACAATGTTGCGGAATCGGCAGGAAAGAATAAGCCACCTGAGACACAGAAACAGAAACAAAATGCTTTAAAGAAGCATTCATTGAAGGCCGTTTCCAGTAGTTATTCTTCACATTATGCGAATATTTTCTTGGGCGATAAAGCTAGTTTTGGCCTAAAACAAAAGTCTCGAAAGTCCGCAAAAATCAAGAAGAAAACCACAGGAACTGTGAACTTAAGCAAATCTCCCATAAAAATGCACAAAGCAAAACTTACTCTACACATACACCCTGATCTTCATAACAGCCAAAGTTCCTGCCCTCACTCTCATGTCGATTACAACGTGGGGCTTAAACACGGGTTGAAAACTGGCCACTTTGTATATATTGGAGAACTGTTGGATATAAAGGCGTGTCTCAAGATCTGTTGCCATGATCCAGTCTGTGATATTGCCTTTATGCTAGACCAGTCATGCTACACGGTTAATTGTGCGAATGACTCTGTGTGTAAAAGTGTGCCTTATTATCAACACAAGTTCTCTACAAAAGCTGTATTTGTGACCAGACGGTTCAACAAACGTTTGTCTGAGAATGTCGCTACTCGCAATACGTTAAACTCTACACGGGTTTCCTCAAGGGATGTGTCCACAGAAAAGATGATCATGTCGAGTAGTGTTACCATAACAACTAAACCTGACTTTAACTACCACACCTCTACAAGTAAAACTTCAAGAACTTCCTCATTACAGCGTGGCGTTGCCACGGCAAGTGTCTCCCGCCAGAAAGAATATATCGACCTGAAACACCTTAAGAATCAAGGAATATCGACTGGTGAAGAAAACTTTCTTAACACGGAGATCAGCCTCAAGAAAAGAATTAAAAGCCACGGTAGCGAATCTGTCGAGCTAAACAGCTTACAGCCAGGGGAAAATGAGGACATTAAAATAGATTTTAATGAAGGGTCAGAGCTTATGCCCAGGAAAACATATTTCGTGAAAAATGAAAGCAAGAATGAAGACTTGCAAGAAGTAAACGTCACAATCCAACTTCCGAATTATCATAACATGAAAGGTGAGTCTACCGACCCACTGTTGGGCCAGAATGAGACACATAGTGGCAAAGACCTCCATTCGTTGAAAGAAAAAGAAAGTACGGAAAGTAAACACAAAGTGCAAGACGGGCAATTTAAAGAATATTTACCATCAGTATTGAACCCGACGTCGCTTCTGAATCAATTGAATCATAACAATTTTCCTCAGGGTGAACCAGATTATTATTATGAATCACTCCCGTCTGATGGAGGCTCTGTGGAAAATAGTGGATCATCGAAAGGCATAGCTGAGCAGAGTGTAAGCTCGCACCCTGATACAAGCAGTAGTACCGCCTTTGCAAGTGGAGTCGATATAGCATATCCAGGTTCTCACAAAGACGTCAAACACCTCACTCCAAGTGGGTCGGACATTCCTTTGACGTCACGAGAATGTTCTACTACTGAAACGTACTACAATGTAACTCTTCGAGGTGGTCTGAAAGCGGGACTTTTCACTTTTGCTGGCATAGTTTCATCGCAGCAAGAGTGCGTGACTAGTTGTTGTATGGCCAAAGGCTGTGACTTATCGTTCACGGTCTTGGATAGATGCTTCTTAGTTGACTGTTATGACGCTGATTTATGTGATTTCATTGCGGCTCGAAATATTGATAAGTTTCGTCCTGTGATAACATATATAAATTTGACACTTATAGATACCCTGCAAGCCAAGTCGCTGCGAAACAGTCCTGTTCAGAATTGGCCGTTAAAAACTGAAGTTTCTCATATGAACATCAATCAGCCTTACAATCAAGAGGAACAAAGAATTGGTATTTCTGATGCCCTTGTGGAGAGGAAGAATAAGACAATGTCTGGTAATAAGTATTTAAAAGATAACCGAAATGCCAGCCTTCCTACAGCACTCAGCCAATCGAAGTGCTCTTTCAGTGCAACGTTTCACAATGTTTCTTTCCGACTCGGCCGACAAGCTGGTACATTCATTAATCTAGGAGTCACCGACGATATACACGAATGTGCGCATTTGTGCTGTGAAACTCTGAACTGCAACATCGCTTTTATGATATCCCAGGACTGCTTTTCAGTACACTGTCGTAGTAATGAAACGTGTGAAACATTTGCTGTCCATGGTTCTAAGTTCAAACCTAGGTTAGTGATGGTGCAAAGATCTGGCGTCAAAAAAGAGAGCACAACAAGATCAAGACATCTTCCAAAAACTTCTCTGTTGACTCCATCCGCTTCTAAGTGGAATAAGTTCGCATTATCAGTGGCAGCTTCGCAGTCACCAACTGAGTCGCGTAATTTTGCGATGTCATCAGTTGATGCACTAAGCACGGTCTCATCCTTAGCGAACAATGTCTTCCCAACTGATGCTCCAGATACATCACTTCAGAATGATACTGCTAAACTCGACACTTCGCCTCCTTCAGATACCCTTCCTTTAGACTTTGTGGAGGTAAAAGCCAACGGCTCAGAATTCTGGTGGCAGTACTACAATCCGAAAGACAAACATTTGACAACTTCACGCTTTGAAACGGTATCCCCAGATATCAGTGTCGATAATAGCAGCTTAACAAACAGCCTGGTAAACGATGCATCATTTCCCAGTTCAAATACACCAGACGAATCACCAGTTAAAAATGTTAAATCTTTTATCGCAAAAATAGATCCGACGGAGGACAGTCTTCCAGAAAAGACACATGCTGAAGAGGATAACAGTTTAACAGGGGCAAACTTCATCATAACATCACCTAAAATTAGCACTTTAGCCAACTCCGCATCGTCGCAGGTCGTTCACGTTAGTCATTCTCAGATTTCGAGCTTCCAAGTAATATTACCAATTTTTAGCAGCCAAACGTATCCGTTTGCTTCAAAGAGCGTTGGAAAAAGACCTCCACTTGGACAATTTGGTAAAGATCGGCAGAGTCTTTGCAACAGCACAACAGTTCTAAGTGGAGTAACGTTAAAAGGAGGATATTATGCTGGTATATTTTCGAGATTAGACAATGCAACAAGCATGAAAGAATGCGTCTCAGAATGCTGCAATATGCTAGGCTGTAATATTGCCTTTATGGTTGCTAAAGTATGTTACGCTGTGCAATGCTTCAGCGATAAGAAGTGCTTGAGTGTAAGGGCGCACTCTGCAAATAAGTACCATCCGCGAATGGCACGAATTCGTCATTTTGATAGTGCATCATTAGATGCATTCAAAGGCGTGAACAGTAACAGACTCCGATGCGTTTTGGACGATATCATTGATTCAAAGTACAAAGTTCAAGATGGATCTATCTTTGCGCATTCCTTGTCGCATGATTTGGGTGAATGTGCAAAGCTTTGTTGTCAAACGAGCGGCTGTGAGGTTGCTTTGCAAGGTAATGACAACTGCTATTCGTTGAACTGTTTTGGTAACAATAAATGCCCTAAGATGCTCCTGACAAATTCTTCCCAAACTGTAGCTGTGGTAAAAGATTTGATTAAGCCAGATAATATTTCAGCACACTCCTTCTCTAAAGCTTGCGATTTTAGCCCGGTGCTCCGTGAGGTTGTTTTACGTGGTGGATCGCATTCCGGAAAGTTCAAGTACTTGATAGAAGTTGACGACATGGCTACTTGCATAGAAGAATGCTGCAGGCATAAAGTGTGTGACGTGGCTCTCATGTTGAAAGACAACTGCTTCTTAGTGTCCTGTCACAATGAGAAACTATGTGACGCGATCCCGTCACATCCCTCAGAATATCATCCACAGATAGCGTACAAGATAAAACATGGTTCCCGTCGACATATTGGTAAGCAGACTACTGTACTCTTACTTAAACTATTTCTCTATTAAAAGGAAGCCGTCACCGCTCCTGAGGGAAGATTAAAGAGTTATCCCGATAATAAAGTAGCCTGAGAAAACAGCCGACATTTCGCAACGCCACCACTGGTTTCCCCGAGAAATGACGTCTGAGGAACGAATGTAGAAATTCCATACTGATGACGTGCCACTAGCCAGGTAAATTTGCCTCAATCAATCAGAGGCACTAGCTAGATCTGGGTACTGACACGTCATCATTAAAATAATGGGGACTTTAAGATCCAACGACGCGACGGCCACGAGAACGTCGCTTAAAAAAGTGTATTTGCGTTCTTTCAGTCTTTATAGGGATTATTCGTACCCAATTACTTTGTCAAATGCAGGCGAACCCTCCTGAAGCTGAATTTCAAGGGACCATATCCAAGCTCAGAAAGAGAAATAAAATTTCGTCGTTGCTTGTTTACGCCCTCCATAAAACACGAAATTAGGCATTTTCACGTCGTAGGCGTGCAAAAACGGGAACGAAATGAACAAAAAAAGTGTGATGCACGTGCAAAGCTGTTGTTTTGCTTATTAAACCTATTGTTTTTTGACGTTCTCGTCGCCGTCCGCGTCGTTAGATCTTAAAGTCCCTAATAGATCCAACGACGCGACGACAACAAGAAGGTCGATTGAAAAGTGAATTTGCGTTCTTCCTTCTTTATCGCGATTATTCCTACCTCCTTACTTTGTCAAATGTAAGCGAAGGGACCATATCCAAGTTCAGAAAGAGATAAAATTTCATCGTTGCTTGTTTGCGTTCTCCGTGAAACGCCAAGTTAGGCATTTTCACGTCGTAGTCGTGCAAAAACGGCAAAGAAATGTATATGTGTGTCCGACAGCTGTTCGGGTTTGTGCAACAAAAACGGTAACGTCGTCGAACATGTGTTCTTTATAAAAAGAAAAATTTTTTGCAGGACTGCACATGTAACTGTAGTTATAGTAAAAAGCAGAAATGAAAAACCACGGCCATCGACGTTTACCTCTCGTGAAGCATGAGTAATTGATCTAGAATATGTTTATATTTTTTTTATTCTTTGATTCTTTATTTTTGTTTTGTAGTTGACCCCAAGCCACACAAGGACGATTCAGGTTCAGCTTCCAAAAGACTACACCTTAAAGCTTCTGGAAACAGAGACGCGGAAACAGCGACCTTCACTATGGGTAGGTTCTTTCCGGTCAGCTCCGTCAGAGTTGAAAACATCAATTCAAATGTTAGTGGGTTTGTTGATATAGCAAATGATAGCAAAGCTGACGAGGAGATGACCTCAAATGATACTGTGCTGGTCTCAAACGAAACGGAGACGGACATATTTGCTAACGAGACGACGCCACAATACGTCTTGATGTCGCAGCCCTTATTGACCTTGAACGATTCTAGATCCCACTTTGGACGATCATCCACATTTGCATACGCGGACACCAACATGGCTGTCAGGAAAGCGAAGCTCCTTTTCCAAATTTCAAAGAAAAAAGAGGTCTCTGTGATTACTCCTGAGACCCCGTTCTTCTCCAATTCCCAGAGCGTACCTTCAAGTTTACAGTTGCCAGCTGGAAGCTCTAAACATTTGCACGGAATTTTTGTCAGTGCTTCAAACACGATTTTACCCAATAACCTTGTTGAATTAACAAGTGCGCCTGTCAGCTTTCCTTTGCAATCGGAAGCTCTTCAACACACGGGAGTATCATTAAGCACCACTTTACGAGATTCTCAAGACCTATTGACACCTATGGCTCAGCTAGAACCAACACCCAGCATCTTATCTACTACAAAGGAGACGTTTATGACAGACTCTGGTAACCTCGGACTAATGTCAGCATTCGAGGTACCCACTTCTTTCCTTATTCTAAATTCGGCAACAGTGCAGCAATACGGCGTGGAAGCCAGCTTCGTTTTATCCGGTGACCTGAAGTCATCAATATCAGACCTCTATGCAAGATTTGAAACTCTGCAGTTTACAATCAAACAGTCACAAGCGTCGGATGATAACCTCATTGAACGCACTCCCACTTTAGATACTACGATGCTTAAACACGGACTCATATCTACGCCAGTAGAGCTTCATCTTGCGGAAAGTACGCATAGATCACACGGAGTACTAGACATTACTCCTGAAACGCTAACGTTACCGTCTGCCAAGATTCAAGGCTATGCAAATGAAATGTCGACCCTGGTAGAATTGACAGATGTACAGTCAATTAGGGCTACACCCCATGGAACAGATGCCTTTACTTCTCCGTTGCTTTCCAGGTCTATTCCACTACCTAGCTTTGAATCTCAAACAACTACTACTAAATTGCCAGAGGAAGACATGCATAGTCAGTCATTTTCCAGAGAATGGAAAGGAGACAAGAGAACACCAGGTTTGGTGGTAGCTGCTGTAAAACTTTACAGTTCTGAAGCGTTACCATTTCCAATAGCGGAATCCATAAAAATTTACAGTTCTCTAACAGCTGCCAATGATCTTAGCAGAGATTTCCTGCCGTCCTCAGAAACTTTAGTCATCCAACCCACCAAAACCACCATGCCAACGACTAGTAGCCTGACATTTAAAAGAAGCTACAATTCTTTGGAGTTTTCAGGACTTTACGAGGATGGTTTTACTTGGCGACCGTCTTCTCTGATCGAACCTTCACCTTTATTGAGTACGTACTTTGCCACTAGGGAAACCACCAAAATGACATTTTCTTCTGAGCAGACTACGCTGTCAACAAGGTCTTCTAAAATGGAAGTTGAGCGGGATCAAATCCCCTTCATTAACATCACACCAAGACCAATCGAGCTTCCTGATTCTTTCAGCATGGGCAATACAATATCCTCTGATTTGGAGTTTTCGGGACTTGACCAGGGTGGCTCTTCGTGGAGACCGGTTTCTGTGATTGAACCTTCGCCTTTACTAAGTTCGCACGTTGACACTAGGGAAACCACCACAATTACAACTTCTGAACAGACTACACTGTCAGCAAGGTCTAATATAGTGGAAGTTGAGCGGGATCAAATCCCCTTCATCAATATCACACCAAGACCAATCGACCCCTCTGATTCTGCCAGCATGGGCAAGGGAACATCCTCTGATTTCGAGTTTTCAGGACTTGACCAGGGAAGCTCTACGTGGAGACCTGTTTCTGTGATTGAACCCTCGCCTTTACTAAGTACGCACGTTGACACTAGGGAAACCACCAGAATTACAACTTCTGAGCAGACTACACTGTCAGCAATGTCTAATATATTGGAAGTTGAGCGGGATCAAATTCCCTTCATCAACATCACACCAAAACCAATCGAGCCCCCTGATTCTGCCAGCATGGGCAAGGCAGCATCCTTTGATTTGGAGTTTTCAGGACTTGCCCAGAGTGGCTCTACGTGGAGACCGGTTTCTGTGATTGAACCTTCACCTTTACTAAGTACGCACGTTGACACTAGGGAAACCACCAGAATTATAACTTCTGAGCAGACTACGCTGTCAGCAATGTCTAATATAGTGGAAGTTGAGCGGGATCAAATCCCCTTCATCAACATCACACCAACACCAATCGACCCCTCTGATTCTGCCAGCATGGGCAAGGGAACATCCTCTGATTTCGAGTTTTCAGGACTTGACCAGGGAAGCTCTACGTGGAGACCTGTTTCTGTGATTGAACCCTCGCCTTTACTAAGTTCGCACGTTGACACTAGGGAAACCACCAGAATTACAACTTCTGAGCAGACTACACTGTCAGCAATGTCTAATATAGTGGAAGTTGAGCGGGATCAAATTCCCTTCATCTTCATCAACATCACACCAAGACCAATCGAGCCCCCTGATTCTGCCAGCATGGGCGAGGCAACATCCTTTGATTTGGAGTTTTCAGGACTTGCCCAGAGTGGCTCTACGTGGAGACCGGTTTCTGTGATTGAACCTTCACCTTTACTAAGTACGCAAGTTGACACTAGGGAAACCACCAGAATTACAACTTCTAAGCAGACTGAGCTGTCAGCAAGGTCTAATATAGTGGAAGTTGAGCGGGATCAAATCCCCTTCATCAACATCACACCAAGACCTATTGAGCCCCCTGATTCTCTCAGTATAAGCAAAGCAACATCCTCTGATTTGGAGTTTTCAGGACTTGACCAGAGTGGCTCTACGTGGATACCGGTCTCTGTGATTGAACCTTCACCTTTACTAAGTACGCACGTTGACACTAGGGAAACCACCAGAATTACAGCTTCTGAGCAGACTACGCTGTCAGCAAGGTCTAATATAGTGGAAGTTGAGCGGGATCAAATCCCCTTCATCAATATCACACCAAGACCCATTGATCCCTTTGACTCTTTTAGCGTGGGCAAGGCAACATCCTCTCCTGGTGCTTACAGATCTAATGGGATGCAGTCAAGCGTGGCAAACTTCTCCGAACAGAATACCCAGTTGATGAATGCGTCCATATTGGATTCGGGAAGAAGTCACTTACCTGTCGTGACTCCAAAATTGCAAGGTCTTCCTAGCTTATCAGATGTTTATCCCTCAAAGACGATTTCTTTGACCTCCTTTTCTGATGCAAGCAACTTGAGTCTAGTGTATTCAACAAGCGCGAAGTTCTTTAACGACAACGGAGACATACAGGGCAATTCTAAGTCACAAAAGCGCAGGGGTGTAGATCGGGCTGTAAGATCAAGTGAGGTCGAGTTTTCAAGGTTTTCGGTCACTGCTCGTAGTAAAACACAATCCTTGACGCCTCCTTTCAAAGCAAGCAGATCCGGTGTAGTGCTTTCAACTGCCAAGAGCTTTCAGGCAAATGAGAGTTCACAGTTAAGGACACAAGTGGAACGGGATCCTATCGCCTTAGTGACACCAAAATTGGAAGAGCTGTCTAGTATGACCAATGCGTCATATAAAACCCGCAATGTAGTGAATTCAGGCATTTATAGTTCCTATAAACAGTATGCCCAGTTCACCAAGTCTTCCACAGTACAACAGAAAAGAGAAGAAGTCCCTGTTGGGAGTCCACCATCTATCAATAATTTTTATAGCTTGTCAGCTGACTTTTCGAGAGGGAAACCAAATCTCTCCTTCAGCAACCCTAGCGTGTTATATTCGACCGTCGCAACTTTTCCTTGGCAGAAAGCGAAGTCAATGACCGAGAATCCACCAGATCAAGTGTCGTCAGACTTTTTAAGATCAAACAGCGCCGCAAGCTTTAAAGTGTGGGTTCACAAAGAAAAACAGCAGGTTTCGGAAATAAATAGCGTTAGTATTGTAGTTCCAGAAATTCTGTCTTTTCCTAGTCCACAGTCGAACGGTCTTTTCATAACAACTACAGTGCCCATCACAACACCAGCAAAACAGGAATTCGCCAGCTGGACTAATTACTCATCTGACGAATTAAATTTGCCACCTTTCGCTTATGTTAACACCTCAGTATTGGAGCAAGCCACTGTTTTAACTTCAGCTGAGCCTTTTAAGGTACCAGAAGAAAGAGATAATATTCCCATTGTAAACCAAGGAATTGAACATTTTGCTAATTCATCGGAAATACTGATCACAAAGACACACTCTTCACCTCCATTTCTGCACACCGACAGCTATAATGTATGGGAGGGAAATGAATTAAGTTATTTGGCTGCCATGTCATCTACGAGCTCGATAGCAGAACAAAGTAATTTAGAAGTACCAAGCCCTTCGTTGACCTTCAAAACAAGGACGGGAGCTATTTCTTTTTACAGTGAGAACAAAAACGTTCCTTCAACCACAAGAGGGAGTGACCTTGGCAAATTAAATGACTCAAGAGGCCTAGTCCGAGCCAGTCCGAGTAAGTCCAGTCCAGTCCTGCAACAGATCAGTTTTCCAGCTATACCTACAAATGGCGCTTATTCACTGCCCTTGAAGATACTTTCAACTTCATTGCAAGATGATGCCACATCAGTACCTTGGGTGTTTGGAAATGCAACGTTGATGGCGTCAACGCGTTTTATTGGGGGTATTGCGGAACTGGAGCTGTCACCCACGATGACTAATTCCTCTATGATGACGCTCCTGTCCTTTAAACAGACTACCTCGCATACAATACCTTCAACTGGAACATCTACAAGGCCTTCCATGATATCTTCTTCTTCAGTAATTTCGGGTTTAGATCAAGCATCATTAGCCATATTAACGAGATTTTCAGAGGATGTGTCAGTTTTGGAACCAAGAGCCGCACGGGCGAACATCCCTCTATTCACGTCACCTTGGAGTTCACAACCATCCCTGATAAGTACATCACAAAAAGCAACTGTGCCTGATATGTCACTATTGAATCGGTTAGATCACCTGGATAGATCACCTGGGCATCAATTAAAAACTCCAACCCCACCAATCACATCACTGAAGCCAAATGTATCATCAAACATCGTTATTCTAGAGTCTAGTGTTTCAGATATTACGGGTGCCTCAGAAACAGTTTTCTCTAGCGGGAGAGCTAGTTCAGTCCCACTTCAATTTGGGGCAGATTTAGAGGTCTTACCAAATATTGCAACTGATCTACCATCCAAAATAATACGTCCCTCCAAACGAAGGGATCCAGCTGTTCACTCCAGTCAAATAAAAGTAACGTCAATTACATTCCTATCGACTGTAAACGAATTCACTTCAACAGAAGCTCACAAGACTGTTCCTGTTCCACCCATTGCTTCAAGAATACATGCTGTTGTTTTAGCCCCAATTACAGTGCCTTCATACTCGCCCAGCACAACGTTGCGTTTGTTTATGACACCGTATGTATCCCTGAACATACAAGGCATATCTCGTGGAAATGCATCATCAATAACCCGTTTCAAAAATGAGAGCGTTAGCCCCTCGGCTAGCAAAACCTCGGATACGTTTCAGCCTTCTTTCAGTGCGTCAGTAGGGAAATCGGTGAACTTTACGTCAACGCCTCTTTCGAAGACTCTTGAAGAAACTCTCAATAAGGTGAAAAGAAAGGACAAGGTAGTTCGCGCGCTTGCGAGTGGAATAGTCTCTAGCCATGTATTTCACCTAGCTGTTCGACACATCGGAGAGCTTTTGAACAATGAAACAGGTTTAGTCCATTCCGTTTCTCGGCTTGAAGACATGTTGGGACATCTACAGAGACTAGTGATACGTGTAACTAAACATCATATAAGAAATGCAACTAACTGGCAATTGCCTCTATTCAGTCCTTTAGCCCGAGATAGTGGCAATGAGAACTTATCCAAACAAGTGGATTTAAAACTTGACGCCATTTCATCCAAGCTGAAAAGGATATCGTCAGTTCTTAGTGTATTGCAGTTGAAGAGCCGCAGCGAGCAAACAAATGCCGTTGAAAGGTCTAATATAGAGCGTCCAGGAAAAAGCACTGCAATTTTTCGTAAAGAACGTCCTGGCGTCTTGACAAAAGCTGACAAGAAGCACAACAGGCTTTTAGAACTTCTCTTAAGGAGATTTAATAAACTAGAGTCTATGATTCATAATGAGCGATCCTTGGCAAATGAAACCAGCTCTTCTGGGAGAAACAATTCTCCAGGGTTAAACACAACTACGAGCTTGTGGGCTATTGTTGCGAGCCCTACGGTCGGATACACTGGAATGGTAGATTCTGCTTTGAACTCAGATTTCCTACAGGGAGACACAATCCGTTCCACTTTTTTACATACTCCTTCTCTCGCCTTTCTTCCGACGCGTCTTCTTTCAAAAGAGCTAAAGAGAACACCAAACTACCATATGCTTTACACAGCAGAAAAGCGCATAAGCGGGACTGCGACTCTCTCGAAAAGTTTAGCAACGATCCGTGCTTCTACAGACAGGCATAGTATAAATAACAAAGCCTCATCTGTCCCTTCATCTGTTAATAAACTAGGACCCTTTTCAGCAGTTGGGTTGGGAAAAAACAAAACAGGATCTGTCAAACGTAGCAAAGAATTCACCTACGTCACATTTCGTGGTGGCCTGGAGGCTGGCATTTTCACAGATCGTGGGAAAGTGGAGTCCATGGAAACCTGTGTCGAGCTCTGTTATCATCATTCAACCTGCAATGTGGCTTTCATGGTTGGACATACTTGCTATTCTATACAGTGTTACAGTCAAAAGACCTGTGAAGTGCTGCCTGTTGACACAACTGTCATCAGTACCCGTGTGGTGTACCTTAAGGACAGAATGCTTCGGTTGCCGTACACCATCAGTGGTCACCCCACGGCCACCTCTCTGTTAACTGATGGCAATTTTACAATCAGGAATTGTGCTAAGAACGTTACTGTTTTGAAGAACATGACGTTCGTCGCCGGAATGAGCGCGGGAAACTACACTGATTATGGCACTGTAGATAGTATCCAGGCTTGCTCGAACATTTGCTGCTCAAAGAAGGTATGTGACGCAGCTTTTATGATCCTCAACAACTGCTTTACAATTGATTGTGTCAGTGAAAAGGCCTGTCACGCAGTTCCGTCAAAGTCACGCAAGGTCAACACATCGATCGTCTACTTCCGCAAGACTCTTTCAAAGACACAAGAGCCGTGGAGATCTACTGTCAAAATTGAGCAACAGTGTTCTCTCTATAAAAGTATCCTCGAAGGTGTTACATTCAATGGAGGAATGAACGCAGGAAACTTCACGGATCATGGATTTGTCGACGAGTTCTCTCTTTGTATTGAAAAGTGCTGTCAAACGAAGAACTGCGATGCCGCCTTTATGGTCCAAAATAACTGTTATTCTGTTAAGTGTGCTAAAAATGAAAGACGCTGCCTTCCAGTAACTGCAAGATCAACGCAGTTCAAAACGTTTATGGCTTTGCGAAACATAAGCTATTTTCAAAGCTTCAAACCTCGTACCATAAGTCACGGAAACTGTGCCCAAGTCGGACAAGCCCAAAATGGCCTCACATTTAAAAGAGGTATTAAAGCCGGAACTTTCACAGCACACAATAAAGTGACTAATATGAACCGTTGCTTACAGGAGTGTTGTAGCATCTCCTCTTGTAATGCTGCTTTTATGATTGGAAAGAAATGCTACTCCGTCTCATGCACCACCAAGGAAGATTGCAAAACCACGCCGGCGAGGAAGACGAACTTTATGACATCCATCGCTTTTGTAAATCGGACAAATAATAAAAGTACAAACCGCACTACTGGTAACGAAAAGCTGGGTCAAATAAATAATTTTACAAAGAGCATCCTGGGAGGGCACTGTGATATTACTGATGAGAAGCGGAACGTTAATTTAACAGGGGGATGGCGGTCTGGAAAGTTTCTTCGCCTTCCTGACATTACAGACATGACAAAATGCACTGAGGCGTGTTGTGATTATTATGGATGCGGTGCTGCGATGTTCATTGACCGATATTGCTACAATCTGATATGCTTTAAGAAGAGCGGTTGCCACTTTATAGGAACGAAAACGGCTTTTATGATAAACAAATTTGTTGCTGTAAGAAAGAACTTGGGACATATTATGCCTCCGTTTAAGAAAGCGCAAATAACTTTGTTGACTGCGTCCAAAGAGAACGTAAATCGCTCTATTTTCATGAAAGATGTTCGAAATGCTAAAATTATACGAAACAAAACGTGGAATGTGGAACCCTCATTAAGTACCACAAGGAACATTGGGACGTCTGATCTTTCCCTTCACTTCACTGGTTCGCAGTCCACCCAGCCTACACAAGCACGGCATCAAAAAAGTAGTGAAGGTCTTCATAGACGTATTTCAAATTCTAACGCCAAGAAACATGAAATTCCATCAGTTACATTACCGGAGCAAGGCAGACTTATTCCCAGTACGTCGTCGCCCAACAAGTGGTCGAGTGTCAATTTGTATCCAAGCTCAACTGATGGCGCCGGTCAAACGTCTTCAAGCGTCGCCAAAAGTGTAGTAAATGGCTCAGACGGTCGAAATTCCTTCAGCAGTATCAGCCCTGTAACGCCAACATTGGCGTCTTTGCCGTATAGTGTCATAATAAAGCCTTCGTTGTCCGACGCAAGAACAGTCGATAGCTCATTAAGACAATCACCCAGTTATGTGAGGTCATTGAATGAAACAAGAACTAAGCTTAACACTACCCTCATCTCGAGTCCCGTGACCAACAAGAATGGAAATGACGTATTAACGGGAAAAAGTGAATCATATTCCTTTAAAAGCGACTACAGTCTTCTAAAGGATTTCAGCAACTCAAACAGAAAACGATCCTACGCCTGTACCCACACGTTTGTTTTTAATAACTCCACTTTGCGTGGCGGTCTGACGGCCGGAGACGTCAAAAACGAAGGCCTAGTTGAAGGGATGGAACAGTGCGTCGATTTGTGCTGCAAGACACTGGAATGTAATGTCGCGCTTCTAATTAACGAGAAGTGTTATATCGTGGCATGTACTAACAAGGTGCGTTGCGAGGCAATTCCTGTTAAAGAAAGGGGTAGCAAAACAAAGGTTGCCTATGTGGCGCGCACTACAGACGAAGCAGAACTTATAAAACAGCTTATTAGTCACACTGAGACATCGAAGTTGAAAGATCTCAATTTGAGTGAAACTGAAACAGATAAAGCGATTGAAAACAAAGTACCATCGATGGGAGATCTGGGCGTCCGTACAGGCTCGTGCATTCGAAGTCCCGTGCTGCGTGACACACGTCTTAAGTTTGGAAAACAAGCCGGAGATTTCAAATCAGTTGGTAAAGTAACCAGTGTTGACGAATGCGTTACGTTATGCTGCAATGCCAGTGCCTGTAACGCAATCTTTATGTTAGGATCCAGGTGTCACCTGGTGTCATGTTCCAATGAATTTGACTGCCAAACTGTCGAAGCAAAGTCAGAGTTCTATAAACCGACTGTGGTTTATGTGGCCAGGAGTAAGAGTGAAGTAGCTTATTTTTTCAAAATGATTCCAAAAGAGCTCTTGGAAAAATATGCTGGTGATGGTATGGTCGATGTGAATGCTACAACTGAAGGCGATGTACCAACTATTCGAAGATCTCACTTGGAGCATGTAAATAATAGTAGAAGCATTGAAAGCTCATTGCTAAGAGGGCATAGTTCAAGGTTCAAATCAACAGTCAAAATGGAATCGCAAAGTTCCATTCCCATTCCTCTTTTGCAAGCCAGTTCTGGGTTACCTAGAAGCGTTCCTGCAACGATAATTCCTACACTAAAATTGCCGAACTTCCCACCTATTCGCAACAGAAATAAAGCAGATCTCGGTAGTGTAAATGTGGAAAGGACTTTGTCCCAAGTAATAGCCTCCTCGCAACCCCTCATCTCCGATTTGCAGAGTGCATCAAATTATGAACAGAATTTATCCGTGGTCTCCTCAGCGCAACAAAAACTTGTGCCTTCACCAGGGGTTGTTGTAGCAACGTCAAAACCGGCATTGGATTCTTCAAATGTCTTCCTCGCTCGGATTGTACCCACAAAAGTTCTTGGAAGTGTAAGATTTAAAGAAAGTCGAAAGAAGGATGAAATATCGTTATCAAATCCCGTGCAAAGTCTAACAGAACTGGCGAAATCGTTGAGCGGTTTAAATGCTTCTACAGTGTTTACCTCTCTAACACCTGGCTCGTTGAACGTATTTTCTACTCCAGTAACATTGCGTCTTAATGTGTCCCCCATCACCTCAATCGTAAGGAGACAGTACATAACTGGCAAGACAGACAAACTTATAAATTACCGTAGGCTTCCTTCGTCTTCTATACAAACGATAGCTGGAGTGGGATCGACCAGTGTACAAAAATCATGGGAAATTGCAAGTCAGGTTGAAGGACCTTCAAATCAACCACGTAAGGTTGTCCCTAAATCGCCGTTAGTCGAACGAAGCGTGTTTCCGTCAGTAACGGGACTGACCGTAATAAACTCAAAAAACGCGTCCACTTTTGTTAATTACACCGTGTCGAAAACAGTTAAACCAAGTAGTGCTGTCCATAAAGAAGACAAAAGCACATCCTCGACTAACAGCAAAAGACTTTCTTCTGTCGACTCGAATCATAAAGTTGCTTTAAACAGAAAGGACCTCCTACGTATGATGAACATCACAATTTATGCTTCTCGGTCACAGCCATCAAAAGCTAAAGTAAAGCCATCTCCATTTCAAGGAAGATCATACACTGGAGCATTCCGTTCCACCTTTCCACTTCACTCTTCAGTAAGTGCGCTCAAAAAGCAAACTATACGACTTTCCAGTTCCAAAACCGGTCCTTCCATTCCAAGTAGCTCTTTTGTGGTTCATAGTAATACACTTGGTTATATTACCTCTACTTCAGTGCGGAAGACTGGCACAGAGCTTAAAGGTAGTTTTAACGAGTATAAAAGGGAGAAGATCGATGTATTAAACCCTACTTTCACTACTCAATATTCGAAGATAACAAAGGCAGTTGAATTGAGCAGCGATAAAGAAACTGAAAGTAGTAAAAAGTCAATCAGGACAACCGACGCATCAATGAAACCGCTAGCCTCCACAATGAAAGTCAACAGTAGTAACAGCGTTTTGTTTTTTAGCCATAGTTTCCCGCGAACAAATGGACTTCTAGACATTTTATCCTTACCTTCTTCATCCTTGTCATATAAGAAGATCATACACACCGTGATGTCCATTCATGAAAATACGCGGATGAGGCTACAAAGTTTGACAAGTAACTCATTCGGGGTACAGACATTCAGGTCGCGTCATTCAGTCAGCAAGGGCGGCGCGATTTCAAGCTCTAGTCTACCCTCTACGTCCCAGACAAGAAGAGCTACTCCAATTTTAGCGTCATCTAGTTCTTTAGTGGTAACCAGTACCCTTCATCCATCTTTTAATTTTTTCGAGACACTTCTTTTCAGTGGTGAAAATACACTGCCTGTCGTAGCCACAAAAGCTTTTATTTTGCAAACGAGCACAGACAGTGTCAATGACCAGTTTGTATCGTCGAAACGCCTCAAAGCCGTATTGAATACGATCAAGACTCCTACAGTTAGCAAGATCAGTAGCAGGTCATCTACACAAAACACATGGACCAGATCACAAGCTACTCCTTTATTACAGACGAAGTCTTCCTTAGTTAATCAAAACGTGCGTATCTCCCAACTGTCTCCAGAGTCTTTTTCGGTACAGAAATTGTTTAAAGCTGAAGCAACTTTGTCCCAACCGTCTGGTTCGAATCGTCTATCAGCAACTGAAACCAATGAGTATCTTTCTTCCGAGTCAGAGAGATCTTCATTTGCCTTGTCATTGTCCCCTAGTGCAAGTATACGTGTCCGAAGTTTGCCCGTGTCCAGCACATCCCTTTATGAAAGACTTAATTTCTCCATTGATGGTTCAAAGGCAACACCTAGCAAAGTCGGTAGCTATTTATTGGAGGCTTCTTTACATCTTAATGTTCCTTCCTCAAACCACTCATCATCAAGAATAAGTGTTGGAGACGTTGGCTACCATATGGGGCATTATGAGAAAGGAAAGAATCAGTCATCATCTACTATAGCCAAGAAGAAGCGTGTCGAAATATCACATCTTGAGGGTGGTTTATTGGAGCAAATAAAAGTCCTGCATCCTTTACTTCCGATACACAAGCATTCGTCCAGCGGCTTTTCTTCAGACTCCTCACTAATATCAGGAGCGTTACTTGAACAAATTAGTCTTCTTCGAGCTAACTCACCACGAAAACCTTTGGTTACCATGCCTCCTCGGTTGCCTCTCACTTCAACTGCCTCTGTGGTAACAAAAGTATCGACAAGTGGCAGAAGACCTATTGCAAAATTGGGTAAAGCAGACTATATTGGGAGTTCTACGTCCGTAACATCCTTGGCGATGCTAGTGAACGCAAGGAGTTGGTCCTCACATAACCAAAACTACTTTACGGCTGCATTAAAAACAATTCATAGTAAGTCCAAGGGTTTGTCTATCGCTGACGACGGTCGGAAAGCCACGCCGTCAAAGACATTTTTTACCCACCATGTTCGAACTTCCTCAAGTTGGGAAAGTACTGAACATCCCTTACTTCCATCACGTTCTGAATCCGTGATGGTCAGCACACCGATTTCGTCTTCTCTGGCTCAGTCGTCAATACTTATACCCAGTAAGATGTCGACATCTTTTCCTACAAACACTCCTGCATCTCTGATATCACAAAAACGACCTGGACCACACTTTATGAAAGAGGAAAGTTCCAAGGAGACAAGTCAAGTTGTGAGAGCAATGCATCGCCCCAAGAACAAAAACCTGCATTCAGCTAAAGAAACTAGTCTCGGAGACAAAGGTGGAATGTATGGGTATTTTGCACAATTACTTAAAAGCATTAAAGACATTCTCACCAAAAAGAGAACCAAACACCATAATAATATCATGTCGAATAGCAGTGACGTAAATAAACATCACACAAGTTACACGTCTATGAAGCTTGCAGCATCACCTGTTTTCTTAGGGTTAGATTCTGGTACTAAACAGCGTTTCGATTTAAGCACTGCTCCTCTGAAGACAATCTTTTCGGGTGCAATATTCAAGCAATCCGCTAATACGCAAGTGTCCATGTCTCAAGTGACAAACACGTCTCCAACCTTCTTGAAACAAAAAGCATCAAAGGATCTGGACATTTCAATAGCAATGCAACCGTTGGGTGATGTGGCTTTGAATATAACTGGAATACACAAAGCAACTTTGTGTAAGCATTCCAAAGTGAATCGAAACTCAACATTGAGAGGGGGCATACACGCCGGCCTGATGAGAGAAATAGGAAAAGTGAACAGCGACACTGAATGCATTAGCCAATGTTGCTTTTCAAAAACTTGCGATGTGGCATTTTTGCTGTTAAATCGCTGTTTTCTGATCAGTTGTAAGAAGAGAACTCTTTGCGAGAGCGTCCCTGCTAAGACTGTTAAGTTCTCACCTAGACTAATTTACGTACAGAAGAAGGAAATGCTTCCCAAAGAAAGCAGTGGTCCGACATCATTCGAATCATCTAACAATGACTTTCAAAACGAAATAACGCTAACAAGTCATCGATCTAAGATATCCACCTACGGCATCTCTGTTAGCATCTCAGCAAAAGCAGGTTCGAGTACGTCAATTCCTGTTCTTACGGATGGAAAGCAAGTGCACTTTTGCGAGACTTCAGTCATTGAGAAGAATGTAACTCTTCGTGGTGGAATTAAGAGTGGACAATTTACAGATCAAGGAACTATTGAAAATATGCAAAGATGTATTGAACTTTGCTGTAGCAGAGGCAATTGCAGCGTCGCGTTTATGCTGTTAAACCGCTGTTTCTCCGTGTCTTGTTACAATGATACTCTGTGCACGAGCATTCCTGCACGTAGTTTAGTTTTTCAGCCTCAGTTAGCCTTTATTAGGGGAGATTCACATTCGGAGGTTCTGCCTTCTCTTCAGTTAAAGAAGATCTCGAAATTACAGGTTAGTAGCAGTAAATTTTTTTCTACGAGTGAACTCAGAAGAAAGGAAAACACAAGCAGAGTGGTTCATTCCCAAGAAAACTGTCGATATGGAAACGCAGAAAAACAGATGACTTTACGTGGAGGATTGAACGCAGGCTCATTCTTGGAAACTGGTGTTGTTGCTAATATCGAGCAATGCGTTAATCACTGCTGCCACACAACTACATGTGACGTGGCCTTTATGATCATGAAGAGATGCTTTCTAGTCAAGTGCTATAGCTCTCGCCTTTGTGAAAGTATTCCTGTGCGAAACGTTGACTACCTGACTCAGATAGTGCACATGTCAAGAGATGAAACCGCAATGGTACGAGATCTTCTCGCGAGGTTGGTAAAACCATCTTCGCCGAGCTTTAATACTAGTAACGACCTTAAAAGTTCGTCGACATCCTCATGGAAAGCCTATGAAAATGGTGCCTCTTTAAAGGTAATTGCCCAGTCGGCTGGCGTCCAAGGAAGTGAGACAAGTCACCAACCCTCAAAGCCCAGCGGTGTCGTCTCTGGCCTCCATATGGGATCTGTGTCTCCAACTATGCCACCCGCTGTACCTGTTCAAGGGGCGTTAATCGAATCAGCGATTGAGCCAGTCAATGGAAACAAACTTGACATTGCTGAATTAATTCAAACGAAAGGTATTTCAACAAGGCGAAACAACACTCGTCATACACTTCATAAAACAATTACGCCATCGTGGCTGAAAGAAAATCCACCGTTATCGAGCTCTAGATGGCTTGAAAACGGAGGAAATGTGAGTCTAAAAGGACAGAAATTGGTACCTGCGGGAGCGTTATCGGAAGATGAAATATGTCAAAGTGCAGTTGTGTATTACAATGCAACCATGCGTGGAGGAATTAACGCTGGGATTTTCAAGGACCAGGGACCTGTTCAAAATATGCGGAAATGCATTGAACAGTGTTGTCGTTGGCAGTTTTGTAGTGTAGCGTTTATGCTCTTGACTCGATGTTATACCATTGCATGCTACAATGATCACTTGTGCGATCCTGTTCCAGCAAGAAATGTGACTTTCACACCTAGGATTGCTTTCATTTCTCGAGTCAGACGGGATCAAGGTGACTTCACCAATATTTTCAAAAACATCGCGACACCTTCGCCAGCTCTGCTTAGCAGCGCGATGGAACGCTCGAGTGCTTTATTCACAGAGTCAAGGTTGCCTTTGAAAGGAGACCAACTTACCTACAGTATATCTCAGTCTACAATGACTCCATCTGCAAAATCTTTCCTGCAGTCTTCAGAGATTTATCCTTCATCGACGCAGTTGCTGTTTTCCAAGTCGTACACACCTAAAGTAGAATCGCGTCATAGTTGCTGGAACAGCGAACTGAAACACAATGTAACACTACGTGGGGGGTTAAACGCGGGACGCTTTAAGGACAACGGGAAGGTCGAGAGTGTGGAACAGTGTGTGGACTTTTGCTGTAGAAATGATCACTGCGATCTTGCCTTGATGTTATTTGAAAACTGTTTCACTGTCACTTGTCACAACAAATACCTCTGTGACAGTGTACCTGCAAAAACGGGAAAATACAAATCAAGAATAGTCTATGTTGAAAAGAATGGTCTTTCCACGCGTTTGTCGACTCATCACTCGAGAAAATCCTTATCTCTACTTAACGCTGCTCTCCCAGCTATGGGAGGAAAAAGCGAGATTCAGACAAATATTAGTTCATCGAGTGGATTAAAATCAGAGCAACTTGAACTTTTGTTGCGTCCTTCACCGTCAACTGCAGGTGACAATGTCGCAATACGAAGTACGATTTATTTAGAAAAGAAAACGTCCAGCACATTTTCTACAGCTAAAAACATTACTATTAGCCTAAAACACAATGTTAGACCAACAATGGACTCGTCGGTGTCGCAAAACCAACATCAAATTACACCGAGCCTGTCATCGAAATATATAACGTCAACTTCTACAGTAAGCTTGTTGTCTTTACCAGCAATCGGTATAGGCAAAAGCACTCCAAGTCATCACGAGCCATTTAAATCAATTAACGAGGAGGGAGTAAATTCGGGGCAAATACCTGGGCTAGCAAAGACTTCAAAGAACTCTTCACTACTTTCTTTCGCTCATCCCTCCTCGTGTCTCAATAGCCCGATCTCTTACAATGTTACGCTACGCAACGGTATCCGATCGGGCTATTTCCGAGACCAGGGGAGGGTTGAGAACATGGGCGAGTGTTTACACAAGTGCTGCACCTCCGTCAACTGCGATGTGTCTTTCATGCTCAAGTGGCGGTGCTACCTTGTCACGTGCTACACCAAAAAAGGATGTGAGACTGTTCCTGCCAGACACAGCCTGTTTAACCCACGAGTTGCACACGTGCAACGAACCAATGTTTCCCAGCTGATGTCATTCATGGACGAGCAACAGACAGTGAGGCGCCCTCGCACCGGCACTTCAATTGATCATATTACACCGTCTTCGACCCTCCCCGTGCCAGTTAAATCCCATAGTCACGAGAGTAAACACAGCTTAAAAACCAGGAGAGTATCAGGTAAAAAGGAAACCACGCGGGTGTTGCACCACCTTAAAGGCAAAAAGCACAAAGTTAAAACAAACAAACGTGAAGAAATGTTTGGTAACTTAGCAACACACCCCAAAGTGGAGCACGTGACGGTAGCACCACGGTTGAACGAATCGAAAGCAAAAAGACCCAGAAAAAATCGTCAGAATTCCAAGCAAGAAAATGGGCCTTTTAAAGTCACCAGAGTTCAACGCTTCAAAAATAAGCTGGAAAAGAAAAAGAATGAGAAATTGTCGAGCAAGGACTTAGAGCAGCTTTTCCGGCTCATGAAGCGCAAGATCAAAAAGAGTAATCGTAAGATATCAGACTTGGCTTCATATAATAACACAGAAACTTTCGCAATGAGCTCGATGAATCAGCGAATAAAACCTACTTTTCCTATGAAAGAGAAAAATGTAACCTCACATAAGTCGCATAAAGTTGCCGACAGTAAAAGTGCATCTCAAGTTAAAGATCTTTTGCAAGAGGAGGGAAAGGTTACAAAATCAAGTCCCACGATTCGTGTTAAAACTAAAAGCAATGGCAGTAAATTTCCCGAGAACATTTACAAACCAACTACAGTTGCTTCCGGACAGATTATTACGCAGAAACTTAAATCAAAGAAACAGGAAAGAATGTTCCATTATAAACACGAATATCTGACTACAAAATCCACAGTGCCTTCGCTACCTACCCCGACGTCTAATCTTCAACAGTTTGGTTGCACAGCTTTTAACGTGGAGTATAACAGGACACTGCGGGGAGGTCTCTCTTCAGGCTTGTTTCATGAGGTGGGAAAAGTGAATGATATAAAAACATGCACCCGTCACTGCTGCAAAAGCGCCATATGTGATTTAGCCTTTGTGATATTAAAACACTGCTTCTTGGTCACGTGCTCAAGTTCAAACACACGCCTGTGCGAAAGTACACCAGCCTTGGCTACGAATTTCAACCCGATCATATCTCGTATATCACGTGGTGGGAAGGACCATGTGTTCGCAACGTTGAAAAACAACAAACCAGCTCCAACTGTCAAACCTACTTCCCTTCCACCGACACCATCACCAAAACGGCCAGTCGCGTCAAAGTCAAAAGTCACTGGTACGATGACCTCTAAGAGTGAACCTCGTCCAACTGTTAAGCAATTTTCAGCGCCACCAAGAGCTACAGGTGTTGGATATAATAGTTCATTGCCTTTTATTGCAAGGCTGCATTCCTCGTTAGGCTGCGCTGCCTCCTCAACTGAGCAAAATGTTACTCTCAGGGGTGGTCTCCATGCGGGAAAGTTCTTAGACGCGGGTAAAGTGAACGAGTCATCAGCATGCACTGAGTTGTGCTGTAAGGCCAGCAGCTGTGACGTGGCGTTTTATGCTTTCAGTCGCTGTTTCCTGGTGACCTGCTTTGACGAGTTTCTCTGTTCATCAACGCCATCTTTGTTGCCAAATTTCAATCCAACAGTTACTCATGTTTATCGCCGTCATTCCAAACCTACGCGTACACCAGCAACAACTGTACCTGCTATAAATGATGTGTTTCAGGCGATTGAAAATAACACCGAACCCAAGTTAAAACCCGATGGTAACAAAAAGAAAACCTGCAAACATTCTGAAGTCTTCGACGATGTAACCCTTAGAATGGGCTACAACGCTGGGAATTTCACCTCGCGTGGAAAAGTCAACCGTACAAGCCAGTGCGTGGAGGTTTGTTGCAAACAGAGCCCTTGTGACTTGATTTTTATGTTTCTTGATAACTGTTTCACAGTTTCGTGCAAAAGTGGTTATGCATGCGGTATTGTGCCAGCAAGACCGTCACATTTTAAGCCTAAGATCGTTTATTTCCAGACGAATAACTCCCGAACGACCATAAAACCATCTATTTTTAACTCCACTATTTCTGGTGTTAATGGTATAGAAAAGCAACCCGCGAATGTTGTTCATTACAAGGAGGTTCCATCCAGCAAGAAAAATCGGAACTCATACAAGAAAGATTTTAGCCTGATGAACAAAACCATTCAAACAATCGACGAGGAATTCGTGATTGATCCCGACGATAAAATCACAACTCGCAATGTAATAAAATCAACTGGAAACGGAGTTGTTCATATGACAAGTCACAACGCTAGTGATCATTCATCTGATGAAATTAGCCGGCACAATAAAACCAAACATCGAGAAAAGAACCTTGAGGGCAGCGGGATTGAAAATACTAATGAAACCAAAGCAGAAACAAGGATGGATATGATGATAAAGAAAATAGCCGATGTCCGAGAGGAGAATAAACACCTTGAAGGAGAAATTCGTATTCTTCTGGGAAATCAGAGTAGGACGGAGCAGGGAAAAACGTTTCCATCTTTGGGATCGTCTGTTAGTGAGAGTATAAAAAGAAACTCCACGTCGTCTTTGGCGAAGAAAAAGCCAAAAAACATCATTTCAAACACAAAGAAAAGGAAGAGTGAATTACATCATAATGAGATTACCTCCAACGCCACAAAGAGAGTTGTTCTTGTGGATACAGACAGACCACTTGTCTATCGTCCCACAGATGAACACAGTATCGAAGAACACAAGATTCAAACACTCCATGGAAAGGTAGATTCAAAAATGCACCATTTGAATACGCTATCAGCGGAAAGAGGAATCAAGAAGCAACACGGCTTTCCTAAGAACAATTCGAACCAGCTCAATTCTACCAATGAACATTTTATCGAGGAAAGAGTTATTTATAATGCAAATGGGACAGCCTTAGGTCTAAACACAACGAGAAAGCACCCGAATGTTGGAGTTGAAGAAGGATTGGAAAGCAAGTATGGGCAGCCTGGCCCAGACAAAGATGAAGATGAGTTGGACGACACGACAGACCTGAATACAGACATCCAAGCAAAGCCGAAGGAAGAACCTGTATTGGATAGCTTCGGAAGCAAAGCTAAGGATGACATGAAAAGCAAGGGCGATGATGACTTTCAGATTGAAAAACAGACGGACTCATTGAAGCATGAGGAAAAGGTATCAGTTAAGTCGCGGAAAAAAGATAGAGAACGCATGGAGGACTTGAACGACAAAAGCGACGAAAAGGAACCTAATGAGCCAGAGGAAATCAAAATTGAAGTAGAAAAGGAACCCATGAAATCCAGTGGGCAATTAAAAATCAATTCCCCACATAGACTAGAAAATCGCACAGAAAGCTTCAAGCAGGAAGTAGATGAGTCACAACAATCCGACTTTCATTTAGATGCAAACAGCAAAAGCGAGAAGGAAAAAGATGATGGTTTCCGGGATGAAAGTCAGAAACAGCTAAATAAACCAGAGAGACCTTCTTGGATTGGCTCGAAGCGAAAAAGTAAAGAAAAAATTGACGCATTTAACCAGCGAACAGTATTAAAGCATCGATCAAATTTTCAACCGAAAGATAACAATGCTAAGCAAGAACAAGAATTCAACATTCAAAGTTCATCACCTGAACGACCAGAACAGTCGTCCAACTTAAATCTACAACAAAACAGTGAAAAGGAGAAAGAAAACGATGACGGCTTTGTCGTAGAAAATGAAAACCAGCTAAAGAAACCAGATAGACATGCTTGGATGGTTTCGAAGCAAAAAAGTAAGGAAAAAATTGGCGATTTGAACCAACAAACAATATCAAAGCATCGATCAAATTTTCAAGTTGATCAACCGGAAAATAACACAAATGAGCAAGAGCAAGAATTCAACGTTGAAAGGTTATCACGTCGTCAACATTTAAACCAGTCCGACCTTCATCTTGATGAAAACAGACAAAAGGAGAAAGAAAAAGATGATGGCTTCAGCATTAAAAATGAAAACAGGCTAAAGAAACCTGAGATACCTTCTTGGGTTGGCTCGAAGCCAAAAAGTAAAGAAAAAATTAACGACTTTAACCAACAAGTCGTTTCAGCGCATCGAACAAATTTCGATGTAGATCAACCGGATGGAAACAAAAGTGAACAAGAATTCAACCTTCGAAATGTATCACGTGAACGGATAAGACCAGAAGGGAAAGTTTGGATGAACTCGGGCAATGAAACCAAAGATGGTTTGAAAAGTTTTCATGAACAGGTAGTTCCTAAACATGGGCCTGATTTCAAATTCGATTCTGAAAGGAGGAAAAGCGATGATTACGTTAGCAAACAAGGAGGGAAATTTTGGGTGACTTCAACACGTACAAATAAAGATCACCTGACAAGTTTTCACGAGCAGATAGCTCCTACGGACAAGTTGCATTTTGAATTTAGGAAGCCAAAAGATAACGAGGATACCGGTCAAAATGAAGTCCATTTTAAAATCCAAGATATGGATAACAAACAAGAAGGCAAAGTTTGGGACACTACCAGGAATAATAATAAAGATCGTCTGGCGAGTTTCCCCGAGCAGATATCTCCTGTGACCAGGGTTAATTTCCTATTTGGTACACACGGACGGGGGACGAGTAAAAGTAAATTTCAACCTGAAAAGCAACGCGAAGTAGCAGGTAATGAACCTGAGGAAACAAATAGCAAAGACGTAGAGAAAATATCCCTGCAAAGTAAGACGAAAAGTACCTCTGAGCCTCAATTTAGCACGTTTGACTCCGAACCGGTGTTATCCAATTTTTCTCAGCAAGACGTATTATCGAGTGAACATAACATCAAACAACCAGTTTCTTTGAAGAACGACTTTGGGCACAGCATTAAAGAAGCAATAAACGTCAACGCGAATTCATCTTTCCCTCACTATGTCACACAAGCAGAACCAAAAAGGTCACGACAAAGAAGGCCCGAGTTAAACGCAATTTTCGACAAAATAAGTGATATCTACAATCGCTTACAAGATCTTATGGAGGGGCGTTCTCAAAGGACAAAAAATGCAACCAGTAGGAAGAAGGTAGTCGTTGTGAACTCCAGGAGACGTGAAGAAGTTATACCCACAGTACCATCGGCATTTTCTAGTAAGCCTACTACCCAAAGCCTAAAACGTATAAGTAAGGGAAGGAAAGCAGTCAATGTTGACTCCAGAAGGAGAGAAGAACTTATACCAACGCCTCCAAGACCTACTCGGAAGACCGCTTTGTCTCACGAGAAAGAAGAAACTCCGGTTACCACCAAGAAAATAGGATTTGTCAAAGACTATGCGACAGACAGCCGAGAAGGCTCTGGGTCGTCCTGGAATCACCATAAAGAAACACTCATGAATTATATTAAAACCATTTACAGTCGAGTGCAGGAATTATACGACAGAAAACGGAAGAATGCTCGCTGGCGAAAGAAAGCTCGCCTCATTGTTTCTTCTTGGAAAGGAAGGAAGGAAAGAAAATCTGGTAAAAAAATAAATCGCTCTAGGATAGCGAGAAAGCACCTGCGAATACCTGTTGAAGAGGCAATGATATTGAAAGAGATGAAGACAATATATAACAACCTGAAGAAAATGTACCATCAGCAAAGTAAGGTTCAGAAGAATTCTGAAGCGATTGCCAGTGAAACCAAAAAACAGAGTCAGAGATCATTTATACCCAGAAATTCAAGACTTCAGAAACCTGCGATTAAGACCAGCAGGCCGCTGATTTCTCTGGATCCTAATAATAAGCAAGCTCGCCCGCTGAACAGAAGCATCGCGGAAGCGCCAGAAAAACCACATGCTCAAACGACTGGTATGTACCCGCCATTCATTGTCGGATTTTATAGATAACCGTAAGCGGAAAAGAAATGAGAAAATACTGAAAACAGGTGAACGTAGTCATAATCTGCAAGTGTGGCTTACAGATCTAAAATTTTAATTGCTTACTGGCTAAAAATAGATAAATTGAATGGGAACTTGAATGCGTTTAAACGGAAGAACCGAGGATATTTTGACGTAATTAGACAGTGCATTTGACTTATAGATTTGAACTTAACAAGCTTTTTTAGGGACAGATAAGTTAGTTTTTATCTTAAGCTATTTAATTTTTTAGCCAGTGAATGAAGCGGTGCTTCTCACATTTTTCCAGCTTTTTTTTTTTTCAATATTGTCCTTTCGTCTCGAGGTTATTGTAACCCAGTAATGTTGCCTCAAATTGGTTCACTATGTCGTTGACATTGTGATTTGATTATATAGCAGTATTGTGACAGTTCTTAAGACAGATTTTCCTTTAAGTTAAACTTCTGTTGATGTTGTTTTTGTTTAGATAATGGAGATTTCAAACTCTACCATACCGTTACTGAAAAAGGTACAGATCGCAAGTACACAGGATCTCATAAAGTGTTTACCAGCGAGATCAAAGGAGGCGCCATTTCTTCTAGTAACCATGCTTCTTTTCATCCCACCGTCAACCAGTCGTTCATTAATAAAATTGTCGCAGAGATCGAAGCTAAACAACCAGTTATTGGCTCAATCAGGGACAATAAGAAGGCAACAACGAGCTCTGCCAATTCTGCAAAGGCGAATACTCATAAGTCCGATGCTTTAGAGCAGCTCATTGATAATGTGGCTGACAGTGTGGTCAAAGAAGTTACAAAGGAGTTTACAAGTGAAAGTAACAAGCCAAGCAGACGTGTCACGGTTCCTAAACCCCCACGTCGCAAGAAAAAACTTGAAACGCGTATGCCTCTTCTCAACGATCGCCAGAGTAAAAAGGACCACAAAAAGGCGCCTCAGGTCTGGAGCGACATCGCCAAGACATTAATCTCCAGTGGACAACATGACTTCTCCCCAGAGATGGACCGCAGCGACGAAATAATTGATCACGCGTCGATTGGTTCTGCTGCTGAGAGTCCGCCATCATTCGCAGTTCCTACACAACAATCCATCGCATATCCACCAAAATCTTCTTTTGTAAGATACAAATCACGCGGGCCAGATGCAGAGCAGCCGGGTCGAGATGATATGCAGGAGCTTTTTAACTTCAAAGGCCATTTGAAGTCTAAACCCCGTTTAAGAAAAAAGAAGCCAGTGACACAAATAGGGAAGAAAAAGCTTACCATTCCGGCATCTAGTGAAGGTACGAATATGTAGAGTGTATTGTTAGATTCTCAAAGATGTTGCTATGATCGGTCAGAGCGACTAATCTAAATCTCCTTAATGTTTGCACCCTACGTTACGTCTTTATTTTATTGAGTTATAATGTCCCTGGTCGAAATCAACGGTAAAAGCGAGCAGACACTTTTGGACATTTTATGAATTAAAAATACCGCGTGCCTTTAATAACGCGACATTACAAGAGAACACCTTCCCTCGTCCCTTACCATACATAGTTACTTACATTTTTCATTCAGTTTAAAAGTAAGTAGTTCCAGACTAGGTTACATGATGAAGTTAATTTAAACGTTATGGCGGCTGTACCATCGAAGACAGTGTAATTTACAACGTGTCTACTTAATAAATTAATTGATCCTCTTGTTTGTTCACAAGTAAGCAAGAAGAAGATATGTTTTATAGTGTGTGCTATATAACTTCTTGCCTTCCAAGAACATTTATATTAACGTTGGCCTGGAAGAACCTTGTTTTAAGGCGTTGATTTTTATTCCTGTTCTCTTTGTACGACGTCATTTATTGCGATGGTGTTTTTATACACGCTAATGGCAGAATGAATTGGTGTCAAGAAGTTATTTAAATAACCAGGAACAGAAAACGATTTGGAATTCAATTCTAGAACTTTTCAATAGAACATCTACCTAGAATCTCTTGATAACATTCGACTGAAGAGCTTGACCGGTTAGCATAACATTGTAAGAGATCTTAAAGACCTCTTACATTGTTATGCTGCCCGGGAAAGCTTCACTGTACGTTGGAGAATCACTTATCAAATTAACATTGTAAGTTAACTACTTTGTTGCATGTTCCCTACCAATGTGCTTGGTAACGCACAATTCTAAAAAGTAACGTATATGCTAAAATTTACTGTATAGTATATTACTATTACACCTGCAATAAGGCATAATGAAATTCTTAACGCATTTATAGTATTGTGAGTACACCTTTCTTTGGGCGTATCTAATGACGCTACTATGATTTCTGGATACCACTAAGTATCACTCAAGTGTTTCTATCAAACGATTTTACAGATCTCACTTTAGTTTTATCGTTTCGTATTGTACTTAGATTCTCAGCGACAGACGTTTTGCACAACACTTCGATGTCGCCATGACAATTTTCAGGTGACAAAATAAACCAAAAATGAGTCAATACATACAAAAACCAAGTTATGCAAAAGTTAGAGTGAATTGGTTATAAAATTAACTCCGATTCCTACCTGGAGAAAAGGCATGTAAGGCCTCAAATAATCGCGTCACGTGATTTTACATTGTTGAGATTCTTTGTTTTGAATGACTTCCCCCCAAACAGCGTTTGTTCACAAGGCATTTTTGATTGTTTTCTATCCCAAAGGTAACGTTGCGTATCTGGTGCTTCACATTGGATTTGAAAGCGTTAAAAATCATACAGCCCTTGACAACTCCGGCAATAACAACAACGTCATCCTCAGCCCGGAGGTAGGGCTATCTGTTACTGAATCGAAATGTGGTTCTGCCGTTACCTTGCGGGGTGGACGCCTTCTTTTTCCGCGTTTCAACAGCCGACCGCGCGAGGCCATTACGATAGCGCTATGGCTAAAGCTCGACTCAGTATCCGGAACTGCCACTTTGTTTAAAACGACGGGATCTGGAGCCAAGTATAATTTACAAGTAGCCGATGGGATCGTTCACTGGTCTCACGTTGATGACTTGGGCCACGTCACTTTTAGCATGGAAACGAGGCGGATGGTAGACCCCCTTGACTGGTTACACGTCGCTGCGACGTATGACGCCCATATTAACAAAAGCAAGATCAGCCTGAATGGAGAGGTTTTCGATGAGAGAGAGGGGCACGGATTACTGTCACAGAATTGGGATGGCGAAGTAGGAATTGGGATTCCGGGGGGTATCCAAGGGCTTATCGATGAGTTCTACATGTATAACCACGCCCTTGCAGCGTCAGATCTGGGAGATTTGTCAGAAGAATGTAACCCTGGAGCAGGTAACATGTTTTAAGCAACCCTTGACCATTCTGTTACAAGCCATTGTCCTAACATGCCTTAGCGTTATCTCGTACTCAGATCTCGCTCTTTAGTACGTTTAGTGGATCCGGTTCTGAAAATCGAATAGTCGTAGAGAGATGAGAGCAGCTGTCAAATAGCTTTATAACTCGAGAACGTTTTTGGCAATAGACTTTAAGCAGCAACTTTTAAGATGCGTTCCTTTGACAGGATCCGGATAAGGATTCATGATCCAAGACAACTAAAAACATGGAGTGGAGGGACAAAAATACCAATGAATCCGTGTCCCGGTGAAATTAAGCGCTTCCTCTGACGAACCATGATCCGAGAGATCTCGGATCATAAATCCCGATTCTATGATCATCCCAAGGAACGCACTAAAGGTTTTACAACCTTGAAGTCGAACTTACAATATGATTGATTTGTTTGAAGGTGGGGCCATTCCCCTACAAGAAGGAAGTTATGATGGCCTCATTCCGGAAAAAATGATCCAAGATGCGATGTTGCTCCTTCATCCTAACGTGACAATGTCCACGAAGCAAAAGAAACCTACTTCCGCTACTCTTGCAGACACTCCTACCACGGCGAGATCATTGACAAGCTCCACAAGGCAAAGTACTCCAACGACCACACCATCTACCACAACAGCAACAACAACATCTAAGTCAACCAGTGTAACTCCTACGGCAAGAACTACTCTGTTATCTACTACATCACGGAAACCTACGTTAAATATACCATCTACAACACTCATTGATAAGAAGCCTGGGCTAAACAGTGTTTCACCCACGATTACCTTACATGAAGAACCAAACTGTCAACAAGGGATGGTTTACTTTAATAGCGAGTTAAGGGGTAGAATGAACGCGGGTCTATACATTGATTTGGGCAAGGTAAGACGCTCTACGAGCTGCTTGAAGCTCTGCTGCGAGATTGCTTCATGTGACCTTGTTTTCATGACACGTGATAGATGCTATGCTGTAGACTGTTTCAACAATGAGCAGTGTGAGCCTGTACCAGCGGTGCCCTACAGAGATGACATGCCCAGTGTTTACTACGTCACAAGGAATAGCATTTCTATCTTAGACAAAGGTAAGTACTTCGTAAGGTTGCTCAAATATGGCAGATCTAAGGTGTGAACAATAGTAGTGACAACTATAGAGGTAGCTGTTTTACTTACTTTCTCATATGTAAACCCAACGGCTTTTCCTGTAAAAGAAGAGCAAGCTTTTACCAAGCCACGAACCCCTAGGACCCATCGAAAGGTACAAGCGGGATGGGACATTAAAGTAAAAGAACTTTTGTGTGCCTCCCCGCAAGGACTCTCTTTCCATACATGTACTTAATTTTCAAAGAGACGTCTCCTGCAAACCACAGTTTCCAGTGATAAAGGAACTCTTTTTAATGTGCCAGACAAAACTGACGATATCTCGCTAATTATAATTTATTACGTTACATTAATAATGAATTAAATTGGCCATGTTTAACACGAGCGGGAAACTGGTACTACTTATTACCGTAAAGGCTCTAGGGGTCGTCTGGAGAGACAGCAAGGGCATGGTGGATAGTGGCAAGCCACCTGTTAAAGACGCTTTTAAGGTTACTCTGACTGAAGAAGAACAATTATTGCAGTTTGGAACACAGCACTTGTAGCGTAACATGTTTCTTGATCTTTATGCTGTCCGTCAATCGTTCCCAAGAAGCACTGAGGTTGCATATCGTATCCGGTTTTAGCACGTTTTGAATCATGTTATGGGGGACACAATCATAATCTACTTTGTGTTCCTCACAGAAATGCGAAAATTGGAGAATCCGCCCACCCCAAAACCCACCGCACTACCTCCCACGAGAAGAATAACAGCGAGCGACATGTTCCTTCCATATCAGCCAATTTCCCCTCGTCCCACGCACAGCTCGTCCGCCGCAAGGCAATTCTGCGCCCAGGGGATGTTCTTCTATAATGTAAAGCTCCGTGATGGCTGGAATGCAGGTATGCGTCTTCAGGCAGTTCCTGTGAGAAGCATGGCAGAATGCATCGAATTGTGCTGTGATGAGCCCGCCTGTGATTTTGTCATGTTAAAGAAGGGGAAATGTCATACGGTGCGATGCAGAGTTGGCGATGCTTGTACGGTCGAGGAAGGAGGGGATTACCACATCTCCTTTGTCAGCAGACAAGGTAAGAAAATGCAGAAAAAGGCAATACAATGCTTCGCGCACTGTTTTGTCGGGTAGATACACGCTTAGAACTTCAGCATGGTGTTGAAAATAAGTTGAAAATAGTTTTCCGAGAATTTCATTTTGCAAATTTGAGAATTGTATCCCGGCGGCTAGTTAAGAAAATTTTTGAAGGTGGGAGGGTTGAGCTTTTCTGTTTTGTTTTAGATTTGTGTTTGTGTTTGTGTGAGTGCATCCGTGACGGAACCTTTTCCCTAGAGTGCGGAGAGAGCAGAATATGATCTTGCCAAATTTAGGTGTTTGCTCTTTAATTGTTCTAACAATTACATCACTTTCTTGTCCGACTAGTGTCTTAATTGCCTTCCCTTATGGTAAGTTGCTCTTGGTATAGTGCCTTATGATCATGCAATGAATGTTTGTAGCTATGGTCGAAGACGAAGATGTATCCCCACCGACACCCACTCCTCTCCCCCTTAGTCCTCTTGGTGGAAATATGGACGATCTGCCAGGTGATCACATCCATTATCTTTCCCTGTACCTTGGATTTGATCACGTGATCGGCTCCGTGGCGGTCGATGGATCTGGCCTTAATAACGATGCACGATTGACTCAAGGTAAGTAGGTCAAGAACTTTGTGTTCTTTTCATGAGAGGCAAAGCTATCATTACATCAAACGTTTCCCTTCTTTCTTGTGGTCAAATTAAACATAAGATGAATTAAATTTTCGAAAAGATAGAAAAAACCGGATCGTAATTCTCTTGCTTTGTAGAACGGCGCCGTTATCTTCTTCAGTTATATCGGCGATCTCTTCGAAATCAATAATACCCTAGGTGCCTCGGTTGCGAAGAAACGAACGAAAGAACTAACTTATTTTCTCTGATATTTTTTAATGGAAGGCACTAAGCTTTGCGCAAAGTACAAGAGAGCTGAGCACCCTCTCATAACGTTTCTCAAGTAGGCGTACTTTCGTTGTATTTTTTGTAGGTGCTGAGGTAACGACACCAGGGAAGCGTGGTGCTGATATTAAGCTGAATGGCGGCGATATTCTTCTCGATGGTCAGCACTTCCGCGAGAAGCCTCAGGAGGCGGTTACCATTGCATTATGGGTAAAGCTCTGGAGGACCGGTGGAATACATTCCATGTTTGACACCATCGGTGGTCATTCAATCCACAACAAAGGACAGTACCACTTTGAAGTGTTCGACGGAAGGGTTAGATGGTTCCATCGGAACGAGTACGCTCAGGAGATCTTCCACATAAGAACTCCCCCAATACTGCAGCCCAACCTGTGGTATCACATCGTTGCCACGTACGACTCTCGCACTCATCTCGCCAGGGTATTTGTCAACGGTGATTTAGTAGGGGAGGGGCACGGCAGCGGATTGCTTTCCCTAGACTGGGAGGCTAAGGCAGGCTTTGGTTCTCATTCTGGTCGCAGGATTTTACTTGGTTATATGGATGAGATATACGTCTTTAGACGAGCCCTCCAGGAAACGGAGATAGACCGATATTTAGAGAACCCGAAAGGCGATTCACAACCACAGTCGAATTCTGATCTTATAAACACTGAGAGGTACTCTGACAGTTTCTCTGATATGAATACCAACTCGGTTTGGTTTTCACAGCCTTCCAGTCATTTGACCGATGCTCCTTTTGCAAAGCCTAACAGTGCCTTAGATTACGAGGATCAAATGGAAGGGCCTACAGATGCTAGAACTACAGGTTCGGCTGTTGTTAGCGCTGTAAGACCACCGTCAATCCCCTCCAAGGAATCCCAAACTACGCCTATGACAACGCCTAAAGAGCCTGAAACAACCACAGCTACGAAAGCTACAGAGAAGCACAACAATCAATCCTCTACGGTGATAACGACAACTATGCCTCCAACGACCACACCATCGACGACCAAACCAACGTTACCTGCAGTTAAACCTACCAAATCAACGAACTCAAGCGTCCACCCCATGTGTAAAAAAGGAAACGTGTACAGAGATACAGATCTTGTGGGTGGGCTGGGCACTGGGAATTTTACTGACAAAGGACCAGTTCGTTCTATTGATGAGTGCATGGATATCTGTTGTGGCTTTGAAGAATGCTCTGTCGCTTATATGGTCGAGGACAACTGTTTTGCAATTAGTTGCAAGGAAGAAAAACAGTGCAAGACCTTTGTAAAAAGTCCTATGGAGAATACCCCTGTAATTGGATTCATTGAGCGATACAAACTTGGAGGTAAGCTTTGTCTTTTTTGCGGGAATTGCTGAAGGCACAGGGTAACCTCGATGTAACAAGGGGCCAAAGGATTGGCCTAATATGTTCCCCATAACGAGGTTTCGTTATATCGTGGTTCCTTTCCATATATTTTACTATCACTGGGGCGAAGAATATTTAACAATTAGTCGCCGAAGGCGACGTGAATATCGGCGAATAGTCACCGAGACGAAGTCGAGGTGGCTATTCGCCGATATTCACGTCGCCTGAGGCGACTAATTGTTTTAGTAAAATTACATTGATGATTATTCGAGAAAAAATTTATTGATCAATTTCCGACCCCGAAACATCAAAAAATCTGTCTGCCATTTTGAATACTGCAAGACTTCAATGCTATAATCACCGCGCGGTGATTATAGCGGGATAAAGCGAAGCTCCTAGCCAATCACAGCGCTCTATTTTCGATAATCGTCAATGTAATTATACTAACATTCCTTATACCAAGGACTTCGTTATATAGACGTTCGTTACATCGAGGTTCCACTGTAGTTTGATTGAGGTGATGTCTTACGAATTTACAGTTCTCTAAACAATTGACAGTCTTGTCTGTCAACTTAAACCTTTAGCACATCAGTGGTATTAGCCCGCAATTACCAACGCAATCCCTTATTCGAATGTTGCCATTTAGCATTTGACTGGCAGAAAAGTCTTTATTTTGTAGTTAAAAAGGAGTTTACCAAATTTTAAGCTCTGGTCGTCATTCGTTTTAACCTTCAGAATCGACCTTATCTCATGCTGAAGTGGAGGAAGCAACAGAAATGCATACTCCCTCGGTCAACGACCTTCTCACAGAGCCAGAATCCAATCTTAAGTCTTCTTATACAGAGGAAGACCAAGCCGCGGCATCGAACTTGATGAAGTTGCTAATAACAACGAAACCCACACCAAGCACAACGTTCCAGTCCACGATGTCCAGTTGTACCCACAGTAAACTATATCGTCACGTGACTCTGGTGGGTGGACTTCGCGCCGGAAACTTCACACGCATGGCAGAATTTACGAATATGAATGAATGTGTCCGAAGATGTTGTTCACAGAGATCATGTGATGTTGCCATCCTTTTGAGAGACACGTGCTTTGCGCTTCAATGCTCAAGCCCTGAACTTTGTAGCGCCAGACCGTCTCGGCTGAGGAACTTCTCTCTCAAAATGATATACATGTACAAGAAGAATGGAAAAGGTTGGTGCTTATCTATTGAAAGTGTAAATAATTCTAAAGTTTTTGCAGATGAAAAGTTAAAGTAACAACCATCACGGAAGAGATCAACCTTATCGCGATAACCCTCTTAATATTTTAAGCAATGCTGAAACCTATGTGCTTCTCTTTTAAGTGATCACCTCCAAGCTCAAACAAAAGATTGAAACTTCGTCGTCTTGTAGTTGTGTTCACAGTCGTTATTAGGGAGCTTAAGCAACTACGACGACGACGACGACGACGACGACATCTTCAAAAAACAATAGGTTTAATGATCAAAACAACAGCTCTGCACGTGCATCGCATTTTTAGTACATTTCTTTGACGTCCATTGCACGATTACGATGTGAAACCTCCTAATTTGACCAGGGCCCTGAATTTGACGTTTTATGGAGGACGTGGACATACGACGACGAATTTTCCTTCCTCTTTTTGAACCTGAATAAAATCCTTAAGAATTCAACTCTAGGAAAAGTCGCCTGCATTTGACGTATTGAGCATGTCCAAATAGACGCGATTAAGTTTGAAAGAACGTAAATTCATTTTTTACCGACGTTTTCACTGCCGTCGTCGTCGTCCTTGCTTAAGGTCCCTATTTTTTCCTTTTTGTTGACGTTGACGTTGTCGTCGCCAGAAAGTAAAGAGGTGGTTTTTTGGAGACATTTTGTTTTCTTATGCTAATACAGAAAAAGACTGACTTTACGTAAAGCGAGGTTATTTGGCAATTAAGTTCCAGCAGTTTTTTGTTCTTTTTCTTTTTGTTCTTGTTGTTTTTTATTGTTTGTGTATTTCGTTAACCATAAGTTACCAACTCTTTGGCGAAAGTATTCCGATCGTCAATTCTTTTTCTATTCTTTTTTTTTTGTCAGCTTGGGTGAAGACTACGCAAACCCCGAAAACTACAGAGCCATCCTTGCAGGACCTTCTTGGTGAGGCTAAGCCCACACAGTCTCCAACAACTCCACCGTCCCTAAACAACATGCTGGGAATCCCTCGCGTGGAGAACAGTCACGTGACCACACCCAGACCTTCAACAGAGTGCTCTCAAGGACTGACCATCACGAATGTCATACTGAATGGCGGTATGGGAGCAGGCGAGGTTGCTCAGTTCCCCCAAATAGGCGACATACCACTATGTATTGAGAAATGCTGTTTGTCCGCGACATGTCACGTGGCTTACGTTATTCAAAATGTCTGTTATACTGTGACCTGTTTTAGTCGAGATCTTTGCCGAACGCGCCCGATTGAAAACACAGCAATAAATTCAGCGATTTCGTACGTAAAGAGAGGCGAAGTCGCCATGTTTAGTAGTGCAGTGGAAGCCAGCGTTGCAAACCTTGGCAACACGACTATCGAGCCGGTGGAAAAGCCTCGAGTTTCGCCGACTGCAAGTGCGAATTTAATCTGTCAGAAAGACAAGACGTTTTACAATGTACAGCTCAAGGGAGGCCAAAACTCCGGTGCGTTCACAGAAAGAGGACTTGTACCAGATATCAGCCAGTGCGTTGGTTTATGCTGTGAGGATCAGTCATGTGACTTAGCCTATACTGAAGGTCAACGATGTTACACCGTAAAATGTTACAACCCAGGCACCTGTCAGCTGATAGAGGCCAGTCACCTTTCAGTGGGGACTGCTATGGCGTACGTTGTTAGACTGACAAACAAGGATGTTATGCAAGGTATGCAGGCGCTGATGTTTTGTTGCCTGAAGGCACTGACGTATAGTAGAACCTGCCAATAGGACAATTGCACGATGACGCTATTTGACTACAACTACCAGAATTCATTTCGTTTTTGCTTTGTTATTTAAATTTGCCAATTCCGCTGAGGATAAAAGAACAATAGCCTTAATTTACACAAGAAAACAACACACTCAAGGATTCTGGTAGCTGTAGTAAAATGACGTCATCGTGCAATTGTCCTATTCGGTGCTCAGCGAGAATTTAAAGTAGTTCCGGTAAACTGGGCTTTAACCTTCCGTTCAAAACTTATTGAGATTTTATTGCTTACTGTAGGTTAACAAAGTCAAGCCCTTTTTAAATGCTGTGAGGGATTTACCTTAGTTTTTTCTAACTGAATTTTTTCAAACAAGCATTGTTGGTGTCAACTTTAACAATAATGGCAGGCCCACGGTAAAGCTGATACAAAAACGTTTGAATACCGGCAACCACACAACCCAGAATTAACATCAGCCGATTCTTCTTACTGTAAAGTGCAAATAAACTTATTAATAGACTGTTTCCTAAGTCTTCCAGAAGCCTCTTTTTGAAAACGAGGGCAAGTGCGAAATCATTGATATGAAAATAATGCAAATGAAACTCAATTTTATATGTGGAGTTTTTTCTTGGCCTCGTTTTAAAAGTGAGGGCATTTGCCTATTGCAAGGTTCTTAGATTACACGTGGGCCCCTATGAACATCTGAGATTAGTCTGAAATGTCACGCGTCTCGACCCCCTAAACCAGGTTTGGGGATGGAGACGTATGACATTTCAGACTAATCTCATATGTGCATGCGAAAGTTAATCTGCTTTTTTGGCACTTTGAGGTTTTTCTTGCCAATATTTCAAACTTAGGTCAACTTCAACCAAGTTTCATGCTATGTGTCGTTAAAACATCGATAAAACCGATAACTTAAAAATAGCTGGTAACTAATCTGATGAGTAAACTAATTAATGTATTGCATATCTCACAGTTTCCTCGCAACCAACCGAGCCGACGACAAAGAAACCAGAAACTACAAAAATGACGACAACAAAAGCGAACCCAACTACAGAAGGTCAGCTTAATTATATGAATTTTAAGGCCAGTCCACGGTCATACATGTAGTTTTTTAAAAAAAACTCAAATGATTTATCGACCAGGACACTGATCTTTCAAATCAAAATTTAGCAGCCTTTTACGTTTTCGTGTCATAAAAAATGATAAGGTAATTTTCTTTGTCTTTTTTTCAGACGCTTTGCTTGCTGACAACAAACACCGGAATCAAAATGAAGAAGATGCGAAGCGTCCATTACACCTTCATAAGAGCAAATTACACAAGCATTACCACCATCATAAAGGTAATATAGGTAACGCGGTCGTTTTTAATTACTCTTTTCCACCATTGGGGAAACCTTGCGTGACAGCGAACGAAGTTTCGCTTTTTCAAAAAATGGCCTAATTTGCATAATAAGAAGAATAACGATATCTTCGAAAGGTGCATAATGTATGTGTTGAAGAACTCAGTTTTGATGGTCACTTGGTAGAATTTTGGTAGAAAATTGTAACTTAAAGGTTACAATTTCCTCTCCTATTTTTTCATTTGTTTGACAATGGCTAAGCTAAATAAAGCTGAGATGAAGGTTTGTGCCTCACAATCAACGTTTTACTCTTCTAAGCTGAATGAAAATGGCTTTTCCATTACTTTAATTTTAATGCTTTTTTTAATGAATCGCTTGCAAGTATCAACAGTGAAAATCACATATTAACGTCTTTTTTTCTTTCCAACTTAGTTGAAGGTAAAGAGACATGCCTGGCAAAGAGATATGGCTGCCAACACTACTGTATTAATCTCCCGGATGGTGGACACCGCTGTATGTGTCACCATGGTTACGTGTTGGCATCAAACGGAAGACACTGTGAAGGTAATTAGAATTAGCAAAGAAAGAACTGCGTACAAAGTGCTCGGTTTTATAGATAGGCCATTGTAAGGTTGCGTTTGAGAGTGAGTCGGTCTTATGTGGAACTGCACCATGTGGCAATATCGGGGAATCAATAGGCCAATTAGCATGATAGCGTCATTTTACTACTACTACTACCAGAAGCCATTTCGTCTTTCCTTTCATATTTAAATTTGACTATCCCAGCGAGGTTTAAATAACAATAGCCCTAATTTGGATAAGAGGGTAAAACCCTGAACGATTCTGGTGGTAGTTGTCAAAGGACGTCATCATGCCGAATCATGGTTACCCAACGCCTGTTTTCTGTAAAATATCTGTTCGGAGAAGCAAATATTGCCTAAAATTTCTTTTGCTTGAGGACGGCTAAAAATTTCTAGGTGAACTTTCCATTCATGTACAATTTTCGAAGCTTATCTAATATATTCCCTACGATTTTCTGAAGTTTTTTTTTTTTACTACCCAGGTTACACTGTTTTTCTTAGAAAAAGGAAACCTAATATTTTCGGATTCTAAAATGTGATGGAGAGAGGAATCAGAAAAATTCTCACTTTCGTAAAACGTTAAATTACACCTAAACTTTTCGGAAAAATAATACTGAAGCCCATGTAATTTCCAAAAAACCTAAGTTCCCCTAGGATGACCGAACAGAGAAAAACTTTGTAGCGCCGCTTAGAGTTCATTTCTAGAGATCTAAAAGTACTCTGGATAGCCTAAAAAGCGTTTTCAACGTTTTTTGACGGAAACAGTCGGTGGGTGCCCCTGCCAAATCGCCTATTCTGACCCAGTTTCCAGCGCAACGTCGTAATAGTAGCCAAGGAAAGAAGCGATAGCGTTTCCAAAACAATCCCATAGTGTACACTATCCCAGCCTCACGTTCGACGCAATGTGACCGGATCGTTCAAAAGCTTGGAAATGCTATAGAAAACTTCTAACAAATCTAAGAGTACAGTTCCATATTTTAGAACACAAGAAATCATAACTAAGGCAAAAATTAATTAGTCCACTTTTTGACATATATTTGTAATAATTAAGTAAAGTAGATAATTTGTATTGCAAATCAGTTTTTTTCACTGGCCATTTTTTTTATTTTTGCAGACGTCAATGAGTGTACAGATAATACTCATGGCTGTGAGCATCAATGTGTCAATGACGAAGGAAGTTTTCGGTGCGAGTGCCGCAGTGGATTTATGCTCAGCAGAGACCAAAGGCATTGTGACGGTAAATTCTGCTAATATTTTTTCCACTGTTACTCTATTCATCTTACAAAACATTGAACTATGTACAAGTGTTTTTGCTGAGGCCAATCGTTAATCAAGCGATTTTCCTCTTTGCAATGAGTCAATGGATTAAATAGAAAAATCAGTGCGCGAAAACTTTCAAAAAGGGTTTAATACAATTAGAATTGAGTACAGCTGCAACAATGAAGTAAATCTGACCCATGCGATCGAAGGTGAACGAAAAAATTGTACTGCGGAACCACACTTTAAAACAACATACCTTTCCTGTTATCTACCCAGTAAATGGGTCTTCTTTCCTTTTTTATGAAGTATTTATATAGTCACTGATTCATTGGTTTATTTATTTGTATATTTATTTATTTATTTCAGACTTGAACGAGTGTTTGTTGAGTGTTCATAGTTGTTCTCACTCGTGTCATAACACCCCTGGAAGTTACGAGTGTTCGTGCGATGACGGGTATCAGTTATCAACCGACAAACGGCACTGCTTAGGTATGTTTCTTATGCTGCTTCTTTCTTAGTTCATGGTCAATTTTAAGATTTTATGACTCTGTTTGCAAAAAAAAAAACTAACAAATGTTTCACAAACAAGCAAATGCCACCGGAGTTTGTCTACTGGCTCAAGACAGTACCATAGCAAATTATTGCTCAGTAGTCCTCACACTTGAGAATCTCGTTCATTAGCTCGATAATCCGAACCAACTTGTACCGCATAATCACAAGAAAGAAAGTATTCCCTTGTGGGTTTCATATGAATCGTGCACCAACTGTAACTTTCTTCATGGAGTCTACAGCTAGAACCACCGTGTACAGCACAGTAAACAGTACCGCTGTGAATTATTCCCGAAAAGATTACATATTATTTGTCACAGCCTAACATTTTGTGCGTAGACTCAAATACACTGGATGTTCTTATTGGAGTAAAGAGTCAATGGATCGTTTGTTTTCAGATATCACAGAGGTGGGATCTAAAAAGGACCAAGATCACCCGCCAGTGGCCGGACTGGAAAGTAAGCAGCAATTCCTTTGCCTCCAGCCTAGAGCCTAGTCTAACCTCCATTTGCATCCACTAAGACACCATTTCTCATAGATAAGCATCTATCCAAATTGCCAAATTTGGATAGCTTTCCAGTGCTTTTAATCTCTTGTAAGTGACTACCTGATTCATGTTCTCGTCTCTATATTAGCTTATATTCGCTATGAGTACCCTAATACTCAGAGAATGCCAAGAACTGTTAACGACAATATATCGGGCCACCGTTTGTCCGGGTCTCTTCTTGGAAGAGAGACCTTATGTTAAAATCCACTAGTTTGGGTGATGGCTTGCGGCAGGCTGGAATGTATGGCAATAATCGTACATGATGAGTCCAATAACTACTTCAAACAACCAACGGCATTTTTTCGGGCAAAATCGTGGGGATGCTCCGTCTTATTGTCGAAACGGTTGCTACTAAACGAATTAGGGAGTATTCATGCGCTTCTTTTCCAACCTTTCTTTATTGTCGACAATGTTTAACTTTAATTGACAACTTTCTTTCATTTTTTTGTAGTTCCAACAACAATAACACAAGGCCCTAAAGATCTTACTGTGACCCAAGGCAAATCTGGGATATTTCACTGCAGAGCACGTGGTCACCCACCCCCTCACATTGCGTGGGCGTCAGGACCAAACGGAGACCGACCCATCCCCACTGAGGATAGGTTTAGGATATTACCGACCGGGTCCCTGGTTATTGGTCGCGTGAATTTCACAGATCAAGGGATGTACCGCTGTGTTGCGTCAAATCCCGCTGGCAGCGCTACTGTGGGAGCGACTCTTACAGTAACAGGTATACACCATCAATTTTTTTAGAAGTCATACCTCTTATGTTCTATTCACTGCATTGAACGAAGGTCATAAGAAGTTAACGTATCCCTCTATTCACTTTTAGATTTCAATGAGTGCAGCGCCCGCGGTAATGACTGTCAGCAGTTGTGTGTAAACACACATGGCAGCTTCCGGTGTGAATGTCATTCCGGATTTATACTAGAGAAAGACAGGAAGGCTTGCCAAGGTACTTTCTTATATACTTATTTAGTTTAATTATCTCAATGTTCTTTGATATGGTTATGTTTTATTTTGTATAATTCTGACCTCATTTGGAAACGAAAGCCTTCAACACAAAACAAACAGAACGCTGTTCATTGAGAGAGTTAAAACGAACTTCCATTTGATGAAACTTGTTTTGGAACTGGACAGTCCTTGCTTTATTTATAAAGTGATTACGTTGACTTACATTTTAATTTTGTTTGACATCTTCAGATGTGGACGAGTGCGCTCTGGGGAGCCATTTTTGTGATCAGATTTGTCACAACACAGCAGGCAGCTTTATCTGCAGCTGCAAATCAGGATACAGGCTTTTAGGGGACTTCAGAACATGTACAGGTACGGAAATCCTGTTTTTTGGAGGCTAAATACCCCGTTGTCTGTGACTTATTAGTGAACTTACGCAACAGGACGGGAGAGGAAAGACGACGGCACACTTGGTGTGACAAGCGTGACTAATTTTGTTTGGAAAAACCTTCCGCCAAACGTCACATTCCTTTAAACATATCTTTTTGTAGAAGAGCAAGAAACATCAATGTTAAGTGAATTCCCGAAAAAAAAACGCAAGTAATAGTCCCGTCAAGTTTTTCACACTCAATCGTTTTACCGTCCTCTTCTTTCTGCCGTCCTGTTGCGTAAACGCACTATTCAGAGATGCATGCGCATTGCCCCGATAGATGAGATAACTAAGCTAGCCTGTGCCAGGCTTTCAGATAGTACGGACATCGTGAAAATAAAACAAGCCAAGCGAAGGCGTGCGCGATCTCGGGAAGCGGGGCGGTGATGGGAAAAAAATGGACTGAACCCTTGCGCGTTTTCTTGCATCGCTTTTTCACTGCACGACTGTCCTACTATCTTGGAGCCTGAAACAAGCTAAACTCACCTCATTAGGGCATTAAAGCGTTCAACAGTGAATGACATATTTTATTCTTAAAAGCTTTTATTTGTTATTACTGAGCGAGACATGCGTTGTAGGCATGTAAAAATTTTGAACGTAGTGAACCACCCAAAGCCAAATAAGACTTCACCGGTACTTATTGTTTTAAGACTTCGTTTTATTGAGATGCTTTTGCCAGACGTCACGTCGAGGCGTAAATAAACCAAATGCAAGACTGGCCATACGACAGAAGGGCACTTTAAAAATTTGAACGTTATTAGTTTAATTCTCCGCATAGTTTAAGTACGTGAATTTGATACAAGCCGTCCAGCTTTAAAGAAATGAGATTCTGGGCCCTTCATCCGACCATCCGAAAGCTAGGCAGCATAAAACCACTATTGTCCTCTGTTTTCTAATTGACTTATTTTATTCACTTTGTGTGTTTAGACATTGATGAGTGTTCAGAGACTCTACACGACTGTTCACAATTGTGCAACAACACAAAAGGAAGTTATAATTGTTTTTGTCTGAAAGGATACTGGCTGACTAAAGACAACAAAACATGCGTTGGTAAGTTCAAATAAATTCTTATGCAATTCTTGAAGAATCTTGCTATTTATGTCCGTCAGCAAATACTTCTCTCCTACCCCACTCCACCCTAGTAAAATTTAAAATGCAAGCAATCGCTCCGTAAAAGGTGACCCGGATTCCGGAATCTGGAAAATTTTCACTTGTGAAATTCAGAATCCTTGGCTTTGGATCCAGAATTCAGCTCAAGGGATCCGGAATCTAAGTTCCGCTGACAAGCAATCCGGAAAGCAGTAGCCAGAATCAAGACTCCGTAGCGTGCAATCCAGAATCCAAAACTGACTTGGATCACCTGATGTGGAGCGTTAGAAAAGAAGATAACCGAAACCATTCACAATTGGTCATCATCAACGTTTCTTTGTGTTCACTAATCATTACTACTGGCCAATCTAATTGACCCCGCCGTCGAGTCAAGACAGCCTCTATTAAGCCTAATCTAAGTCTCGAACGAAACCAGAAAAACCTAGACGGTTTCTCTGTTATTACTTGGACTAATGGATAAATTCTTTCTTGTTTATAGATCACCATACTATGCTAGATAGCTCCAAACCAGCGACGCTTTCAGCTGGGATGGGAGCATTTGTAGCGGTGACTACCGCGTGTTTGCTTATTGTTATCGGCACTGTGCTGTGTGTGATACGCCAAAGAAGAAAAGCCCGATTGGCAGGTCTTGATATGGCTGAGGTAACTCAGTGCTCTCTTTTTAAGTCTTTATAATATGTAGTGCGCTTAAGACTGGGTCGGAGTTGCATTATGGGATTTTTTGGTGGATGAAACACGATGCAGTTTTCTAAGTAAACTGGCGTTAACCAATTAAAGAGGAGATCACTTCCTTAAGGCTATGTTCACAGTATACCGGATAGCTTTTGCGTCGGCACTGAAATCATACCGAATAGGGTTTCTATTCACACATAAACACGGTGATTTGGGCGGGATTTCTGTGACGGAGCAAAGCTGTGCTGCGCTGATCTCGAAAGTGGAGTGTCACATATCAGATAAGTTGTGTGCCACAGTGAGGTGTAGTGTGAACAGGTATTCGGACCATAGCGGAAGTGAATAAGTACAAAGAAGACTGGACCCACTGCCGGACGGAAGTAACTATTCAGGAGTGAGGACTGGGATTTAGTTCACCTAACCTTATTCGGCCAACCGCTCCGGCACGATGTTCGATGTGTGTGAACAACTTGTTCCAGTTCTGTGCTGTTACTGTTCATACCATACCAGATAGCTTTTTGTATCGGGACGAAAAGCTATCTGGTATGGCATGAACATAGCCTCAAACCGCAGCGCTACAATGTGATTCGACTCAATATCACTGATCAATACACATTAAGCCTTGTTTGGAATGATTTGTCTGCAGCTTACTTTTACAATTACCTTTTACACCATATCTAATTAACTGCTTGTCTCTTTTCTGTTCCTTCTAGGAGGGGAAAAAATCTCTGTTTTCCTGGACAGAATAAAAGTGTTTTGTGCCGTTTTAGCTGGACTGGCGTGGAGTGGAGAAAGAACCCTTTATTTTTATAAAAACACAATTTTTGTATATTTTTTAATGAAATGTAAAATATATTTTAAAACATAACAATAAAGTTTTCTTCTTTTTAGATTTAGTTGATTTTGTGTTCCTTTCCTTTGTAGAGTAAAATTCGATATTGAAGTGAATGAACGGGCAACAAATTAACGTGCTCACTTCAGCGAAATATGCTTTTATCTAAGATGTGGTCTTGCCTTGTTAAGTGTCACTGGGCCTCAACAAGGGCTGTGTTTGATCGAAGGGTGTACGTTTGTTTAAAACGTATCTAATTTTCCTTTCACTATCCTCTACTAAGGAGAACCGGGAATTTGAAGCAGAAGTGTAAATATCAAAAATGCGCATTGAGACACACTTGTCAGGAAGGTGAGGGGGCTGGGATCTAAACTAGCTAAACTTCAAATATTCAAATGCTTGGGGTGGTTATTCGGGGTAGCGACTGTTGAGATATTAGTAACATGCGCTAAGGAAGAATTGGTTTACGATGCTTGGGTTTTAAACAGTTGCTATAAGTTCAAATGTTTAAGCACGCGCTTTACACAGAATAGTTAATAGAAGACACTCAATTCTCTGTTATACCCAACTCCAGTACGCTGTAAAATTTTGCGCTATAAAGCAAAGAAAAGTTAACCCACTTCTTTTTAACTTACCACCCCCTATAGAGCGTTTACACTTACGTGACCAGGATCTATGCAAATTTGTGTGAACAAAAGAAATTGTTTACATAAGAGTAGAGCTCAACTTTCACAGGATTTGTTTATAACACAAACATCAGTAGCGGCCGTTCCATTGTTTTGTGACACCAATATAGCCGCTGTTACGTCATGTTGGTGTCCAAAACCAATCCCGTGTGAGTTGAACCTTTTTGCTGTGCAAAATCTTTCTTCTGTTCCAATAAATTTGCCTTGATGCAGGCCACATGAGTGAAAAGGTTATAGATCGTATATCATTCCGTGCCCTGAGATTTGCAGGAGAAGAGTTAAGAACTGACTATATTTGTCCAAGTGCCCAATGTTTAACTTTGAATCAGCACATTCTTGCATTCTAAAACCAGAACCAAAGTAATTTTTTCTACCGACTGAAAACGCAGATAATTCCAACAACTGAATCAAGCAGAGCTAGAAACAATATGTATGTTGCCGGGAGACGGGTCTCAAAATTGATCTTTTTCACTCAGGTGGTAAGCAGCTATGTAAATTTCTTGGAACAAAAGAAAGGTTTTTTTGCATTAGAAAAGAGTTAAATACTCTCAGTATTTTTCCTATACGCCAACATGGCGACCGTTTCATTGTTTCGTGCACCAATAGCCGCCGCGACGTCATGTAAAAAAACGATCCATTGATTGGCCAAAAAAATGGGGCGACTTTTCTCCACCAATCATCTTCACTTGATAACTGCTGTTTAAGTCGAGAGCGAAATGCAGTTAGACCATATAGTCGATTGGCACGGTTAGTTCAGTCGGTAAGGCTGGACTGTAAAATGTTTCAGGCTTCAATATAGTAATGCACATGCGCAGAGTTCGGGAAAACTGATGCGAAAACTGACACCCGGGGAGGAGAGGAGGCAGCTCTTTCTTTTTCCGCCACCACTCTCTTCACCAGACCACGCGCGTCTCATTTTTGCTTGGCCTTTCTTGGTGACGTCCCTACTGGGCTGGCACAGACTAGCTGGAGCAGGTATCGGGAGTTCGATCTCCGGAGCCGAACCAGCACTGAAAGCCTTGTGGACACTGCACTGATGAACAAGCATACAACAATTATCAAGATAAAAAACCGGTGAATAACCAAAGAAATAATTAAAATCATGGCCACAATCATCGTTATCTTAATCATTACTGCAGAAAGGATCTGCTATGCCTTGGCTCACGTGATCAATACTCCTCAAGAGATCAAGCTTCCGTGCCAACAACAAAAATCTTAATTATTAATACTATTTTGGTCAGACACTGGTCAAGGAGGAATTCGAAAAGAGAAATCCAAAAGGCAACTACAGGTTGATAAAATTAAGTCATGTTTAAAAAACGAATCGCAACTTTAAAATTTAAAAGTTCGAGTTTGTTGCACGTGAATTTTAACACTTGACAAAACACGTGCTCTGAGTGTCTTGAATAGCTTCATAAACGTCCCCAGAGCATTTTATTCTCCAATCATTGGTTGAATGTATTGTTCTTTAAATGCGTGTTTTATTCAAAATAGCAGAGGTTATATAAACTGTAGCTATGCAAATATTAAATCGTGAAACTCTGGTGATGTTTCCTGTTCAAGCGTCGAAGTATATTTGCCTTCTGAATGCCCTCATTTTAAAGGAAGCTTGCACACTAGTTAACAACCTTACGAGAAGGCAAAATTGTTCGAGAAAAGGGTCACGACTCAATCTAATCACAAAATGACATGAAGACCGCTGAAATTTTTACCTAGCTTCAAACTGGTAAGACTCGTGTATGACATGCTGCACAAGGTAAGCAGTGGTCTCAAGATTACAATGGCTTATTTCTTCTTTTTCTCTCTTAAGAAACTCGTTTTCAGTTTTCGTGTTTTTCTTTGACCGGCGGTGTTGTGTTTGTTTTCATGAACCAAATGCGTCTGCTTGGTGTTTTGAGACGCTTACATACACTCCATGTTCACATTAAAAAAATGTTCATCCTAATTATGATTCCATTGTTTCAGTAATTCAAACCCGTATTTCCGGATTGAAATCCTTTTCTGACTTTTCAGTTGCAAGTGGGCTTCGACTGTATTCAAATGATCAAACCATGCGGCTAATAAGTCATTTTTACTAGTTCATCGAATAAACAAAGCATCTTTATACTTTTTCTAGTTAAATAGTTTTTAGTCCTGGCAAAAAGCTGGCTGACGCTAGGAAATATATCAATCCTTTGTAAGAGGAAAAGAAAAGCAGTACAGAAAGAAACCTCCGAGTCCTACATATATTTTTCACTCAAAGCGTGTCTTGTGCGTACTTTTAACTCTGTGTTGTATAAAGGTGAGGTTATGACCTTAACCGACAAAGCGCGCGTTCTGATTGGTTTCCAGCGTTGTTAAGTGACAGGTTGCGTTTCTGCCGTGTTAGGTCATCAATCAATCAATCTACATCCTTGTTACTACTGGCCTCTTTTGCCAAAACAATTGTTTTAATATTTAGTTTATAAGTGCTACGTATAGGATTCTTAATTCTAACCTTTTCATAGGGGCGTTCTATGCAATTTAATGGAAATGCTTGATTCTATTTGCTGTTCGCGAAGATCACGAAGCGATAAGTGGCTCTTCGTTTCCGCCATCTTTGTGTCTTACTTAACAGGTAAGTGAAATGTCTATACTTATTCAATCGTTTATTTGCTCCCTCTTGAAGCTGTTCTTATAATTTTTTAGCTTTAAAACTATCAACTATTCCTGCTTAATATTCCTCAGTAAAACTCGAGTTTCATAGTTAACTTTAAAAGAACACATAAAGCTCTAGTGTATCGTAATACAATGATTCCAGCCACCCGTTTCACGAAATGTCGTCTGATTTCTCATGCTTGACCATAAAAAAGCATAACGCTTTATAGGCGCCTCGTGCCAAAAACAAACTGGGAAACAGATGTAACGGAGTGATCGGAGACAGGGAATTGTTGTTGACAACAAGGGTTTGTTATATTGGGGCCCGGTGTAAAACTCTCACTTTCAAAACGAGACTAAGTGCCAAACCTTTCTTGTGAAAATGAGTTTTATTTGCATGAAAACTAAAAACCATTTTCATGTCAATGGATTTGTAATTAGCCTCCCTTTGAAACAGAGACGTAGGGTAACTAGTAGATGGCCTATTTCGTCATCCGTTATTCCGAGGTACTCAAATCAAAGATCAGAAATTAACTCTTAGAGCGACTGCAGAAGCTTCCTTTCTTAGGATTTGTTTTAATATACTAAAGTGAATTCTCTGAAGAAGTTGGCTAGAGAAAGGTTTCCGCCTTTCTTCTTTTCTGCGAGGAAGACCTTAGTCTTCTGCTTACAGGGTATCAACTGAATAATTGGCACTCGTCTTGTTCCGTTATTTTACCTATTTGAGTTGATTATGGCTTATACAAAACTTCTCGATCAAACTCAGTTAAAAGAGCTAAAACATCTTCCCCTCCGAGAGAGAGGCTTTCTAGCTCCGGTAAATTAACAATCGTTTTTGCTTAAGAAAATGTTCATAAGGGAAACAGTCTTCTGTGTTGGCTCCACGAGGTACCACGTGCCACTCCCTTCCCCTCCCTCCCCCCCCCCCCCCCCCCGAATAGATTTGTAGTCTAACATTCATTTCCACCCATCCCGTCACTTTTTAGTAATCTTAGGACACACAATCCTAGAAGAGTATAGTTGCGGACAAGAAGATATTGAGTACAACGTGACTTTAAGAGGTGGTCAATATGCAGGGATTTTTAAAGATCAGGGGCAGGTGAAAAACATGCAAGAATGCATGCACTTGTGCTGCAACTCCAAAAAATGTGACGTGGCCATGATGCATGGGCCAAAGTGTTTTAGCGTCCAGTGTCTGAACGATTCCACCTGCGAGTCAATTCCAGCTGATGATGAAGACATTGATATGCAGATTGCTCATATGACAGCTAAAGGAACAGGACAGCTAAGTAGGTGTTTACATAGCCCCCTTCGATCATTATAAGTTTATGAGAATTTGCCCACCTACCCCTCCCCTAAGCCAACATTTTGCCCTAAGTGAGAAGTAAGTGTTAATGATGGCCTAGGGGAGGGGTTGGTGGGAAGTTTCCCCGAAACGTGCAATGATCTTCTTTCTTTAGTCATCGTAAAATGAATTAGGATGGCTCTGCTTTGAATAGACCTCATAACCTCTCTCTAGTCTAATTTTTCAACTCTTAAAAGGTTAAATACTGAAACTGGAGTAGTTTATTTGACTTTATGAAGTAATATGAAGTGAATTAACTTCACGATTCCAAATGCAGCCCCTTAATGCTACCTTGGATCGGAAATACTAGCATAGTTTTAAAACTGACAAAATGGGGACAAAGTCTATCAAAATCAATAGAGAAATGTTAAAGTGATCCACCAAGTCAACAAGTGCATTTTAATTTCCGCCTCGTCTCCTCTGCATGATGTAGAATGAGCCTTCAGGATGCGATAAAGAATGTTTCAATTGGATATTGGAACTCGTAGACGCAAACTGGAAAAAAAGGGAGACGTCTCGGGATTTTTTGAACTAATACCTCGTAGTATTTGACTGACTCACCAATTACTTTTTCCTTGATTTGGCATAGTCTTTGAAGTTTGCCAATTTTGTTGTAATTTGACTTTTTCGCAAAAAAAGATTACCGTACGATCCGTTTGGCGTACGTAGGAGCTCTCCATCGCATGTTCTTTAACATAACAAGTTTTCATTTAATGCCTGAGTATCGTCATGTCTTGGTTGATGCTTATATGCCATACTTGCAGTACTTCTAGGCAGCTGCACCACAGCTTGTTATCATGTCCAGGATTTTTCGTAACTTAATTTGGCACAAGAAAAATAATGACTGAATAAGCCTTTTTCTCTACTCCTTGCAGCCGAGGCTCCAGTTAACGACAATTTAGATAGCTACGATTCCGAAGCGAAGTGTCCGCACAACGAAATCATGTACAATGTGAAGCTAATGGGTGGATTGAAAGCTGGAAAATTCACTGACATTGGCAAAGTTAAAAGTATTAAAACATGTATCAGGTAGGTACTGACTGGTATCTAGTCATTATATACCGTCAACCCTTCATACAATCAAATGCTCCACAGTGAGTCGGCACTCTCTTTACGGAAACCTCTATAAGACGAACTCCTTGGTAAAACGGACACCTACCTTTCTTCACTCACTTTATTTGACCCTCTATGAGACGGACACTTGGTGGCGGTCCCCAAGGTGTCTGTCTTGAAGAACGTTTACTGTATATTTGACAAATAATAAGGTTGCGACAAATATTTCGATGACAAAACACGTTACTAAAACAGACAAAAACATTAAGACTGTACTAACAGAAAATTCAATGAACCGAAACCTAACTGCCTAATAAGGGAAACTGACGTTAAATACTATCAAAACTGCACTGAACTATCCTATTCAACCTGCTAATGACATGAATCCCAGGTTTACAACTCTCCAATTTTACTATGAAAACTGAACACGGCAGCAGAATACCGTAAAATTCCGAAAATAAGCCCCTCCAAATATAAGCCCACCAAAATCGTAACGCAAAAAACCTCCGAATATAAGCCCCCAGGAGGGCTTGTACTTGGAATTTGCCCTCGAATACAAAGTAAAACAAAGCGAAAATGGCTAATTTCCCTCCCACTACAAGCTAGCCCAATCGAATTTGAAACGCAAATTTCTCTCCGTACACAAGCCCCTCCGAATATAGGCCCCTCCAAAAATAAGCCCCTCAAAAAGGGCCTTTGAAAAATATAAGCCCCGGGGCTTATTTTCGGAATTTTGCGGTAACAAATAAAAGTATTAACTTAAAAGATTAAAACGCGTAAGTCTTCATTTCCACACCATTCCCAGAAATTTTGCAATGTTGGGCGTGGTTATCAAACCTTTCATTTCTCTCGTTGCAAAGGTATTGCTGTGAGTCCAAAGTGCAGCCATGCGACCTGGCCTTTATGATATCTGATCGTTGTTACCTGGTGAAATGCTTCTCGGAGGAGAGATGTCAGGCGCTTCCCGCCAGGCCTGTAGACCATGCTTTTAAACAGAAAATGGCGTTTGTGGCACCATGGCTTTACCAAAAGGGCAAAAAAGTCGGTAAGGTCTTGCCGGATTTTTGATAACGTTACCGCCAAATGGACCTTTTGCCTCAAACAGTCTTTTTTGGCCTAAAACCATCTCCAAAGTAACCATTATAAAAACTAAGAGTGCAACCATTGCTTTTTTTCTCTTCCCCTCCTTTCCTTCTCCTCGCTCTTTGAAGTTCTCCTTTCCTTTTCCTTCGTTACTGTGACTTTGGAGCTTCTCGGGGTTAACAAATCTGCCGTTTGACGCCTTTTCACTTACATGACTGCAAATTTTGTTAGGTACGTTTTCAAAAAATCAGTTAGCAAATGTTAGCAAATTCGCTTATGCGCAGACCCTCCCTGGGAAGTACTTACCCAACCCAGTCTTGAACTTTGCACAAAGTTTTACCCACGTAATGTAAAAGTGCTAATAAAAATGAAAAAAGAAAACTTTCCAAATGGCTTAAGGTCTGCATTAAAAGTCCTACTTTCTAATCCTAAAGCTAAGAATCTATAGTAAGAACTTCATTTCATTCAGCTCCCAGTAATACTGTTTTTTAAGCCTCTATCTGCTACTAGTAAGTTAAATAAAGCGTTTGAGGACTTCCATTGTGCCTTTATTATTGAAACACTATCCGATAAATTATAGGTTTGGCTATTTTTGCTTGAATCTATGACACTCAGAATTTTTTTTTCTATATTAGCAAATACGTTTAGAGGGGAGGAAATTAGATCTGGCCCTATTTTTTCAAAAGGTGGATAACGCTATCCATTGGATAAGTATCTATTCACTGGAAAGCGCAATTGGTTTTCCTAATAGTTATCTAGTGGATAGTGCTATACATCTTTTGAAAAACCGGGCCAGGCTAATAGTTTTGATTCGTCGGGCCGCAAGGTAAGTTTGCTTCAGCCAATCAGAAGGGCCAGGGGTGCCCAGATCTGGAAAGTGACACGTCATCAGTACGAAATTTATGCGCTCGTTCCTCATGCGTCATTTCGCGGGGAAACCAGTGGTTGCGTCGCGAAATGTCAGCTGTTTTTTCAGGTTAAGACCATCTTAACCAAGAATGTTGTCACACTAAGATTGATGGAAGCCGATTGCTGACTTAGCCTCACTCCTTTTCAGTAAAAATTCCCTCGGGTCAGTCCCCGCACCATTTGCAGTGCATTCAGAGCAAGCTCTACACTAAGTCTGTTCTATTGGATGGTCCAAACGCTGGGCGCTTTACAGACGTTGGCCGAGTCGCTAACTCTCATATATGTTCCCGCCTTTGCTGCGAGGACCCTACTTGTGACCTGGCGTACATGTTTAGCCGCACGTGCTTCCTTGTCAGATGCAATAGTGAGAGAAGCTGTCGCACTATCCCAGATGTGGAGGCGATACGCACAAACAGCTCATTGGATAAGTCTATTCAGTACATCGTTAAACGACACTATGGCATCAGGCTTAGAGATGGTAAGACCAATAATAGTCAGCATTTTATTTAGTCGATTTTCAAAGCAAGATTTCAAGTACAATATCACTAATGAGATTGAAATCTTCAATGTTTTTGAAATAGGCCATTCTCGAGTTGCCCCTTGTCTCTAACTCAAAGCGAGGCTAAGTGCGAAGCTATTTTTATGAAAATAATTTTTCTTCTCATGCAAATAAGACTCGTTATCACAAGAAGGTGAGGGTTTTAGGAACTCGAAAATCGCCTATTCATTCTGTTTAAAAATCATGACCTCATGCTGTCCACAGAATATGTTTGTTACCCTTGTCACATCAGAACATTTCTTTATTTTTATTCACACTTTCCTCTGTTCATTTTGTGCAGGTCCATAACTTCTCACAATTTCTGAGAGAGACTGAGACCCATTAGCCTGCGTGCAGACTCCCATGGGCGAGTTCGAGGAAAAGTTTGGAGCCGCCATCGCGCTAGTAAAATCCTCGCCTAAATTTTCCTCGAACTCGCACGAGTGAGTCTGCTCAAAGGCAAGAGACCGATTAAAAAATACAATTTATTAAAAAATGTTTGTGTAAAACAAAACACAAACATGCCTTTCTTATTTTTTCCATTCTTCAGATGGTACCCCTGTCATAAGAACAGACGAGAATACGGAGGAAGTCTGCAAATTAGACGGGGAGATAAGAAACAAGACGGTACTCAAAGCAGGCATGCTTTCCGGTCAGCTGACTCACCACAAGGGCGTCAGGGACATTACGTCATGCATTGAACGCTGCTGTGGTCACAAGAAATGTCACGTGGCCATGATGATGGCGGGAAAATGTTATTCAGTGTTTTGTACAGACCCGCAGTACTGTGAACCTAAGCCAGCTCCGGTGGAGACTCATCATACGAACCCTACAGTAGCGTATGTCAAGAGGGGAGATATCAGCCTCGGTAAAACACGTCCTTCCTTTGTCTTTTAATGAGCCCCCATCAATACCAGCCTAGCTACTGGATGAGCCACTAAAGCAAACTCTGGCTAAGCCTGTTTATTCATTCTTTTATTCATTTCTTCTTACATTAAGGAGGAAATGGTTGGTACTTACTTGCTTATATACAGGTTCTTACACACCCGTGTACAAAGCCCCATTCATTACCCACGCAGTTCATATCTTATGTCCATAATTTACAAAGGTAAATGCCTATGATATTATGCTTGGCCCTTTTCTTATACCCTGTGTAAAAATCAGTACCTTTCTACGAAGACCCTAGAGCTTCCTCACGCTTCACAACCTCAAACCATCGTCAAGTCATTCCCATATGCCTTCTTTTGGTAGGTTCTTGGTGTTGTGGACTGGTACAAAAAAAACTAAGAACCAAGGAACAGGCCTTCTTTCCCAATAGACTTTATCCCGAATCCTTTTCCTTTTCGGTCTTAAAAGACGGAATGGGTAGAAAGGCTAATAAAAACCTGCTGCCCTCTCCTTCCCACGCTCTAGGGAACTTAAGCAAAGACGTTTTTGAGCGACGAACGTCAACCGGAAGTGAGGCTTTCTTCCTTTTTATACGCCTTGACGCTATCAAATTTTCATTGCTAACTTTCTTTTCTCTTTTAAAGACGATTTACCTGAGAGTTTTAACCAAACCACTGCCCAATGATGCAAAAAGTCCACTTCCGGTTGACGTCCGTCGCTCAAAAACGCTGTTGCTTAAGCTCCCTAATAACAACTGTCCGTTTTTTAAAAAAAATCTTTGTTTATCTTTCTCTTTACAGCTCCAAAACCCAAGCCAGAAGGTGTAATGCCTTTAATTGGAAGATTCCATCCCAATCTTGAAGAAAACGTAGAAGAGGAGTATGTCGAGACCGAAGACAAAGAGGCTGCAGAAAGCGGCAGCGGAGAAACAAACAATGATGACCAAACAATAAAAAACGATACAATACAATATGAAAAGGAAGAAACAGAAGAAAGTATGTACATATTTATACCTAATTCATTTAATGTTGCTTTGGCAATTGGGCACCGGTATTTGGGCGTACAGAAATCACTGCAATGATTTGCTTGAGTGATCCGCGCCAAACAATAGCTTCCCAGTACCCAAAGCCATGAACTTTTATTGAATGAATGTATATGTATTGCATTTACCGTTAGACACATATTTGACAGTACTTTCTCTCGCGAAAATAAAAGCTCGAGCGACCAGCGACTCCGTGTCTGTGCGCATCCGAAGTACAAATTGTAGAATACGAAAGCGTGCCTGTCTCGTTCCTAGGCGTCTCAAGTGTGTTTGGAAAACGGAAAACGCGACTGCGAGCGATAGTATTGCGCAATGGACCATGGGAAAGTTTAGCGTTGACGCAAAGGACGCTAGGAAGGACGCCTTTCCAATTGAGAGGGGAACCTTTAATCGCTCCAGTCGCTCTCGAATCTCTCTGCAATCTACCTGCATCTGGTTACGAGGCAGAAAACGTGCTGAGAATTATCTGAAAGCAAATCATGACTTGGCTGAATAACAAGTTGAAATCACTAAGAACTACTCAATGATGTCTATTTAGTCAGTTGTTCATTAGTTATAATAAAGGAAAAATATCCCTCTATAAAAACTCAGTCACTCTAACCTAATTAGAAACCTCCTTTAACTTAACTCATTTCTAAACAGTAATGAAACTGAAAATGAATTGAAATGCTTTTTTAGGTAGTAGTGATGATTTGCCATATGAAAGCGGAAGTGGGGACGACGCTGATAGTGGGTCTGGGGAGAACGGAAGTGGTAACCTTGAAGGAGAGCAGTCTGCGGACGATACAAGTGGAGAAAGCGGAGAGGAGAATAGCGGTGAAAGCGGAGAAGAAGAGGATAGTGGAGAGAGTGGAAGCGGAGAAAGCGGCGAAGAAGAAGGAGGACCAGACGTCGAGGGTCTGAAAGAAGAAAAACAAGGAGAGCCTCAATTTCTGAGACCTCGAAGCTTTTAAAAGGCTCATTTTAGTGATAAGCTGTAATGATCATTTTAGACGAACACGAGGTATCATCCAGGGATGGAAGTGAAGCCACTAGCTCAAGCGAGGCCACTGAGGGGGCAGATGTGCAACGTAGGGAGCCCCCGTGTAGTTTTTTAAAGTAGCAGTTGACAAAAACTCAAAAGCGGGCAAAAGTTGGAATCATAATGGCGGAAGGCGCCAGAAGCAATTAAAATTCTAATGACACTGACAAGAAATCGAAATATTGGCGTTCGTAAAATAACCTAGTTTTACGTTAAAAAGCTCACCTGTCTTTTTGCATGCATGACATGACTTCACATACCCTTACTTGATACAGAAACTTATAAAGTGTTTAATGCTTTCTGCTTTGGTTTCGTTGCGAGACATTTTTCATTTTTATTTTTTATCTTTCTTAGTCAAAAATTAAAATACAACTCCTGTCGGCCACACTTACTTTAATTCCATTTTCGAAGCTGTTATTACGGAGCTAGATAGCTAGTTTACGTTAAAAGCGAACAACAACAACTTTCGATAGCTTGAATGTAATTATTCTATTTTAAAAACGTACCTGTGATTACTTGTGATTTTGTACAAAATGAATATTATACGCTAATCTAGCGACGGGACATTAAGAAAAATACCTTACGTTTTTGTCGACCCATAACACCGGCTCCGTAATTGTGAGCTCAACAAAGAGGGGAAGTGTGACGTAACGTTACGTTACGTTACTTTACCATATGGTAGCAAAATGTCTGCATCTCAACAATCTTTGGATCAATTTAGGTTTCTGGGGGACTGCCCACCTACCCCTCCCCTTAGCTACCATTTTGCCCTAGAAAAGAAGGAAGTGTTAATGTTAGGTTAAGGGAGGGGTAGGTGGACAGTTTCCCATTGTCGAATGATGAAGGATAAGTATGGACTATTGTTTTTGTGCCTCGGTTCCTGGATGCAATTATGCATGAGAAAGTCATACAGGTCAATTTTTTTTTCTGCAATATTTACAGGACCACGATTTGTTGAGATCCAGAAATTTTGCTACCACGACAACGTGACTTAAATACTCATCTCTATACTACACTCTTTCCGGAAGTTTCTGTAGGATAGGAACCGTGTGAAGTAAAATAGGCGTCCTCGGAATCTAGAGCCAATTTATCCTAGGTCTATTAATTTTAAACGACTATGAGGCTTTATTTTTAATACAATAGACATTGTGAATAAATGAACGGTTTTGTAAATATTGGAAAATAATCTGCTATGCAACTTGATGTCGTTTATTTCCAAATGATCGGCAACACATACGGCCAAAAAAGCGCGTACATCAGTAAACTTGTGCTCTGAGCAAATATAATCCACAAGGTCTAATCTTTCTTCGTTCACTTCTTGTACTGTTCTGAATGGCGCTGCAATGCTTAAAACTTTGCCTAAAACCTGCGCTCATTGTTCAGTGTTATTTTGAGCCCGTGGACAGATGAATGTCGATTGAGAAAAAGCATGTTTGTTTTTTCTTCATTTGTACTTCTCCATTTAAGCATATAGTTCTATATATTAATATCAGTTCTATAAAATAACATATCTTTGTAGTGAATTTCACCTTTATTTTATTTAGCCTATCTTTTTACAGATTAGCTACAACCAGGGACAAACGAAGTTGACCCACTTGTCTAAAGGGCGCGCTTTATCGACAATTTCTTTTAATTATATTCAATTCTGTTTAAAGGCCGTAAATCACCCCTCTCAATGAATCAATGTTGTTTGTGGTTGAAGGAAAACGGAAGGTTTTAAAATACAACATTGACTTTGGGGGAAGGGGGATATACAAAGGGGGAGGGGATAGAGATATCTACAATGCAAAACGGGTGCCTTTTTAGGGAAGTGCCTCAACACTTTTGTCCCTCATTGTAGTTACCCTCATCGACATTATCGGTATTCCTACCAAATTATTCACCATATTGCCGTCAATGTTGCTGTAGTTCAGTTATATTCTTGACTAGTCTGCATCACTGTGTTCAAATTGGCGAGGAATGTCTTTAACCTAAATTCTTCACTTTTAACCAGTGAAACAAAAAAATGAATGCCACCAAAATAAAAAATTGCAAGAAAAATACGAGTTTAGCCCTTCCGATATTTTTGTCCATTAACCGCTACTGGAAGTATATTTCAGCCTAATTTTAACCTCTAGCAAATGTAGATGATTGCTTTCCTCTTTGCGTTACTTTCAAGGCGCAGTTTTCGAAGAAGCATTTCATGAACAGGGAAAATTCTTAGAGCGACAAGTTCGTTTTTGTTCCGCAGGAAAGTTTTTGATTGTTTGTTTTGTTGTTTGTCTTGTTTTTGTTTGATTGTGGTTGTTTTTTTTTTGTTTGTTTCCGCAAAGAAGCAAGATGGATGGGTATTTGAAGCTTCGCTGTTTCCGCAGGGAACTCTTTTCAGACAGCTGAATCATCCTCGGGATTGTAAAGCCAACCATTCAACGTCATCTGATGCTAGACACGTGATTTTTCGTATAGTTATGTCTTAGACAATAAGAGTAAACTCGATTTGAAGCTTGCTAAGCTCTAACCTTTCGTCCTGATAGAATTAAAGAGCCTGAAATTTAAGATTTGAGGTATTTTTAGCGATTCAAAGTAGAGTTAGTTCCTTGACCTATCGAAGAGAACTCAAAACAGTAATTTTTGTTGATAATTATGTTTAATTTCACGCAATGATGAAGTGATTATCGCGTCCTTAACATGGAGAAATACCGTTTTGCTTTATTTCTTCTATCTTTCTTTCAAACAAGCGAACACAAAAAACAACTAGATTTTATTCATAAAAAGGCCTTTATCTTTGTCCGTGTCATCTAAAACACAGGTGTCTTAAGGTACCAGTTCATGACTGAATCCCTGCCGTAGCTCCACTGAAATTCCTCTTATATGACGGTATGCTTGTGTTTCTAGTCACATCAAAAATATCCCAGCAAATTTTGCACTTTCTAGTCACATGATTCCAACTCGGGGCACGATTGGCTAACCACTGAATCAATGATGTAATTTCACTCTATTGTTCTGAGAAATGGAGTCGGGTTCCTTAACCCTCAAAACAAAGGAATATATTTTATCATGGCAAAAAGTTAAAAAATGACGGATTTATTTTTATAAACCCCTTTTTCCGAAAATTTTCTTTTAGATAGTTTTTAGAATATTTGAAGCAATGGTACGTTGTGGCTGACGAAAGGTGCGATGACGAATCGACTGCATCTCTACTATCGCGCTCTGTTGTTATGCATCTACGCGCTTTGTAAAGGTAGGCTAACTTCATATGTTGCATTTCAGTTTTACTCAGTCATCCAGTCGTGTGTGCTTGAAATGACGTTTGACTAATATTTCGTGTGTATCATGTCTACAATAGTCGTGGGATCAGACTACCTAGAAAGTTGTAAGAAAACACTTGTTGAGGAGAATGTGACATTAAAGGGAGGTATCGGAGCGGGCACGTTCAGGATATTGGGAAAAGTAACAAGCATGGATTCATGTATTGAACTTTGTTGCAAAACGTCGACTTGTGATGTGGCGTTCTTATCTGCGGCTAAATGTTACGGAGTCGAGTGCGTTAGCGATGAAGAATGCAAGTCCACAGCGACTGATACATCGGATATTAGGGTCCTTATTGCACATGTGAGAACGGGCCATAAAAAAGGTTAGTGACCGGCGAACAGGCCGTAGAAATACGATCTAGCTTTGAAGTTTTTGCATTCTTTTGTTGGCTTAAGTTGCTGTCAACTTGGACATTGAGAAAACAGAGTCGTTTGCAGGAAAAATTAAACTATATATCCCTTCTAAAAAGGATTAAGTTGGCAATTCTTGACGTGGCAATACGGTGGATTTTAATGGCAGAAATATCGTATCCTAACCAGTCATGTTAACGGGTCGTTTCTTAGGTGAACTTTCCATTGGTAGGTCTATGTTAGATTAAGATGCGTTTGAGGAATGATTAGGCAGATGGGCTAAATTTCAGTGGAGCGAGAGATGATTTCCACGGCGATTAAGTTCATTAATCTTTGATCGCTTTCGGATTTGAAAGCCTGGAGGGACTGAGCCAGCCACCCGGTGTGGAAGAATTGAAAGAGCAGGTTGTTAAACAATTATAACGCAAAAAAGTTTGTAAATCTTCGCTGGAAAGGAAATTACTTGACATTTTGACAATTGCATCTTTATCTGTTGACTTAATTGGGTTAAAGAAAAATTGCTTTACAATAGTTTGACATTTTTATTTCGAACCTTTTATCGCCTAAATTTTGCAGTTTCCTTGCAAATAATGGTTTTTTGGACGCCCATTAACGCTAGCATTGGACAATATAAATTCTTTTGTATGCGTTTTTCGTCTAGTATGGCAGATATTAGCACAAGACGATTTTAAATCCACAGATATCATTTTGAATGAACTTTGACCCACAAGCCTGAGTTCAAATTCCCAAATCAAATCAGCAGATAAATTGTACGACGTGATCTCTGTTTATTGGCCTTTCCGCCATAACTTCATAATTTGAATCGACTGAGAACGACAAAAGGTCAAGCAGACTAGCTAGTTTTAACGCATTCAGGCACACACAACAGAATTTTAAAGGGTAAAAAATCGCTGCTAATAGTTTTAAAATGCCTAAGATCTCAAAAGAGTGGTTCGTTTGTTTACAGATTTACTGAACCTCCAAAACTCTGCCATGTCCGCTTTTACTTATAAAAATAAATTCTTTGGAAGTATGCTAAAAACAAACAGAAAACTAAAGATGGGTTACATATTTTAATTTCCAAATAGATAATACATCACTAGCATTTATAACTCCAAATTTCACATCAAACGTGAAGCCACATCCCAATGGATTTTTGGGCCCAAATCAAGCAGGGCTCTCGTCAACTAACACGCCGAAGGGCCTTATAGCCCAGGGACAAAAATCATCAGACAATGTGAACCCCAATATGGCTGGACAATGTAAGGCCGGGAAACTATTCAAAGAAGTGACTTTAAAAGGAGGAATTAACGCTGGAACATACAAAGATGTTGGAGCAGTGCAAACCATGGATGAATGTTCGAGCAAATGTTGCGAGTTTGCGGCGTGTGACTTAGCTTTTATGCTCTCAAATCGATGTTATCTTGTTGGTTGTTCTGAAGGAAAGAACTGTCAAATACAGAAAGCGAAACCCTCACCGTATCATCCATCGGTGACTTACATCGAGCGGTGGAATAAGGAAGGTGTTAAACACACAGGTAAGCTGAGATGGATAGACCCCCAGACTCAAGAGAAACCTGAATAAAAAGTAAAAATATTTTCCTTAAGAACCATGTTAAAAAGTTCGCGATGGTTGGAAACGGGAGCGGATTTAGAGTCATTGTTAGCGTCATTTTCCTCCCCTCTCCTCCACCCCTACCCAGCCCCTGCGCTCTCGAAACGAAACCTTGCTCGCAGAAAGACACGAGGTCATGTACTTAACAAACCACGAGTATGGGAAAAAAATAACCCTAATGAGTTGCAGCAAATGATCCTTCAGGTCTGGGTTAGGCACTCCATGCCTAATAAGGATCGAACGGCCTTTTAACTATGAGGTTATTCATAAGGTTCACTCTCTAGCTTTATGGTTGCCAATATTGGTTAATATTAAGCAGGTAAGCTATCTGTACGCCATAAACACGTAATGTATGGGTATCGGGTGGGGTACGAGAACCCGGGGGGTACTCCCTAAGATGGTCTATACGGAGATGAGCCGGCTCCTCCCGAAAGAGCTATCTTTTTCAGGCTTCAGGTATATGAAAGGGTAGCGAATTCACAAGTTGAAGTATATAAAAAGGAAGAGAAATCTATCATTTTTGTCTGTGAAAGGGCCCAAAAAGGTTAACAGATGAATTTTATGGTTTTATAAAGTCGAGAAAGCGTTCTGTTTTTGTGATTGATTCCTGTTTAAAAGACAGAGCATTTACAGCAGTTAAAAGGGATTCAAAGTTCTAAACAAGGTATATGAAAGGGGTACTTTTTTCGCGAAAATTGGTACATAAAAGGGTAAAGGGTTGGACCTCGGGGGGAAGCCTTCCCATATAAACATTTGCTGAGTAACCTTTCCGTGTACGAGAATACACAAGTGGTTGAATAGATGATTGAGAATAATCAAAACAGATGAATGAGGGAATATGAATGGATTGACGGACAGACGGAGGGATAGATGACATGATGGATACATAGATGGATGGATAAACTGAATGTTCGTGCCAAAGGATTCTAGAACTTACACACACACACACACACAAAATCATCTTTTATATTATATTATATTTTTATATTATATTTTTAACTATGCTTGGTTTTGCAGTTTTTCTAAGCGATTCAGCAGACACTAAATATAGCTGTCCAGTAGTGAAGCCAATGACAAAGGTGACGCTCAAGGGAGGACTCAAAGCAGGCGATTTTACAGACACAGGAAAAGTAGGCAGCATAAAGGAATGCTATGCGACATGCTGTCAGCAGGCCTCGTGTAACCTGGCCTTTATGCTAGGTCAGAACTGTTTCTCAGTCAAATGTTATAACAAAGACTTGTGCAGTACCATTCCAGCTCAACCGTCGATTTTCAATCCACAAATTGCGTATGTCTGGAGTAGAAAGGAAATAAGTGGAGGTGAGATAATAGTGATAGAAAATAACGCTTAAGAATTTAAGAAGAGGACGAGATTTTTTCAATACTTAGTAGTGCACGCACGTAAACCATTGTCATTTTGGCGCCAAAACGTGATAGCCGTCGTCATTCTACTACGAGTTTTAGCAACAATGTCGCACTGGCGAAAAAAAGTTTATTATTTTGCGATCAGCAGGGGGCTTAATCTCCTTCAGTAGGAACAACTGTGCAAACTTTTATTACTGAAAAAATACAATGAAGCTTTACGGGGTGTAAATATTATTTAAGAATACGCGAAAAAACTTTAGATGAAATCTCGTCCTTATAGTCGTCCTCGACCTTGAATCTAAGGGTCTCTATTTAATCCTGCGAACCAATTTAATTATTCTAATTAATGTATCTTTGCTGGCACTTTTAAGCAGATCCACTGCGAATGACTGTTGCGATACAGTTCTGACGCACAACTGAAGCTGAGCCATTAAAATTGTATTGAGGAACTCCTAATGCATGATCTGTATTATCTCTCGTTTTATATGCTCTCTTTGGGGTGTCTCCAATACAGTATGCTATATAGTTTGCTTTGAGGCAGTGGCGCGTGGACTTGATGACGTTCCAAACAATCGATCAAAATGTGCGGATGTACCAGGAATCAGACTTTAATTATAACCTTGCCAAAAATAACTTCAGTGAAATTTGAATATCCCGACCAACGCTCGAAGATTCCATCTCTATACATTATTCTCTCTTGAAACAGTGCATTATAAATCGCAATCACAATCACCTCAAGACATCCCTACAAACATTGCTTTATTTCCCGCTGTACTTAAAATCCTTTTTGGCTGTTTTATGATACTTCACAAAGGTTTACAAAATGTCAATGTCCTTTCCCATTCGATAAATTAATGTTTATCCTTACATTTTTTTCTCCAGACACAGCAAAAAGTCAAATTCTTAAACCTCAAGTTGTATGTCCAGCAAACAAAGTGCTTGACAGTGTAACACTTGTGGGCGGAATTAAATCTGGGTACTTCCGCGATCATGGCAAAGTCAAAGACATGCAAAAATGCCGACGAATCTGTTGTGAGATGCCACATTGTAACCTGGCCTTTATGCTGTCCTCAAACTGTTTCTCAGTTGCTTGTAAGAGCGCGGATGCCTGTAAAACACAACCCGCCAATCCGTCACGGTATAATCCCAAGATATCATATGTTAGAGAATATGGATCTACCGAGTTAATAGGTAAGGTTATTGTTGTCCTTACTCAAACAGGACTTTAAAAACTGGTCAATGAGGCTTCTTAATACAGAAGAACTCAAAATACTCAATGGGCGTGATGTTTACAGCGTATCATATTTTAATTTGATACGCTGTAAAAGTAAACGGAATTCAAGCAAAATGTGAGACCCTTCATGCCCATCTGTAAGTACCTTCAGCGTCCTAACTTGTAGCTGTGTAAGGATGCAATAAACGTAAGGTCACGCAATAAAAGTGCAAACACTTTTTTTTATCTATTTCTGCGGCTTACATCTTAGCACAAGATATCTCATTGTCACTTTAAAGTTCGTATGTTCAACATACCGTTAAATTACTCCAAGCAGTGACGGGCATGTAAATTCTCCTGATAATCAATACATTATTCAGCACGAATTAAGTGATAACTGAGAATAGACCAATGTATCAGACGTGGGATTTCATCTTTATATAACCCTTGTATGTCTTATCTAATGTGCAAGGATAATGTGTAGGGCCAGAAAAGTGAACTAGTAATCAAATCTTCGGAGTTAAAAGGTTAACTAACGGAAGGTGACCGCTATGAAATTGGCGTTGTACAAACTTATCACTGCACTTCGGTGTTTTTTTTATACGTCTCAAGGTGCACCAAAGCCTTCAGATCAGCAAACCAATGCAACAATCCCGGGATTACCACAGACACTTCTGTCACCGCCATCCGTACCAGCATTGACACCACAAACACTGGGAAAGACAGCTCAACTACCCGGTTTAACAGCTCCAGCGGTGGAAGCGGTACAAACAACACAGTTCTCACAAACCCAGCAGCAAGGGCAGACACCTTTCCTATCAGGGCAGGCACAGCAGATGACCCTGCCTCCCCCACCCTCTCCTCCCATGTCCCCTTTTGCGTCTAACCAGGAGATGGGTCAAAAGCCGCTTATGCCGATGAGTGGAAGTCAAATGGATAACGGCGCAGGTTCGTATGAACTAAATCATTTGTCAAGTTATGCGTTTTGTAAGAATGGCCTGTTTTTATCTTAAAAGGCAATAGATAACGATAGACCGATCATATTCATCAGTAAATGAGTGGAATATATGACAAGTGAAGTACAAATATTACAGGATGAAATTTAGGGGGTTTTTGAGCGCATTTGATCATGTTCCATGGAGAGAATTGCGTTATGTAAGTTTTAATTAATTGCAAATGTAATTTTTCAAGTTCGTCCAACTGTGCCTTCTTTTGTATATGCTGTGTTATTGATACCTTACTTCACTTATGTTTCTCGCAATTCTGTGGAAATTTCCACTGTTTGAATTTCGATAAATTTCGTGACACAGCTAGTTTAAGAATTCCTTCTATTTTATTTAGCAATGCAGTTTCCAATCCCTCCTGCACAACCTGCAAAGCCAGCGCAACCAGCAGCACCAGCTTCGCCTGTTTCACAAACCCTTGATCAGCTAGCTGGTGCCCAAACGGAAACCAAGAAAACGGAGATACCACATGCAGATAGTCAACAGAGTTTTAAGAATCAAATAAAGTCGGCCGCAGCCGGCCAAGCCATGCAAATGAACATCGTGGACGGAAAGATCAAGCTGACGCCCGTCGGGGGATCGGAAAATTCCGAAGCTTCCGAATCTAAGGCGAAGGCTGACGACTCGACCAAAAAGGATGACTCGACTAAAAAGCAATGCAATAAAGCAAAAGTACTTGACAATGTAACACTTAAAGGTGGAAAGAAATCCGGAAAATTCAGTAACCATGGTGATGTGAAAGGAATGGACGAATGTCAAGATATTTGTTGCAAAGATAAGAAATGCAATGTAGCTTTTATGCTCGGCAAGACTTGTTACTCTGTTGCTTGCAATAGTAAGGATCTCTGCGAACATACTAAAGCTCCTCCGTCGGATTACAATCCTCAGCTTGCTTACGTGCGGCAGTTAGAAAATTCTAACACAAAGGGTGAGTTTATTTTGAGTAGTAGCTTTCCAACGGTCTATAGTGATCAAGCCTTCAAACCTTTTGGTGCTGATAAAACTATTGGAATCAATAATATTAGGTTCTAAGGTCTTTATTAGAAGGAAAATAGTTCTTTAGTTAGTACAGAAAGGAAAAAGGTCCAGTAAAGCTCTCACTTCTCGGAACCCTTTCTTCCCCTTATCGAATCTAAAGTATTCTACCTTGGTTAGACGAATTTCAGTTCATTGCTTCTCTACTTTTCGGATGGAGAGAAGCGACAACAAGAAATACGTCTGCGTTTGCAGGCTAAGGTTCTAAAGACCTGCTGAAACCGGCTAGCGAAAACAACAATTTTTTTCTCTAAATTGAGAGTTTGATTTCATTTTTTCATCCCTTATGCGAACTTTCCAATATTGTATGCAAAATGGAACAGAGCTATACTGATCATCACCCTTAAACACCTTCGATGGGTGATTGATGCTCGTAAGAGCATAGCCAGGTGATCTGTGACGTCACTGCGGGGGCCTGGGGAAAGAAATTTTAATGCCGTATCCCATAAACCAAAGCTGACTGGAACAGATTGAATTGAATTAAATTGGTGCGCGCGTTGGTTTATGGGATACGGCATTAAAATTTCTTTCCCCAGGCCCCCGCAGTGACGTCATAGATCACCTGGAGAGAGATTTAGAATCGCGTTTACGGCAAACGGCAAACGTCAATTTTGTACCACGTGACCAATTTTTCCCTTTACTTATCGTTTACCGATTATTAAACAGATCTACATAGAAATAAATAGTTTCATGCCAGCGACATCCTTAACAAGTTGTTTGAACCGGTTTTATCTGCTAATTTTCTAACTTGAGAAATTATCACCTTGAACCTTCGACTGACGTTTGTCGTTAGCCGCAAACGTGATTCTAAATCTATCTTATGCTTCACTTTAGAAATTGGGAGGGGGGTATTCATCTGTGACTATGCGAAGCCGTCAGAATAAGTAGTTTTATTGTCTTACGACAGAATAGACAATTCAATGCTTGTATGACCTTCGTTTTTCATTTAAATTGCAGAAACCAGCAAGGCCCCAGCCATCCCACCAGAACCAAAAGATCTCAAATGCAAACACAGCAACATAACTAACAATAAAGACTTTGCGGGCGGCATACACAAAAGCAACTTTACACTGGTCAAAGAAGCAGAGAGCATGGCAAAGTGCATGGAAGAATGCTGCGACAGCAAAGAGTGTGATGTGGCCTACATGGTAGAGAAGAAATGTTATTCTGTGTCTTGCTCTTCAAGAGACGATTGCAAACCTGTCACGGTGAAAGCTTCTAAGAAAACTCCGCTTATTTCAGCCATGATCATGAAAGCGGAGCCGAAGGAAGAAACAGGTAGAGTTTATTTAAACGCTCTGAGTCTAGGGTTATCGATGCATCTAATGTTTTTCTTTTGATATTTAAATATAATCGTATAGAAGGCTCAAATGAACGCTACCGAGTGGCACTTTGTCTGGCGCAGTCTTTTATTCGTTACGGTTCATAAATTTGGCTATTCTAATGAAAGCTATAAGGCAGTACTTTTCTTTGGAATTTTTCATTTCAATCCAGTAGAGGGCAACAACTGAATAACTTTTGAGTCTGTAAAAGAAATCCTAAATTAGGACCATTCAAGCCACAAGGCAGTACACTCTTTTAGCTTTTATTATTATTAGCTATTTATGCTGTGCAAAACGGTTCCAACTCTTAAATTGTGACAGCTTGCTGAGACCCTTTTCACATGAAGTCACGTCCGCCTATTGGTGTTCCAAAACAAGAAAACGGTAGCCATGTTGGTGTTCCAAACCAGTCCTGTGAAACTCTTTTCTTATGTAAACGCTTTCTTTTTTTCGTATTATATTTGCATAGTGGTTGTCACGGGAGTAAAATACGCTGCACAGAGTCCTCGACATCTTTAACCTTCTGGTTTAAGCGATTACAAATGATAAGTAGCAGAGTAATACCTCAAACTGTTCTTAAGACTAAAAGAACCACTATCTAACTCAATATCCTCTCTCTCCCCAGACCTCTCCGCCATTGCCACTCCTCCAGAGGACACTTCCTCCACTGAGTTTGCATCTAAAACCGGAAGCTGCAAAGACAGCAGAATTTCCACTGACATCAAACTTCAGCCTGGAAGTTCAGCGGCCAACTTTACAGATTTGGGAAAAACAGATGATATTCACCGTTGTATCAGTCGGTGTTGCGTTCTTCCCACGTGTGATATCGCTTATCTACTGAATAATAAGTGTTTTTCAGTGCAGTGTCTAGACGGAGTCATGTGCCAGACAAATGCTGAGCCTGCCGTTACGGGGGCTAATGTCCAGCTGGCATACATGAACAGAGGAAAGAGCGCGCAAAAGGAAAAAGGTGCGTATCATTGGTAATGATTTTTTAATTTTTTTTCGTCGAAACACACTGTATACTCTGTCTATGGAGTTAATGAACGTTATTTTATTTCCGATTTTAAGAACCGTGTTACATTTGTTTTCAAAAGGCAATTTGATTGCTGTAATTTTCTTTCAATCAAGAAAATACTCGATCGTTCTTGAAGCCGAAGTCTGGCTCCTTTTTGTTAAGTTATTTCAAATGGTGACTGAAGCTTTTGTCCAGAACATCCGATATTATGGTTTAGAAGTTAGCACCATAGGCTGTCCTAACCCGTGACATCTGTTAGTATCTATAAGTTCGTGGAGTAGAGACAAAGGCAATACTCAACTATCTTTTTCTTATTTGTTTTTAGATTGGATGCTTGTATATATTATCGTAGCCTCACTGGCTTTTGTAGCAGGAATCGGTGGAGTGGTATGGGCTGTGTGCATCTGTACAAAGAGGTAGGGCAGTCACGTGACAAGTGACGTGTAACAAGTGCTAGCTACAAATCATCCTCGAAGACCAGAATGGACGTCTAATTAACAGCCCAAGTTCGATATGTTAAAATTTTATCACTATTCACTTTAGGGTCAAAATTGCAAATTTTGACGAGTTCCATTATCTCGCAATTCCCAGAAGAGACTTGAGAAGAAAGAAAACCGAACCAAATATTAAAAAAATGGCCAGAAAGCCTCGGAGTCACTTTAGAATTTTAATATATCAAACGTGGGCTATTAAGACGGCTTAAAAAAGTTGGATCATTATTCATTTCTGGGAAACTGCTCACCTACCCCTCCCCTAAGCCAACATTAGCACTTACTTCTCACTTAGGGTAAAATGTTGGCTTAGGGAAGGGGAAGATGGGCAGTTTTCCAGAAACGTATAAAGGAAAATTTACTTGTGGAATCCGGAATACTAGGAATGAAGTCTGGAATCGGAGGAGTGGAATCAAGAATCCAAGAATGTCTTGGATTCCCTTACATAGGGCGAAAAGTTGCATACTAAATTGTTGCAGACCCCCTCTCATCGAATCATTCCCAGAAAAAACTTTAATTCTTTTCTTCTGAAACTTGTTTGATAAGGATGCATTTCCAGAGCCTTTTCGTTCTTCTCATAAGATCTTATAAGCTTTCGCCTTTGCATAAAATGGTTCATTCCCTCTTCAGTTGTTCTGTCCTTATATGTTGTTGTTAAATTGTTTTCAGGCAGAAAATTCGAAAGCAAAGACGAATGCTTGATGATGATGAAGATGATGAAATGTTACCAAAAAGTAAGTTGTCAAGACATAATGATGTTTCAGTTCTGTTTAGCGTAATGACCAGCGATATTTTATTGTAGGCATGCGTGCATACAGTGTACTAGATCTTGAAGAATCGGCCATGCTGAAGAACCATAGAAGTTTGTTAATTGTACTGTGTTAATCCTGCTCTTTCGTGGTCTCTAGTGAAGATTTTTACATTCATTTCATATATTTGTTCTGCCACAATAACAAACAAAATATTTGAAAGAATACAATAAACTGTCAAGGGCGCCCAGAGGAAACAAAGCCACTGCCAAGAGGTTTATAAGGCCTGAGCTCCCTAGTCAAAGAAAATAAAATGAGAGGAAGTTATTAATTGAAAAACTGAAACGTAATAGATAGTTACCGATAACGTCAAACACAGACTGCGTTTTTGATACATACTGTAGAAACCTCCAACGTTAAAAGTGTGATTTCGGCAATTCACTTAGATATTTTGGGACGCAAACTGGTTTCCGGAGTCTTCTTGTTTTCCAATATGCCGCTGCCATATTGGAAAATGAGAGGACCCTGGCGACGATGTTAGAAGTCGCGCGTCAGACTAGATCGGTGTTGTGTCGAATTGCACTATGGGACTATTTTGGAGACGTTGTCTCTTCTTTTACTGGATATTCGAGGTTACGCAGAAAACTGGGTTTAAATTTATGCCCAAAAATAATCCAATAGTACAGCGCGACTCAACACCAACCCAGTCTCACGCGCAACTGAAACTAAAAATGGCCAATAGAGAGGAGAAGTCGTTACGTCACGTTGCCATAGTAGCAAAGTTTTTGGATGACAACAAACTGATAAAGTCACTTAAAGTCTATTCGCACTATTTCAAACCTTACCGATCTTATTCAATTTCATTCAATTTGGCAAATCTTGGCGAAATTTTCTTTGGAACCGTATCTATTATTATCTAAGTTTAGAAAAAGGAAGCGACAATTTTTGTGTTGCGTTCACTTACTCCATAAGGCGAGCTCGTGAAAATAGGAAGTTTTATGTCGACCTATGTCGTAGTGGTGCAACGACGGCAAAGAAGTGTACAAAATAGCGTGATGCACGAGCAAAGTTGTTGTTTGTTAACACATTATTTTTTGCTGTTCTCCTTGCCGTCGCTGTCTTCGTTGGTTTTATTGTCATCCAGAAATAGTACTACCTTGATAACGTGAGGTCACACTTCTCCTCTCTATTGCTGGTTGGTATGTGACGTCATGGAGGCCATGTTGGTGGTGAAGAATCAAAGGGCGCTTTCCATTTGTCAGATATGACTGGCCAGCCCATTCCCATCGTAATAAGAATTTCACTTTTAATCAAAACTAACCATCCAGATCATTCAAAACCTAAATGTTATGTACAAAGGAGGTGGTTTTTCAGCAAAACCTCTTGGAAAAGCCTATTTCTTTGCCAAAATGTCTGGTCCGGCCGGCCAATTCCGACTTTTGGAAAGCGCCCAAAGTATATCTCTCCTCTGGTAACTAAACTCCATTTTCATATAAATGTTGTGAGGAAAAATTATATTTTATTGACCACCAAAATGGCCGCCTTGTCACAAGGTTGCAAACCAAGATTGCTGAAAGATTGAAAACAGTGTCCTCAAAGCCCCCAATTAAAGGAGAAAGAATCAGAATTTATCTTCTTAAGATCATGGAACAATTCACAAAATTCGACTGAGAGAAGCATTGACAGGTAGTAAAATCATTTATTGTTACCACTTTGTCTTTTATCAGCTACCCAAACAAGATATCGAACACCGATGCCAAGATACTGAGAAGAAGAAGATGACTACAAAGATTGCCCAATTGCATTACAAGGAGGGTGTGACTTCCGGGCATGCGCACCCGTGGTAGCAAACTACAAGTTTAAGTGAATTGCTCAGAAGTTAAAAAGGGATTACAAAGTGACTATAAGGAACGTAGTTGAGCTTGAAAGCAGATAAAGTGATGTCTTTGCAGCTTAGATGGAGAGACGTCTGAAGGCAACTCTAGTAATTCTAGCCCATATGAACAAAGTTAATCAAAAGTTCAACATCTGTTTGTACCTTTCAGTATATATCTAAAGCCTGTTTCAGTGTCTTTTAACATCGGTGGTATTGAAACCGTAGAGGGAGAAGGGAACAGTCTCTTAGCACGAGATCGCCACGTGCACAAAATTTGCAATTTGTGCATGTCTTAAGTGTGGTGCAACTGCTGGTAAATGAGGCTAGATCGTTGGTTTTTAAGGCTTAGTTGCTATCACTAGCCCTTAAAAACCCTAAGTTTTTCGTTTTCCCCCTTAAGGTAGTTCTTTTATTATTTCCAGACATAATATAATTGTTCTCCTCGGCCAACAAATGTAGATCAGAGATTATTTCTAATGTGATTTTTTAAGTTCTGTTTTTTATCAGATCAGCAAAACGGACAGTAGTTTAAGAGGTCTTGCCTTCAAGTTTAAGAATTACGCACAATATAATCCTTTCTTCCTTGCAAGACTTTTTTTATCTCTATATGGGGTAGCGCTACTGAAATTCGACAGTAGGTGATCTCGCTCTCTAGTCCACGACAACACCAAACTCTTCGGTAGAGAAGAGATCATGGCTGAGAGGTTAGAAAGAAAGTTAAGACACAGAAAATTTTAAAGGCAAGCAAAGCGAAGAAAAAACCCTAGCACGATCCTTCTCAATTCATTTTCTCCTCTCGTGGCTTTGACTATAGTTACCAGAAAAATGTTGTATTGTACTCAGTGTAAATCGAATACGAAGTTAGGCGATGAAATAATTCCCTCCTGATGACAGGCTGGCTTTAGCGACAAACACAAGTTACTTAATAGCTGGAAGACGTGCTTTTTTTTATGCCCGAAGTCAGTATAGAGTCAACAGGGGCATTTTCTTGTGTCTTAAATACCATGAAGATAAATACCTAAGAGAACTATACATTTAAAATAATTATCTGTTTTCCAGATACTGCCTCTGTCGGAAAACATTTGAATTCGTCAGGCTTCGCCCAGTGTTGATTTTAAAGCAACTCTCATTCAGTGACCAAGGAATCCCCCCTATTACCAGTAATATTTTATAATATTAGTTTTTGAGTTAGTTATATAGTTCTTCGTCTTGTCTGCAGTAATAGGAAATTGGTTCGACAATAACCAATCCCGGCACTGTACATGTACCCATTGTTAGATATGTTGCGTGTGTAGTATAACGATTTAATAAATATCTTTTGACATACGTTCTTGTCGAAATGGTTCCTGTTCTGTGTCAACACTACACACTGCTTAAGTCTATGTAGTCCATTTTATGGATCAGTATCAGTACTGAACCCATAAAATTTCCTTAAATCGGCAAGGGGATCACACAGGAAAGAACGCCGTACAAAACTAAAGTGAGGTTATCCGATTTTTATTAATAGCTTTTTACATTTCGTAGGTTACAGACGCAATTGTTTTATCCCCATCCAAATCCATGTATTTCGAAGCAGGGGGAGGGGTGGGGGCGCTGTTTCGAAGGTTACGCAACATTTCGCTGTGGTTTCCGTGATGTTACTTTATAAAGGATACATGAAGTCAAGGATAATACACGGAGTCTTACATGACATATAATCATGGCGTTACATTATAAACAAGGACTTAAAGACAAGACGTCCTCTAAATGTGCTGGCTTCCCCTCATGGGGACGAGCTAAATTGAAAGAGAAAATGGAAAAATACATTTTTTGATAATCCTTGGTTATAAGACTGATGATTTTGAAAATGAGACGGACAACAGGCGACAACATTTCCACTGGCATACTGATCTCTGCTACCTTTTGCCTTCCTTGGCCTAAATCCTTCCTCGAAGGGGTCTTCTCCACGAAAAGGGAACCCAGCGGGCTGATAACCTGGCGTTAAACCAAGGTAAGACCTTAAATTTTCTAGCCATCTAGAAAAAGGTTTGCATCAGTGTCAGCAAGAGACAAAAATTCCATCCTTCTGCCATCATTATTTTTAAGACAGTTACCATACGCCTGCTTTGACACTGTCAAAGTTTGTTGCGAATACTCGACACTTTGACAATTTTATCATCTTATATTGACTGGTGTCAATATGTTGATGTAACTGGGAATTCTATATGATGTACACCCTCACCAACCTAAATAATGTTTGTTAGGAGAGGTGTTTCCAGGGACTGTGTCAAGATACTGCATATGAGGTCTGAGTTGTGACAGGAGCTGATTGTTTCTAAACAAATTGGAAGCGAATTAGAGGCACAAAAGTAAATTGACATAATTCAAATTCATTGTTTGCGGTGTGGAAGTCCTCTAAACATTTAGTTAGATTTTATATTATATATCCCAGTAATTTTTATTTATTCTCTGCTATTCCTCAGATATATGTTGCAGCTGATAAGAAAAACATTTACAACCCTGTCCTGCTTTGAAACCAGGGTGCAAATAAGGTCAGTTTTACAGCCTGCCATTCGGGCAAGCTGTAGCTAACATGCACTAGCCCACAAGTCATTTCAACTAGCCCCCAAACCCTTTTTGATTTTCAGGATTGATTGATCCTTCTGTAATTTGAATTTCCTCCAAAAACAGAACAAAAACCACTAGCCTGATAGCAAAATCCACTAGCCCCAGGCTATCAGGCATGACTTTCTTTGCATGCTGGAGGCAAACATTTATCTACATGTATTTCTATGTACCCACACTAACAAACCAGTCTCTGATCTGCAAACAAAATTTGTAAACAAACCTTACTAATCTCTCTGTCCTGGGCTCAAGGAATGAACATGTTGGAATGCAAAAAGGTGTTAACTTTACTATTGTCTCTGCAACACTTCTGATTGGTTTAAAAATCAAATTTTATGAAATCTTTGCAAAGCAACATGTATATTAATCCCTTGTTTTCTAACTACCGGTAATCTCCTTATAACAAAATCTTGTCTGAGTCTAAGTGACACAGAAATCCTATGTGAGGAAGATGAAAAATTGAAAACCTTTCTTGCCTATTGTTTGCAACTCTTATGATTGGTCAAAATCTTTTGATGCCAAAAAATCCCTCTAAAAAATTGAGTTTAAATCCATTTTATTTTGTAAAGTGCGTTTTTGTAGGTTTATGCATTGTCGGCATGAAAATGAAAACATTCCTTTGTGTGGAAAGCATATTGCCCCGGGGGTGTGGGGGGTACTCCGGGTTTCAAGTGACTGGGATGATCGGAAGATTTTTTGGGGTTGGGAATTTTCTGTCCCAGGATTTTTGGGGTTAGAAAATTTGGCAAAAGTATTTTTCTGGGAGGGTTGATTTACATTTAAGTAAGGATTTTTGCCCGTGTATCCTGGCCATGTTGTTTTGCGGCTGTTTTAATATTTAACGCATAACATTGCATCTGTCCCATAAAACCAGTTAATAATTCTTAGAAATTAAGCATGGGAATTTTCGGGGTTAATTTTTGTCCAGGGTTTTTCTTGGCCTGTTGGGTTTTGCCGCCATTCTATCATCCCTGCCACTTGAAATCCAGAGTACCCTCCCTGGGGGCTTATTACACCATAACAAAAGAGACCCCTTCCCGTCTTCACTCTTGCCCAGATCATTACTTAATATGTCACAGAGTCCTGAATTTTTTGTCAAAAAATTTTGGAAACAACAAAAAATTGTGGAATTTGGTTTTGGTTTTTTTTTGTCTTTATTTGTTTGTTTGGGGAATTTCTCGCTACCCTGCTGGCAGAGGCTTTTCCCTTGTGTTTCTCAGCATTGTACTGCCATTCTCTTTGCTGTTTTGGCTGCTCGCGTTTTGTTTTGGTTGTTTCTGTGCCGAGGAAAAGACCTCTGCAGACAGCCGTTTGGGATTCCTGTTGAGCATGCGTGAGATGAAAATGCGGTTACCATGGAATTTCTGTGTCACTTGTCGGTAATACGATGCCGCCGCCGGAGTTTGCTCATGTATTCATGAGTCAATTTTCCCACGGGAATGACTCGCACTTGCCATGTTGATATAGCGGGCTCACTTTTGCACAGCAAACTATTACATAAAAGATGCGCAAGTTGATAAAACCGGTTCCACAACTGGTTTAGTCATGTGATTACCTCCTAGATCTTGGAGGTATCTAATGCGCATGCTCAACAGGAATCCCAAACGGCTGTCTGCAGAGGTCTTTTCCTCAGCACAGAAACAACCAAAACAAAACGCGAGCAGCCAAAACCGCAAAGAGAATGGCAGTACAACGCTGAGAAACACAAGGGAAGAGCCTCTGCTAGCAGGGTAATTTCTCGCAAGTGAGGAATTACCCCCTAGTGGCAGCGGGTAATGAGAAGAAGCCCTTTTACAGCCTAGCTTTAACCCTTTAAGCCCCAAGATCTGCATACAAATTCTCCTGACTGATGTCCATCTACGCATTTGAATTGTGATTTTCACGCAATAAACGTGAATGAAATCGAAACAAGAAGGTATTGTACCTCCTCCCATTTTGCCTGTAAATTACAAATCAAGGTCATGTTTATGGAGTTTTGCAGTTTCTAAATCCAGGTTTTGAATTGGCTGAAGCTTAACTGATTGTTGTTGCAGAAAGTCTATCAAATCTGATAAAGAGGCGGAACTTTACCATAAAATATGTCACTCATGACTCTGAGTTTATTTCCTTGTGCTCTTTCCCGCCCAGCAGCTTGCTTGATACAAAGAAACCATCAGTCAGATTTACTTACTGCCCGCAATCCCCGCTGGCATGAAGGGCAGCAACGAAGGTCCTCCACTTTGCCTGTTTTGAGCCAGCCTACGGATGGTACCCCTGCATGTGTGGTTTAGGGTCTTCATCTCTCCCTCTAGCGTCGGTCGCCAGGTGCTTTTCGGTCTGCCTCTCTTGCGTTTGCCTTCTGGTGTCCAGTGTAGTGCTGTGCGGGTGATATTACCAGGTTCTTTCCTAAACACGTGCCCAATTATTATTATTATTTGAACCTGTTTTAAGATTGGACACTTCTTCATATCTGGTCGATGTGTTTCGACGAGAAAACATTTTTGAACATCTCAGGTGTCGTTCAGCAGAGCACGTGCCATGGTGTCACAGTACAGGAAATCTACTGATTTTAACAGCTGGTTTTGTATGATCAGATTCTCAATATAAATCAGTGTTAGCCCTGCCCACAGGGGATCACCGATGCCGGCACTAAGATAACCGACAACTCACACCAGCAGAGGGTTTTCTTGTGGGTGCGGTTTTCTTGACTTTTCACCGTCTGAGTTTGTCGTAATAAGTAATAATTCCGTTATTTACCCTCGGCGGTATTTATAGCACTAATGCTAGTGGGGCCTGGGGCCGAGCAAATGCCTGAAACAAAAAATTCAAATTAAACTTAACATGGTTAAGAATCCCAACTGGCCGGAGGCAAACCAGCTGGCTGTTTACAAGCGTGGCCGAGGATTTAAACTCGGGACTACCGTGAACAAATCAGACAAATCCAGCTGCGGTCAGAGTGGGACTTGAATAGCAAGTCCAGCGCTGTAACTGCTCAGCCATGCTGCCTCCTTAAATCCATTGAAGTAGATTCGGTCGACTGAAGTTCTGAAGCAAAACAACCCGTTGCAAGCTTGGTCGAACAACAATATAATCCCAAGTTAGGTCAGATTAGCAGATGATTCAACGTTATTAATTATTCACAAGCTTGTTGAACCACAGACGAAGGAAGAAAGCAGAGCGTTTATATCGAGAGTTTTGGTTTGAAAATGGTTGGGTTTTTTCTGCAATTCAAGATGGATTAATTGACAAAGGATCGTGAAGGATGCGGAGTCGATGAGGACAGCTTGTTCCTGCAAAAATCTCCCATCATGGTATCATGATTAGGTGGCTTTCATTCAATTCCGCCATTTTGGTTCTTATAATACTGGTATCACTGGGATTTACGACGAAAGGTAAAGACATTATCATTCGTTTCCACCAGCGATTTTGAATATTTTGTCTTAAAACTGTCACCTCCTAAAGGAGTAGTACCTATAACGAATCCTGCGAAGTGCGATAAAGATCGCTTAGAATGACCACTGAAAACACAGAGTCTTATTTCCGCGTGTAAGTACACTGTACATCACAATAACTTTAAAATGAGTGGTAGCAAAGTAAGAATTCTTTCATATTTTTTTGTGGCGATTAAAGGCCTAAAAAGTCTCATAAAGTAAGGGATTGTGTTGCTCAATTATATGATCACAGTTGTCGGATTTAATGAAAAAGAAACTGAGACCGTTTATTATATCATAATTGCCATCGTTAGGCCAACGTAAAGTAACTTTGTTAGCTGTATTAGTATTTGTAGCTCTATTGTTTTCGTTAATAGGGGTTTGAGTCCATGGACTTCAACTTGGAAGTTGCAACATGCAAAGTAAACATTGAAATACTGACCTTAAACACGACATGACTTTTTTGGTAACCTGAATGTACAAACTACCACTCATTAAAAGGTAAAACTTTGAGCCGTCTGCAGCCTCGATTTTGATCTTTTCTAACAGAATAAGTACTCAAATTGGATGTAAAGTAATATTTTGTTAGCTTTGCCTCTGAAAGCTAGGGAATTTATGTCGCACTTTTAATTTTACAAACGATTACGATTAACATTGTAGGAATAGGTACTTTTTAGTCTCCTTCGTACCAATAACAAGTTTCCTAATCTCTCAATTTGTAGCTTTGACAAACGCCACCCAGAAGACTGCTGGACCTATCGAATCCTGCGCGCAGAGCTCAATACAGCAAAACGTTACGTTAAGGGGTGGAATAAACGCTGGTACGTTCAAGAAACTGGCGCAGTTTGTAGCCATGCAGCTCTGCATACAGCTTTGCTGCGAAGAAAAAAATTGTGATGTAGCACTAATGTCCGGGAAAAATTGCTATGGAGTTCAGTGCTTTAGTGAGGAGCTGTGCACTGCTGTGCCCGCCAAAAAAGCGCCTTCTTCGTTGATGATCTCGCACGTCACTATAACGGGGGAGGAAGGTACGGGAAATGTTCATTTATATATTGTTTACTATCTGTTTATTTCGAGACTATCAAATGGATTTTAAAGTTGTTGAATAATATTTTGGGGAACAAGATTGAATGTGTTACATTACTGCTCTTAAGTATTCGAGCTAGAAAGAGCTTTAATTTACATATTTAAAGTTTTTTCTTGCCTTTTTTTGTTTTGGTTTTTGGCGCTATAAAAAGCATCTCGATGTCTTCACTGATTTCACATTTTCTGAGGTTGCGATAAGAGTGTAATCAGATATAGTGTTTGACATGATTTTCGATGGGCGTGAACTCAACGTTATCGTGTGTCAAGGGTGAAAAGTGAAATCATATTCTGTCATCACTCTACTGTATTTTTCTTCTGCTCTTATTGAGATAATATGGCTCAACATCAGTTTATTAATCTCAGACCACCTATTCGAAACGACGAAGGATACGAAATATCCAAAGTTGATTTTTAGTTATATGGAACCGGTGGAAATATGTGCGCATTTTTCTCCCATTCCTGCTGTAGCTTTTTTGGGCTCCGTACGTTCCAAAACGCGCTTTATGTAAATCGTAGAAATTCTGATTTAGATTTGATCTTGTAACTACACTCAGAGTAGCTCGTAGCGAATCAAAACCTCTGCTGCCTCTGTGTCGTGGCCTACGTAGCAGGCGCCGGTTAATTTGTTTTTAAAGACCGCGCGAGGGGAACACGCGAAGGGGAGAGGAGGCGCCCTCTCCTTTTCTCCCCTCTCTCGCGCGCGCGTCCTCGAGTTTTTTCGTTTCGCCCTAAAAAAATGCTGGCGCCTGTTAAGCAGGCTGCTGTATTGCCCCACGTATTGGAATCCAAGACAGTCTTAGATTCTGGATTCCGCGCCATGGATTCCGGATTATTTGTCAGTGGAACTTGGATTCCAGATTCCACAAGCAAACATGTCCCGGATTCCGGGATCTGGATTCTCTTACCTGATGGGGTGATCTGTAACTATAGTGGCACTACGTCATTTTTACTTTTGCTTACAGGTTACAGCCGCCGTTCTCACCCAGTTCCACAGAATCTTAAATGCACAGAGACAGAAGCAGAAGAAGGCGTTACGTTGAAAGGGGGGCTTAAAGCGGGAAATTTCACAGATGTTGGTACCGTAGAAAGTATCGACTCCTGTACTCGGCTCTGTTGTGTGTCTGAGAGATGTAACTTAGCGATGTTGATAAACGGACATTGCTTTCTTGTGAACTGTTTTAGCAAGGAGCTGTGCAAGACGGTCAAAACCGAGACCAAGAATTATCGACCAACGGTAGCATTTGTACGACGATGGGTCACCAATGTGACCGAGGATACAGGTATGTGTGGATCAGCCTTGAAGGTGAAGGCTACAACCAGTTGCAGTGGCGGATCCAGACCTTCAGATAAGGGGGGGGGCGGTCATCCAGACTCTGAATTGAGGGGGGTGGTCTCAAAAAAATAGTTTTTTTCGGCCCATTTTGGTCTAAATATAAGGGGGGAGCCGGGCCCCTCAGGACCCCCCCCCCCCTCCCCTGGATCCGCCACTGAGTTGTAGAAATGTTTAGAGACTCCGACAAAGAACCGGCCTTTTGCCAGTTAAAATCGCTGCTAGTCTTATATCTAAGAGATATAGCATTCACCCCTCTCTCCCTTCAATACAAACCAGGTGATCTGTGACGTCACTGCGGGGGCCTGGGGAAAGAAATTTTAATGCCGTATCCCATAAACCAAAGCTGACGGGAACAGATTGAATTGAATTGAATTGGTGCGCGCGTTGGTTTATGGGATACGGCATTAACATTTCTTTCCCCAGGCCCCCGTAATGACGTCACAGATCACCTGGAAGTTATTCCTCCAACTCGTATCGCGCCCTCCAGTGACCCCGCAAAGAATGCAGGGACTCTATTTCAGCCACAAAAAAAAAGCGAGACACTGGAACTTTAAACATCTGTGTTTTACATATTATTAACAAACGATTTATCCTAATTGTTAGCAGTAATTTAAGAAATGCGATTTTGAAAAAAAAAGAACGCCCCGCTTGAGTAAATGTCGCCCTTGAATAAACGCCGCATCGAAAACGCTAAAAATGTAATAAACGCCCGCGCAAATGACTAAAATAAATACGGTACTTTTTGCCTTTTGAGTTTTAATTTTTAATAAGTTTCTCAAACATGTTTATTTCTTTGCAGCTATCACTTTAAGCAACCTCCCAGCAACAAACTCAAAGTTGATATGCAAAAACAGTGATATAAAACATAACTCCACGCTGAAAGGAGGAATCAAAGCCGGAAATTTTACGGATTTGGGAAAAATCGCGGAAATGTCAACATGTATTCGCATGTGTTGTGGTAGAAAGGACTGTGATGTAGCATTTATGTTAGAAGCGAACTGCTATGCTGTGAATTGTTATAATGAAGACTTATGTCAGCCTGTGCTTGCCCGAAAGTCGGGTCAGCTTACAAATTTGAGCCCTAAACTATCGTATATAACAGCCAGGGATGAAGAAGGTATGTAGGACATGAAAATCTCCTGCGAAGGTTTACAGGAAACACAGAACGTGTTGCCAACCTATATTCTCATTTCCGATGAAAACAACCTTACCCCGACTAACCCTTTCCCAACCCCTCCCTCTTGGAGGTTATTTTGTAATAATTTCTTACACCTGGATCAATTAAGTGGAAGCAAAAAAAGTGCCGTCCGGTGGTGTAATATCATCCCACATAGGCAACATTGTGTTATGATATCACTCAAAAAAACTGTGTCAAACAGACGTTAGATGCAAGAATTAATAATACTAACACAAATCTCTACTGATTATCTTCACAGTTCTTCCTCAAAAGATCGCAATAGGAGACGGTGTGTCTTGCAGACCAAGTGTCATTTCATATGACGTCACTCTGCGTGGTGGACTCTCCGCTGGCAAGTTTACGCCTATAGGACATGTGGACGGCATGGAAGCGTGCGTGAACTTATGCTGCAAGCGAAACACGTGCGATATCGCACTGATGTTGCGAGATTCGTGCTACTCAATCACGTGCGCAAGTGAGGAGTTGTGTGAAGAGGTGCCGGCACCATCGTCTGATTTTTACCCCAGGCTGTCTTACGTCAGGAGAGACGTTGAAAGCCAGACTAAAAAAGGTGCGGATGTTACTAAAAGAAGGGAACTGGGAACAGCGATAATGGATCATGTAACAATTGGATGAAGGGGCTAGTTTATAACGGAATTGTGGTGTTGTGTCGGGTTGGGGATTGAGAAACTGATATTTGAGGCTCCTTCACAGCGAATCAGGAGATTATGGGTTGTGTGTGGTTTTATGTAGCGGAAGTTAGAGCTAAACCTTTCAATCAGATGGAGTAAACAGCAAGTCTGTTGTAAACCGTTATTTTTCGTTAGGGTGTTATGTCTGCGTGGTTTAGTTTACAGAGACAATAGAGAGATTTTTTGTCATTTGGAGTCGCTTTTATACGCAAACGGACAACGTCAGATTCAAGTTCAGAATTTCTCAAATCAGAAAATAAAGAAATAAAAACAGTTCAAGACAATCGTTTTAGACCAAAACTTGAGTAAAGCTACTAAGTTTGGGGTAGAAAAGTAAAGGGAAAACCTGGGCACGTGGTACAAATTCACGTTTACCGTTTGCCGTAAGCGTGACACTAAATCTCTCAAATAACTCAGGGTTACGGCAAACAACTAATGATAAACTAGGGAAATACCATAACTGCTTGGGGAACTGAGCAGAGCTATGGTGATAGAAACGAAAAGTTCACTTATCACACATACCCTGGCCACAGCATTTTTAGTGAAGATATACTCAAAGTGAGTTTCAAGTTCTCGCTGAGACTCTGCTACCTCTACTGAGCACTTCTTCCAAAAAGATTGAAAAGCAAAATCGCATATATCCTCCTCCCAAAATATTATTGTTGCTGTAGACGTGACACAAAATAAATAATATAGGGGATATTACATGGCCGCTTGGAGATACGAAATTTCTCTTCTCGTGTTGAAAAAATATTTCACGAGTGAGCGCAGCGAACGAGTGAAATATTTTTTCAACACGAGAAGAGAAATTTCGTATCTCCAAGCGGCCATGTAATGTTCTTTTTATTATATAAACACCAATGAAATACCAAACCATTTCACTTTAATAGTTTTTTTGGTGAAAGGCGCGATTTATTATGTAGCCATAGCAAAGGTGATATTTTCACATGTGAAGATATCAAGTTTTCGCGCGAAAGCTCACCTGGTATTTCATTGGTGTTTATTTAATAAAATAAAATATCAGGGGAATTAAACTTGAGAAATATGTATTCATAGTATCTCCCTGATTTTTTAATTAGCAATATATATTGCAAGGCCAATCTTCTTGCCGATCACTATGAAGATTATTTGCTTTCGCTATTTAAAAAAGACAAAGCAACATAGGGGTTAAGCCTGAGATCTATGCCCTTGACAAAACTATCTTTCTTACAGAGCTCCTTCAAACCAAAGCTGAAACACAAGACGAGGTACATAGCACTACTGAAGAAGAACTGGACACTAAAGAAGAGGGCTATTGTACAAATAGTGAAGTAATGCCTAACGTCACACTTCGTGGCGGGATCGCTGCGGGACGCTTTAGGGATCGCGGTAAAGTCCCAAGCATCCAGGCATGCGTTGAGATTTGTTGCATCTCAAAGACTTGTGACGTGGCATTTCTACTTAGAAATAATTGTTTTTCTGTGACGTGTTTAAACGAAAGACAATGCGAGGCTGTGAAAGCACGATCCTCCGTTTACCGTCCACAGCTTGTATATATCTACGCCAGAACCAAAAGCCAATTTATCGTTGCTCCTGCTGAGACAAGTCGAAGTAAACGCTTGAAAGAGCGACAAAATCGAGACCAGTTCAGGAAAGGTAGTACCACAAATTTTCTGCCAACGGCTGGAATATACAGATTTGAGCCCCAAATGCACAGAAAGGCCATAAGAAGGAACACGATCAACCTTGGTTAAGAACTGTGTAATACTTAGACTGCTTGTTTAATTTTTTATATGAATTCAGATTATTTAAACCTGTTGGATGTAGTAAGGGGGACGGGGGGGGGGGGGGTGTATGGAGATTCTAGTAAACTGCCCACTCAGCCCTCCCGACCCCTAGACTAACATTGACAGAGGGTCACCAAAACATTAATAACTTCTTTCCTTCTTGCGCAAGTAACTGGAAAGTAAGGACGGTTTAACTTTAATCTCAAGTGGGCAACCTCGCGTGTAGGTTATTTAAACGAAAGGGGAGAGGATATCCTTTCTTGAACGATGTCTGCCTTATACCGCGATGGACAATAAGTAGCCTCCCAAGCAGAGGCTGTTTCCCCACGAACGTTGGGGAGGATTGCGTGACGAGCCAAAAGAACCTTTAAGTTGGAGGCTAGACGATCAGCAGATTACGAGTAGTCCCTTATATTACCAAGCATTTCTCTCCTCTGGGAACTAAAATATATTTTCATGTAAATTCTTCGAGAAAAAATTCTATTGCATTGACCTTGTCACGTGGTTGCAAATCAAGAATTGAAAGGACACTGAACAATACCCACACCACAACTCACACTAAATTTAACTTAGATAGTAATCTATTCAACAACATTCATATTCATGCCCATTCATATTGAGAGATAGGAAAAAAGATTGATCAGCGGACTAATCCAAGCCAGGACAGATTGGCTTAGGGGGTGGTACTAATACGACCCACGCGATTTTGTGGGTGAGAGGGTGGGCCGTTTATCCCTGACTGGCTCCGGTGAAAACTAAGCAAGAATGAATGATTTCCACGCCAAATCAGTATTTATCATCAGGGTTTATGTGATCGCACGTAAAACTATCTGAAAAGCCATGAAAAAACCTGTTAATTGGGCGTATTCAACTTTGCATAGCATTATGAGTGGTGTGAATAGTTAGGTAGTTTATTTGCCATAACTATCGAGTTACAACGGTAATAGGTCAGTTTCGAATAGGCCATTTCCGAGTTCCCCCGGGCCTCTGTATCAAAGCGAGGTTAGGTGCTCAACTTTTCTTGTGGAAATGAGTTTTATTTGCATGAGAATGAAAAATCATTTCCATATCAAAGGTTGAGCACCTAACCTCGTTTTGAAACAGAGGCCCGGGGGAACTCGGAAATGGCCTATTCTGAAAATTCATACTTGGCTCCGAGGCTGACGAGGAGAATAAAATCAAAGAAATTTAATTACTCATCCTCAATAGGCCCTTTGCAGTTAGCCATTCACGTGGTACAAAACCGCCGTGCTGGTGAGCAAAAGTCGCTCTGGGACAAGACAAACAAAAGACATCCATAATTTTAAACTGTAATTTTCTTTGTTTGTCTTGTCCCAGTGCGACTTTTGCTCACCAGCACGGCGGTTTTGTACCACGTGAATGGCTACCTGCAAAGGGCCTATACAGTTTCGTTTGGTTTATACCCCTCAGCCTCAAAGCCAAGTATGAATATCGGAGAATTTTCAACGTTCGTAACTGGTCTGTTGGGCATAAGTTGTTTCTAGCTGAGCATTGATGAGATGAAACTAAACTCGGTATCTCATCGCATATTACTTATCTCTCAGGGTACTTCCATGCAAGGTTGGCATTGCAGCGTTAGAGTGCACTCTAAGTGTTGTACGAATAAGAGATGATATTTTTATAACACGAAAAACAACGTTTGATACACTTTTGTATATATAGATACTTAGAACAGATATGTGGTTTTGTACTTAAAAAAATATGTAATAAAATAAATTCAGAGTGTGGGTGTACTGTGCATTTACATTTTTTCTTTGTCATTGTTCCTTGGAAACAGGAATCGTTCGGTCATTAGGATTGGATTGGGTTATTGCAGGTGGGAGGAAAGCGGACGACGCAAATTTTTATACATTAAACAATCGCATATCCTTATGTTTGATATGGCTTCCTAATTTATTGATGATTCTTGGAGAACCGATTTAAATCAAGGTATATGAATATCACTAAGTTTGGACTGATCGAGGATTTAGTTTTGCGATTTGGGATTTTAGAGCAAGAGGGACGAGCGAGATCCAGAAATGTAATTATCAACGGGATACGGGATTTAGGGATTCTATGATGCAGGATTCGGGAAAACTTGTTTTATAACGAGTCGAGATTCGATTGATCATAAAGTTAGCTGCATATTCGGCTTGAATGTTAAAAATACTTCCTGTTTTACCTGCCCAAAAATGCCACCAAAAATACCGTGTTTCTCTCCATCTCTTCAACTCTTCCTTAATAACTATCGATAACCTCTGTAAGGCGCTTTAAACCCCAATATCCAAATACAAATTCTCCAGACTGATCTCCATACATTTCCTTAAAGAATTGGTTGAGAGAATTTGTTTGCTGATCAAAGCTTTTCCCATCAGGTGATCATTTTATCAATTCTCACAACATTTTCTCTTGATTATGTATTGATTTTGTTAGGAGAAAATTGACTTTAGTCACTCATGGGACTAAAGGGTTAAGAAACGTTGGGATCAGGGCCAGCCGCTGGATAAAAATCGTCCAAATAACAGGGTAATGCAAAGCTTTGTGACAAAATTGGAGAACTCTGCTGGCCTATGGCGGTTAGACTCTCGTTTTATAGGAATAGACCTTTCCCGCATTACGCTCCAGTGAGCAAACATAAAGACATGAGGACGAGGCTAGGGTGGACAATCTCATACAAATCACTGTATTTTGTCCACCCGAGCCTCGAGTTGGTTCCTTTGTTTAAAGGAATGCGGGAAAGGTCTATTGTGATAACATTTCAATCTTTTTTCCCAGAGTTTGAGAGGCGAGTTTCAGTAAGTCTAGAGCACACTTCTGACAAGCCGCCGATGCGGTACTTCAGTTTAGGGCAAGAGAGAATAAAAAGGTCTTTTAATCCTCTCTTTTGCTGAAAGAGTTTATACTGATAATTATAATGTCTTTATCCGGAAAGGCAATGATTGGAAACACTGGAAAGCGAATATATTTAAAAAGTGGTGTCCGTTTTCAAGCAAACCGCCCAGTCAATACACAATGATTACTCTGGAAAAAGACGAAAAAAACCCATATTAGATTTGGATAAAGCTATGTTGTGACGATTTAACATGAAAGATCTTAGGCAGGACATTCACAAGGGAACTTCTTATTTTTAAAGTTCTTGGGAGTTCATCATATAGACTACAGCCTGAAGCGGTTCTCATTAAATAGGGCGGTCACCTGTTTGTAACCTGCTGATATTGTTTTCACTCCACGACAGGTCATTCAAAACAGCACTGTCTCCCTTTGCTTGTAAACGGGTGTGATCACCATGGTAACAAGCTTTCAGTGGCACGTGATAAGATCATCAGTTTGCGGAAATACAAGGTTGGGCACTACAAAAGAAAATATTGGGTGGATATGGCCTTTTGTTGCATATGAAATGAATCGGACCACGTGCCGGGATAGACCGATAATGCATCGTGGTGAAACCTCACCCTAAACTCGGCTTTTTCGCTAAAGTTGTCCTATAAAAATTGTAAAATCCACAACGTTTAGATATCTATCTAGGTGATGGGCTTTGGATCATTCATTTTGGTTTTCGCTTTGGTGTTTAAGTTTTCTCGAGGTTTGACAGGTAAGTGTTTGGTAAAAATGGCTCCTCGCGCTGGAAAAAATAATAGCAACAATTCAGTAACACTTCAAGAGTAGCAAACTATTGCATTCTACTTATCATTTTCTTGTTGTAACAGGAAATATCGCATTTTAGAAACTTAAAGTATATCCAACCCTACCGAGCGAAATGAAAATGCGCAATTCTGTGCGCAGTGGCGAACAAACTCAATGATCGGATAATTGGAGCACTGAAGTGGAATGCCCAGTCAAAACATAATTCAAGATAATTTAAAGGCCGAAACGCTCGGACAGCGTTTACAGAAGTGTTCAACTGATTATGTTTTCTCAGGAGCCCATCACTTGGTTTTCCTATAGGCTTTAAGGCTTTTCTCATTAATTCAGTTATCATCAGATAGGCGAGGCGGATGCCAAGTGACGGCGGCGTAAAATTTGCGCCCAATATTTACAACCTAGTGGCTATTTAATTCTTAGGAGCAAAATGCCGATTCACACCAACAAAAGAAATTGAATTTATACGAAAAGTTAACAAAATAAACATCAGCGAGGGAAAACTGAAATACGTGCCATTACATAGGATTCCAGAAGGCTTTAACTTAAAAATTTGCGTGAAGTCAACTAAAATCAGTGTATAAGCAGCTTTTTCAAAGGAAACAATTTACCTAAACAGTTCTTAACCAAGTTTGAGCTTTCTCGAGGCCATAGGAATCTGGGGTTGGCAAAAGATAAGGAACTATGTTGAATTCGATGAACAATTTTATCGATAACTTCGTTGGTATTATCGATGCTTCAAGCAAGTGGATATTGTGTTGCACTGGGCTTCGGGTTCCCCGGCCTCTTCTTATTATGACCAAATTTACAAGAATGCATTTAAAAATTGCAAAGATAAGGTAGCCTGCTCTAAGAGGAACGGCTAAAAGCCGGTAATTGAAAGAAAAGAAATGTTAACCCTTAATTCTGCAACATATAACAGCAACAACAACAGCTTCCTCTTTATTTGCCCTTATTGTTACAAAAGATTGCAATTTTAGCTTTACAAAAAAGTAACTAGGGGTACTATCAACCCAAAATAAACACAAGGTTAACCTCCAACAGGAGTTTTCTCTCACTGCTTTTCATAGCAGTACGTAATCAAGAGAAGGGCCTTGCCTAGTCCCTAGGCCTCATTAATCCGCGCGGCCAAAGCGTTTTGGGTCACGTGGTCCGATCGAAAATGTGAGTTTCCCGACCGTTTCCCGACCGTTCGCCTCGGATACGTCACCGAAATGAATTGACCGAAAGGGACTGGGAAAACGCCGTACAGGGACTAGGCAAAGAAGGGCCTAGGTTATGAGATTTAAGGAAAAAAAATGGTCATCAAAAGGAACATGCTCTGATCTGTTACAAACTCTCTAAAGTATTTCTTTGAGGCCAATTTATGAAGATCAGTGGGGAATTTCTATTTGGATATTTGGGGCTAAAGGAAGTTAAAAATGCCAGGCTGTCAGTATAATAGGCCACTTACACGAAGAGGTCACGTCAGTCAATCAAAAAAAATCCACTCGATGTCGAACTAGAGAAGAGGCGAAAGCATGATTTAAAGCAAACTTAAAAAAAAATCGGTAGTTTTGATAACTCGAGCAGATTTGCAGTGTTAGGTCATAGAAATCTATGTTCTTAGCTTCATACAGCATTTTAAACAGACAGTTAGCATATGCTCGATAATGCCTAAAGAATACTTTCTTGTTTTCAGAGGAAAGTCTCGAGTCGGAAATCACAAATGTGCGACCGTTAAAATGCCCGCATGGTCCAATATTGACCAATGTCACTCTCACACACGAGCTTCGCGCGGGAAAATTTTCGCGCCTGGGAATGGCAGAAGATATGGAGACTTGCATTCAGATGTGCTGTGACAAGGATGATTGTGAGATGGCGTTCATGCCTGGGAAACATTGCTATGGTGTGGACTGCTTCAGTCAGGAGCACTGCGAGATTACGACAGTTAAACCCAGTAATTTAACCGTACAGATTACCAAGGTGCGACCAATAGTTGTAAATCCAGCTAAGGATCAAATAGCAGGTAATCTATAGAACCAGGAAAGGAAAGGGTAAAAAATACATTGTTTGTAATGTAGTATTTCGCACTGTGTAAGGGAGTTCAGAATGTATTGGATTCTGGATTCCATGCCGTGGATTCCGGATTTCAGTTACTGAATTCCAGATTCTTTGTCAGTGGAAGCTGGATTCCGGATTCCAGTTGTTAGTGGAATTCCGAATTACTTGAGCTCCAAAGCCCAGGATTCTGATTTTCCGAAGCAAAAATTTGCTGGATTCCAGATTCGACCAGCAAAAATTTCCCAAAGTCCGGATTGCAGTCGTTAGTGAGATCATGATTCCGGCTTCTTTGAGCTGTATTCCGGTTTTCAAAGCCCAGGATTCCGGATTCCACAG
>JBBMOI010000001.1:56107500-56135000 GCA_038088405.1 Porites divaricata | reverse complement strand
CTCTATTTGTATGCTTATATATAAACGGGCATGTTAAAACCAAGCCTTGGTACGCTCCTTTTCCTTAAGTGATTAAAACTTCAGGCATGACCAGCAAGAGCTATAACCACTTTATCTGTTCAATTTAACATCAGAACTACTTGAAGACGAAGCTGAGTATACATCAATTCCCAAATGCACCCGAAGCCACATTCTGTACAACCATACCTTATTAGGAGGTCTAAGGGCGGGAAACTTCACCCAGATCGCGGAGGTAGATAGCATCGAAACATGTGCAGCCTTGTGTTGTGCGGAACAGACGTGCGACCTGGCCTTGGTGTTGGGAGACAATTGCTACGCAGGGGACTGTGCGAGCAAGGAGCTATGTATCCCTGTTCCTGTTTACTATACAAGCAAAAGAAGCTCGCAAATTGCTTATATTACATCAAGGAAGAAAGTGGAGGACCAAGGGACAGGTCGGTAAAAAAGATCAACAACAACTAAAAATGACAACACTTTACTAGCAATACTAAAAGTACACACCATCCTAATTTGAATACTTAAGACTTAACTTCTGGTCGACGCCTGTTCGGCTGCGTGGCAGACACTCGGAAGGGAAGGGAAAGGGGATTTTGGGTGCGATGGAAGCGCGAGAGGCACGCCCAAAAACCGATTTCCCGTTTCTTTCGAACGCCTGTCACGTAGGCTGGTCGACGCCAAAGAGATCTAGACGATTCCATAAGGTGTGGAACTTCCTCATGCAGCCCTCACGGCTGTGGGGAACCCATTTTGTCAGCTGTTGTTGGAGAGCTCTCATCACTGTAAACATGTCCAGATATTGCAATGTTTCTATTCCGTATGGCAGTGGTCGCCTATTTCTAGTCTACAATATAGTTCACTATATGTAACTTTGATTTGATATCTGATAAAGGCAGAACTTTTTAACGGAATTTAAACGGCAGCATTAGCTGAACGTTTTAAGACCCAACCCTTTTTTTCCGAATTTGTTTCAGACTGGAGTTTATGGTACATCATAGTAGGATCTATCGCTATTGGAATTGGTATAACAGGAATCATGTGGACCGTCTGTACCTGCTGGCATAGGTAACAACAACTTTAGGTAGTTTCTGGTCTTTTTTGTCCATCAACCGTTCCCGTTTGCGCCACCTATTTAAAAACGCAGAGCAAGTTACTACGCTTCATTTTTCAAATCTACCGTATTTTTGTTTTTATACAAAGCTGCAGTTTCCCTGAGGTTCTCATTGACTGACTAAGTGATCCGGTGCGACCTTAATTTTATTAATTACAGATCCCCGGAAGGAAGCAAATCGATCCGGTATAGATCGTGCACAAAAGACGGAAGCAGAAAAGATCTTATCTTTCTTGGGTTGCCGCGCAGATTATTTAACAATTAGTCGCCAAAGGCGACGTGAATATCGGCGAATAGTCACCGAGACGAAGTCGAGGTGACTATTCGCCAATATTCACGTCGCCTGAGGCGACTAATTGTTTTAGTATAATTACATTGATGATTATTCGAGAAAATAAAATTATTGATCAATTTCCGACCCCGAAACATCAAAACATCTGGCTGCCATTTTGAAAACTGCTAGCCTTCAATGCTATAATCACCGCGCGGTGATTATAGCGGGATAAAGCGAAGCTCCTAGCCAATCACAGCGCTCTATTTTCGATAGTCATCGATGTAATTATACTAAAAGGGAATAAGGTGGGGCAAGAGCTCATCGTATCGGTTGAATATTGACTACATCTTCTTCATTTGTCATCTATTGTAGAGGTAGGCGCCTGAAATCCAAGGATGAACCTAGCGATCGTTTCACCATGATAAACGATTGTGGAGATTCACCTAAAGGATTAGAAATGCTACCCCAAGGGTGGAATTTACAACAGTTTGGACAACAGTTCAACGATCCAGGTATTTTTAAATCAACTAAATCTAACTGACTTTTTTCATAGTCGACACTTTAGTACATAAGATTGCAGAACAATGTTGAAACGTTAACTAGGGCCCCTTTTATATAGAGTATAGTTCCCAGGAAAGAGGATCACCCTCCTAGCCGAGTCAACTTTGGCCATGTTTAGCGAGCGTTTATATGAAAAAACGCTGACCTTTGCCTGAGCCAAGAGCTGACAACAGCGCTCGCGCATGCTCTGATTGTCGATTGTCCAGACTTGACCTAGTTGACCCGGCTGGGCAACCCAAAGTGCTTTTATCATAAGACCCTTACGGCCCGGCGTGCAATTGCGTTGGTAAACCATATGATAAAAGAGTCCTGTACGCGTACGGCCCTGCTAGAAAAGCGTGCTGAGTGATGCGAGTTCGCTCCGTCTGACCTCGAGCCAAATATTTTCCCGTCCGGCCCTTTTACTCAGTCAAAGTTGGTCCGGCTAGAAGAGTGATCCTGCCACCGGAAAAGGGTGACCCGTCACCCCTTCTTTTTGCCTCTCATGTAAACGGTTAGCCAAGTTTTGTATGGAAATGAAGGAAACGTTGGCTCGCTCAGGGTAGCTCGGGTAGGTGAGTGACCCTTCTACCCGAACAAGTTTTCTCCATTTACACGGGCCCTTGGACTTCCTAGCCCTGAGGTGGGTGTGATTTAGAAATAAGGAAAGACGAACTACGCGATAAACAATCCTGGTACAGGGAATGACACTGTTTAAACTCTTTCATTAAAATCCAACTAGTGGTCTATTATCAATGCTGCGTTTTGATTGGTTGAGCTACTACTAGGCTATTTGTTATAGCCCACTAGTAGCGAAAAGCGCCTGCTTTGAAAACCAAAACAATGGCGTTCTAAAGTTGTTTTGTCTCGATATTATTGACCAGCTAGTTGGATTTTACTAAAACAACTATTTTCCGTTTGGTTTTCTTCTGTCCCTATTTCAGGAAAGTTCTTGAAGAACGGACCAATGTTTTTAAGCGACACCGAAAGTGATTCGGATGATCACGAGGAGACAACGGCCCCACCAAAGAGTAAAATTCCCATCAGAGCTCCACAGTCCCTCAAAAAGACCCTGAGCTACAATGGGCCTCCCCCGCCTTATACCGTAGAAAGAAATAACGGACCAAGCGTTATTAGCTTGAATTCCAAAGCGAGAAGAGCCATGCAGAATTTATGAACCTCCTGATCCATTGTCTGTAATCATTCCTAATACAAGACATAGACATGGAGGAAACCCACCAAAGATCTTTTCCAACTGATGAAACATCACTATGCCAAATGTCCCTCATGTTTCGTTGAGAAGTGCTTACTAAGAAGTGCAATGAAACTATTAACGAAGGCAATAAAAATAATACAACTTGAAAAGAGTTGGCAAACTTTTTCAAGTTGTGCCATTGTGTCTCGGAAAATATGCTGAAAATAATCTACCTATTTATCACTTTTTGTGCTGATGAGGCCGCCCACAAGAGAAAACAAGACTTCATGTGACGGGTGGTCTAAGGTCTATGATAAAGTAGATAAGCTTTGGTTTATATATAGTCGAGATATGAAATGTAAAAATATTTCAAACCCGTTATAATGCGCATTAGATCATTGTAAGATTTTGTAGCAAAACATAACTTTTCCTAAGCAAAAACCTAAAATAAAGCGAATTTTTCGTAAATCTGGCTATCTTGTCTACAGGTATCACTATGGGTATGGGGAAAAAGCCAAACAACGTGGGCTATTTACTATCTACCATATGTTTTTTTTTTTCACCTTGTTTACTGCCAAACACAGATCAAATATTAAGACTGGTCTGAAACTGAATTTGAAGACTGGGTTACCCTCTATGTAACGCGGTTGTGTAACGTACTAATCCCGGTGGTTAGCCTAAAAGCTATGCTTCACCTCTGTGTTTTCTTCTCATATTTCTTACTTTATTCCCTTGTTGCTTTCTGATATTGCAGAAATTGTAAAGAAAGAAACCTAAACTGAACTGAAACGGGACAAACGAAATTCACGTGTAACGACTGTAACGACCGATGGAGTAATGCTCAAAATCTATTTTTCTTACCCATTTGCGGTATTAAGTTCGTTGACGGGTCTAACGTTCGCTAAAATAATCGGCCCTCTGATTTTTTAAATGAGGATTTTTTTAAGCTTAAAAGCGCCTTAACATAACAGCACTGGACAGACGCAGCACTTTAATCTCTAATCATGAGATGACGTCAAGCTGTGCAGCTCCTTTTCAACAGCTTCTACGAAAGCAGGGAAGTTACTGTCAGTTAAACACAGTCTTACTAACAGGCTTAGTCTGTCCTGTGGTACAGTCATGTGTCCGGTGGGCTGAGAGACATCGAAAACGGACTCGGAGGACGAGATCTGCAACACCAAATCATACGGTATGTATAGTGTTCACATCAAGAATATAGTTACATTTTTGTACTTGAAGGTTTAACTCGCTTTACATGAGAGAGAGAAGAGAGAGAACTAGAGGAAGGGGAAGAGACCATAAAGGTCTCTTGGGGTTGAGAAGGGTAATTGGTTATTGTTAAATACATTAGTTATTGTTAAATAGAAGTCACTTATTAGACCCTTGGATAAAACCTATATGGCCATTTTGACTCCTTTTGTTTGTGTACGCTTTCTAAATCATGTCATGAAATTTCATAGCACTTGTGTACTTTCTCGTAATATTCAACCTCGTCAACTTAGCAAGCGCATCTGTTAGGATCAGACTAAATCGGAATATTTTGCTAAGGCGAGAATTATCTGATGTGGCTGAATTTTCAATACTTGAAACTGTAATCTCCGGCACTACATTTTAAGACTGCAAACCAACAACTTCTCATCCTAGCTCGTTTAAACAGTGGAGAGAACGGGACTCAAATTACACGGGACCGTCGGGTTGAGATTCCGACGTGCTGATTACTCGGTCAAACTTCCATTAAACCACTTATAATCACCCCAGTTAAAGTAAAACATCCTTTACTTACTGCCAACAGTGACAATGATAATTTTAGACGTAACCTATAGCTACCTTGTTGGCTAAGTCGGGAAGAGTTAATCCTCTCGCCTCAGCGCCAGCTGGAGCATTTTTACTAACAGGTGCATGCTGTGACTCGGGCGAGATTAACTGAGAGTCCTCCATTTGAACCTGAGAATCAGATTCGACACAGGCCTCTGTGGATATCTCACGCACGGAAATTTGGGAAGAAATCTCTGAAACGAACTGACGGCAATGTTCTATTGCTGAACGATCACTGCTTTTGCCGAATTTTATCCTGAACCTCCTACTGTCATTCTGTGGAGAGAGTTAAGGAGAGCATGCTTGAATCAGATAAGTTTTATATTATCACTCAGAAAACACCGTTAAGACCCGCATGTTGTTGGGCAAAGTTTGAAGCCGGTCAAACTTTTGAGCTAACGACTCCTAACATTTCTCCTTTTGTTCCGTGATTCCCGAAGCGTAGCGCAACAATGGGGAGCTTTATAAGCAACAACGACGGCGACGGGTACGAAAACGTCAGTTCAAAAGTGAATTCGCCCCGCTTCACGCTTACTCCATCTCCCACAGTTCGTCAATTTTTTGTGGAACGAATTGTAAAAGACTGTGTCGAGGTTCAGGAAAAGAAAAAGAAAGTCGTTCTCTTTTGTTCAAATCTTCCACAAAACGTGACATCAGGTATTTTCACGTCGTAGTCGTGCAGTAACGGCAAAGGAATTTACAACAAAGCGTGATGCACGTGGAGAGTTATTGTTTTGCTAATGTAAACCTCTGGGCCCAGTTGTTCGAAGGCCGATTAGCGCTTAACCCGGGGTTAAATTTAACCCGGGTTTCTCTTTCTTGTGTTCAAAAGCATTTTCTAGGATAATTTTCTCTGTTATATTTAAAGCTTTCAATCCTCAACTTGTAGACAAAAGAATTAAAACTAAAATGCTTTTTAAGCTTTCAAATCTGAATTCAAATCTCGCACTAACCCTGGGTTATCTTAACCCAGCTCTGAACAACTCAGCCCTGTTACTTTTTTCCGTTCTCTTTGACTTCGGCACCGTCGTCGTTGCTAAAGCTCCCTAATGGAAGATCCGTTTGAACAGCTCATTCAGTATTTGTCTGGGCACCCACAAGCATTACACATGGTTTCCAACGTCTTATGGGTTGTATCCTTCCCACGATACACTGCAGGCCCCAAAATTGTTGGGAGCTGTTGCACACCACTGCCAACACTGTCGCAACAACTCCAAGCATGGCCCAACAATGTTGGGAGTTGTTGCATCTGTATACTCGGTCTAAAGGCCATAAAGCAAATACAAACATACAACAGGGAAACAACAGGGAAAGCTATAGTCACTCTTCATTACCATACACTTAATAACTTTTTTTATTACATCCACTTTGAAATCACTGGTGATCCGTGCAATCTGATTGGCTCTCAGCAGTGTGATTTATTCCCAAATCGCACCATTTTTTGCTCTAAATCGCATCTTTTCCAAATCGCGTCATTCATGTTCTAAATCGCATCATTTCTGTTTTAAATCGCACCATTTTTGTTCTATATCGCATCATTTCTGTTTCGAATACAAAATGAGATGTAAAAGCCTTTTTGTTTCAGCTTTTTAACAAACCAGCTACTTGATCAATAAATATTAGTACTGACTAAATTCTGCGATTTCAAAATGGATGTAATAAAGTGGTAATTGGACTTCGTGTCGTGCAATTTTGGTCTGAAATCATACTTGTGATTTCAGACCAAATTGCACTCCACTCAGTTCAATTACCATTATAAACTATACTTTGTTCCAATTCAAACTTACATTAATTTTGTAAATGATCAGCATACTGTCTCCTTTAACCACTGCTTGCAGCCACTTCTTAGCATTGAACAAAGAAAAACTTTCCTATAAACAAAGGAAATATTGCTTGTTAAATAATACTGTACAGCTTCATCGTTTATTATTATTGTTATTATTATTTTTATTATTATTATTATCATTATAGAAATTTAAAAAAATAAAATTATAATCAAAAAACGTAGAAGTTTTTTAAATATTTTGTAGTCGGTTTGTGTTGTACCCTGGTAAAAGTTGTATGGCTACGAAGAATCATAGTTTCCAATTTGATATACTACATAAAGTTTTAGATCTCTGGCTTCAGTAAACTTTTATTAAATGGTCAGGGCAAAGATGTTAAAGAGGAATTCAATTTCAACACCAGAACTTAAAAGGGGCTGAGAATTTCATATTTCAGTGACTTCAGTCTCCATCGTCGGGTCCTTACTTGAATATGTCTTAAAATTATAGTGTTATGCTTAACTCATATATTAATCATACTCGGGATTAAACAAATCAGACTCCCTCTACGCGGTCGTCCGATTTTGTTTATCACTCGTATGATTATTTACGAACCTATCACCTATGAATCAGGAGATATGGACACAGGACAAGAGTGTCAAAATTCTCTAAAGGGTGATTATGACAACTATGTTCAGCAGCTGAGGAAAGCGTTTGCAGTGATCTGGTGCAAACTTCTATTTTGTAATATTTTTATTTTCTAGTTTGTTGAGTGCATGTAACTATACTAAGTAAGCTTAACTTTATAGAGGGAATCGTAAAACCAGCAAGGAAAACTAACGTGTATAACTTTCCCATCGCTCACTACCATGTTGTTGGACGAAAACAGCGACAATTGTAAACAACTAGAACCGTCTGAAGAGGGAGAAAATTGCTGCAAAATTGAGAAAGAAAAGGGAAGAGGAAGAGTTAAGGCATTTTCGGCTTGGTTAGGCACTTCAAATTGTTAAAATCTAGTTTCATAGTAGCTTAACAAGCTTGATTTCTGTATCGTTATTATGTTTCAGCAAATTCTTACTTTAATAACATTTCAACACTGGAGCATACAAACCTTCCAGTATCCTTGTTTGTGAGTTGATGGTGTTTCCTTCGGAGCTACGAACTTTGCATATTTTTCTAAAGGCCATGATTTGACGGCTTGTTCACTCAACATGCCTTTTTGCATTCAAAATACAACTCGAAGTACTTGTTGTTTTGTTTTGTTGTTGTTAGTCGAGCGTTTTGCCACCACCACGAGCGAGTGTCACCTTCCAAGTTTTGGCGGGCTTATTTCCCGCCAAAACAAAATAGACGCTTCGTAAACCAAACTCCTCTCCCCCCGCCCCCTGGGGTTCGAGCCCTTCCAGAGCAGCTTACCATTTGTAGGGGAATTTCGGTAGAAAATTTCTGACAAATGGTACTGGACTTGAAAACGTTTCCGAAAATCGGAATGGGTTACAGCTGTACTATTTGCAAAACACCAGGGTGGATGGTACAAAAAATTTCCGTCGTTTCTGTAAAAACGGGAAAAAGGTAGCTCGGAAGCCATAACCTTTTTCCGGAAAATTTCCAACGGGATGAACCGTTCCACTTAAATTGTCCTCGGAATTACCGGGTTTTCCATAATCCTGGGGCATGACCTAAAATTCCGGAAATTTCGATTGGTATATCAAATGGAACGGACCATTTCGGTTTGGTCCGTCCGAAAGTTTTGGGACCAGCTTTGAGGTTGGTCCTATTTGACCGGTCTGGTCAGTTCGGTTTGTCGGACCGAAATATCCCTTTCCATTACTAGTCAAAATTGTTGTCCCCAGTATTGCTCTTTTGTGCCCTGCTTTCAAGAACAATAGGGCCATTTATACGAGGAAAAGTTTCTGTAAGACGTGCTTTAAATAAGACGCGAACTCTCCGTGTAAACGGCAAATTTCGTCTAAAATAAGACGCGACTTAGCTAAGAGGCGTCTTATTTCAAAACAGCCTTTAACACCTGTTCTTAGATAAGACGCATCTTAGGGACGGATTGTCATTGTATAAATTTTTTTTTTAGGCCATAGCATGAATATTTGTTAGGGCTAATTGGCGTGCATGAATTTTAATTTTTCATTTAATTTTCCCTTGCTCGAGTGTTTTTTGTACTTCGCCCCCCCCCCCCCCCCCCCCCGCATAAGTTTTTTAACGGTCCGTCCCATAGCTAAGACAAGAAAAAACTCGTCTACAGTTATTTAAATGACCTTCGCGTCTTACATAAGACGCGAACGCATAGTACACATGCGATAATTTTTGGTGCGAAAAATTTCGCCCCGCGGCGGACTGGTAGGCTACTGGCAGTTTGTTTGTTTGTTTGTTTTTGTTTTTGTTGTTTGTTTGTTTGTATGTTTTTGTTTTTTTGGCGTGGTTACGGAAATGTTGCGTGGTCACTGAACTGATTGTCATAAAACATGCAAACAAAAAAAAAGAGAAAGCATTGTTTTTTTATAATTCTGCGGCAAATGAGGGTTTTTGTCATAAGAGAAGACTCCCTCATTTTCATTAAAAAGGTCTTCAAAATATTTAATTTCCTCTGCGGCAGATCGCAATGATGACGCGGTAACTTTGAGACCCGCGCCATGTTGGTTTGCCGTCCAAACGGGCAACATTCACATGAAAACGAGTCAAGAGCAGAAATAAGACCGAACCATTTTTATTAGCTGTTTTCGTCTTAAATAAGACATGCTTGTATGAATGGTACAGTTCGTGTCTTATGTAAGACGGGTCTCATTTTTTCTTGTTTTAATGGCCCCAATAACCCAACGTGCGGTGGCTTTGGTCGGGTCTGTGCAATCCCGGAAAGCACGATGCATAGTCTACGATGCACCGTTCCATGGCGTTCCATTGGGCAAGTCAGTTTTGTTGAATGGGAAGCGCCCCTGGACTCTACCTTGAGCTGTGACGTCACAAAGAGAGACATAATGGGGCAAGAGGGAACGCCTGGGGACTAGGCTGGTTCTGTGTAACTAGAAATTTGAGGTACAGCACAGATTACTTCTTTCTCAGGTTCATTCTCCTTTTTTCGTTATTACTGCCTCATTCGTCGTTTAACTTTCGTTCGGAAAAAAGCGTTGTTTATTTCTTGAGTCTTCCCTCTCCTCTTTTTATGCCATCTCGGACCACGTATGGTAGAGTTTATTTGTCTGACTGACTCAAGGTTCGATCTCTTCGCATAACTGATGTTTCCGAAGCGTTGTCTAAGAGGGTCTCTATCCGTGAGACTTTTGTTCTTGGGCCATCAAGTTTTGATCAAAAATAAAACACAAACAAAGGTGATAAACATTGTGAGTTGTCGCATTTTTATAAACTTGACGTTTCGTATGCTATTCAACATACATTTTCAAGGTCGTTAAAGAAAATGACGAGACTAGAAGAATTAAGAATTTAAAAATGATCACTCTTCAGCTATTGCTGACCATATCACTGCCACCGGACATACCATTAAATGGGATCACTTTGAAATCTTAGCATCTGATCTGGCAAAACAGATTATTATTGTAAGCTAAAAGAAACATTGTTTTTTCAAGATCTTAAGCCGGAGCTTTTAAAGTCAGCATCAGCAGTGAAAAGTTGATGCTTTATTTTGCCTTATGCCTTTTGTATTCATAACTGTTAAGAATTTTCTACATTCTTAATCTCATCATAGACCCCTTGTAATCTTTTTAAAATTTTTCTTGCAGTTATTCATGTTTTTTCTATTTTTGGAACAGTCAGCTGATTTCAAGCGAACAAACCAATCAGCTACAAGCTAGTCCAAAAGATGCCCGTATGCGTACGTCATTGCAATCAATAAACCATAAACTGGTTTCCGATCAAGATGGCGGACGCTGGTTAAAGGAAGTTGATCTGCTGGAACTTTAAGCTGTAGAGTTAAATTCTCAAGTTGCAACCATGAGTATCATCTTCAAGGAAGCTATTAAACGGGTTCATGGTCATGCAACCGTTTTCTGGCGGAACTTAGCAACTCCATCGGTGAAAGAAATACAAGTTTAAATTCGAACGAAATCAGCTGAGTAAGAAACAACACGGACAAGCAATGGCTTCCGGCGAGTGTGGGCTGTGTTGGGCTATGCGACATAATAGTAGCCTGTCTTTATTATATTTATTTGTATTCCTAGGTTAGTATGCGTGTGTCTCAACGGAAAACCAGTTATGGCTCGTTTTTCGAAGTGTCTCTTACAAATCTGCGTTTATCTATGCTTGCAGGGATTGTATCTTCGAAATCGAATGTCGACTGGAGAAAATGCGACAGGGATGGTCGAGAGTGGCGAAGAGCTACTCTACGTGGGGGAGCAGAAGCTGGAGATTTTTCTCTCCTACGAAGGACTACAAGCATGAAAACCTGTAAACAACTGTGCTGTGCAAGTGATTCATGCGAGTTGGCGTTGCTTGTCAATGGGGGATGCTTCTCTGTTCAGTGCAGAAGCGCCGATGCGTGCATACCCGAGAACGTTAAGCGCTCTGGAGTTGTAGCTCCGAGAATTTTCGTGCGTAACATCGGTAAGTCAAGTTGTTGTTACTCTGGCTTAATAGTTATGGTATGAATGTTTGGATATGCTGTCAACAAATGGGCCTGAAAGTAAACGTTTTGAATATTGACTTGATAACTTGATGAACTTTGTCACTGTGAGCCTTTGCTTTTGAAGCTGCACTCTTTTCTCATCTAACTCCTCGATAGTTGGAATGTTCATATGTCATTCTTTTATTTACATTTTCCTCTTGAGCTCGCTCAATTAAGCACGTCGATTCTTGTTTTTTTTTTTTTTTTAAACTTAATCCTTTGTTGTTTCTGAAGAACAGCTTTGTTTCGCCATTGTTCCGACCGACGTCCGACTATCCTGCATAGACGATTCGACTCTACAGTTCAACCGACCGCGCGAAAATCGACCTGCTAATTAAGCTTATATTTGTATTTAACTTATTGTGTCTTTACCCCAAAACTGCTGGGCCAAGTTTAAAGAGCTTTTGTGCTTGTGTAGCTTGATGAAAGCAAATGCTCGAAAACCTTGACTGAACAAACCGATTAATTATTTATTTGTTGAAGAGTCTTCTTAGACTGTTTCGCTTATTAAGGCGTGCAGAATCTATCCCTGATTTAAGAAAATCTTACGGTTGTCTTAATATATTCTTTATAGATAGGTGTAGGATTCATTAGTACAAAGTACTTTGTAATTTCAAATAGGGCAATTCTTTCTTGACTGATTTGTGGTATTCTATTAATAGCTTAAATCTTGCTTAGCCATCTAGACATAATATATTTTAAAAAACCCAGTCAATAAGAATTATTCACTCTAATGCACATCCTAAATTTTCCAAACCCTGCACATTGTCTTCTGATTAAATAATTTGGACAGTGGGATTTTAATAACACATCATTCTATTAGTTTCCTTCCAAAATTATGTTTGTTCTAATTCTCTTTAAATCGAATGGTGACCAATTAACTAATTCCCAATTGATTTAAATTGTAGTGTTAAACTACCACTGTTAAAATCAATATTACAAAAATTAAACTACATCAATAATCAAAATTCAGCCAATAATTAACATTATAAAAATTTTAGACATTTTGTATTGTACTAACCTTAACTGTGCCTTAAATTAAAATTGGCCTTGGGGGGTGGGGGAGGGAGGTATTACTCAAAACACTCCCTGAAATACCTTATTTGTTGATTTAGATGCTGGGGCGTTATTAAATTTTCAGCATTCCCCTTGCGGCATTCATATGAGGGAGGCCTTTATTTGAGGGTGGTGCAGGCCATCTAATAGGTGCGATAAAAAATCAGAAATTGTGCGATATTTTCCGGGTGGATTGTGCGATAAGACAGGACTATTAGTAATGGTAACAGGACTGAGTGGAGTCCAATTCGGTCTGTAATCATACGAGTGATTAACAAAATCGGACGACCGCGTAGCGGGAGTCTGATTTGTTTAATCACGAGTATGATTACAGACCGAATTGGACGACACGAAGTTCTGTTACCAATTAATCATAACTTTAACAAAATTTGTAATATAATAGGCTATTTTTTATGGCGTACGTTTGCGGACAAAAATAATTGAAAATAAAATACAATTTGAAGTTCAAAAATTAGACTATCCATGTCGAAATCTCGTCATATGAATTCGAAATCGCAATGAACACAGTCCAAATAGCATCATTCGAACTTGAAGTTACTTTGAACAAGTTGAAACTATAAAGGGAAAACTCGACATCGCGGATGTTGAAGTTCAAGTCAACATTCCAACTAAAATGCAAATTACATGATTTGAACTTCAATTCACCTTCTCCACTCTAATAAGCCACTTAATCGTCAACAATGCAACCATAATCTTCCACAAAATTCCAAATGAAACCTTTAATTTGAACTTGAAGTCAATTTACATATTCGAATTCGAAAAACCAAAATTTCAATTTGAAAGGAAACGGAAGTAAAAATACACAGGAACCGGAAATGATAAGAGTTTCGCTGCATTTTGGCGCCAAAAGATTTCCCTTCACTCGAACGCTCTGGTCAACATGGCAGACAATGTGAATAGCAATAAAAGGGGGTGGTAGGCCTACACTACTCTTACCTCATGCCAAAATGCTGCTCATTCCAATAAAGTTTTTTTTCTCTGCTGGGTAGATTATGCTCTGGAAGTCTTCTACATTTTAAATTAGCAAATGTGAATTTAGCCGCATGTTTCACACTGAGAGGTCATGACATACATTGATTTACTGTAGTTATTGTTTCTGGTCGGCAGGATTTGCCCTCTGATGCAAGCGCATTTTCTTTGACCTCTTTTGAAGCGTAAAGCTTTTTTATTACGGCTGAATAAGGGTTTCAATTTTCTCCAAAACGCCTTCTGGATCGGAATAACTAAGCGATTTACTTAAGCCCGTGAGTGTAATGTTTTTCTGCTACGCTGTATCATGCTGGGCCCAGCTTGTAAGCTTTCTTTGCAGAATGTTAAATTATCACGGATAGTGATTTACAGATCCAAAATTATAAGACTGAAGTGCAGCTTAAACTGAAGCTACATCAACTTAGTATGGAGAATTGAATTTGTTACTCAATAAACTCCAGCTTAGTGTTTTCTTAAGATAGTTTGAGTCTTTTGAGACCCTTTTGACTGGAGCACATAGTTCCTCCCTTGGTAATAGCTTTTGAATAAGCTTAAAAGTCTTTAAACTGTTTTGTTATTGCCACTTTGGGATCAGGCAAGACCATGGTTTCAGTTCTTCACATGAAACTCATCAGTTGCCTGGTTGGCTTTGTGCTTAGTTGCTATTACAAGAGCAACTGTAGTTGTACTTTGTCGGGGCGAGAACGGTACAGCCGTTCTGTCTGTTGAGCTTCGAACTCGAACATAAATACCCACGTGGCGGATCGAAATTCTTGTTTTCCTATTGGCTACTGAACGTAAATTACAGAGTGTGTATTTCGATCCTCTTCTGCCTCAAGCTAGAGGTGTGTTTTTTGGAAAGCATTTCGTGAAAATTTAAGCACTTTCTTTTATGGAAGAGTTTGAAGACTCTTCTAAATAAGTGCGCACAGAGTTTCCGTACACTCCCTCTAAAAACTGGAGTGGATACGTTCCTTGTTAGGTGCGCAATGTTGAACTTTCTACTCTGTACTTGGTTCTTATTAGTGCCTGTGTTGATTTTCATAAGGTAAAACGAGGCCTAACCTAGCATGGTCACCCTTATCAGTCACATTGTCCGCCATATTGACCAAAGAGTTCGAGTGAAGGGAAATCTTTTGGTGCCAAAATGCAGTTATGCAAACATCCCTTATGTACAGTGTAGCGAAACTCTTATCATTTCCGGTTCCTGCGTATTTTTACTTCCGCTTCCTTTCGAATTGAATTTTTGGTTTTTCAAATTCGAATATGTAAATTGAATTAAGTTCAAATCATGTAATTTGTGACCCTCCACGGGATTTTGGGTAAAAAGGTGAATGCACGGGCACGCTGAAATGACACGCTAAACAATAGGCAGTGAGCGAAATGACACGCTGGCGTGCGAGCAGTGTGCCAACTGGCACGATTAAAGAGAAATTTTCTTTTGTTTACGTCGCAGGCGACACACAAACGATTGTGTCCTGTGAAACAATGCCGTGTGACATTGATCAAAATAGCAGGCTAGTGAGAAAAATGTCACGCCAGCTTGGTGAGCAAAATGACACGCTAGCTTAAATTAATTTGCAAAATGACACGCTAGTGAGCTCAATCAAAATGAAACGCTGCAGAGAAGCCGAGTCCATTCCTTTAACTTACCGTGTTGTCAAACGGTACAGGGTCGTTTTGTCTGTAAAGCCAAAGATTCTTCTAAAAAAAATAAAACAAAATAATCTCACATCCGCGATGGATCAATGTGTCTTCGCGAACTTTTCTTTGAATTCCGTAGAGTCCAAAGCTGCGTAAGCTTCGTGTTCGGTCGTTAGGAGCGCGAACTCCAACGCCATGTAAACAGCTTGTAATGCAAAACTTCTGCTTTTTTTACTGTTTTTATACATGTAATGAAACTAAAAATTCAATAACCCTGAACAGTACAGTATAATAAAAATGTCTCGTTCGACTTATACACTGTATCAGCGGCAGATTTAAAATAGTTGGAAATTCTTAACCGATGCTTGGCGGTTTAAGTTTGTCCAAAGATAGTTCCAGAAAATCGGCTATTAGACGAGCGGGATGCGTTGCCTTGTTCATCACGTTTCGTTGTTTTAAGAGCGCTTGTAGTTACTGCCTATTCTCCTCTTTGCAAACAGTCCTTATAATTCTTCAAGTTCGTACCACTATGATAATTACGGAGTCGGCCTTCACAATTGTGACCAGGCACGGGATTTCGTACACTAACCCTTTACCGTTTAACGGAACAATCCGATTTGGCCTAACCGTTTAAACGGTTAGCATATCCGTTTAACGATAACTAACTTGCATCAGATTCTGTTTAACGTTTTTGACAAGCAAGCGTATGAAGAAAACAGTCCTGAGAAGCATCCGTTGAATACTATCGATCCCGCTGCGGTCGAGCGGCTCTGTTGCTCTTCGATTACATGAGAAGAATTCTCAATCGAAAACCCGCATCAGTAATGGCCCTATAATAATTGTTATTGATTCTATAATTATATCAAAAGCTTCATCTCTTTTTACGGCAACAGGATTAAGGAGTATAAATATAGATATTGCTCATGGTTTATGGATACAATCGAACTCTAAAAACTAACATACCCCGCGAATTCGGCATTTTTGCGAACTTGAATGTCACGCCGGAATTCGAACTTGACCACAGGCGGTTTATAGCACTAGGGAGCTTTAGCATCGACGACGGCAACTGCAGCGAAAACGTCAGTTTTAAAATGAATTCCCGTTTTTTCAATCTTTGTCGCGTTTATTCCAGTTTGCTGGGAATGGCAAGTGTAGGCGAATTTCCCTGGAGTTGATTTCTTGAGGACCGCACTCAAGTTTAGAGCGAGAAAAAAAGATTCGTGGTCGCTTGTTTACGTCCTCCATAAAACTTGCAATTAGGCATTTTCACGTCGTAGTCGTGCAAGGCGGTAAAGAAATGTACAAAAAAGCGTGATGCACGTGCAAAGTTGTTGTTTTGCCTAATAAAGCTATTGCTTTTCTGACGTCTTATTTGCCGTCGCCGTCGTCGTTGCTAAAGCTCCCTACTATAAAGAAGGACTACGCGACCGTTTAGTCTCTATATAAACAGATAAATAAATAGAATTTCAATAAATCGAAAATGAATATTATTCGCGTGTAAAATTTCGAAATAAGAGTAATCAGGCTCGGCCTATCCGCTGGGGAAAGCAGTTTATTCGCTTCAATACATCTCAATCTGTGCTGGTACGTAACGCGTAAAAAAGAAACGTTACTTCTTTTTGCAATCATTCGTTCGCATTCCTCCCCTTTTGAAGCTCTGTTTTTGTGGACCATCTTTTAAAGGAAAGTAAAGAACAGCCGGAAAAAGTTAGACTGTTTATAACGTTTTTTTTCTTTCGTTAGACTTCAGTCTGATCTTATGCTTTGCGTGCCTGGGACTATCCAGCGTTGGCGTGTCATTCCGTAAGAATGTAAGTACATCGCACGCGTGTCATAAGGCACGCGTGCCTTATGACACGCGTGCCGTGTCATATAACATGAGGCGTGACTTATAGCACACTGCTTGAAACAAAACCTTAAGCGTGTCAAACAAAACCTACCGTGACAGTCTTTGTTTTACCTATTAAATATGCGCATATCCGTGACATTGTGACACGAATAGCGTGTCGTGTTATGGCACGCGTGCCCGTGTCATCACTCTTTTACCCAAAATCATGTGGAAGGTCACATTTGCATTTTAGTTGGAATGTTGACTTGAACTTCAACATCCGCAATGTCGAGTTTTCCCTTTATAGTTTCAACTTGTTCAAAGTAAGTTCAAGTTCGAATGACGCTTTTTCGACTGTGTTCATTGCGATTTCAAATTCATATGATGAGATTTCGACATGGATAGTCTAATTTTTGAACTTCAAATTGATTAATTTTTTAATTATTTTTGTCCGCAAATGTACGCCATAATTTTTTAAATCAAAACACAAGAAATTCGAAATTTTGTTTTGCTAACAGTGAAAAAAAAAGCCATTTAAGCGCGCGCGTGATGGCGCGTACTGTCCAATTACTTAGGCATGACGCGTACTGTCCTATTAAACTGTCCAATTAAGGCTGAAATCAGGGCAGTTGATAGCCAATCAGATTTGACAATTTTGTTATAGTTATGATTATGCGATAAATTATGCAATTTTTTCAGGGCTAATTTACATTGTTTTACCAGGTTCCAAACACTTCAATGTTGTTTAACGGGCAGTTTGAATGTAAAGGAATAATAAAACATCTATTTTAAAACAAAATAGTTAAATTTGTCCGATTATTTCGAACCGCAAAAGAAAAAGGACACTTGCTTAATATTACATGACACCCTTACACCACTGACCACACTGCTTATCTCTGAAATCAAAATGGATGCCCAGATACTGTGATCGAAGGTTTCAGATGTCTTGTAAGGCTTTCTTTAGTGGTGAATCACCTTAAATAATATTAAGATTGGGAAAATGTCTAAATAAAGTTAGAGTTCATTGTTTACTTTACTTGAATTTAGCATTTGTCTACGAATTATGTGATTTTCCTCAAATTGTGCGATCGGATGTGATTTGAGGTCAATTGTGCGAAATCGCACCATCGCATAGTATCAGATGGCCTGGTGGGGTTTTTTTTTGGAAATCACTTTTCTTAAATCACTGAGAACGGTTACTGTAAATAGTTTTTTAAATACAGTCAACTCTCGCCTTGCGGACACCCCACTATAACTGACACCCTGATAATACGGACAGCAGTTAAATTCCGGGCAAAAACAAATTACAGAGATTTGACAGAAATAAACTCCCACCATTACAGACTCTCGCTAATGGGGACACTAACTTGAGGTCCCTACAGTGTCTGCTATAATGAGAGTTGACTGTATCATGTACCGGGTACTTTAAAGGTTCCAATGTCTTTGTTATTTTGCTGAGCTAGAATCGTAATTGTCTGGATGGTGTAGATTACCAAGTTGTACCAAGTTTTTTCTCATTATCTTCAAATATATAACGCATTCTTTTAATTAGGTGCGGCGTTTATCTGAGGATGGTGTTTACTGATAATTTTGCTTCAGTCTGTGGCATTTAATCGATTGCGGCTTTTATTCAAGAGTGCATTTTATCAAATAAATACAGTAATCATGGCTGGCATGTTGTTATTACAAAAAGCAAAATTGCACAATGTACAGAATGATTACTTCGCCTTTGAATGTCATACTTTACCTTAACCCTACGGCTTGTATAATAAACTTTTCCAAAAACATTTTTGAGCATTGGTGTATAAAACTTCTGCCATTTTTGAGTTATTGTCAACTCATTTATTGCTTATTATTCTTGGTTTCTCTGTGTATAATTAAATTTGTTGTACATGTACGTAACTATTTTACTTTACTTGTATATGAAATAACATGCAATTTTCTCTTCCAATCTTCAGCCAAGCTTTTAAAGAAAAGAGAGGAAGAAAGGTTTGTAAACTGTCACTTAGTTGTCTCATGAATGGTTGAGTTGTAAATGACAAGCATCAGACACCCATGGCTCTCATGCTATGTTTATACCATACCGGATAGCTTTTGCCCTGGCATGAAAACCATACTAGACTGTAGGGTTTCTATTCACACGTAAGAACTTTCATTTCAACGCCATTTCTGTAACAGAGCAAAGCTGCAAAGTGGAGAGTCGCGTATCAGATAGGTGTTCACTTTACCTATACTGGATACCTTTTCATGTCCACATAAAAAGCTACAGGTATCTGCTATAGTGTGAAGTTAACATTAGCCACAGTCAACCAAATGGCCAGCTAGATTTTAATTATTATTTTCTGGGAATTAAAACTGGGCAAAATCCATCATTCCTGAAATATTTCAGGCCTCAATAATCGTCCAAAAGGTGGATAATGGTATTCTGCACATAAATTTCCATCCAGAGGATAGTGCATGGTATCCCTTATACTATCCACTGGAAAAGGATTCATCCGCTGAATAGCACTATGTACAGTGTAGCTTTTGAACAACCAGGACTGGGAGTTCACAGTTTTCTCATTTCTTACTCCACAAGCTACAGAAAGAGGCGTACATACCTGGCGCTGGTTGTTCAAACAATGGATAGCACCATCCAACAGATCATAAATCACTTTCCAGCAGATGCATACACGTGGAGAAGGGAAACCAATTGCTCTATCCATTGAATAGGGATTTATCCTTTGGATAGTGCTCCTCTGTTTGATTGAACTATCCAACCATTAAACAACTGGAGCCTTTATATTAGCTTTTGATGCTTATGATTCATAACATGGGATCATGTCTACAGATGAATTAACAAGCATCATGCAGTTGTGGTTGATCAGTAGTACCAAGAGGCAACCATTAATCAGTTACTGCTAACATGCATTTGTATATTTTTCACCCAAATTATCCTAGGAATCCCTTGCCAAAAGCGTTTACCCATTTCCCTCTAGTTTATGGAGTGGCAAATTGAGTTTAATAATTGAAAAGAATTAGTTTTAAATAATTATGTTGACTGCTTGATGTGCACCAACTTTTTTCCAAGGCAAGGGCAAACTGGGGAGGACCTCAGGTTCTCTCTCCAGACCCCTCTAGCTTGTTCACTCTCTCTCCAGTCTACCAATCAACTCTGATCAACCATTCTACTTTGTTTCCATTCAATTTTGACCTTAGTTTTAATGCTAAATGTATTTTCCTCTGTTCAAAACTCTTTATCATTTATTACAGTACCCAAAAGCAAATCTGAGGGTAAAATTAAACCAGAGCATAATATTATATGCACTCATTATCTGCTCACACCACTGAATAAGAGTTGTGTTAATATTCATTAACAGAAATCCTCTTTTGCTTAGCAGCCCTCCAAGTTATCATTTTTGCTTGGTTGCCATTTGGCAACCAACTCTTTTGGTTTAAAGGGGCGGTGTCATGGCAGTCCAGTTCATTTTGTTTAATTTTGCCAATTACTCGCCCTCGATCGCTATGGAACTTAAACTAAGCAAAGAAATTTCATGGAAATGACAAAATCAGAGATTCAAGACAAACAAATGTCTCCTGAGCATTATTTTTAAAGTTGCAAACAGTAGAGATCAACTTTGAAAACCTGTTAGGCTGAACAGTTTTCAAAAACCTTAATTTCAGTCCATTTCAATCTTCTTCAGTTTTGCCCATCTGTGGCATCTGTTGTATCTGTTGTGTTATTTTAACCTTCCTTTAAAGTTTTAACCGGTTATTTTTGCATTTCTCATAATTTAATGGGCATTTTGTAATTGCCTAATTTAGGTGAATTTCATGACACAGTTCCTTTAAGGAGACTTTTTTACAAATCAAGTCACCAGCTCCAAAATTTTAGATGCCGTGGCGACCAAAATGATTGCAACCTAGAGGGTTGCTTAGTACACAGTTTGCATTAGTTTTCTTTCTGTTAAAGGTTATTAATGGCGTCTGACTTGAGGTGGAGTTACAGTGATGGTAATGTTTTTTCTTTTTATTTCTTGCAACAGTAAAGGGTCTTTAGATTTTGATGCAGACAGGACACTTATTAGAGAAAAGCGGTAAGTTTTATTTTGATTCTTGCACTGCATAGACAGATTTTTGTAAGAAAATAATTTGTTCCCTTACAAGAAAATTACAGTGAATGTCATAATCAGGCCATCTGATATTACGTGATGGTGTGATTTCGCACAATTGACCTCAAATCGCATCCGATCACACAATTTGAGGAAAATCGCATAACTCGTAAAAAAATACTAAATTCAAGTAAAGTAAACAATGAATTCTAACTTTAATGAGTTGTTCCAGAAAAAATCACACCCCCACGACGGAAGGCATGCTGGAAAATCTCACGGGAGGGGGGTTTAACGGCTCTGGAAATCCAGACGGTAGGGGGGCTCTGAACCTAAAAATACACCCTCGGGGGTAACTGTCTTAATTGACTTTATTGATGTTTCAATCGCTAAGTTTTCAAAACATTGCTTTGCCTTTTCAAATTTTGTTATTCTTTCAAACTACAGACCTCTTACCACATTTATTTTAAGTTTCCATCCATAGGCTCGCCCTCGTTACTTTTGTAGAAGCAACGTATGATAACTTAATTGAAGATATCCAGAAAAATCGCATACTTCATAAAAAAGTGCTCAATTCAAGGAAAGCAAACAATGATTTTACCTTGAATTAAACATTTTCCAAGGTCAATGCTATTTCAGGGCGATTTACCACTAAAAACGCCTTACAAGTAAGCGTGGTTGTTTGTGATAGTTCGGTGGCCATTTTGAAAGGCAAGTCTTGTGGCAAGCGTATAGTGTTATGTAATATCCCACTAAGCAGTGTTCACCATAGATTTGGAAGTAGTCGGCCAAATTTTGAAAGTAGGCAGTGGGTGTATTGCGAGTGCCTGGAGGGCATGCGCCCTTAGGGGGGTCCGGGGGCATGCCCCCCCCCCCCCCCCCCGAAAATTTTTAGCAAAAAGGAGTCCGGAGATGCAATTTGAGGCATTTTGGGCACACTGCGGCAGGAAAAAATGTGTAATTTTTCTGTCAGTTTTTGTGCATTTTTTGCAGTCTAAAATGATAATTACCATGATAACAAGATATTTATTTTTCTCCCAATACTAATACAATCATTACTTATTATTTCCCATCATTTAAATCCTTTTACTTCTCTCGGTGAATTAAAAGTGAAACCCATGATTCCAGCTCAGTAGACTCAATATACATAAGTTTAGTTGATCAAGTTTTTGAGATAACTAATCATCATCCAAATCAACTCAAAGTCTGAATCAACACCAGATTCAACATCTCCCATATCCATGGCATCCAGTGCATCATGACACAAATCAGCATTGTTGGCAACTGCTTGAGCTACAACCTGAACTTGAGCATCAAGTTAAGTTTCCACAGTTACTTCACCATCTTCTTGGGCTTCAGTTCTAGAGACCTGAAGGTCATCTGGAAATTCCACTTGTATACGAATGTCAGTCTTTGTGACTGGATGGTGAAGACTGCCTTCATGGTCTGATCCTCCAACCATTGGGAGCTTCTTAAGTGATGGAAGATTTCTGAAGTGCGTTTTTCTCCAGACTTTGGTTGCTTCTTTAAGCATCTCCCTGTACTCTTCGGTGTCATGATTAGGGCCATTGAGAGAAATGTGAAGCAGGCTGGCCATCATGTCATTCTTGAGTCGACTTCTCAACCTTGTCTTAACCCTCTTCACTGCACTTGCACCCCATTCCACAACTGCATTAGACATGGGCTGGCTGAGGCAAATCTGAGCAGCATCCACAATTTGTGGGAAGTTGATTCTGTGAGCCACCTGCTCTTTAACAACTTTTCTGAGAATGAACTCAGTTGGAGAACGGTTATCTTTCCTCTGTGAACTCGTGAATTTCTACCTTCGTTTTTATAGAATGTTGTGTTTCTAAACCTACAAGAGTTGTCGCATGGTTGGAAACCACCTCAGGATGAAGTTATCTTGAACAAACCTACAAGTTTTACATTGCGTGATCGAACAGCTGATCGGACGGCACATGGAAATGTATGCAGACTTTAACCTGCTTTAAATAAACTTACCAATTTCTGTTCGTTCCTTGGGAATAAGGAAACTCATTATTTTTCCTCTCTTGCCGTCTTTTTGATTTTCCACAGACTTTCGCTTTGACATCTCCTAAAGTCTTTATGTAAATTTTCTCGTCGTAATCGTAAGCCCGGGATCGTAATGTCGAATTGTTCACATCCACGTGCTCTTTGAGAAGACGAACTCGTATGCTAGAAATTATGATTTATTTTGACAGAATTGCTGCAAAAGTTAACGTTTTAATTGACAGCTTCCGGCCAATATACTTTAAAACAATTATTTTTGGTATGTATGTCAGCCTTCTAGTAAATAAAATAACATTACAGTTGTTATCTTTCTAAAGCGTACTGTTTATGGTACTTGAGATTTTAAGCCGAAATCACACAACGTGCGAAATTATTTTACAGAAACTAAAGCATAACTTTCTGTGCTTCTGTCTAACAGAAGTAGCCGGCGCTTGATGCATGAGTAGCCGGCAAAAACGCCGGCTGCTGGCGCTTCTGGAGAACACTGGCTAAGTGTCCTTTCTTTCTTTCTTTCGTTGTCATTTTTTATAGACAAAGAAGAGAACCATTTATTCGAGGACATAGTTTTCAGCTTCATTGTAGTATATATTGCTGTATATTTTGCGTGTTCTAGAAAAAAGAGAAGTTCACTCAAATATGGGCATATTTGCAAAAAGTCTAAGCCTGTTTAAGAAGATGTGAAAATGGAATCTTAACTTTCACAACAAACACTGAATTCATGGAAAATTGAGACTTATTTAATGAAAAGATCATCTAAGTGCTTAAAAGGATTCTTCTACATTGAGGGTAAATTAAAATTACAGTGTCTAACAATTTTATGGAAATCCAGATGGGTGGGGGGGTCTTTGAACATGGAAATCCTGAGGGGAGGGGGGCTCAAGCAGTTTTGGAAATCCAGGTGGGAGGGGGGGTCAAAAAACCGTGCCTTCCGTCGTGGGGATGTGGATTTTTTCTGGAATAACCCAATTAAACATTTTCCCAATATTAATGTTATTTAAGGTGTTTTACCACTAAAAAAAAGCCTAGCAAGACATCTGAAACCTTCGATCGCGGAGTCTAGGCAGCCATTTTTTTTCAGAGACAAGAAGTGTGGTCAGCAGTTTAACGGCATCATGTACAACAGTTGCTGTAATATAGGCAAATGTCCTTTTTCTTTTCTGAGTCAAAATAATCAGACAAATTTAACTCTTTTGTTTTAAAATAGATGTTTCATTACTCTTTTACATTCCAATTGCCGGTTAAACAACATTAAAGTGTCAGTTAAAGTCATTTTGTGATCATGTCCTTATTTTTGTGACCACTCGGTGTATTGAAGTATCAGTGTACATCTGAAAAGAAGAAATTTGATTTTGATCACTCTAAGAGCTTAATGGTTACTAAATTAATTCTTGGACACTGAACATGTCATGTGCAATGACTTACAGCAATGTTCAAAATAATGTGTCAAACAGTCTTGACACTGTTTGTGTTCCGGCTTTGTTTTGTTTTTGTTTTTTTCTTTTTAACAAAATACTATTGAGACCATTGATTCTTTGTCTGAAACTTTAACATGTTTATTGGGCACTCATTAAACTGGAATAATCTAATAACTAATTTATGCATATCTATTACTCCATTTTCCAGGCAAGCCAGCTGCCATCATTACCATGGTCATGTCTGTAGTGCCTACTTAGATAAAACCAAACTGCTATACCTAAGCAAGAGTCCCAAAAAACTAGAAGAGAGTCTCAGAAGTCCTTTTAACCTGCTGAAACCACGACTTCTAGAACAGTGTGCAAAATATGCACTTAAAGCCATTTGTGTTAACACATATCCTTACTGTTCAAGTTCGCACAAGCCAATTGAGCCAGTCAGACTATGTAAAGAGGACTGTGAAGAGTTGGAAAGTACCATATGTGCATCTGATTTTAAAGTTGCTAGAGAGTTTAACTACTTAGCTGTCATTTTACCAAACTGTACTGCTCTACCACCAAAGGGCCCTACTGGGGCAGAGGGGTGCACACAATTGAATATTTCAGGTAAACACGCAATTTGGTCGCTAAAATTGTGATCAGAATTAACATTTTGTAAGCACTATCAGGATTGCGTACTTGTCTTTGTTCCGAGTTGCCCCAAACCCTTGTTTCAAAGCAAGGCAAAGTGAAAAGCCAGTGATATGTGTGAAAATGACCTTTTTTCCTCATGCAAATAAAACTCATTTTGACAAGAAAGGTTTTCATTTACATTGTAGCTTAATTTTGAAAGTAAAAGGTTTTGGAACTCTTATTGAGTTGCCAAGACCCTTGTCCATCGGGCAAGTGAGCTTGAAAATTTAAGTATCTGTCCTTTTTGTTAATTTGCACAATAATGAGTAAACATTTAGGTTCTACAATACATGACACCCTTTTTTATTGAATATGGTACATCTTGTACATTACTGGAGGTGGAGGTTGAAGGTACGGTAGTGGAGGTGTAAACGTAATGGCATACAGTGTACACAGTTATTATACTCAACTAGCTCTAATTTTTGTCTTTCTCATTTTGTTAGCATCAAAACATAGTTTTAATGAAAATGCTGTGCCAAGTGAGAGTGAAGAGGCAGAAAAAGCAAGAGCATTAGATGCTGATAGTTCCAACGACCTCAAGGCTTTGTTTGGGCAACAAACAAGCACAAGCACAAGCTCACCACTGCCAACAAAGCATGATTCTACACAGAAGGTGCCCTCGTCTAAATGGCGTTCAAAAGGCCAAACAGTGACAACAATGCCAATAAGTGCAAAAACAGGTGGAAACCCAAACAGAAGTTTCCTTGAAGTGTCATTAGGGGATATAAAGCCTAGTGCTCCTGAACAAAATCAGATGTCATCTGCTGTTGATGTTGTTGGACCAAGCAGAACTTTTAAACCAAGTGTTTTAGATGATGAAGATAATAGTACGAAGGTGGGTAAAAAGATTCCCTTGCTTAAAGCATACAGATTGGTTTAGAGCGATTTTCGTATGACCTTGAAATAAAAACGCGCGAACAAAACAGAAACAACAAACGAATGGAAATAGAGCGATTTGATTGGTTTATCGAACGGACACAAACGCGCGAAGCTTTTGGTTGGTTAAGCGAACGCTCGTGTAAAAAAACTTCATGCTCGAGAACTTTCTAGAAATCAATGGATCCTTCGCTCTGACGTCATACTGCAACACGATTGGCCAATCGAACAATGCCTTCTCCATATTAGGGTTTTCTTTGGCGGGAAAACGAAGAGTCCATGTTTTGATCTTTTCATCCATTGGCTTATGAAACAGATGACGAACACTTATCGAAACCATTTTTCAAGGTCATACGAAAATCGCTCTAGTAGGCAAGTACTGGAAGGCAGTGTTGTACTATTTAGGCTGGTTTCCACTATGGTAGCAGTAAGTCCTAATCAGAAGTGCAGAATAATTATGTTATCTAGTAAAAATTGCATTTGTATTTGACTTGGTCACCTTTTGTGAATACTAGATTGACAGAGTTCTGATGCACAGAAATGAAAGAGCCAAACGAATTATTATTACAGTGCCCTGGAGCAAGCATTAGAGTGGTGGTTTATCCTTCTGCTTTTGCTTGGACCTACTTCAGTAACATGATTTTCTATAGATACAGTAGTTAGGTTCAAAATGTTATTTTGGAGGTTTGGTCAAGTTAATTATTGTGCAGTCCCACTCCCATGCACCCTATCAGAGGCATTGTGTACAGTATACAGTGTCTTTGCCATTGTGTAAGCTCCTTAATTACAGCTGTAGATATGATTGAGCTGTTTTCCTTTTAATTAACAACATTGCATTGTTTGTTTAAACTGTAGGTTAATAATATAACGCTTCCATCTCCTGCCAGTTCAGTGGTATCTTCAATAGCAGAAGCTCCAACAATTCCCTTAAGTTTACCGACAATTGTAAACATCACAAATGAAACTGAAGTTAATTTGGCACAGCAAGGCAATGCAACTTCTCTTCCACCTAATGGTTCACTGGGTAAGTTTCAAAAGGAGAAAGTAAGATGTTGGCTGTTCAATACAATGTATCTCCTTACCTGAGAAAAAGACAAATGGAATACTCTAAAGGTTTTAAGCATGTTTAAAAAGAACTACATGTATAAGTACATGTATATTAGGTAACTTTTGAATTATTGTGTTTGTAATGTCACTGTTATGTACAACAAGGCTCACTTAACAAGGGTTTGTCAACCCTAGTCTGAATTTAAATTATGATATTCTGTAATATGGCACCTCACTTGAATTTTAACACACAATTGTTTTATGTACTCTGTAGTGATGAGGAACGCATGTCCCTGTCAGTATTTTACTATTGTATTTGTGCTTGTCTCCTTTGCTGTTACAATTTCAAGTGTCATTTGTTGCCATTATATTATCAGTCAGTGTCATGTATGGACTCACTGTTTTAAGGTCATGTCGCTTGTTGAAATTTTACTAATGCAGCGCAAAATTTATATTATGTTATAATTATTAAATATGAAAAAATTAGCTTTCGGTCAATCAGTGAAAAACAAA
>JBBMOI010000001.1:56082500-56102500 GCA_038088405.1 Porites divaricata | reverse complement strand
TTTCTTTTCAGCTTGATCAATCAGGAGTCTATCAATTTAAGGTCAAAGTTGCAGGACAGAACCAAGCTTATGGATATGCCTTTATAAATGTCACTGTACTGCCAGGTGAAACAATGTTTTGTTGTTGTTGTTGTGTTCTCCTGTAAAGTATACCAAAGCAAACATTATGTTTTCAAATTTTATCAAAATCAGGATAATGCGTTGTTGTTTTTCACATATCTGACTTGCTAGATTTGCCTGTAAAACAGGGCTTGAAATGAGCACTCGCAAACTTGCAAAATGCGAGTGATTTTTATAATCTGCAAGCAAAAAAAATATCCACTAGCCAACGTTTGTGAGATAGAATCATTCATGTCTGCCAGACTTGGAAAAGAATTTGCTAGCGGTCTCACCAGTTTGCTAGTGGAAAAAATCGTACTAGCAAAACTTTGCCAGTGCACTAAAAAGTTAACTTCGAGCCCTAGTAAAAGTCACTATTTTGAGAGCTGAGCTGTCAAGATGCATGCATGTACATGAATGTAATAGTTATGTCATGTTGTTGGATCTGTAAGTACGAATGTTAAATAATTTGTCCTTATTCATAATTATTCAAAGACTAAAAAAAACATATAATAAATTTATATTATTTTGTGTTTTTAGCTCCTAGAGTGAACAAGCCTCCTCGTGCTGACATTTCACCCAAGGAACAAACCATCACTCTTCCTACTAATGAAGTAGTCCTTGATGGATCAAGTGAGTAGATACAAACCTTGTATGTACAGCAAGGTTTAAGCCAGAAGGGTGTCTAGTCGTCCTATGGACGCCCATTTTTGGAAGAAATACAAGGAAAAGTCACTTATTAATAATCTCTTATACGTTTATGGGAAAACACAACAGGATACACAACCTCACTCTGCAATAAATGTTTATACATGTACAAATGTATTAGTAATTCACTCTCAACATTCAACCTCCTCTTCTACCTCTATGCTTTTTGTCTGAAATTCGTATTGCCATTCTGCACTAGTCTATTATCCAAAATAAATGATACAAGGATACAAGTTGTGCACATCAAGCCAGTAACACATTTTATCACTAAAAAAATTAATAAGTGTATCTTGCAGTGTAGGCAATACATAGCAGGAGTGTATTGTCAGGTTTAAAAACTCAAGGCAAAAAGGGAATTTATTTACCCACAAATAGCTGAGGAGTCATAACTTGTTGTGAAATAAAAATATTGGTCAAAAAAATAAAAAAGAAATTGAAATATATACAAATGCTGGAATAGTTATTTACATATTACAAATTACGATGATACATGTACATTGAGCAAAAAGACCTAAAGATAAATTATTAATATTAAATATTTGTGGTATTCTTTATGATGAATACCAGCTGCTTTTATGGCATCATCATAACAGTATGCTTTAGGTAAATTAATTAATGTTCAGATTATAGAGAAATTTGCGTCTTCCATTTTTGAATGGCCTTTCCCAATTCCCATGAGTGGAGGCTTCATGCCTTGTATAGCAATATTGCTCTTGAAATAAAAAAATTGAGTTCGTTGAACATTGTTGAACAAGACGAAGAGAAGGGGACTATTCCGTTCAACAATTTTGCGAAGATTTTTATATATTGTCATTCAAGTCCATTTTCAACCTCAGCAAAACTATGTTAATGTCCAGTTTCTCTTTTCTCCTCCTTATTTTTTATTCTTCTTTTTAGCTCATTCAGAGACAATTTAACCCTCTGTCTTTCACCTTTTTGGTTTGAGTGAAAAAAAGTTTCGCATATTACTAACTGTGCATCAATACTCGCATACGTTACATGACAATGATCCCGCATAATGTGCACTAAATTTAGTATTTTGATGCCCCTTCATTTGCAGAGAGTTCAGACGATGATAAAATTACTCAGTACAAGTGGGAAGAAGTTAAAGGTCCTCTGAATGACAAGAATAAGATGATGAGCTCTGGAGCAGACTCGCCTGTGTTGCAGCTGAAGTCCCTCGTACCAGGAGTATACACCTTTAAGTATGTCTTGTATCTTTTATTTAACGCTTCATTCGAAGAGCCAAAGTGTAAAAAAAAGTGCTGTGTATCCATGCTTGCAATTAACGTTTCTTTTTCAAAGGACTTGCCCCTATGACTGACCAGGGACCCGTCTTATTGAAAGTTCCGGTAATTACCGAGGCCGGAAAACTGTTTGGTTTGCACTCAAGATCTAGGTTTTAACGGTCTTGAACTTAATTAATGCACTAAAACTACGTGTATCTGTTAACAAGACAAAAATGGACTGATAAGAGGATTAGAACCAGTGCTATTATTTTTTTTCAGCTTGGTTTAAAAATATGGTTCCAGGCCTATAAAGTTTAGGGATGTTCGAGAAGTAGGCCCCAGATCACCATTTTAGTCAGACAAAACAAGACAAGTAGTCAGTTACAGCTGGTAACTATTGGTGTTTGAGAGTATTGGTCATCCATCTGACCACTACTGACTAGGTGTTTAAATTCACAGGTTAACTGTTACTGACTCAGATGGTGAATCGGATTCTACTACTGCAACAGTGACTGTCAATGATGGTGAGCAACTGTGGATAAATCCTTAACTATGTCTATATTTCCCCTCACTTGGTAGATTTGGAAATGGTACCAACACAAGCTTGGACAGTGGAGTGTATCTGCAAAGTAGAAAAGCTCTAATTGTCCTAAGCATGATCTGTTAATCAGAAGATTATCACTATTTTTTCTCATCTAACTGGAAATGATAAAACCTTTGTGTCAGGATGTTACCTTACATTGTACATTGTACATTGTACATATCCGACGTTAGATTCTTATTAGGTTGCACAGTATATCGCGACTTTTCTAGTTACCATTGCATCCTCATTGCTAAATTCAAACTAGAACTAGTCTTTTCCAGGTGTTCAGACTGTGGGGACAGCACAAAGAGATGGGAGCACCTGGAACAGGCTAATTTAGGACATGAGAGTAACTTCCCTCTTCTTTCCAATTATTTTATCCTAATAAACAAATTTACATTTTAGATGCACTTTTGTGCCAGGGAATGTCTTCCATAGGGACGTGATGAGGTTATTTTGCTTATCCTGTAAAATGTTTCCTATGAGACTATCTGGAATTGAAGCGTTTTTGGCTTCACAAGTTTCAAGCACTCTTTCTTTTTATTTTCTCAACAGAAAAAGATTACCCACCTGTGGCACGTGCAGGGAATGATGTGGTGATTGTACTACCTGTGGATCACGTTGTTCTCTATGGAAATGGAAGCACAGATGACAAGGTACAAAAAGGACTGATTCTTGTTGGTTTTGCTGCCCGGACGTCGACTTTCTTCTCTGCTTCTAAATCCCTACTGGCCCTTGTTACAAGTGGCTTTGCAATGATAGGAAGAGCCAACATGGTAGCCTCAGTCAACCACTGAGCTCGTACATCAGGTTTTGTATGGCTCGGCAATACTAGGAAGAACCAATATAATACCACGAGCTAGTCTCATGCATCAAGCATTTATCACTTTTCTATGGTAGGAGAAGCCCTTGTAATAACATCAGCCAACTTCTTGTACATGTACCTCAGTTCTGTGCATTGTCTTCAACGTGGTTTTTCCTAGGATGGTGCAATTTCTCAAACATCAATTTTCTATTCATAATTTGGTTGCTCCGCCCCTTTTACAGCGTTAACACTTCTAAAAGCTTTTACGTGAAACATTTTGTTGCCATACACTTTCAGGGTATTGTGAGTTATGAGTGGAGCAAGACACCATCTAGTCCAGCAGTAGGAGATATGCAGGTTAGTATAACGGGTTTAACCGGTTTAACCCGAGGAACTTCTTGGGAAGTTAGAAGTTATAGATGACCATGAGGCAGTGCATTTTTGTTTGTTAAACTACTTGAAATGACTTCGTTGTTTAGGGCACAAGTTCCCCTATTCTGAAGGTGTCCAACATGGTTGTGGGGGACTACACGTTTTTGTTGAAAGTGACAGATACAGGAGGACAGACTGCCAGCTCCAGTGTCACCGTCGTAGTTCAACCAGAGAAGAATGCCCCTCCTGTGGCAGTAGCTGGGTCAGATAAGGTCAGTTTAGTTACCTTTAAGGTGGATTTCAACTACCTATTGTGTAATTAAAATTTTACTCGCTAAATAAAAAAAGACGCAATGTATGGAAAATTTTAAAGTTGAACCTCGCTCTACTTTAACGTTTACGTGCGACCTTTCGTACATTGTCCTTATTTTATTTACGCTTGTAAAAAGTACGCGAGGGTGGAAATCCATCCTTGTTAATTTTTTTAAACTTTCTCAGCTATGCTAATAAAATTTTCCAAAAATCAAGACGTTGGTGTGCACTGGGCGGACAAAGAACATTCAGGCTATGTTCTCATTATACCGGATAACTCTTGCGCCGACAGCAAAACCATACCGATATTGTCTCTTCACCTATGATAACGGTGGTTTCGATTTCTGTAACGGGGCAAAGCTGCGCTACGCCGATCTTGTAAGTGGATAGTCACATATTGGATCGGTTTCTACCACTCTTCATAACAGTGTAAACAGGGAGACGGACCGTAGCGGAAGTAAATGAGTAGGAGCGAGGACTGGAACCCACCGAGAGGAAAGTAAATATGCAGAAGTGTGGGTTCAGATTTTACTGCACCACACCCGCTCAGGCAACCACTGCGTTACGATATTCGATGTGTGTAATCTTCTAGTTTTTCGGTTCTTTGCCTTTGACATTCATACTGTACCGGACAGCTTTTCATGCTGGCACGAAAAGCTATCCGGTATAGTCTAGGCATAGCCTTTAAATGATTCAAGCTGATGACAGCAGTTTTAAAAAGGCCTTTTTCAAAAATACCATAATACTCCTAGTTGTCCCTGCAAAATTTTGCATAGGTATTGTTTTCAATTTCTCTTGGGGCGATTGTAAGTCCCAGTAGAAACTGAAAGCAATGCTTATGCAAAATTTTGTAGGGAAAACAAAAAGTATTATGGTATTTTTGAAAAAAAGGCTATTAATGTTGCTTTTATGGTGGCATCCAATAGGTGTAGCCCTTTCGTTAATCCCCGTTTCCTTTCTACTTGGAATAGTGAAAGCTTGGTACGCTAACAGCACATTAAATACTGCCACTTGCTCTGAAAACTTTGACAACAATTACAAAGTCCAAATACCATTAGATTTTGCATCTTTGATATTGCTTCCTACATATGTAGAAATTTTTGTGGTGATTGGAAAATATGTATACGTTTCATATTGTCAGGTTGTAATCGTATTATTTATTGTAGGATTTGGTTTACCCAGATGACTCAACAGTTCTTGATGCTTCAGCAAGTCATGATGACCAAAAAATTGTGAAATACCATTGGGAACAGCTGAGGTGACCCTGCTTTTCTATGTTATTTTTTTATTATATTATAATATATTTTATTTTATTTATTTATATCTTTTTTATCGCTCAACAAAATTGAAAGCCCTTTTGTTAAGCGCTTTAGCTTTGGATTCTTCCTGTCGTGCACGTATTTTAACTCAATCTGTTATTTTTCTACCTAATGGCACCTAGCGTTTTTGTTTGGAAAATACTAAGTTGTACCACAACCTTTTTAATCTTTTCATTGCCAGACTCGTTGTCACACATAAGTCTCTCGTGAGTTTTAAGTATTAATCGGCTGCACTTAATGCATACAGATGTTTTAAGACTGTTTTTCTTAATTTGATTTAAATGTCCAGTACATCCCAGACAATCAGTATGTCTCCCGTGACCGTCAAATAGAAGTTTTCCAGCGTCTTAAACGTTCTTTTGAGTATCAAAAACTTACCTCTTCAGCGTTAAAACCCAAGTCTGTCGATCACACTTCTTCACATGCTAAATTCAGTTGAAACTCTCCAGAACGGCTATCTTGGGAACAGGAGCAAGTGGCCTTTTTAGCGAGGTGGCTATTGTAGAGAGGTTTAAGTAATGATCCGGGTAAGGTGGATAGCAATTCTTTTGTTATGCGGCAACGGTGCTTTCCCCACATAGGAATGTTCTCATTTTTACACAGAAAATGCATAAACCTACATGAAGGCCGTTTACACAATAAAATGCATTTACACTCCACTTTGAAAGGGTTTTTTAGTGTTAAAAGATTTTGACCAATCACAAGAGTTGAAAACAATAGCCAAGAAAAGTTTACAATTTTACATGTTCCCCACATAGGATTTCTTTGTTATTCAAACTGAGACCAGATTTTGTTATATGGAAGATAGTTGGAAAGTAAGGATGAATATATGTACCGCTTTATGAAGTTTTGTTAACTTTTGTTGTTTAAGCCAATCAGAAGTAAGTACAGACAATAGAAAAGTTAGCACCTTTTTTGCATTCCAACATGTTCGTTGCCGTTGTTGCTATCGCTCTTATCTGGACCGTTTCTTAAACAAGAGTCAGTGTATGGACTGTCTGCCCAAAAAGTGTCCGTTGTTTTGAGACGGCCGTTGTACAGAGGTGGCCGTTGGTAGAGGTTCGACTGTATTTCTTCAATATTTTCTTTTATATCTTGTAGTGGCCCACATCAGGCCGAGATGTCGGGAGTTGATGATAAAGTTGTGACAGTCAATAAACTCCTAGAAGGGAATTATGTTTTCAAGCTGACCGTAACAGATGACAAAGGACTTACAGGAAGTGATACAGTAGCCGTGAACGTTAAGAAAGGTACGCTGCGCAGTAAAAGTTCAGAACATAACAGGCTACATGTCGCTGCAACGCGTCGCGTTAACAAATCGCTCGTTGTGTACAGGCGGGAAGACATGTTGCGCGACACGTTGCAGCGACAATTCGCCTTAACCCTTTAAGTCCCAATAGTGTCCAAGATCAACTTTCTCCTTACAATTACCCATACACTGTAAAGAGATAAGTTATGAGAATCAATAAAATGATCACCCAAGAGAAAATACTTTGATCTTTGAACAAATTCTCTCAACTAATTCTTTAAGGAAATGTATGGAGATCAGTTTGGAGAATTTGTATGTGGATACTGGGGCTTAAAGGGTTAACTGAACTGGAAAATTTTTCGGTGAAAATTTGTCTCCGCAACAGTATTTTGTTGCCGCAACAAGTCGCGCAAATTGAATTTGATTTTAAGCGAGTTGTTTTGGTGATAAAATTCTGTGGCGGAAACATATCTTCCCCCAAATTCTCCAGTACACACTAAACTTGTCGCCTAATGTTTTCCTTTGACTCCTCATCGAGAAGAATGAACGTCTACGATAATTGGCCGTGGCCAACAGCTATTGTCGATATGTTAATGGTGAGTTATTGAGTGAGTCTGGTCACATTCTGTTGCCACAATTTGAGCATGGCACTGGTTTGGCTGTAATATGAACGCGAGGATGGAACAGCGCGTATAGACTGTTCACAGATCGTCATGGCCGTCCATAACGCAAAGTGCTCGATCTCTACGGTCTTGCCCCGGAAAAATAGGGGACTGTACTTTGAGTCTACAGTACGTAAGGTTATACAATTTCTTTTTGCTGTTGATTTTTTCAGATATAAATAAGCCGCCCACTGCTAATGCTGGTCCAGATGTCGTTGTCTATTTGCCGAACAGGGCTGCTGAATTGGTTGGATCCAGCTCATATGACGATCATGGCATTGTCGCGTATGAGTGGATACGTGATCCCAAGAGTCCTGCGGCTGGGGTAAGTTAAAGCTTTACGCCCCATTCACACCGAAGCTTAAAAATGTTTAAAGGTTGTTTAGTTAAACATGGTTTTAATTTATTTCCTTCATAAAAACTGCTAACTGACTGAAGTCGAATGCGAATTCAGTGAAAATTACAAAACGTGTTGAATTTCATTTGAATCCTGTGTGAAACCCTGGGTTCCAATTTTCCGTGTCTGGTTTTCATGTTAAGATAAACGTTTTTATCGCGGCACGTCAACCAGAAGTGAGTCCTTTTCAGTTTAGTATGTCTTGATACTACCAAGGTTCTGTTTCCAATTGTCTTTTCTCTTACACGGACGACTGCCCGAAAAATTTGACTAAAACCAATACCCAAGAATGGAAAAAGTTTGCTTCCGGTTGACATGTGTGACTTTATCCTCGAATCCACCAAACTTAACCCTTAAAGTCCCAGTATCCACATACAAATTCTCCAAACTGATCTCCATATATTTCCTTAAAGAATTAGTTGAGAGAATTTGTTCAAAGGTCAAAGTATTTTCTCTTGGGAGATCATATTATTGATTCTCATAACCTATCTCTTTACAGTGTAGTTTATGGATAATTGTAAGGAGAAAATTGATCTTGGACAGTATTGGGACTTAAAGGGTTAAGTACAGATGTAGACCGTGGTTTTGACAATTGTTGGTCCTTATGTTTTGTATATCTTGCGCTCATTTCAGGATGTAATTAATAACAGTGACCATCAAGCAGTGCTGCGACTGTCTAATCTTGTGGAAGGAATGTACAAGTTTAAGCTGACAGTGGCAGATGGGAAGGGCCTCAAGGGAACTGATGACGTATTGTTAACTGTCAAGGAAGGTGTGTGAGCCAAAACACGTGTGCTATCACCAAAAGCACTTCAATTACCATTACCACTGTTTAATACTAGCACCTTTACCAGCAAATCTCTGCCATCCACCGCTCCACCCATGAAATCATTTCGTTTTCCACCACCACTACCATTGTAACAGAAACCTTTCCCACCCCATCCCTGCCACCATCACCACAACCACAACCACAATATCGTCCTCATTATCATCATCACCATGGTCATTATCAACCATATTAAGTCTGGCAAGTTTCGCCTACAACTGTAGGTAACAAACGAGATTTCCTTTTTAGTTGCTTTTAGATAGTTTTAGCTCCTAAACCCATTCTGTGGAGGCTGATTGTGCAACGTAATTATGCTTCTAACTTCCTATTTGAGTATCTTTACTCCGCTTTTCACAAACATGCGAATTCTGAAGTTCAAAAGCCAACTGACGATTGCGCTTTTCGCTGCCGTCAATCATCTTAACGGACCTCTTAGGAAACAAAACTTTACTTTAACAGGTTCAAAAGGTCATGGTTTCTGATTTGTGATTGGTGGATTTCGATCCGTTTTGTGTGTTTCTGTGTTTCAAGGTTCGTTGCTTGTGATCGTAATTATGATTGACGGCAGCAAAAAAAGCAATTGTGAAGGCGGCTTTTGAACTTTAGAGTTCGCATGTTTCTGAAAAGCGCAGTAATCCTCAAAACTAAAATACAGACTGTCATTCCCTGTTCTTTGCATTACGTATCCCAGAGAAGGAGCAGAAGGAATAGGGTAAAAGGGGTTATACAAGACATTTTTTGTTTATTTTGTTTTCGAATATCTTGCGTTTGCAGATGAAAACAGTGTTCACCTTGTGGAGTTATACCTTGATGTGGATATAACCAAATTCACTGAGGAAAATAAGGTAACTTAACGAATACCGCATGGAACTTAATATTGAAGTACTTGGATTGTGGTAAATTAGAGTCGCTGTGTTCACATAACAAGTATGCACTGATTCCACCCTCTCATAAACGACCGCGGAATCGAATTACCAAATGATGGTTTTCCTAATGAAATCACTAGTAATCGAAACTTCTTACAAATTATAATAGAGCGATGTAGTTGTCCAGTGTTAGAACTTGACTGATTTAAGTATTTTCTATCTTCTGGACAGGAGCAGTTGATTCGTAAGCTGGCAGTTATTCTTGATGTTCAGGACGAAGACATCATAGTTGAACATCTCAAAGAAGCCGGTGTAGGCCACAGGTATACCAGATTACTAGCATTGAAACACAGGCGACCCAGTTGGAGTAGGTTTAGAACCGGTAGCCTTGCAACTCTTCAGAACCTCTAATTTAACTGGACCCCTATGGGTCACAGCTCTTTTGTTTTCGGACAAGGTTCCTAAACAAATCGTTTGTTGATTGTTTTTTCAAGCGGTTGCAAACCAATCCCGTAAGGTCTTCCGAGAGCTGCAAGATCGCCCGTTTAAAAGGGGTACAATCGGCGACAAAACTGTCGTCCTAAAACGGGCCAACTTCGGAGAACAAAATAATCCACACCCCTGCCCCTCCCTTCAATTTAAGGCTGGGTGGTTTTTTTTGTTTGTTTCCTTAGCTCGAAAAACGACACAACATTGAATGGAGTGGGTGGGTGAGTGAAAGTTCCGTTTTCCCCTTTTGAAGTCGGCAAAACATCAGAAAAGCCCTTCAAAAGAGCAAAGTGTTTCACATAATTTTGTCGCCTATTGGAAGCCTGATTTAATTATCTTTTTTTTCAACAGCCTTATGGTGGTGTTTTACGTAAAGGACAAAGTATCAAAAGCTAGGGATGGCTATGAAGTAGCTGGACTACTAAAAGAAAAGATCGGAAATGAGGAAGGCTTCTTTGAATTTGGACTGTTAAAGGTTGAACCCTACAGTAAGTATTTGTACAGCCTGCAAGACAAGTGTTATTTTCCACGTTTTTCAGGCGAGCGAAGAGCACCAGACACGCGACAGCGGAAGGCGTTATTTTTTCTGCGCAATCCCCGTCTTGCGTGTCTGGCGCTCCTCGCTCGCTTCGCGCTTGCCTTCGCTCACGTGAAAAACGCGAAAAAAATCACGCCTCTTATGCAGGCTACTATTTCTACCTTAACAGTGCTTTATGTGTTTATCCGTGTGTGATAAATTGCTTTTTTTTCTTTTAGTTTGCAGGAATAACTGTTCAGGGCACGGCTACTGTGATCGTCACACTAAAATGTGCGTCTGCGAAAGCTTCTGGATGCAGGACTTTTTCAAGGTTCACTTCGGAACAAAGGAGAGCAACTGTGGTGAGCGCTCTGAGACACAGCCGACATTCAGTGGCGCCATCATTTGTTTTCCCGCCAAATGACGTCTGAGGAAGGCTTCCTAAATTCCATACTGATGACCTTCGCTACCCAGATCTGGGTAGTGCCTCTGATTGGTTGAAATAAATTTCCCCAAGCGGCACGACCAATCAGAAGCACTACCCAGATTTGGCTAATGACACGTTATTTGGCGGGAAATCAGTGGTGCCATTACAAAATGTCAGTTGTTTTCTTAGGCTAGTTGCTTAATTTGCTTACGAAACAACAAATGAATGAACCAAACAATGTGTTCAATCCTCAAAATAATAGCAGGCGTGTTGTCATAGGGAAACAAGTGGAGGTTTCTGAGAGCTTCGTGACCACAGTTTAAGCAATCTGTTTGTGCTCGTCTATATTTTGTCCGTTTTGTTTCTTTTGTTTTTGTGTTGACTTACAATATCAGCTCTTAAACGTGTGCTCTTCAGCTATAAGGGCGCTTCAAGGGACTTTTCTCGAGTCTCAATTTTCCTGTTGCTATCTATAGGCTCAGAAGAACCTTTTACAATAAATTTAGTTTATTCAATCAACAACAGAGCCACTAAAGACTCTTTTCCATTACATTTGTTTTCAGTATGTAAGCGAAAGGATTTTTTTCCAAAACTTGTACGTAATAAAAAGTACTATACAAAAATTCTGCGAAAGGGTTCAGGATTTCGTTTTTAAAAGTTAAGTAAACAAGTCATCCCGCCATAACTTGGTCTTTAAGTGAATTGATTGTCTTGTTTGCAGATTGGAGTATTCTCTATGTAACTGTAATTATCTTTGGTATCATTATGGCTATTGGCGGGTTAGTGTGGGCCATATGTTTCTGTATGGGAAGGTAAGAGCAATAGACTAAATTATTTGTATTTTTCTACTTAAGACAGCACTGGTGTGTTGCATCAAAACTCTGTAACGACTGTCAGTTTACAGAATACAGACGGGGCTGTCACTAAGGGTCGGAGGCCGGGAATTTCCCCTCGGCCCCTTGACTATGTTCCATGCTTATCTTAGGACCTGCTACAAGTCGATCTCTCATAAGGTCTTAAACGAGGTCGACTTGTTTTGAATTATACTATAAATTCACGCGGGAAAAAAAATGAGTGACGTATGCTGTGTCGGGAGCGGCTTGAAGTGTCACTCACTGTCCTATTGGTCAATTGTCATAATGTCACCGGTAGAATTTTCGACCGGTGAATTTCGCGCCAAAGAGGTATGAAAGTTCCTTTAAAATGGCATAACCAACCTGGGAACAAAATGAAGGACTTTTAGAAAGTCTAACTTATCAACACGGGGAACAAAACGGAAGTAAAACCAAAATCTGAACTTCCAAGCTGTTCAATCCCCCGCCTACTAATTGCATACACCCTGCCGCTTGAAATCGTATCGACAGCCCTGAGAGAGCACTTACAGTTACAAGGCTATATAGAATCGGAAATACGAAAAGAGTAAATATTGATAATTTGGTGTAGTTAGGGGTAATATGTATGTGTAATCAAATGGTGACGAGTGAAATTAGGGAATAATTTCACGCGCGTTTTGTCCAAATCCTTATAATTTCGACAAAACGCAAGTGAAATTATTCCCTAATTTCACGAGTATACCATTTGATTACCTATTAATATCATGGGTGACGAATTACGCTAGCAATCGAGGATTTTTGACTTGTTTGTCCTGGATCGTATCGATCGATCGTGAACTCCACTCTCTCAAACGTTTAGAGCTGAAATTTGGCTTAAGTTTTCGGAATTTTTCGACAACATACCTCTAAGAATCCTTCTTGATGTGCTCTTTCGTGTGTTCAGGTTTTCTAAAGCGTCTTTTTATGCCCTGACATCTTCCTTCATGGCATTTTAAAACTTCGTCGCCATCTTGCAACGGAGACGTACGGCAGGTTGCCATGGCAATTTTGTAATTTCACATTAACGCTGAAATTTCGCGCCAAAATTAAGGAGTAATTCGTCACCTATGATATTAATAATAAAAACAAGCGAGTAGAATCAGCTTTTCTTTATTTTTCTATTTTTTAGACGACTTCTGATTTAGTGTTTTTGTTGATTCATTCGACACAGATTTCAGTTCATCAAACAAAGAAACTGTTTGCTCAACAAAAAGTTGTTAGTAAATTGTGATTATTTTTCTTGCAACTTTTCGTACCCTGATTTTGAAAAATAGTTGTGCTTTCCCAAACTTTTAAGTATCTAACAGTAAAGGTAACTCTGGTAAAGAACTTTCTTCTCCCGCTATTCTGAAGTTACTTCATCGTAGCTAGTATAAGAACATTAGCTGCGAATGCATGCGCATAATTTCTACTGCCTGCAACCGACAACAGGCTCTCAGCTTTATACATTCATGTAATTGTGGATAATTTCGAAGGCTGTGTGTGTCGAAGACGTATCATAGCCACTGTACGACTGCGACCCACAATGCCCAACCCAAGCTTGCGTACCTTAGGTCGTGCGAGTCTCGTGTAAACTATGGCCGCTGTGTACGTTATTGATCTTCTGCATAATTAATCGAACCGACAACAGGCTCTCAGCTTTATACATTCATGTAATTGTGGATAATTTCGAAGGCTGAGTGTGTTGAAGACATATCATAGCCACTGTACGACTGCGTCCCCCAATACCCAACCCAAGCGTGCGTACATGTACCTTAGGTCGTGCGAGTCTTATGTAAACTGTGGTCGCTGTGTATGTTATTGATCTTCTGCATAATTAATCGAACTACATCCATCTTGCTTTCTGCCACTCAACCGTCCTAGAATCCTTAAGCGCAGAATATGTAGCTTTAACTCTATCTCATCTCTAAATACTTCCTTAAGGGCATACTCCCATGTTTTCCTTCCATTCTCGACTTTTCTTTTCTGTGCTCTTCCGTTCTTTCTGTCTGTAGACTCCGTCGTAAGAAGCTAGTAGTCTCTGTTAACGCTCCTTCGACAGAAGACACCTCTTCTACTGACTATAGGTATTGTATGTCTTATGAGTTCCATGTCCAATCCCTTATTTCCGTTTTCACTTTCAAATTGCTTATTCCTAATTCACAGGTATTATATTACTTAGCAATTAATGAATGAGGCTGAGTAGGATATGAAGAAGTAAGCGGATCGAGGAGGGTGTTGTCCACCGAGACCGAAGGCCAAGGTGGATAACACCCGCCGAGATCTGCTTAATTCTTCATATCTTACAAGAGCCGAATTCATTAATCGCTTTATTATCATTCAAAATAATTTCTAGTTTAAAAATATGGTTACCTGCATCGATGTTAAGTTCATCTTCGATGGTGTACGTTTAGGTTTGTCCAGCTCCGCAAGTATTCTCCAAATAGCAGATGTCACCCTCTGAGTTGTCTTCTTGCTGTTTTTGCCATGTTTTTAGCTATTATTTTGCTTAGTTCCAGCTGTAGTTCTTTCTCTCGAAACGAGTGAAATGTCCGCCATTTTCTTTTTCACAACCAAACCAACTCAACCTCGTCCCCAGGTCTTCTCGGTTAACGCTGCATTAACCTGTAGCGGGCTGCATTTTTGACGTCATTTCCTCCTTAAACACAAAATTCTTCCAGATTTGGTCATCAGTAATTGGTTATGGCGAATTATGCGTTTGCTTTTAGCCAATCAGAATTAGGGAAATATTTTGATTGAATATTAATATTTTTTAACTCATGTGTATCTAGTCTGCTACACAGCCGTTTTTAGTGTCGTCGCGCAACGTTCCTCCCCACTAACGGCTGCTGAAAAGCGAACCACTTTCCTTTCCAGCGATTAACCAACTAGAATTCAGCTCCCATTTTCTGGAAGTTGTTTGCGCCACGTTTGCGGTATGGTGACTCCTCCAATCACAGCTTTGCTTTTATCGTTGCCCCATGTGTGAATGACAGAATAATCAATCGTCGCGTGAAAACAAGCAATCAACTAGAGTAGCGTTGTCGTAGTCGAGTCCTTTCATTTTTTTTTTAGATAAGCAGCAACAGCAAGCAAGTCGAGCAAATATAATGCACAACATGGATGTGCTTATAAAGTTGCCGGGTATAGATTCGGGAAATCGCTTATCGATAATTTAAAAGATTGGTTTTGTTTGAATCAGTAACCCTGAGAGTTTAATATTCACAGTCTTCACATGTACAACAACACAATGAGCACATCCAGCTCATGAAATTCATCATACATATGCACGTTCAAAAAAAAACAACCGATCCTGGTAAGAGTCTTGCAGGCCTATCAAACCCTCTCTTTTCACTTGGAATTTTTGTTAACCGCTTAAAACAAACTTTTCTGCAAATAACCTTTTCGTTGCTTGCAGACACAGAGGCCATTCAAATTCAGCGATGATTGATTGATTTGTCGAAAACTGAGAAGCGTGCTCGGCCCTAGCGCCCTGCGGCTCACGTATTGTCAAGTTTCTTATACATGATTGATTTGTTTGTTAGACCACAAACACAAAGGGAAAGGAATGTGGTTCGATTTTCAGCAGCCGTTAGTGAGGAGGAGCGTTACGTGACGACACTAAAAACGGCTGTGTAGCAGACTAATGTATATCCTGCGGTATAATTCTGAGTAGAAGTTCCTAGTAGTTTCTTACGTGTGAAATTTTTCTTGTTTGCTTTTCCGTTTCCAGGCTTTCCTGTAACGGTAACTTACAAGTAGCTCCTACCCTATACACGATCGAATTTTTATATTATCTTGCAACTTTTCCGTTTCCACTGTTCTCTAGGGAGTATGCATCAATTAATTTGGTAAGACAAAAAAGTCCTTGTACCTTCATAACCCTTTGGGCAAGTGGAATTTTCCAGCATTTGCTTCCCCGTTTGCGTTGATTCTCTTCAACTACTTCCACGTTACGGTCTATTAAATTGACGACTTATTACACCATTTCTTTTTCTTTTTCTTTATTTTCGACACTTTTTTGCCACTATGGTATTCTTCAGTGTCTCTCCATAGTTCTTTCGATTTATCTCATTTTTGTTTTCTTATTTATCACTTCCTTAGCTTGTGCTGTTCCTCTCTTTTCTGCGCGTTGTTTACCACTCATCTTTCCATACCATTCCCTTGCTGTAGCCACATTGATTCTTTTGTTTTTAACTTCTTTTTTTGCTTTCCACTGCCTGAGGGAAGGAAGCATTGGATTTAATCAGGAAGCAACAACTGTTCTCCCGTTTCCATAAGTGGGATTTATTCATATATCCACAAAATTTGGACCTTGCTTCACGACTTCTATCTTTGATAAGGCGGATTTTATTTTGTGTTATCTACAAAATCTGCAGCTTTTTACACGACTTTCGGCGACCGTTATGACGATTGACAACTTATAACGTTTTTTTAGGAGACGCGTGCGTGGAAAGAGACGTCATCATCGATACGCTGTTATTGATGAGGATGATGACAAACTGGAGAGTATGGAAATGCTTCCCAAAGGAGGTAATTGTAGTTTTTGTACATACTTCAATTTCATTGGCAAAACTGTGTACTGTTAAATGGGTTTACTGTAATGCGTGAATCAGCTGGCGCGCAAATGAAGGGAATCCTGCCACCCAAGCTGGCCAATGCCCGTATTTCCCGCGTTAGGTTCTCTTTTAGGCCCTGTATTTAATCCTTTTTTGACCAAGCTCGTTCGGTGAAGGTGGCAGAATATTGGCCTCGTTCTTTTTGCTTCGTCTTGGTCCATAAAAACACTGAAAAGAACTTGGCCAATATCCAGTCATCTTGACTTCTCGCTTGGCCAGTAACGCGTATTTATTGGGAGAACTAATCGAACCCATTAGCTATACCATGGCCATCCTTGGTCAGCCGTTCAAACATTCCTGGGCGTGAGGGGGCGATGCAAGGTAGCGCTTCTTGGAACTTGTCGGACAAAATTTGGGAAAAAGGACAAATTACCGAATGTGACTCGTTTTATTCTTCAACTTAGATGCGCGGAAAGGTTTTGTTTAACCGCATTACGTTTGCTTGTCTTTTTGCGTGTTAAGTATTCTTTTTCGATCTTTCCAGTTAATACAAACTGACAAAATTTTCCAAAGTGCAGAGAGCGTAGCAAACCAAAACGCAACCAAAACGGTCCTCTTAGTATTGGTTCGAACATTCATTCTGTTAACAGAGATATTCCGTGCTATCTAGAAACTAATATTGAACCAACGTTTAAACGCAATGTGATGGAATTCTTTTGCAGGAAAATACCTGAGTACTAGTTTGGTTCTAAGCGATACGTATGATGACAGCGATGATGAATCCACAGTATTTGAAGCCAAGAAAAGATCCATGAACGGCTCTGTAAATGGCTATATTAGGAAGGACACGTGATGTGACGTTTGATATGACGCAATATCGCGCGTGACTTCACGTGAATACACAAAGCAGCTGCAGGCCCGCTGTTTTGTGCCTCACCCGAGTATGCCACGTGACTCACGATAAGCTGCTTGGGCGGAGGAGTCCTAAAGGTCCTAAAGAGGCCAATTGTTCGAGGGCAGAGTCTTCTTACGTCAAATTTACTTAAAATATAGATGTTAAAAGGAAGGGACCAATTTTATACTTAGTTACTGTAGAGCGATAAGAATTGGTGGAATCATAAATGATGTATTGACTAGACTCTTCCTATTTTATGGCATCAGTCAGTAATGCGGTGAGTCAATTTCGAAAAGCTCTACATTTTTAATTATACTTGGCCATTGATAGTACGTTAGGGTTGTTCGTGTATGCATTTTCTTCAGCGGCCGTCATGTGGAATACTTTAGGAACGGTTGACTATCGCGAGGACTGGGATCAAGTGGTCTTTTGTTCAACAGTTGAGAGCCTTAATTATAACAAGAACTAGGCCATTTCCGAGTTCCCCCGGGCCTCTGTATCAAAACGAGGTTAGGTGGTCAACCATTCTTGTGAAAATGAGTTTTATTTGCATGAGAATGAAAAACCATTTCCATATCAAAGGTTGAGCACCTAACGTCGTTTTGATATAGAGGCCCGGGGGAACTCGGAAATGGCCTATTGTAATGTAAAAATGCCGCACCAGTGACCAAGACTTGAGATTCAGATTTACGTTGACACAAACTATCGCGACTAATCAAGAGTGCTTCACATTGTGACTGAGCAAAATGAATTACTGTCTCGTGCGAAAGATCTGAAAAATCTTTTCACGATACCACGAAGAATGTGCGAAGTACAAGTACGAAAAATTTGTATGTTTTGACTGAAAGTTTCGAGGAAACTTCTTTTGCAGAATACTGCAAATGGGATTCAATTCTCTCGATAAATTAAACAAATACAATTTTCATATAAATTAGTTTTTACTGGAAGTTTCGAGAAAACTTCTTTTGCAGAATACTACAAATGGGGTTCAATTCCCTCAATAGATTAAACAAATACAATTTTCATATAAATTATTTATAATTTTCCTTTGGTTTTTGCCAGGGAAATTGGTAAGCTGATTGTGTAGTTAGCTTATTTTCAGTGAATAGTAACGTAATGTTATTTGAGAAATAGGCTAAGCAAAGATATTAAATGGAGAGTTTTCTGACAGTTTCTTTTCTTATTGCCTTTCTTATTTTTTTGTTTTTCCATCTTTTTAGACCTGCTACTTAAAATAGTTATAATGTCCTCGTTCCCATGGGCTCTGTCTTTTCATTGGTCTTGTCTCGTACCAAATCTCTCTCGCGCGACTGATTGCGCGCCATTCCTAACCTTGGGATTGCCATGGTATGTGGTTTGCTTTACTAATCAGGGGTAACCTTTTCAGGAAACGTCTGCGTTGTCGGCGCCATTTAGAATTAAGTCATAATGGAGTTCTGTGGATATCTTTATCACTTTACAACAAATAGTCTTTCATCGATCTGCCTCTCATTTTTATTCGCTATACTGGAATTCCTTTCATTAGGTACGGCGTTTATTCGAAGGCGGTGTTTATTGATAATTTTGCTTCCGGCAATTAATCTTGGGCGGCTTTTATTCGAGGATGGCGTTCAATCGAATCAATACGGTACGCCTGACATTGTCGAAATTAATGTAAATATTGATAATATAGATGGGTGGATCAAAGCAAATTTGGCCACCTAAATTGAACAAGATACAATGTATACTTTGGAATATTTTTTTAAGACCATTGTAATTTGACATTGTGCAGTTTTTGATGGCCAGTCTTAATCAAATATTAGTTACAATTAAACAGATAACTTAAAAATTGCACAGATTGCTCTGGTTATCCAGCTCTCAATTTTTATAACTTCGAATTCAATTCATATTCATATGCAACGCGGACCGAGACAGGTGCTTGAGTAAAATGATTATTGGTTTTGCCTTCCGGCTTCCTCCCTGGCTTTTACATGACAACCGCTATCCAAGGGTGAATTTGTCCTGGTGAACATGTTTTTAGGAACCTTTCAGTGAGCCACTCACAAAGAAACGAAATTACTGTTCCTCAGTAAAGAATGTTGCTGCGGAAAATAGTCCAAACTTATTTCGTTTCCTTCTTGTGTTAGATGAAGGACTATTTTAACCGACTTCTTCAATTCTCTAATGCGAGATGTGGTCAAAAACGGATTCGCAGCTGAATTAAGAAAAAGAAACGCGACACTTGATTCTAGCAGCACTGAAAACCAGTTCTGTTCACCACAACTCGGGCAGTAAGATGCAATAATAATTGCTGCAAAATATGGAGCAAGGGAAACAACCAGACATGCTAGAATAAGAAATGAGGTCGTTGCGAACTTTCTCTCCATTTGTGCTCTTCTTACTCGTCGCATATCTTGAAGTGTTAAGTTGCTGGGCATTGCGAATGCCGGTTCTCTTTGAAGACCAATCCGAGATGATTGCTTCCTCAAAACAAAAAATATTCCCAAATAACATAAAGTGCTGGTAGAAAGAGGAAAAACGGCGTGCAAATATTGGTCTACGTTTCTGTAAACTTCAACTGAAATGCCAGGATGAAGCTGGAGTAAAGCAAAAGCTATTGAGAAGATGATCACTATCAAGTTAGAATAGACGAGCTTCCGCGGGCTGTTTTTACGGAGATAAAAGTGAGGAAAAACAACTGCTGTAAAACGATCGACGGACATCGCGGTCACTAGAAGAATCGAACTGTTGATTGCTGCGTATTCGACTATCAGGAAAATGTCCCCTTCTTTAGGAATGCTGTAGTCTCCGAAAGCGCACAGATATCTGATTGTTGTTTCTCCAATACATACTACA
>JBBMOI010000001.1:56037500-56075000 GCA_038088405.1 Porites divaricata | reverse complement strand
GTTAAATGAAGGACTATTTTAACAGACTTCTTCAATTCTCTAATGCGAAATGTGGTCACAAACGGATTCGCAGCCGATTTAAGGAAAAGAAACACAACACTTGATTCTACGAGCAAAAAAAACCAGTTTTGTTCACCACAACTCGTGCAATGAGCTGCAATAATAATTGCCACAAAATATGGAGTGAGAGAAAGAATCAGACATGCTAAAATAAAAAATGAAGTTGTTGCAAATCTTCTCTCCATTTGTGCTCTTCTTACTCGTCGCATGTTTTGAAGTGTTAAGTTGCTTGGCACTGCCTTTTCTCTTTGAAGACTAATCCGAGATGATTGCTTCCTCAAAACAAAAAATATTCCCAAATAACATAAAGTGCTGGTAGAAAGAGGAAAAACGGCGTGCAAATATTGGTCTACGTTTCTGTAAACTTCAACTGAAATGCCAGGATGAAGTTGGAGTAAAGCAAAAATAATCGAGAAGATGATAACTGCTGTGTTGAAATAGACAACTTTCCGTGGACTGACTTTGCGGAGATGAAAATGAGGAAAAACAACCGCTAAAAAGCGATCGACGGACATCGCGGTTACCAGGAGAATAGAACTGTTGATTGCTGCGTACGCGATTATTCTTAAAATATCTCCTTCTTGAGGGAGGCTATGGTCGCCAAAAGCGCACAGATATCTGATTGTTGTTTGTCCAATGCATACTATGGTGCCGATGAAGAAATCCACCCCATAAATAAACGCCAAAAACGCGGAGAAAGCTTTTCGAAAACAACGAAGAGGGTTTCGGTAAAGAACATACAAGGCGATGCCATTAGGAACTATAATAAGCAATGACAAAAACATAAAGGATATACCAGTACCGAGACAAATTTCCTTCTCCAAATGGCTTTCCATATTAAAGCTTAATCACAGGGTACGTTCAGCTTCTTATATGATCTTTTCCAAACAAACCCTTGTTCACCAATAAATTCTTCGTTCAATCTGTTCGAGTAAACACCTGTAAGTTGTATATATCAGGTTTCCCATCTACGAGTGCAGTTGGCTTTCGTCTAGTTTTTAACCAACGAGAAAGCAAGCAGCTTCCCTCAGGGCAAATATATTTTGACCAATGACCACAATACAGGGTATCGTTTTTCGAACTTCCGCGGCATTATATTCAACACACGAACCAATTAATTTTACAGCCTCTAATGCAATAAGTGGCTGCAACAGGCAATTATTTCCTCTTTGTAGCTGTTACGTCATTATTCCCAATTAAGGGAAGAAAAGAAACTTTGCAGGAGGTGACAGAATGCTTCAACAAATATTTATTTTAATTTATCTTTAGAAAAAGAAGACACCTGTCTCAGTGTATAAGAGGTCAGACTGAAATTTGTAAAGAGAAGGTGAAGGCGCTCATAGGCTGCGAACAGCAAACAAATTATTATTTTAGTTTATTTTATTAGCTTCGCCTTATGAACAATGAAACAATAGACAACAATGAAACAAAAGGCAGGGGTGCCACAACAGCGTTGAGCCAATAACTATATAACTAACTATAGCTAACTATATATGAATGAGCTCTCACAGTGGTGCGCATAGACCCTACATACGGAGAGCGGATCGATTTAAGAGGTATAGAAAGACAAAAGCCAGCTTACAATGGCAAGCGTAGGCACTTACTTGACAGAGATATCAGCAGTCAACAGTTCTGTTCTCCTAATGAACTGCGATGTCTGTAGATCGGTCGATTTTTGCAACTCCACTCCATCTTTCTGGTATTTCAGTTAACTTACTAGGATGAAGACCCAACAAGAAAACGCCTTCTCTTCTTTTCTCTGGAAAACAAATGGAAAAAATGTACAAAAACATACCAAATATTACAAATTACAGTCAACTCTCGCCTTGCGGACACCCCGCTATTGCGGACGTTCGCTATTACGGACAAAATCCAGATCCCCGGCAAAGCTATGGGAGTTTGACTGGAAATGACTCCCACTATTACGGAATTTCAGACACTTTCTTGGTCCAAAGTGATAATTTTATTGTTTTGACTCTCGATACAGCGGATACGCTGTACTTCTCATATAACATTAATATGTAAAATTACAGTCTGTTGTTCATCATTTGCCAAAATACTAAAATTTCAAAATTATCCCGGAACGTTTATTTTCACATCTCTTCCTTAAATTATCTACACAATCGCTCTCACTTCTTCACAGATTTTTTGCTAGAATATACTAATAATCATTCGAATAAATGCCTTGAGTGATTTTTAAAAGGATAAAGGAGAGGAAGAAATGAAGATTTCGGTGTTTGCGGTGTTATAAAATTTAGGTCCTTTGTAAAAAACGGAAAATTGTTTGACACGAGTACGACAGAAAGGCAAGCAAAATGTATGAGAGTTTCCTGATGTGTTATACGAATGGATTTGATTCTGTAAGGTGAATTTACAATGAAATTTTAAAGATAGAGAACAGCTTTGGTAGGAGTACCTGAATAAGCCTAGTTGTATTAAGTATATATCCTAAAAATTTATAATTCCAAGATTTTTAACGATTGGGTCTGTATACTTAGTATGTGCATCGAAAGAAGTTTTAGCTGGTCATCCACCTTTCAATTTTTGTGATTCCGAATTCAGATCATATTCATATCAGGTGCGTAGCTGGGGTTTGAGAAGGAGTGTTCGTACTGATACGAACATTTCTTAACAGCGGGAAATACTGCGAGCGCCAAAGGCGCCAGCCTTTTGGGGTTTCTTGGGACAAATTGCTCACCCAGAAAATATTGAAATCCAGAAACCTGGAAATGCAATTTCAGTAGTCTCCACGTGAATATTTCAAACTGATCAAGGCTAAAATAACACGTATTTTTAGTCAACAACAATATTTCAGTTTAACTTAGAACATTTATACATAGGGAAACATACCGGCTAAGTACACGAAAAGTTTAATTACAAAACTTGACGTGTTCTGCAAGGCATCTCGGAGCAAAAGCTTAAGCCCCCAGTTCCCCGGCTTCGCTGTCTTTGTACTGAAAGCAGCGTCAAACGTCAAAGGGGGTTCGTTCGAATCCCTCGATAACCCCCCCCCCCCCCCCCCCTCCTACGCGCCTGCATATCTAACGTTGCCCGAGACAGGTGTTTAAGTAGTTTTTGCCTTCCGGCTTTCTCTCTGTCTTTTACATGATAACCGGTATCCAAGTGCTTCAGTGCCGATGAAGAAATCCACTCCAGAAATAAACCCCAAAAACATTTTTCGGAAGCAGCGGAGAGGGTTTCGGTGAAGGCATACAAAATGATACTATTTGGAACTGCAATGAGGAATGAAAGAAGCATCAAGGAGACTCCACTAGCGAGGCAAACTTCTTTCTCAAAATTGCTTTCCATTATAAACCCGTATCACAGGGCACGTGTGGCCGCCTTTTTATATCGTCCTTCCCAAACAAACCATTGTTCACCGATGAATTCAATTGGTCTTCAACTCAGCTCAACCGATATCAAACAACAATTGAACTAAGAATCGACTAAACACCTACGGGTTGTACTCAATTGTTGGTGTCTTGTTTTTTGACGTTCATCCTGTTTTAAATAAACAAGACAAGCAAGCAGCTTCCCTCATGAAGCAAATGTATTTTTTTGTAGGTTGATTAATGTGCATCGTTTATTTATGTTCCTAACATCCGTTGCGACTCAAACTATAAATTACACCCTACACTCGATTAATTTTAAAAGATCAATGTTGGCAATACGTGGCAATCACATTGGCCTTCCAAATGCTGGGAATAAATCAATTTTTAAGAGAAGACAGGCCTGAATTCTTTAATCTTTAATTAACAAAGATATGATTTTAAGCGTATCTGTCGAAAAAGGAAACACCTTTGTCAGGTCATAAGAGGTTTGATCAATCACCAAACCACGCAAAGAGCTGTGTGGTCACCCATAAACTACGTATAGATATTAGCTGTGGTCACACTACAGACTTTGACTAAGGTAAAACCGACTTACCTAGGGCAAATTCATAAAAAGTCTCCCGAGGTAAATTCATCTCGGGTTTTGTTTTATCTGGGTAAAAAATTCTGGGAAGGTCACACTACTGATATCGGCTCCCAAGGTTTTCACAGTTGAATTTTTTGGAGCATAATTCAAGAAGGCAAGATGCGCAGGGATCTAGCTGATCAAAGAGACGTTTTTTTTCTTATTCAGGACAATTCAACGTGCAAGGTGAAGACAGGCGAAGACGTAGACGACTCCGACGCGCCCCAAAAATGTCTTTAACAGCCCGAGGTATGTCCGGTTATATCATCAAGACCTTCGCCGATGAGTGTCTATTGGCTAGCAACCTCGGTATTTCATTTTTCCCTAGCTATCGCTTTGGGGTAGCTGTCAAGGGAAACTCTATTGTTCTCGAGACATATCCAAGCCCCAGACGATAAAATTTCCCCGAGTTAAGTTACGTAGGGAAAAATCGGTCACACTTAAAAAATCAGGTTTTCCTAGGTAAACTGTTAACAAGTCGAGTTTACCTAGGTAAAAAGTCTCTAGTGTGACCACATCTATTATAATAGCCAAATAATCCTTGTTTCAACACAGTTGATTTCACTGGTACGCAAGTGGTCAAAGGTGTTATAAAGCGAAAGAGGACAAGTTAACATGGTCTTGGTGAACTTCACCAAGGCCTTCGACACAAAGCTTATATATGAGGGTGTCAATGGAGTACGGAATAGCTGTAGTCAGTAAACAACTAAAAATATGCTACTTAGTAAACAGCTAAAAAATGCTAGTTAGTCTGTGAGCAGCAAAACAAAACGTTTAGTCAGTTAGTTGGCAATGTTGTGAGTCCTGCAGACCTTAAAATCGTTTATAGGGTGTGTTTCCAAATCAATCACATCCCTAAGACTCCCAAGTGCTCACTCACTTTTCCAATACTGGTTTGCAATATTCTTGAACACTTTATCAAATCAGTCTGAAGATAATTATTTTTTACAAATCCAACCTAACCGACACCCTTATTTGTCTTCCATGGTTGAACCTGGAAGACAGCACAGCAGCACAGCACCACCCTCCCCTTCATCCTCTTTCAGTAAATAAAATTCTTGAACAAAAGGGCTTGATCTGAACTTCTGTATACACTGTGACAGTCATTGTGCCGCTTATCATAACAATAACAAAATTCTCTAATCTAATTGACTATCGGTAGCCCAGATTTCAGCATTAATTGGACAATGTAATGGGAAAGTGTGTCATGCGTAATTAGGAACTTAAAGATCCAAAGATGCGACATCAACGAGAGCGTCAAAACAACAATAGCCGTTTACAATAAGCAAAACATCAACTTTGGATATGTTTCATAGGAATTCAACTCCAGTTGGGTTCGCCTACATTTGACGAAGTAAGTGGGTAGGAAAAATCGCGATAAAGACTGAAAGAACGCAAATTGACTTTTCAAGTGACGTTCTCGTTGCCGTCGCGTCGTCGGACCTCAAAGTCCCTAGTATTTGAACAATACGCGCCATCGCACACATACTCTTGAATGGGTTCAAGATTACAAGCCCCATTACACTTCATTCAGTCCTATTACGCCGGATTATAGACACACCATCTTTGCAAGATCACGCAAGCAAAGAGCATGGACACTGAGACAATAAACCATTTTATAGTTGTCTGGGCTGGATACCCTAGCCTTCGAGTGGATGTCAGGCCTAGGTTAACCTTGTTTAGTTACAAAACCTCCTTTGTTTTCTTATAGAATTGTGCTTGAAAAATACTTAGTTAGCATAAGAACAATGTGATTTACACAAGAAAGCAGAAAAAGTGATATCAAAACAAGGTCAACTCCAGCCTCGTTCCCATCTAATTTGAATTGAGGGATACAACCGCAGGCAGTTCGAACGCAGGCTCGAACAGGTACAGAACGTCGCAGCAAAGAAAAAAAGAAAAGTCGCATATACGTCAGGTAACAGACTAAAGTGGTGGGAATATTGACAAATTACATTTCTATTATTCTATCTCACCACATCCTCTTTTATTTTAGAAAGTCTTCATCTTTTTGTATCAATTTCTAACTTTTTGGGTCTCCTTCGCTCAGTATATGCTTAAAAAATCATCTGCTTTTATACGTTTGTCAGTTAATATTTTGTAATTTATACGCTTACGATAGTGACAAAAGGCCTTTATACGTTAATCACTTAACCCCATTGACACCCTCGTGCATTACTTAGCTTTTGCAAATCACTTTAATTTTCTCTTTGATCGCGGTGAAGCCTTTGCCGCATCTCAAGGTTTCGATTTGACGCCATGAAATAATAACCAAATTTCCCCCACAATTAATTCAAAACTAGGCTTAAAATTAAACAACATTTTTGAAGAGAGCCATTTTCGGCAAGGCGTACAAGGCAACTTATAATTAGAGAGCTTAAGCAAAGACGTTTTTGAGCGACGCACGTCAACCGGAAGTGAGGTCTTCTCCCTTACTATATGCCTTGACGCTAGGAAATTTGTATTGATAAGTTTCTTTTCTCTTATAAGGACGATTTACCTGAGAGTTTCAACCAAACCTCCACCCAATGATGCAAAACGTCCATTTCCGGTTGACGTCCGTCGCTCAAAAACGCTGTTGCTTAAGCTCCCTATTATCACAACAACACCGCTATACTGGAGGGTGTGGTTGAGGTCCCCTTGTTGCAAACCTATATGGAACTGGACAGTGGAGCTTTACTGTGACTACGTTTTTTAAGATGTTTTCCGAAACCGTTCATCAAAATTTACCACTTGTAATAAGTCAGCTTACTTTTCTGTATCTTGTTGACCTGTACACAGACAAAACATGATTAAAAATGGCAACAGTATTTAATAACAGAGCCGAAAAAGGAACATTTTCTCATACAAAGAGTCAATTCAAAAGCTAATGGAAGCGGGCCTTTTTCCGTGACTCGAGGTTTCAATAATTTTGCAGACAATATGATAAAACTATCAGTTAACAATACAAAACGGACTTGTTTCTGTTAGCGAGGGCCAACGCTCTTATTTTTACGATCTTCATTTGAATATTTGGTTTCGGGGATTTAGAGAAACAGGACTCAGGTTTTTAGCACAAACAATTTCATTATCTAATATATTAAAATGAAAATTAGTTTTCCTCGACCAGTGTATCAAATTTCATCGTAGGCTTTTTCGATGCGCTGCTAAAGATTTATTATTTTTTTCCCGGCTTATATAAACAAGCTGGTAAAGACCTGCCACAGAGTCGGCCTTCAGAAGTTTGACAGTGAGCCCCAGATTTCCCTTGATTAAGTCAGCCGAAAGTTGTTCCCAGATCGCTGAAAATTAGAAGCACAATTTACAAAAAAAGGAGACTATTCATGACATCAGAGGCAGCACTTATAAAAAGGCAGGCAAGGCATGTACAGGCACCATTTAAAAAATAAGAGGCACCAGTTGCAAAAGGTGAAAGAGAATAAACAAAGATAGAGGTACAGTTTACAAAATTATATCCACCATTTGCAAAAACATAGGCATCTTTACGAAAACTACGATGGCTGAATTTTAACGTTAATGGCAGCCCCTGGAGAAAAAAAGAGCTGTGCAGTTGCTTCAAAATTTCTCCTCTCGAATCGATTACTCGTTCTCTGAACTCACTCAGTAAAATATATTTCAACACTAAAAGAAAAATTCTGCAAATATATCCCCGCCTGCTGGCCATGTTATATCCCCTACACGTTTGCACTTGTCTTGCTGACTGTTAATTTCAATCTCACCACTATAGGTTTTCAGGCGAAATACATAACTCAACATTAATGTATCATCTAAAGCTGGTTGTTGCTGTCAAAACTCGGGATTCTGGCACCGTAGACTGGTGCTTTACAAACAGGCCTAAACCCTTAAGTGTTTCCCAGTTGCCTATGGTTGGATCAGCGGATCACTACACAATCTTAGCAAAGCCTGTCTGAGTTACAACATTGAAAGCTATCATTAAATAAGACAGTGGTGCGCGGTGCGCGATATGCGGGAGGGACAGTGCGTTGCGTGCATTGGGGGGAGAGAGGGGTGGTAGCTCACTCAAAACGGCTGGACCCCGATTATGAGTGTTCCCACTTGCGAACAGAAATTTAAGCTGTTCATGTCAGATATCAATCAAAGCATCAAAATGTTTCTTCCGCAGAGAGTTTCCAACATGCATCCATCCGACCGTCCTTGGATTACTAAAAAGATCAAAGAGTGGATCCTTAAGCGTCAGTCAGCATTTATTCAGCATTAAAAGGACTCCCAGGCCCACCGGCATTGGTGAAATAAGGTATTTTAAAGCAGCAAAATATTACAAACAGCAGCATAAAGTGGTTGATGTGGGTAACGTGAATCCGGCCAATTGGTGGAGAGAAATAAAAAAGCTGACAGGCCAAGATATTATGCAGGAATGGTATCATCAGTTTATTGCAAACAACATGGATCTCAAGGCCTTAGGCAAATAGCCTGGGTAGCAAGCGTTTCCGTGCGGTTTAGGAGCAAAGAACAAGCGGAGCAAAGACCGCCCAAAAAATGGCTCTCGTTTCATTAGCTTTTCATTTCTCGCGCAGCCGAAACCAAACAGAAACGCTTGCTACGCAGGCTATAGGCAAACAGATTCAATGACTTCTTTGTTAACTTTACGGAACATCTGCCACCCCTGCATCAAGGAACGCCGACGTTGTATGTACCATATAAATTTCTCATTTCTGAGAATGAGGCCTACAGATCTCTGTATTCGCTCCAAGTGTCTAAGGCGGTAGGTTCTGACAACATATCCCACAGGCTCTTGAGGGATTTTGACCCCAAGTTGGCTCCTGTAATCCGGGATATTTATAACCAGTCATTAAGGGATGGGTACATTCCATCTCTCCTCAAATCATCAATTGTTAGTCCTTTCCCTAAGGTGATCCTCCCTAGGGCCATTGAAAGTTGATCTAAGACCGATTTCTCTTCAATAAATTGGCGAAGATTTATGGGGGTTTTACCTGCAGTAGACTTATACCCCTTCAGGATAAAAGATCGACTATCACCAATATGCTCGCAAGGGGCATTCGCCAACAGATGCCCTTTTGTGCATACTGCAAGCTGTCTATGAAGCGGTGGAGAGTGGTAAGGTGTCTGCTTGGCTATTCTTCATTGATTTCACAAACGTATTTGTTCTTATTGACCAAAGCGTACATCGATCTGTGTTTGCTGAATCGTCCAATTAAAGCGTTCATCTGTCAGAAGTTTGCTGTTAAATTTTACTTTGGATTAAGCCTTCATATTTTTCTGCATGGTTCGTCACTGTCTTTGGAAAATGTCTGCGACTCCTGGTGCATCCATCAAACCGGGTATAGTTCGGCGGCCGTTGTGTCGCAAAGTAAATCTACCGAGATGTGAAGCTCGGCGGCGCCATTTGATCATGACTTTTGATATTTTCGGCACCGGACAAACGAACACTTTAACTCTTTGTTATTTATTAGGAAAAACTTATAAACCACCCCACAGTAGCGCCACTCTAGAGTCACTGAATCAACACGCTCGACCAAATTACTGGAAAAGTTATTGACGTGAGCCGCACACACGTTCCATTGAAGGCTTTGACAGGGTTAGTTTGAATCCAGATGTGAAAGCTTCGTGTTCGTTTGTCCGGTGCCGAAAATATCAATGTAAATTCAATGTAATTCATTTTGTCAACAAGTAGATGATTGGATGCTCTTAAAAAAAAAAACAGAGAAAATTGTCCGAAGAAATGTTTTTGAAGAAAGAAAAGGAATCCCGGGTTAAGCACTAATCGGCTTTTGAGCAACTGCGCCCTGTTACTCGCGCCAGTAAAACAAAATGTTCCATTTACACGCCCGACGCAATCGAGCTCTGGCCAATGTCTCCTCCGATTACAAGCACTTGACACTGAACTATACGATATCTTTTGAAAACGTTCTTATAATGATACACAGTTTGAATAGAGGTTTCGCTGTACGCAACCCTTACGTTCAAAATATGCCATCATCATATTTATCTATATCACAACTACCCTTCTGCCTCAATTGCTACCTGTATCCCAAAAAACATATCGAACGCACTCTCCTAAGCTCCGATTACTCCTAGTAATAGGTAATACTAGAGGTGGGGTTGAAAGTTACAAGATCTTATGAGCAATAACCATGAAGGTTTCATCGTAGGATATTTTGTAGGGCTGATATTTCTCAAGATAACATTCTTAAGGTTTATCTAAATACAGTTAGACATGTATCGACCTGTATTAGAATAAGTTGCCCTTGTATGACAGGCTATTCCGGACTGTTTATCCGATATTATCGATGGAGTCCAAAGAAGGGCTTTGAGGATAATTTATCCTGAAGCTGAGTCTCATATGTAAGGAAGCTTTTTTACATTTCGATATCGTAACTAGTATGATTAATTTTTATTGTAGTATAATGTAATTTAACTCGTTACTTCAGTTCCTTTTACTGCAAGAGAGTTTTAATAAACCATTTCTATTTTCTATAAGAATGTCTTGACAAAGTTGGCGGACACCTTAGTCAACTCATTTGCATAAACACGTTAGATAACGTCTGATGAATGGTGTCATGTCAGTCGGAAGAATCGAAACAGTGGCAGGTGGTTACTGCAACTGTCTTATTTAAAATTGTATCCTTTTGGAAATTTTATTCATTTGCTAAGATATGGAAATTTGCAATTAAACACAGTGGTTACTGTTTTGTTTGTGATACAGTTTGAAACATAAATTTGATTAGAGGTGTCTGAGTGGACGTTAGCAAATCGTTTTGTTTGAAAACGAGTATTTTAAAAAGTCGTTTCAAAATCATGCTTAATTTTTCGGGATTCGGACAAGAGCCAACTTATTATATTTTTTCTGTAGAGTGAAATAAACGCTCGTCAGAATCTGAACGCGAAAGAATATTGGCTTAGAATCAGCAAATTGTCAAATTTACCAATTTGAATAAACGCAGTGGTACCCACTCATTTGTCAATACATTTGAATAGACTAATTTTAAGGGTATTTGTAATATGTTCAGGAAAATATTAATAGAAGTGGCAGATTGGACAACAAAGTCTTAATTGCCAAAGGACTATTTAAAAGCCTCACATTAAGAGTGGGGGTTCAAATGCTCGAAAATGGAAAACAACTTTGAAAAACTAATTTGTCTCGGTACAGGAATATCCTTCTTATTTCTTTCGCTCCTGATTGTAGTTCCAAACGGCATCGTCTTGATTGCAGTTTACAAAAATCCTCTTCGCTGCTTCAGACGACCTTTTTCCGTGTTTTTGAGGTTTATCCCAGCGGTTGATTTTCTCACGGGCGCAGTAGTATGCATTGGACAAGCAGTGACTAGGCTTTTGTGCGCTTTCAACGACCAAAGCCTTCCTATAGAAGGAAACTTTCTAATCATTCTTCAGTACATTGGATTGAACAGCTCTGTTCTTCTGGTGACTGCGATGTCAGTAGATCGCCTTATAGCAGTGGGTTTTCCCCATTTTTATCTGCGGAAAGTCAAACCACGACACCTATTGTTGTTCGACTCAGCCATAATAATATTCTCCGTAACTTTTGCCTCGCTCCAACTTTACTCCGGCATTTCAGCTGACGTATACCTTATGATAGACCAGTATTTACACGCAGTTCTTCCTCTGTCTACCAGCACTTTATGCTATATGGGTATATTTTTTACTTTGAGGAAGCAGTCATCTCGTATAGATATCCAAAGAGAATGTAGCAACTCAGTACTTCATGACATGCGACAAGCAAGAAGAGTGCAAATGGAGAAAAAATTTGTAACAACTTCATTTTTTATTTTATCATTTTTAATTGTTTCATTGACTCCGTATCTTGTAGCAATTATTATCGAAGCTAAATGCCACAATTGTGCAGTATCAGATTGGTATTCTCTGCTGATAAATTCTAGTGTCGTGTTTCTTTTCCTTAATTCTGCTGCAAATCCGTTTTTGACCATGTTTCGCATCAGTGAAGTGAATAAGTCTGTAAAAATAGTTCTTCAACTTCGACAGGAATAAAACGTAAGACCTTTGAAAAAATATCTACTGAGTTAACTCTGCTTTCAAAAGATAAGGTAAGGCCATAGAGGTTTAATATAAATAATATTTCATGGTAAGAGTAATGAGTGGGATCCAGTTCCGTCTGTTATCATACGAGCAGTGGCAGATCCAGGGGAGAAGCCCGGGGGGCACAGCCCACCCCAATATTTTTAAACCAAACTGAGGTCCGAAGGGCCGAAAGATATTTTTTTTCAGACCGAAAAAAAAAAGCCCATTCAATTAAAGCTCGCGCGATGGCTTTTACCACTGTCCGATTAATGCTGGAATCATTATTATCATCATTTTCATCATAACCGTTGTCAATTTTTTGGCTATTACTATTATTAATATTGTTAGAAATTTGTGCCGCCCAGTTTCTATAAAAATATTCAACTGCGCGTTACATAAGAAATCAATTAATGATGGAAAATAAATCCTAAATTACAATGCCAAATTCCTAATTAAAAGCCTTACTATGGTTTTAAGTCTATTTGTAAACAGATTAAAACTGGAAGTAGACTGCATCGTAGAAGGAAGAAGGTTCCAAAATCTGGGGGTGCCACAACTAAAAGACCTATCCCCTAAGGTAATCTTAGTTGTGACTTTTGGTGATGCTGATAAAATACCAGAGTCACTTACACCTTAAATCGTCCTTAGACGGCGCAGGGAGGCAGGACAGAAGGATCGCATGATCCTGATTAGCCTGCAGTGCAGGCGTATTTTGGGTGGGCGAAACCGGCGAAACCTTGTTCGTTGTAGCCGCCATCTTTGATTTTATGACAGTGGAAGATTGGGGAGAGTAGAAATAGTAACCCCTTACGGTAGCATCCTCGGAGACCCAGGGGCAGATAGTGGGGACGAGGAAAAGTCTAAACGGGCGGAAAAATATATGGCACGAATTTTCGATCTGATCATATGCGGTATATATACGTTAAGGGAATATTAACGGATTGACAGCTTCTAGTAGTCCCTGTTTCTTAACGCATGTACAGTTTGGTCTCAACCCTGTACAAAAGTTCGAAATCACCTTCTGTTAAACGAACTAACACGGTTAGTAAAAGTGCATGTTGGATCGATTAATATCTGAACGAAATCTTACTTAGGCCTCTGTTTGTTTGTAGCGCTAATATTACTGCCTTACAATACATCAATAATATTGAGACTCAAAGGTCTCCTAAAACGACGTTTAATCTCAAGAATCTCAATGTTTTAAAAAATTTATCTAGCGGTTTAAAATTATTCGCTAATTTATTAAAGTAGACGGAAGCGTTTACAAAACCGCTAACAAGAGCTCCTCGATACATACTAATCAAATCCTGCTTTCTAGCAGTCGGCTGGAGTTGTACCATGATCGTTAACACCGTTTTTAAAAGATTGAAACTACTATGAGGTGAGGCACTTTATTTTCTACAGATAGCGGCCAAACATCAAAAGTGATCATTTTTTTACTGTATTTCTAACCATTAAAACTTCATCCCAAAATATCTCGATAACGCTCTTAAGATTTCGCTTAAACTTCACAAACATCAAGGCAACAATTGGAGGAAAAAGCTCCAGTGAACGATTTTGGAAGAACAGTTCCCAGTACCGAGAAATACTGCTGCAAGTAACAAAAGGTGATGGCGTCATTTCCTTGAATTTCCTCCGATGTCATTGCAACGCTGATCATGAGAAATTTTCATCTTTATGTAATACAACTGTGGTGGCAATTTTGCCAAATCTTTGTTCATGGGGACGTAGTTTATGCTCAAACTTAGGACGTATTGACCCTGAAAAACTGTATCGAGCCACCTTAATAAAGTTGTTCATTTATTCATTGTTTTGATTCAAAGTTGCAATGGGCACGCAATACATGCGAACGTAAACAAGCCAAGCGACCCGAATGTCCACCACACGCTGTGTCACAACACAGCATTTACATTCGTTACATATGACCCACAGATAACGCACGGCAAACAAATCGGCAATAGAAAACAACCTTTTTGAAAAAGGAGGTACACTAAGTGAAACAAACTATTCAATGATTTAAATTTTCCCTTCGGAAAATGATCTTCCTCGCAGTACACGGTGTGAATGGTCTGGCATCTTGCCAAGAGTTTGACAATGTTCTCAGTTGTCGAGCGCCAAAGATGTCACGTGAATGATGTATAATTTCATTACATTTTTTGGGAAGGAGGTGATTTCTTAAAATCTTATTGAGCAAAATGACCTTGTAAGCAAGTCGTTGTTTCATGTGAAATTGTAAATGGGGCAGAGTCCAACATCTTCACATGCAAACCGTGTTCTACTTTTAAAACCTTTGGGTTAATTAGATTAAGTCGTATTCTCTCAGACACGAACCACGAAAGCGGCAAATGCCAAGGCTTTCACGTGCAGACTGCCTGGCAATACAACTCAAAGTATAAAGAGCCTAATCACATGAGCCAAGGAAGCAATGCGCATGAACAGTGTGTTACCCGCTGTCCTGTTTCTTGTTTGGTTCATTCGCTGGGCCGCCCGGAAAGCGTGATTACTTGGAAAATGTCCACCAGGGATCCCGGCATCACAATACCGGGATCCTAGCTGGCTCACTTGTCATATAATCGCAAATTGATTGTTGTTGCGGTTAACTAAGGTGCCGGGTCTTACTTGCTGTGTCTCTTTTCTGCGCACTTGAACATCAGTTTATCCGCCCTATACCACAAAAACGGACGAATAATATTCAAACTTTCTCCCCGAAATTGTCCAACTTATTTCAAAATACCGTCTTGAACACATTCACAGAATTTCAAACACGGCTTTGTGGCTTTTTTTGTGGGTGAGCCTGCATTTATAGATCAACGACTATCTCCATTAAATGCCCATTTGCCGAAGAAAAAACACAATGAAATTCACACAGTTTCATACTAAACGCTTTGGGCAAACTAAAAATAGCCTTCAATGCGGTTTGGACCCCCGTTTAAATAACCAGTCCATTGCGTTTTTGTAGGTAAGCAGAAAAATTAGTTTGTGGAGCTCAATTACAGTAATTGCAGTATTTACTTGTTTGTTTGTTTGCTGTTTTTTCTTTATTTTTTGGATGTAGCAAGTTCAAAAGTTGTAATTTTTAAATTCTGTTTTCAGTTTAGTCAAGGATGTACAAAACATTGCAAAAATTGTTTGGATTTCTTATATCAGTATATTACAATCTTGTTTGTTAAACAGTAAGGAATATAAATAAAGGCCACCAGGTGTCCCTTTTGTACAAGTATACACATCACTGAGAAATATGACTGATCTCCAGCAATTTTTATTCTTTTTATTGAGGTATGTTTGGCAACCAATTGACAATTTGCTCACACATTTTTGTGTTGATCTATTAATCAAGGTTTATTTTTCCTATCTATTCACAAGTTTACATTTATATAATTAACATATAATAAGGAGCGGGAGCTACTAACATCTTAACATACCATGTGTTTGGCTTACAAGGAGACCCCTGTGGGAGGTAATACAGTCAAGGCCAGGTCTAAGATAGAGACGAACAGCTTTGAGACCGTCAGATCATGGTAGATCAAATGAGAAAATGATTCCTTTTCATCGGTTAATTTTCTCCACTACGATAGGAGTGATCTCGGATCACTGATTCTGATCCGCATCATCCCAAAGGAACGCACCCTAACTGTCCATCTTATAGAGAATCAGAAGGAGTAAAGAAAGGTAGGAACCAACTCTATGTTTTACCGAGCTGTCCATGTATTATAGTTGCCCTTTCAAACAAAGTAGTGGTGTTTCTTAGCAGAGCATTCGCCCGTCCATCCGTACAGACTCCCCGTACAGGGGAGATAGAGGGTGAATTCATCTTGCGGGGATTTATGAGGCACTCACAAAGAAACAAAATTGTTGTTCCTTAGTGAAGTAGGAGGCAGCTGCAAATCACCCAAATTAGTTATGTTCCCATCCTGTGTTACATGAACAACTATTTTCACAGATTTCTTTAACTCGCTTATGCGAAATGTGGTTAAAAACGGATTCGCGGCTGAATTGAGGAAAAGAAAGCCGACACTTGCCTCTGCGAGCACAAAAAACCAGTTTTGTTCACCACAACTCGCGCAGTGAGCTGCAATAATAATTGCCACAAAATATGGAGTGAGAGAAAGAATCAGACATGCTAAAATAAAAAATGAAGTTGTTGCAAATCTTCTCTCCATTTTTGCCCTTCTTACTCGTCGCATGTTTTGAAGTGTTAAGTTGCTGGGTACTGCCTTTTCTCTTTGAAGACCAATCCGAGATGATTGCTTCCTCAAAACTAAAAATATTCCCAAATAACATAAAGTACTGGTGGAAAGAGGAAAAACGGCGTGCAAATATTTGTCTACGTTTCTGTAAACTTCAACTGAAATGCCAGAATGAAGTTGGAGTAAAGCAAAAATAATCGAGAAAATGATAACCGCTATGTTGAAGTAGACGACTTTCCGTGGACCGACTTTGCGGAGATGAAAATGAGGAAAACCAACCGCTATAACGCGATCGACGGACATCGCGGTTACCAGGAGAATAGAACTGTTGATTGCTGTGTAGCCGATTATTTTTAAAATATCTCCTTCTTGAGGGAGGCTATGGTCGCTAAAAGCGCACAGATATCTGATTGTTGTTTCTCCAATGCACACTATGGTGCCGATGAAGAAATCCACCCCATAAATAAACGCCAAAAACACGGAGAAAGCTTTTCGAAAACAACGAAGAGGGTTTCGGTAAAGAACATACAAGGCGATGCCATTAGGAACTATAATAAGCAATGACAAAAACATAAAGGATATACCAGTACCGAGACAAATTTCCTTCTCCAAATGGCTTTCCATATTAAAGCTTAATCACAGGGTACGTTCAGCTTCTTATATGATCTTTTCCAAACAAACCCTTGTTCACCAATAAATTCTTCGTTCAATCTGTTCGAGTAAACACCTGTAAGTTGTATATATCAGGTTTCCCATCTACGAGTGCAGTTGGCTTTCGTCTAGTTTTTAACCAACGAGAAAGCAAGCAGCTTCCCTCAGGGCAAATATATTTTGACCAATGACCACAATACAGGGTATCGTTTTTCGAACTTCCGCGGCATTATATTCAACACACGAACCAATTAATTTTACAGCCTCTAATGCAATAAGTGGCTGCAACAGGCAATTATTTCCTCTTTGTAGCTGTTACGTCATTATTCCCAATTAAGGGAAGAAAAGAAACTTTGCAGGAGGTGACAGAATGCTTCAACAAATATTTATTTTAATTTATCTTTAGAAAAAGAAGACACCTGTCTCAGTGTATAAGAGGTCAGACTGAAATGTGTAAAGAGAAGGTGAAGGCGCTCATAGGCTGCGAATAGCAAACAAATTATTATTTTATTTTATTTTATTAGCTTCGCCTTATGAACAATGAAACAATAGACAACAATGAAACAAAAGGCAGGGGTGCCACAACAGCGTTGAGCCAATAACTATATAACTAACTATAGCTAACTATATATGAATGAGCTCTCACAGTGGTGCGCATAGACCCTACCTACGGAGAGCGGATCGATTTGAGAGGTATAGAAAGACAAAAGCCAGCTTACAATGGAAAGCGTAGGCGCTTACTTGACAGGGATGTCAGCAGTCAACAGTTCTGTTCTCCTAATGAACTGCGATGGCTGTAGATCGGTCGATTTTTGCAACTCCACTCCATCTTTCTGGTATTTCAGTTAACTTACTAGGATGAAGACCCAGCAAGAAAACGCCTCCTCTTCTTTTCTCTGGAAAACAAATCGAAAAAGATGTACAAAAACATACCAAATATTACAAATTACAGTCAACTCTCGCCTTGCGGACACCCCGCTATTGCGGACGTTCGCTATTACGGACAAAATCCAGATCCCCGGCAAAGGCTATAGGAGTTTGACTGGAATGACTCCCACTCTTACGAAATTACAGACACTTTCTTGGTCCAAAGTGATAATTTTATTGTTTTGACTCTCAATACAGCGGATACGCTGTACTTCTCATGCAACATTAATATGTAAAATTACAGTCTGTTGTTCATCATTTGCCAAAATACTAAAATTTCAAAATTATCCCGGAACGTTTATTTTCACATCTCTTCCTTAAATTGTCTACACAATCGCTCTCACTTCTTCACAGATTTTTTGCTAAAATATACTAATAATCATTCGAATAAATGCCTTGAGTGATTTTTAAAATGATAAAGGAGAGGAAGAAATGAAGATTTCGGTGTTTGCGAATGGATTTGACTCTTTAAGGTGAATTTACAATGAAATTTTAAAGATAGAGAACAGCTTTGGTAGGAGTACCTGAATAAGCCTAGTTGTATTAAGAATATATCCTAAAAATTTAAAATTCCAAGATTTTTAACGATATGGGTCTGTATACTTAGTATCTTTTGTAACTTTGTAACTTTTTGTAACTTTATTTGATTTACCACAAAATATAAATAACGATAAAACAAGACAGTTACACAAAAGCAAATGAAAGTGGCGAGGAAGCCCAAAAAGAAACCACGAGGCTTATAGACATTGGGCTCCCTCAGAGTAAAATTAAATTAACAGTAACAGTAAGGCCAGGATCGAAAGTAAAGTATGTGCATCGAAAGAAGTTTTAGCTGGTTATCCACCTTTCAATTTTTTTGATTCCGAATTCAGTTCATATTCATATCAGGTGCGTAGCTGGGGTTTGAGAAGGGGTGTTCGTACTGATACGAATATTTCGTAACAGCGGGAAATACTGCGAGCGCCAAAGGCACCAGCCTTTAGGGGTTTCTTGGGACAAATTGCTCCCCAGAAAATGTTGAAATCTAGAAACCTGGAAATGCAGTTTCAGTAGTCTCCACGTGAATATTTCAAACGGATCAAGTCTAAAATAACAGGTATTTTTAGTCATAACAACAATATTCCAGTTTAACTTAGAACATTTATACATAGGGATACATACCGGCTAAGTAGACGAAACGTTTTAATTACAAAACTCGACGTGTGCTGCAAGGTATCTCGGAGCAAAAGCTTAAGCCCCCAGTTCCCCGGCTTCGCTGTCTTTGTACTGAAAGCAGCGTCAAACGTCAAAGGGGGTTCGTTCGAACCCCTCCATACCCCCCCCCCCCCCCCCTTCTACGCACCTGCATATCTAACGTTGCCCGAGACAGGTGTTTGAGTAAAATGATTATTGTTTTTTGTCTTCCGGCTTTCTCTCTGTCTTTTACATGATAACCGGTATCCAAGTGCTTCAGTGCCGATGAAGAAATCCGCTGCAGAAATAAACCCCAAAAACACGGAAAACGTTTTTCGGAATCAGCGGAGAGGGTTTCGGTGAAGGGCATACAAAATGATACCATTTGGAACTGCAATGAGTAATGAAAGAAGCATCAAAGAGACTCCACTAGCGAGGCAAACTTCTTTCTCAAAATTGCTTTCCATTATAAACCCGTATGACAGGGCACGTATGGCCGCCTTTTTATATCGTCCTTCCCAAACAAACCATTGTTCACCGATGAATTCAATTGCTCTTCCACTCAGCTCAACCGATATCAAACAACAATTGAACAAAGAATCGACTAAACACCTACGGGTTGTACTCAATTGTCGGTGTCTTGTTTTTTGACGTTCATCCTGTTTTAAACAAACAAGAAAGCAAGCAGCTTCCCTCATGAGCAAATGTATTATTTTGTAGGTTGATTAATGTACATCGTTTATTTATGTTCATCCGCTGCCACTCAAACTATAAATTACACCCTACACTCGATTAATTTTAAAAGATTAATGTTGTCAATACGTGGCAATGGCAATCAATACTGATAATAATAAAAATAATAATTCAAATGAAGATCTGGATCAGCTTCTGATTACTGAGCCACAATACCGATTTTGAAATAGGAGGCACGTCGTTATTCGGAAATTATTACATTTTGCGTTATTACATTGTGCGTTACAAAAGTTATTACAATTTGCGTTGAAAGATTATTACATTTTGCGTTGAAAATTTTATTACATTTTGCGTCAATGTTATTACATTTTGCGTTAGTATTACATTTTGCGGCGATTTTTATTACATTTTGCGGCGACTATTACATTTTGCGGCGTAACAAGGTCCCCTTGTTGCAAACCTATGTGGAACTGGACAGTAGAACTTTACCGTGACTACGTTTTATAAGAGCGGCTGTCTGTAAATATCGACCAGGGGTGGGAAAAATAAAAATTTCGAAAAATCCAAAAAAAATTCAGTGCACTACCCTAGGTACCTTAGTAATGAAAATATAAATTTTACTTTCATCGGTTAAATATTTTGGCAATACAGCGAGTGTAAAGATTGACCGCTTCACGGCCTCCACCGGGCCGCTTTTTCGGGACGCGCGACAGGGTAACGAAAAAAGCTCGATTTTAGTCTAATTCAAACATCATTCAATTCACAATGCTTCTCATCGTATTAAAGGGATTTCAAACTACATTTTGAGTGGTAATATGCTTCAATTGATTGCAACCAGAATATTTTACGGATTTTAAGATACTTGAATAATTTTGAGGATTTCACCCGAGCAAAATTTTGTCGAAATTCGAAGGCCTAAAATTCAACCCGATACATCGTTTTAAGAAGAAATAGATATCTGACATTAAAAAGCAATCTTTAAGCTTTCGAAATATGGGTTCAAAACTTTGGGCAACATGTGAAATGAATTTTTGGGAAAGTGAAATTCAGGGAGCACTTGAGTGAAATTTGACCTCTCTGACTTGACAGTTATGAGGTTCGGCGCGACACGGTGAATTCGAAAACAAATCGTTCAGCCCAGGTACGTTTAATTCAGGCGATTCCAAGTCCCACAGTGATACACACGTAATTGAAAAAAAGTAAGATGGAAAATTGTACCTCAATGTTTAGCCAAAAAGAAGGTCAAATCCCGGCTTTTTATCGTAACCTGTAGCTTAACACTAATGTAAACATGAAGGTCAAGTACTCGTATCACGACACAGCAAAGTGTTCAAACTTTGCACCAAATATCTATCTTTTCTAGTAAATATGAGGTCGGCAATATTTTTGTTTGTACCTTATGTCCTTGTTTGTCTTCATGACCGCAAAAACTGAGGCAAACTGCAGCGAAACCCCCGCGCACTCGACGTGTGTCAAGGAATGCTGTTACGTGAGTCGAGAATGCGTTACATAACATGACAGTCACCAAGAGATTTTTTCTTTCGTCTTAAAAAAAATGCCATTTCTTATGAACATGTTATAACTATACTATTTTTTTCTCCCCGTTTACCTCGCAGCTTTACGATCGCAAACATGTGAACCCAAACGTCATGAAACGTATCAAATAGTATTCATTAGCGTTATGTAAATACAGTTTTTTTGTTTGTTTCCTTTTAAAAGTCAAATGTTACTTTTCCATTCCCATATTAATTAGTTCTAATTTATAACGATTGCGAAATATCCTAACACGTTGTGTAGAAGCGGGTCACGGAGACCGCTTTCGCAATACCTTATGTACCTTCATCGATTTCTTGATAGCGCGGTTTTCGTTAGGAATAAAGTTTTCGGTAGCGGGAGCTCGGCTATAGCAGACGTCTACTACTCGCTGATGTGCGACCACACAGAGTGTGAATATGGAGCGCTGGTTGGGGGTGAGTGTGGTTCGCCCATCAGGGAATGTAGCCGATCAATTGAGCGCCACATTACAGAAACACTGCAAACCAGTTTTGCCAACTGTGGTTAAACACTGAAGCAGAGCTGTTATTAGCCAGGGCGGGTAAGTTTGAGACATGATTATACATATATATCTTTTAAAAACTCCCTTTCCGTTTTTTTTTTGCTTGATATTGTTAGTTATGATTTTCCACCACTCTCTTCTTTTTCTTTTCCTCGCAAGAACTTTTTTCTTGGAATTTTGGCGTGAAAGGTTTTTGGGTTTTTTCCGATCCTCAAATCTTCCCTAAAAATCTAATGGCTATCCCCAGTCCACAACAGAACTCGGCAGACCAAGCGCAGTTTGCTCTCAATCTTAAGGGAATAGGAAATAAAAGTTCCTTGTTTTATCGTCATTTTCACTTTTGTCCTAGGTGTATTTGAATTTGATCACTCAAAATTTCAAATGACGATTTGGCCGAAGCACCCTGACGAATTTGGCATCGGATGGCGCTGCCGACAAATGTGATCTAAAGTTCCCCTGGCTCTGGGCCCCCATCATGTTAAAAAGAGAAGGAGGAAAGAAAGGACGCTTTCTTTTGCGCAGTCAAAGTTGATCTGCAGCCTTACGATGACACTTGGCAAGCCACAAATTAATTTAAACTGAGGACAAGACTAAGCATAAACTCGCCTTCCTGTAAAAGGAAATCCAGCGCTATAAATGGAAGACTACCTTCCCCCATTACAATAGCTTTTTTATTTTCTTTGTCAGCAATATGTAGGGCGTGTCGTGGGTCGCTGACGGAGGAGGCAGAGCCTCAACCACCAGAGGAAATTGCCACCACCTGTTACAGAGAAACACGGCGCACGTTCCCTCGTAAGGTCTATGTGCAGGAAGAATCGGTGGTGGCAATTTCCTCTGGTGGTTGAGGCTTTGCCTTCTTCAGTCAGCGACCCACGACACGCCCTACATATTGCTGACAAGGAAAATAAAAAAGCTATTATAATGGGGGAAGGTGGTCTTCCATTTATAGCGCTGGATTTCCTTTTACAGGAAGGCGAGTTTATGCTTAGTCTGGTCCTCAGTTTAAATTTATTTGTGGCTTGCCAATGACAAATGTACACGCCAAAAAGTATCAATCAGAATGATAATTCGAAAAGGCACAGAGTAGACATAGATATTTGAGTTAATTAAAGTATACAGTACTAAATATTTTAGCTTCGTTCAAAAGCGCCATCATCACTTAGAGTACTACACTTACGAAATCCAACTGGTACAAGTATCATCGTAAGGCTGTAGATCAACTTTGACTGCGCAAAAGAAAGCGTCCTTTCTTTCCTCCTCAGAACCAGGGGAAATTTACATAACATTTGTCGGCAGCGCCATCCGATGCCAAATTCGTCACGGTGCTTCGGCCAAATCGTCATTTGAAATTTTGAGTGATCAAATTCAAATACACCTGGGACAAAAGTGAAAATGACGATAAAACAAGGAACTTTTATTTCCTATTCCCTTAAGACTGAGAGCAAACTGCGTTGGTCTGCCGAGTTCTGTTGTGGACTGGGGATAGCCATTAGATTTTTAGGGAAGATTTGAGGATCGGAGAAATCCCAAAAACCTTTCACGCCAAAATTCCAAGAAAAAAGTTCTTGCGAGGAAAAGAAAAAGAAGAGAGTGGTGGAAAATCATAACTAACAATATCAAGCAAAAAAAAACGGAAAAGTGAGTTTTTAAAAGATATATATGTATAATCATGTCTCAAACTTACCCGCCCTGGCTAATAACAGCTCTGCTTCAGTGTTTAACCACAGTTGGCAAAACTGGTTTGCAGTGTTTCTGTGATGTGGCGCTCAATTGATCGGCTACATTCCCTGATGGGCGAACCACACTCACCCCCAACCAGCGCTCCATATTCACACTCTGTGTGGTCGCACATCAGCGAGTAGTAGACGTCTGCTATAGCCGAGCTCCCGCTACCGAAAACTTTATTCCTAACGAAAACCGCGCTATCAAGAAATCGATGAAGGTACATAAGGTATTGCGAAAGCGGTCTCCGTGACCCGCTTCTACACAACGTGTTAGGATATTTCGCAATCGTTATAAATTAGAACTAATTAATATGGGAATGGAAAAGTAACATTTGACTTTTAAAAGGAAACAAACAAAAAAACCGTATTTACATAACGCTAATGAATACTATTTGACACGTTTCATGACGTTTGGGTTCACATGTTTGCGATCGTAAGGCTGCGAGGTAAACGGGGAGAAAAAAATAGTATAGTTATAACATGTTCATAAGAAATGGCATTTTTTTTAAGACGAAAGAAAAAATCTCTTGGTGACTGTCATGTTATGTAACGCATTCTCGACTCACGTAACAGCATTCCTTGACACACGTCGAGTGCGCGGGGGTTTCGCTGCAGTTTGCCTCAGTTTTTGCGGTCATGAAGACAAGCAAGGACATAAGGTACAAACAAACATATTGCCGACCTCATATTTACTAGAAAAGATAGATATTTGGTGCAAAGTTTGAACACTTTGCTGTGTCGTGATACGAGTACTTGACCTTCATGTTTACATTAGTGTTAAGCTACAGGTTACGATAAAAAGCCGGGATTTGACCTTCTTTTTGGCTAAACATTGAGGTACAATTTTCCATCTTACTTTTTTTCAATTACGTGTGTATCACTGTGGGACTTGGAATCGCCTGAATTAAACGTACCTGGGCTGAACGATTTGTTTTCGAATTCACCGTGTCGCGCCGAACCTCATAACTGTCAAGTCAGAGAGGTCAAATTTCACTCAAGTGCTCCCTGAATTTCACTTTCCCAAAAATTCATTTCACATGTTGCCCAAAGTTTTGAACCCATATTTCGAAAGCTTAAAGATTGCTTTTTAATGTCAGATATCTATTTCTTCTTAAAACGATGTATCGGGTTGAATTTTAGGCCTTCGAATTTCGACAAAATTTTGCTCGGGTGAAATCCTCAAAATTATTCAAGTATCTTAAAATCCGTAAAATATTCTGGTTGCAATCAATTGAAGCATATTACCACTCAAAATGTAGTTTGAAATCCCTTTAATACGATGAGAAGCATTGTGAATTGAATGATGTTTGAATTAGACTAAAATCGAGCTTTTTTTCGTTACCCTGTCGCGCGTCCCGAAAAAGCGGCACGGTGGAGGCCGTGAAGCGGTCAATCTTTACACTCGCTGTATTGCCAAAATATTTAACCGATAAAGTAAAATTTATATTTTCATTACTAAGGTACCTAGGGTAGTTCACTGAATTTTTTTTGGATTTTTCGAAATTTTTATTTTTCCTTCCCCTGGTCGATATTTACAGACAGCCGCTCTTAAGATGTTTTCCGAAACCGTTCTTCAAAATTTACCACTTGTAGTAAGTCAGCTTACTTTTCTGTATCTTGTTGATCTGTACACAGACAAAACATGATTAAAAACGGCAACAGTATTTATTTACAGAGAAAAAAAAAGGGAACATTTTCTCATACAAAGAGTCAATTCAAAAGCTAATGGACGGGGGCCTTTTTCCCTGCTTCTCGAAAGTCCAGATAGATACTGGGCTGGGGAAGTTGTTGTGTTCAGTTTCAAACTCGAGGTTTCAATAATTTTGCAGACAATATGATAAAACTATCAGTTAACAATACAAAATGGACTTGTTTCTGTTAGCGAGGGCCAACGCTTTTATTTTTACGATCTTGATTTGAATATTTGGTTTCGGGGATTTCGAGAAACAGGACTCAGGTTTTTAGCATAAACAATTCCATTATCTAATATATCAAAATGAAAATTAATTTTCCTCGATAGGAAGTGAATTCTCAAGGGCGGCATGCATCTACGTTCAACAAGAGAAAGGAAAATTCGTCGTCGTGCGTTCACGTCCTCCATATATAAAACGCTGCATTTTTTTGGACGCTTCACGTTGTAGTCGTGCAGTGGACGTCCAAGAAATGTACAAAAACGTTTACCTGTTATAAAAGTGCAGTTCTGTTTTTGTGCCCATAAAACCAATTATTATGGTTGTTTACAGGAGCCCTTGTTAACTAATGTGGTTCCTTTTGTCACTTAAGTGACTGACTGTTTTCTCCAGTGTATCGAATTTCATCGTAGGCTTTTTTGATGCGCTGCTAAAGATTTGTTATTTCTTTCCCGGCTTATATAAACAAGCTGGTAAAGGCCTGCCACAGAGTCGGCCTTCAGAAGTTTGACAGTGAGCCCCAGATTTCCCTTGATTAAGTCAGCAGAAAAAATGTTCCAGTTAGCTGAAAATTAGAAGCACAATGTACAAAAACAGGAGACTATTTATGACATTAAAGGAAGCACTTATAAAAAGGCAGGCAAGGTATATAGAGGCACCATTTAACGAATAAGAGGCACCGGTTGCAAAAAGCGAGACAGAATAAACAAGGATAGAGATACCGTTTACAAAATTATATCCACTATTTACGAAACATAGGCACCATTTACGAAAACTGCGATGGGTGAATTTAATGGCAACCCCCGGGGAAAAAAAGAGCTGTGTAGTTGCTTCAAAATTTCTCCTCTCTATTCGTTTGCTCGTTCTCTACATTCACTCAGTAAAATATATTTCAACACTAAAAGAGAAATTTCGTAAATATATCCCCGCCCGTCGGCCATGTTATATCCCCTATACGTTTGGATCAAGTCTTTTTCTAATGCACTTGTCTTGCTGACTGTTAATTTCAATCGCACCACTACAGGATTTCAGGCGAAATACATAACTCAAATGCATCATCTAAAACAGGTTGTTGCTATCAAAATTCTGGATTCTGGCACCGTAGACTGGTTCTTTACAAACAGGCCTAAGCTCTTAAGTGTTTCCCAGTTGCCTATGGTTAAATCATCGGATCACTACACCATCTTGGCAAAGCCTGTCTGAGCTACACTATTGAAACCTATCACTAGTAGGGCCATTTATACGAGAAAAAAATAAGACGCGTCTTAAATAAGACGTGAACTTTCCGTATAAACGGCACATTTCGTCTAAAATAAGACGCGACTTAGCTAAGACGCGTCTTATTTTAGAACAGCCCTTAACACCTGTTCTTAGATAAGACGCGTCTTAGCTAAGACAAGAAAAACTTCGTATAAATGACCTTCGCGTCTTACATAAGACGCGAACGCATAATACGCATGCGTTAATTTTTGGCGGGAAAATTTGGATTGCCGTTGTATTGCCGTTGCTACGGGCAGCATTCACATGAAAACGAGTCAAGAACAGAAATAAGACGCGAACTTGGGGGGAGAGGCGGGGGGCGGTAGCTCATTCAAAACGGCTGGACCCCGATTTTGAGTGTTCCCACCTCCGAACAGAAATTTAAGCTGTTCATGTGAGATATCAATCAAGCCATCAAAATGTTTCTTCCGCAGAGAGTTTCCAACAAGCATCCATCCGACCGTCCTTGGATTACTAATATGATCAAAAGGTGGATCCTTAAGCGTCAGTCAGCATTGAAAGGACTCCCATGCACACCGGCATTGGTGAAATAAGGTACAGGGCGATATTAAAGCAGCAAAATATTACAAACTGCAACATAAAGTGGCTGATGTGGGTAACGTGAATCCGGCCAATTGGAAGAGAGAAATAAAAAAGCTGACAGGCCAAGATATTAATCAGGTATGGTATCACCAATTTCAGATTGCAAACAACATGGATCTCAAGTCCTTAGGCAAATAGCCTGTGTAGCAAGCGTTTCCGTGCAGTTTAGGAGCAAATAACATGGAACGAGAGTCAAAGACCGCGCGAAAAATGGCTCTCGTTTCATTCCTCGCGCGGCCAAAACCTGTCTTTTGTTCCGAAACCAAACGGAACCGCTTGCTACGCAGGCTATAGGCAAACAGATTCAATGACTTCTTTGTTAACCTTACGGAACATCTGCCACTCCTGCATCAAGGAAAGCCGTCGTTGTATATACCATATGAATTTCTCATTTCTGAGAATGAGACCTACAAATCTCTGTATTCGCTACAAGTGTCTAAGGCGGTAGGTTCTGACAACATATCTAACAGGCTCTTGAAGGACTTTGACCCCAAGTTGGCTCCTGTAATCCGGGATATTTATAACCAGTCGTTAAGGGAGGGGTACATTCCATCTCTCCTCAAATCATACATTGTTAGTCCTTTCCCTAAGGTGATCCTTCCTAGGGCCATTGAAAGTGATCTAAGACCGATTTCTCTTACGTGTACGTTAGCGGAGGTTATGGAGGGTTTTACCTGCAGTAGACTTATACCCTTCTCGATAAAAAAGATCGACCATCACCAATATGCTCGCAAGGAACATTCGACAACAGATGCCTTATTATACATACTGCAAGCTGTCTATGAAGCGGTGGAGAGTGGTGAGGTTTCTGCTCGACTATTCTTCACTGATTTCACAAAGGTATTTGTTCTTATTGACCTTATTGGCCACACCATCCTGATGCAAAAGCTGGCCAAACTAGAACTCTATCCTATCTTTCTGAAATGGATCGCTGCTTTCCTGACCAACGGGCGGTAAGCCGTTAGAATCGGAGGAACTCTGTCAGATTGGTGAACTCTGAAACTTGGAGTACCCCAAGGGACAAAACTAGGTGTAATCTTTTTCATATTCATGACAAACCAAGTCTTGTCTGATTGGCACCTACAAATTAAAAAATTGTCGATGATACCACTGCTTTGGAGATTATATCAAGAACCTCTATATTAGTCTTTTTTTTGTTAATGCTTCAACACTTTATTGCAAACACTACAAAGTATTACAAAACAAAACATTAAATAAATAATGAAATAAATTACACTACTTTACGCAAAAAAAGCCTTGGTGATTATATTAGTTTGCTCAATGTCATTGCTTCGGATATTCATAACTTCGCCATATGTCATAACATAAAACTTGATCCAGCTAAGTGACAAGAAATGTTTTATTATTAATTTTTGCTGCATTCTAACTCCTCGCTTAACCCTGTTGTAATAGGTAGTAATATTATAGAGCGGGTTGAAAATAACGAGCAATAACCATGAAGGTTTCATCGTATGATATTATGTAGGGCTGGTATTACCCAAGATAACATTCTTAAGGTTTATCTTAATACAGTTAGACCTGTATTAGAATAAGCTGTCCTTTTATTACAGGCTATTCCGGACTGTTTATCCGATATTATCAATGGAGTCCAAAGAAGGGCTTTGAGGATAATTTATCCTGAAGCTGAGTCTTATACGGAAGCCTTGCATTTAGCAAACATTTCAAGTCTAAAAAAAAGAGATGACTTTTGTTTTGAAGTCTAAAGACCATCCTTTACACTTCTTACTGCCAAGGCCACTCATGCATTAATCAGCTCGACTATAATCTAGGAAAGAACGCAGACAAATTCTATTTGTTTAATGAGTCTATGACCTGCAAGACAAAGAGGGCAGATGACCTTTTTACATTTCGATATCGTAACTAGTATGATTAATTTTTATTGTAGTATAATGTAATTTAACTCGTTACTTCAGTCCCTTTAACTGCGAGAGAGTTTTAATAAACTATTTCTATTTTCTACAAGAGTGTCTTGATAAAGTTGGTGGACACGTAAGTCAACTAATTTGCATAAACACGTTAGATAACGTCTGATGAATGGTGTCATGTCAGTCGGAAGAATCGAAACAGTGGCAGGTGGCTACTGCAACTGTCTTATTTAAAATTGTATCCTATTGGAAATTCTATTCATTTGCTAAGATATGGAAATTTGCAATTAAACACATTGGTTGCCACTTTAACCAACATTACTGTTTTGTTGGTGATACGGTTTGAAACATAAATTTGATTAGAGGTGTCTGAGTGGACATCAACAAATCGTTTTGTTTGAAAACGATTGTTTTAAGAAGTCGTTTCAAAATCATGCTTAATTTTTCGGGATTCGGACAAGAGCCAACATATTATATTTTTTCTATAGAATAACAAACCCTCGTCAGAATCTGAACGCGAAAGAATATTGGCTTAGAATCAGCAAATTGTCAAATTTACCAATTTGAATAAACGCAGTGGTACTCACTCACTTGTCAATACATTTGAATAGACTAATTTTAAGGGTGTTTGTAATATGTTCAAGAAAATATTAATAGAAGTAGCAGTTTGGAAAACAAAGTCTTAATTGTCAAAGGACTATTTAAAAGCCGGATTCAAATGCTCGAAAATGGAAAACCACTTTGAAAAACTAATTTGTCTCGGTACAGGAATATCCTTCATGTTTCTTTCGCTCCTGATTCTAAGAAACGGGCCACATATTATTCAACCCGGACCTGCGCTTCTTTAATTGTTCCCCGCTTCAAAACGCGTTACATGAAAGACTCTGTCGCGTTTAGAGGCTCGGTCCTGTGGAATGCAGTGACCAACAATAGACCACTTTCGATATATTAAAATTCAGCTTGGCAGCGAGGCCTAGAGGACACAAACAAAGGAAACTGAACGAACATGATTATTCGTTTCTTTTGTTTGTGTCCTCTAAGCCTCACCATCAAGCTGAATTTTAATATATCGAAAGCGTCCTATTGTAGTGCCCTGACAAAAAACGTTCCATATTGTGACCTCAGGCTAAAGCTTAAATCCCGAGTTAATTTTAATGAATTTAGTTTTAAGATAACGTCTGCATCCACTTGTAATTTTAGAAAAGATGACTTTGTATATACTTAAAAAATTACGCTCACAATTTCTTATTTGTAAATATCCCTGACTTAAGTTCAACGTTCTTTCTGTAAATACTCCTAGTTTTTAGTTTTTTAGTTAATTAGTGATTAGTTAATTGCAAACGACCCCACAAGCTCATGTAGCTTTAACACTTATCGTTTCAAAATAAAGGCTATCTATCTATCTATCTACAGACTCCCCGTACAGGGGAGATAGAGGGTGAATTCATCTTGCGGGGATTTATGAGGCACTCACAAAGAAACAAAATTGCTGTTCCTTATTGAAGTAGGAGGCAGCTGAAAATCACCCAAATTAGTTATGTTCCCATCCTGTGTTACATGAAGAACTATTTTCACAGATTTCTTTAACTCGCTTATGCGAAATGTGGTTAAAAACGGATTCGCGGCTGAATTGAGGAAAAGAAAGCCGACACTCGCCTCTGCGAGCACAAAAAACCAGTTTTGTTCACCACAACTCGTGCAATGAGCTGCAATAATAATTGCCACAAAATATGGAGTGAGAGAAAGAATCAGACATGCTAAAATAAAAAATGAAGTTGTTGCAAATCTTCTCTCCATTTGTGCTCTTCTTACTCGTCGCATGTTTTGAAGTGTTAAGTTGCTGGGCACTGCATTTTCCCTTTGAAGACTAATCCGAGATGATTGCTTCCTCAAAACAAAAAATATTCCCAAATAACATAAAGTGCTGGTAGAAAGAGGAAAAACGGCGTGCAAATATTGGTCTACGTTTCTGTAAACTTCAACTGAAATGCCAGGATGAAGTTGGAGTAAAGCAAAAATAATCGAGAAGATGATAACCGCTGTGTTGAAAAAGACAACTTTCCGTGGACCGACTTTGCGGAGATGAAAATGAGGAAAAACAACCGCTAAAAAGCGATCGACGGACATCGCGGTTACCAGGAGAATGGAACTGTTGATTGCTGCGTACGCGATTATTTTTAAAATATCTCCTTCTTGAGGGAGGCTATGGTCGCTAAAAGCGCACAGATATCTGATTGTTGTTTCTCCAATGCATACTACGGTGCCGACGAAGAAATCCACCCCAGAAATAAACCCCAAAAACACGGAGAAAGCTTTTCGAAAACAACGAAGAGGGTTTCTGTAAAGTACGTACAAGACGATTCCATTTGGAACTACAATAAGAAATGACAGAATCATAAACGATATACCAGTACCGAGACAAATTTCCTTCTCAAAATGGATTTCCATTATTAACATGAATCACAGGGTATTTGCAGCTTCTTGTATCCGGTTCTTTCCAAACAAGCGCTTGCACACCAATCAATTTAGTTGCTTGTTAAACCAGCTCAGCATATATTTATCATTAAAATACGCGTGTGTTGTATTGGTTGTCACTGAGGTTTAATATCTATTAAAGCACTTAGCACTCATCCTGTCTTAATCAAACAAAGACAGCGAGGAGCTTCCTTTGGGGGAAATATATTTGTATTTTGACAAATAAATCGACATAAGATCACGTTATAGTTTATTTGCATTCCCAACATCCGTTGCCAAATACATGTATAATTTTTGCTGTACAAATGAACTGATTAAGTGTACAAAACTTCAATTTAAACAGATGAGATAAAAACCTTTGCTTTGAAAATCTTGCTAAGCTTTTCGCAATTATTTTCTCGTTTATTCGCAGTTAATCCAATGAGGCATCCTCATGCATCTCTAGGCTTTCTACACGAGCAACTTAAAACTAGTTTATCTGAAAGCAGAAAAGAAGGATCTTGGAGAAAACCATTATACCACTGAGCCGTACAACCAACTCATCATACCCACAGCGTTGTAAAAGTGCCAGAGTGGATGATTCCCCTTGATGCAAACATGAGTGAAAAGGACAGTAGAACTTTACTTCTCTTTTTTAAGTGTTCCCCTAAAATTGTTCTTCGAAATTTGTAATGGTAACAGGACAGAGTGGAGTAATCATACGAGTGATTAACAAAATCGGACGACCACGTAGTGGGAGGCCGATTTGTTTAATCACGAGTATGATTACAGACCGAATTGGACGACACGAAGTTTTGTTACCAATTATCATAACTTTAGCGAAATTTGTGATATATAAGGCTCTTTTTTAAATCAAAACACAAGAAATTCCAAGACCTTTTTTTGCCATCAGTTTAAAAAAAAGCCATTTAAGCACGCACGTGATGGCGCCTACTGTCCCATTACTTTTGGCATGACGTACTGTCCTATTAAACTGTCCAATTAAGGCTGAAATCAGGGCATTTGATAGCCAATCAGATTTGAGAATTTTGTTATTGTTACGATTAACCACTTAATCAGCTTACTTTTCTATCTTGATGATCCGTTCCCAATATGTTACGGTTAAAGAGCAGTAGTAGATCTGGGGTTGGTCCATGGTAACCGTTTCTCAAAAGCAGCGGTAACCTTTAGAGCCCGAAATCAAACTTTAAATCACTACCGTAAAGAAGAGGGGAAAGGGTCCCAGCTAGCAAACCAGTCCATTATATTTTCTTAACTAATAGCCTCCTTCGGGGTCTGTTCATTGTCGGGACTTTCGAGAAACGGGTCCAAGCTAGGAGGCCCGGAGTCCCCACCTCACCACCTCAACGGTAGCCCGGAGGGGCCCGGAGGGGCCCGGAGGGGTATAGACTTCCCTATCACCTTCCGGGTATCGATGAGAACCGATGAGTACTCCCCCTCTCCACGACCCCAAGTTCTATTTTGACCATTTGAGGTCGACACTGAAGAGGGCCTTTTTCTTAACAAAAAAAATAGAGCAGTTAGAAAGTAGACACAAAACAGGATCATTTGACAACCGGAGACTAAACAGTATCTAAGGGAAAGCAAGGCTGACTTATAAATTTCAAGCAATGATCACGCGCGGTTCATAGAATAGTTATAACGCATTGTTACGAGTAATAACGAGATAATCCTTAATGAAACCACAACATTGATTACAGGCATGTTACAACAATTTAATTATAGCAACAAATGAAGCAAAAACAGTAATCTTTATTTACAGAGAAAAAGTGCACTTTCTGTGCTAACGACTAACGTGCAATTAGCAACGCTCAGCGAGGTAGGCCATAAACTCAGCATATCAGCTTTATATATTATATCTTACAATTACAATACGTAAAAATGGCATCAGATACTCAAATATATACAAGGCATAATATATAAAAGCGAAGCTCTAATATATAAATTTATCATTTAAATCAAACAATAAACTTGTATTCCACAAATTAGTTAACTTTAGAGAACATTCATGTGACTTTTGAGGGAAATGGTAAGTGGTTTTAGAGGGAAAAAATTTGCAGTTTACAGTAGATTAGGCCTAGAAAACAAATTCTTCGAAAACAAATCAGGCCGAATTTTTGACGTTCGACAAGTTTTAAGGTGGCTCGACTGGATTTTTTAGGGGGGATACCTCCCAAGTTTGAGCATTAATAACGTCGCCGTGAGTAAAGATAGGGAAAAAAGATTACCACAACTGTATTATATAAAGATGAAAATTTCTTATGATCTGTGTTTTATTGCAATCGGAGTCGCCATGGCAACGTAACGACGCTATTATGTTTTTTATTTATCTTTGTGTTTCTCTGTACCAGGATGTTTTTTGATAAATCGCTTAAGGGAGTATGTACCTGCCATAATTGCCTCAATCATTGCAAAGTTTGAACAAATTCTATGAGAGCGTTTTCGAAATATTTTGAAACGAAGTTTTAAGCATCATAAAAACAGCGAAATAACATGCTATCCAAACAATTAGCTAATTTTTGGAGAAAATGATAAGCTTTGGAAACGCGGCTTCATCTCATAGTGGTTTGATTCCATTGAAAACCTCCTACAAAAAAAGAGGGGAATTGCTCTGGGCGATCGTGAGTAAGAAGAGTTTTATTAACTTGCATTCAGCTGCTTTTGTCACAGCTTTTGCACGTAATTTGGTCCACGCCTACAAATGTCACATTTTTCAAAAAACTGCTCGATAAATTTTTTTATAAATTTGATAATCCCAAGATCAATTGTCAATAAATATACCCTGCAAGTTTCAAGAACATTGAAAACTGGGAAGGCTCTTAAATAGGGCCTCAAATATAACCAATTTTTCCCCTAGATTTTGTTTTTACAAGTGAGCATCCGCATTATTCACTGGCACTGTCAATAAGTCGTTTGTACGGCCCTGGTAACTGGAAACGCACCAATTACTGATTACGATCGAGTTGATTACGGCTTAACTGACAGACGACCAATAACATCGTGACTTAATTGACCAATCAGATTAATAACCAGAGTATAATACCATCAACTGACGTGATACAACTCACTTTGACTCTGAAGATGACTACCGCACAGGTTGTCGAAACGTCAGTCAAAAACAACAGTCCTATTCAGGACTACGTTCACCCGGACGATCCAACTCAACCTACTTTTGAAGTGTGTAGTATGTTAATTTCACAATAAGAAAATGATCTTATTTTTTGTAGGCAGATTTATGATCTTCAGGACAGAAGAATTTGTCAGACATAAAGCTTGGATGCCTTTGTGGATACTATTTTTATTAATTTTTATTACATGACAAATACTGTAATTGAAATGAAACACGATTACAATAAATCAGTTAATTTACATCATTGTTTTTAAATGGTCACCACGGCAACGGCGTAGCGCCGACCGATTTACAGCTTTTAAAGGTATTATAGAAATATTTACTTCCGTCTCAATGGGTTCTAGTCCTCGCTCCTACCCATTTACTTATTAACTTCTGCACGGAAGATATAGCCTCACACGATACGTAGTTCTTAGGGGTTCTTCACGCGTTCCTGTCCCACTAGCAGAACGCCTACGTGGAAGGCTACGGAAGACAGAGACACACTTTGATTTAGAAAGACCAATTAAAGGGGTTTTGCAAAGAATGCGGGTAGGATGTAGCCTGAGAAAACAGACGACAGGCTCTCAAGCTGGGTAGGATGTTGTGTTTTTTTTCTTTCTGTCCAATGTGACACTCGAAATTCCTTCAAGACTAAATAAGTCTTCCATGCTCCAAGATAGTGGGGAAAACGGAACGAGAGAAAATGCGCGACAGTTCGAATCATGATTGACTAGTGATCATTTTCTACTGTATCAGCTATATGAACTATCATTTTAACATTTTACCTGGTCAGTAGCTTGTAGCAGCGACCTCATTCCGGTGTCTTCAACCCATTTCTTACTTCCTCTTTTCAAACCGACAGTTTTCTCTTTTATATGACTAAGTAGTTTCTTTTCTAAGTGCACAGAGTCAAGTGCACATTTAGAATGAGAGATAACGCGAACCCTATGAATTTAGTCCAAAATTAAAAAACTACTCTTTCGTCTGCTTTTGGACAAACTACGCCTAGGAATAATGTTAGATGATCATCTAGTTAAAAACCGAGCCTTCCTACACTATAGAAAAAGCCTATTTGGTCAAGAGGCCATACTGGAATTTTTCCAAAGGGGGAACCCTATGAATTTAGTCCAAAATTAAAAAACTACTCTTTGGTCTGCTTTTGCAAAAACTACGCCTAGAAATAATGTTAGATGATCATCTAGCTAAAAACCGAGCCTTCCTACACTATAGAAAAAGTCTATTTGGTCAAGTGGCCATACTGGAATTTTTCCAAAGGGGGGACCCTATGAATTTAGTCCAAAATTAAAAAACTACTCTTTGGTCTGCTTTTGGATGAACTATGCCTAGAAATAATGTTAGATGATCTTCTACTTACAAACTTAGCCTTCTTAGACTATATAAAAGTCTATCTGATCAAGTGGCCATATTGGAATTTTTCTAAAGGGGGGACCCTATGAATTTAGTCCAAAATTAAAAAACCACTCTTTCGTCTACTTTTGGACAAACTACGCCTAGAAATAATGTTAAATGACCTTCTACTTACAAAGTTAGCCTTCTTAGACTATATAAAAGCCTATTTGGTCAAGTGGTTATATTGGAATTTTTCCAAAGGGGGTCCCTATGAATTTAGTCCAAAATTAAAAAACTACTCTTTGGTCAGCTTTTGGACAAACTATGCCTAGAAATAATGTTACATGATCATCTAGTTAAAAACCGAGCCTTCCTAGACTATAGAAAAAGCCTATCTGGTCAAGTGGCCATATTGGAATTTTTATAAAGGGGGGACCCTATGAATTTAGTCCAAAATTAAAAAACTACTCTTTGGTCTGCTTTTGGACAAACTACGCCTAAAAATAATGTTAGATGATCATCTAGTTAAAAACCGAGCCATCCTAGACTATAGAAATAGCCTATTTGGTCAAGTGGCCATATTGGAATTTTTCCAAAGGGGGGACCCTATGAATTTAGTCCAAAATTAAAAAAACACTCTTTCGTCTGCTTTTGGACAAACTACACCTAAAAATAATGTTAAATGATCATATAGTTACAAACTTAGCCTTCTTAGACTATAAAAAAGGCTATTTGGTCAAGTGGCCATATTGGAATTTTAACAAAGGGGGGACCCTATGAATTTAGTCCAAAATTAAAAAACCATTCTTTCGTCTGTTTTTGAACAAACTACACCTAGAAATAAGGTTAAATGATCATCTAGTTAAAAACCGAGCCTTCCTAGACTATAGAAAAAGCCTACGGTATTTGGTCAAGTGGCCATATTGGAATTTTTCCAAAGGGGGGACCCTATGAATTTAGTCCAAAATTAAAAAACTACTCTTTGGTCTGCTTTTGGATGAACTACGCCTAGAAATAACATTAGATGATCATCTAGTTACAAACTTAGCCTTCTTAGACTATAAAAAAAGCCTATACTGACCAGATAGTACATCAGAAAAGCAGCACAATATTTGAAGATAATGAATAGCATTTCACTAGATAAAAATGCATTACACCAACTGCTTCAAGTACTCTTGTTCTTCAAAAAATGGTTCAATAACATCCAACACCCATCAAAAGGCCCAAAAACAACTTGAAAGAGTATTGGAAACAGTTCATTTTGAAGCATACATACAAGGCCCGGATTCGTTCTATCAGAGGTTTTATAGGCTTAGTCAGCTACTTGCAAATGAATCATCAAGACATAGCTATTGTTAGCTATTGTTCCACGAAAAACTAACCAAGATGATGTGGAAAACTACTTTAGCCTACAACGAAGTAGGATTTCTGGTAGAGAACTTACAGTGAAGGTATACATG
>JBBMOI010000001.1:55740000-56025000 GCA_038088405.1 Porites divaricata | reverse complement strand
GATAATATTGGTCAATATACATTAAGATTGTTGTTGCATCCAATGACAATGAGTTGTCTCAAGTTACCTTACCAGGATTTTCAATCTGTGTACGTGTGCCGGTAATTCGGTCTTACGCGTTTTCTCACAATGGCTGAGATCGCTGAGGTTGAAGGCAGCGAGGTCATCATTGACTGTGTGGCAATTTTTTATGAAGAGGGCAAAGGAGGCAAACATTATCGCAAGAAAAATAAGTTTAGATGCCTAGTTTCGAGTAAAGAAAAACGGCTTGTAAAGTCAAAAGAGAGGATTTGGTAAATTGGTAAGACTGGCCCACGCTTCTGACACTTCCGGAAAATAGGCGATATGTGTGATGAATCCTTTACGATTTTCCTGTGTTGTGCAAGTTAGAGCGTTAAATTTGTTATATAATGCTTTGGAATTAACAAATTTAATACGAAAGGGAAAACTAAATGTATTCAAGTAGTAGTAGTAGTTGTAGACGGTTTACACTTTACAGTCCCCTATTTTTCCGTAAGATCGTCGAGATCGAGCCCTTTGCGTTGCCGCTCGAGTTCGTCGAGAAAGTTGGGACGACAGCAAAAAAAATAAATTACGGGGGAGGGGAGAGAAGGAAACTTCTTTCCTCTTCTCCCCTCCCTTCCATTTTTTTGGGGGTCCTGCCTTAACTTTCGCGCTATAACTAGCTTACCGTAAATCCTATTTGAAGAGGGGGGCTTAATAGAGACGGGGGGCTTGTTTAATTTAAAAACGACGATGGTATCATTACCCGATAAAAAACTAGAATACAAAGTGGAAAAGCTCAAGTACAAGACGTTTTGGGTCATGCAGCCGAGGACTAGGATCAAATCCGATCTTCCATATTGGTAAATAAACTATCCCGGATCAGTCCACTCGAAGTTTTAAAGTCGTGATTAATTAATAGAGTCTATCATTTATTAGTGAAGAAAAGATAGGGGAGGGGAGGGGAGGGAGGGGGCTTAATAGAAGATTAAGGCATAACTTGACTGCTTGCTATGCAGGCTATGCGTTACTGGCGGCCATCTTGGTGCCATATGTACCGAGGGAGCAGTCGTCGGGGATTTTAGGGGGTAACGCAAAGTCTTCCATCTCGACGGTCTCACGCAAAAAAGGGAACTGCTGGTTGTAGTAATAATGATGCCATCATGCAAATGGCCTTTTAGAAACCAGTTTATGATAAGAGAATTGCTATTCACTATTAGGATTCTCTTACGGCTCACACCTCACTGCATGCTTTTCGTTTTGCATACACCTACCAAAAGGTCCAACCATAAGTATGCGGAACCGGTTATAAATGTAATTAAAATATGCGGTATCGGTATTTAGTCGATTTGCCATTTTTTCGTACGGTATTGCTGTAATGGGTACCCTCCAATGTCCCCCTCCATTTCATAACATATTTGCATTCAAAAGGATCAGAATGGTATAAACTTATGCAATGAAATCTACTGTACACTTCTAAACTCTAAAATGCCCAATTTTTTCTACCAGTGGAGTTAGACAGAGATGAAACAGGCCTGTTCAGCCAAAACTTTCAGCAAAACTGGACTTTAACTCTGGAAATTAAACTTATGACTGGACTGCCATTATTATCACCATAACAATCACTTTTGGTGTGAAAAAATGGTTCTTCATTCAAGATTTAAAAAGGGCTGGTATCTTTACAATGTTGGCAAAAGGCCCTAAGTAAGGGGTCCACCTCATATGCAAATACTGCTATTTGAAAAAAGTCTCCAGAAGACTTCTAGCAAAAGGAAAGAACCAATCAGCAACGATGACTGTCCATCCACCAAAAAAGAAAGACAAAAGCCTTCTACATCTTCATAATGAATACGCATTGTTCTACTTTTTGCCAAAATTCATGACATTGAATGTTTAAGGTGGCTCCGTACTTAATACTAGAGCACTTAGCTGTGACAAATTTTCCATCATAACTTTTCGTTTTTAAGGCGGTGGCTACGAAACTTTGCAAAGAACAACAGATATCATTTGGTAATAATACGAAATATTAAGATTTCATTGATGGTAAATATTTCTTGAGAAATTAGCGCTTAAAAAGACCCTACTGTTCAAAGAAAATCGCGTCTAGCAAACAATTTTGCTCATATTTTTTACTGAAATGTCTGGTCTTTAATTGATATAATAAATATGCCGGAGAAATATCAAAAAAATCGTTCGAGCAGAAGTCCGTAACAAAAAGTGGATCAAAATTCAGCTGTAAAATTGTTTTGGAATTTGAAAAATACATTACTATCAGGAAGAAGGAGGCACCAGTTTGAATTTTCGGGATAAGTAAATTCAATGTTTGCTAATTCTGAAAACAGAAGCCGATTGCCTATCGTGCTATTGTTAAAAAGGTACTTTTTAGTTTTAGAAGCGCTATAAATTGCTCAAAACCTTGCTCTGACATTGAATGCCTCGACATTTTTAAAATATCTCTTGCCAGTTTTGGTTCAAACTCCTCCTACATACATTTTGATGTATCGCAATGCATCCTCAACGGCTTTTCCTGCTGCACGTTGTTTCCAATTCAGGAAAAAGGTATTGGGATTGTAAGCTACCTTGTATCGAAGCTCAGATAGAACTGTCACGGCTCATCGTGTAGGATGCAATACTTAATTATCTTACTCCGCTTATAACATCACAGAAATTCTTACAAAGAGTTGCTGTGATGTTATAATCTATCACCAGTCCGGGCCACAACCAGATCTGGATATATGATGACGTCACCCAAATTTCAAAATGGCGCCCACACCGAGGAACACGGAGGAAAGTCACTTCGAGGCTCTTTGCTACTTCTGGAAGTGTCTTTTTCCCACACTACTTTGAGAGCTGTGTCTTTAGACAATGAAGAATCAGACGTGTGAAGAAAAAATGGCGTCCGATGAATGGTTGAGCGTTATTTGGAGCTAAAACGACCGAGCACGAGAGTTTTTCTGCGCAACGAAATGCCCGACAAGGAGCAAAACATCTAAAAAAAGAAGGTGAGAAACAATTTTTGGATCTTTGAAAAAAATTTTTTTGAAATCTACATAAAATTTGCTTGTTGATGGTGGTCTGTTTGGTGTAGTGCAAAGCAGTTTTACATAGTGCTGTGCTTTTAAAGATGCAAAAGTCAGTTGCGCAGTTAACGTGCGGGTCTTTGTAACGCCATGTTTCAGTTTTACGTTATTTTGCAGTCGGATGGAAAAGCACCTTGGTTTTTTGGAAAGAAGATGCCGTTTGTGTGGGAAAACTTTCTCTAGAGTCAAGACTATCCAGAAGTGCGACAAAACAGCGCTTCAAAGTGAACTTTTGAACTTTTTTGGCGTAGATATTGAGCTAGACTCCAGAGAAATCCATCCACAGAAAGTTTGTTCGGCTTGTAGGAGAATAGTTTATCATTTAAATTCGGGTAACTTGGACCCCGAAACCTCTGAGTGGAGAAAGCAAGGAATAAAACTGTTTGTGTGGAAGGAACACTCCTCAAACTGCTATTGCCTACAGCACCAAAAGGGAAGGCGTTCCAAGAAGGAGTTGAAGAAAAGAAAGCATGATTCAGATACCGAGAGTGGGAAAGAGTCTGAGTCAGAGAATGAAAAAGATGGTTGCCTAACTTTCAACCAACTTATGGACAAGTTGTCAAAGTTAGACAAAGAACTGGCTCTTACTCTTTCCTGTAAACTTATAGAATATTTTAATTTTCTCCTTGTTGATCTTGACAATATTGATCAATCGATAGCAAGTATTCAGAGAGGAACATTGTTACAATTAACAGACTCTATATTCAGGTTAGAAACTGAGAAGGTGAAAAAGGACATTCTTAGCTGCAGTCAAACGTATAAGAGTTTACCTGGTCTTCTACAATTGCGACCAGATAGCTGGATGGAAGGACGAAATGAAGTATTGTCACATGCAGTAGGCGCCTTATGTCACAGTGGTATAAAAGATGTGCAGAAAGCAGTTACTGTGGATCAGCTGTGTTCTCTTGTGCAACCATCTTATGTTAGTCCATTTTTGTTTGGTGCCAACCTTCTGGTATATTCAATTGCACGTAGCAAACTAGCAATGAATATATACAGCAAGTTCTTCCCTGCTGGTGGAAGCTCAACTGTAAGAGCTTGGTTAAACAGGCTCACCATGGATGTTCAACAAATGCCCTCTGGTGATATACTGACTTCCATTGATAATGACCAAGTATTGATTAAGAAGTGGACAGTCAGGAAAGAGAACAGGGCACAGATAAGCATTTTGACAAGTGTCTGTGCAGCTCAAATAGACCAAGCAGGGGTTGAACAGAGGAAGAAGTCACTTGCACCAAGGTATAGGGGAATTCATTCATCTTATTGTTTGCTTCTAATTTCAGTAGTGTCAGTGATCATGAATCATAAATCACAAAAGAACTGTTATTGCATTTTTTGGTTTTGCAGTGATTATTGAAGCATTTTTGCCTTGTTTCCCTATATTTCCAGTTGAAAAGGCCAAGATTCATTCAATAAATTACATTTTTTCTGGAATTCTAAAGTTTAGTTAGTGGCAAGGTCAGCTACTTTCAAACTATGTACGCATTTTTTTGGAAAAACAGAAACATTACTCTTCCTTTTCTTGGTTTAACAACAGGCCTTAAAAAGAAAGCATGGGGTCTATCAAACTTTTTACATGTGGCTGCAAGTTAATATTAGGAACCGAGCCTGACTGAGAAAATATATACATTTCATTTGTTGCAGTCAATGGGACAACCGCCGTGATGGAGCCAGGTGTAATAATGAGGCCAAAAGTATTCTAATTCAGCAGTGTATGGAAGATGAAGCAGACAAGGAATTACTTCGACAAGAGGTGCAGAAACACTGTTTTTCATTCCTTTTAGCAATGTCATTAAAGAGTTATTGAATGTGGCATTTTGTAGTCAACAATCACAAAGGAGGTATAGTTAAATTACCAATATTATTGAATATGGTTGCATATTGTTATGCACAACTATGGAGATGAAGGAGTGTATCTATTTTTAGTGTCTATTTTTGGTTGTTTTACTCCTCTTTACATACTTAGCTAAAACTCTCTACATATCTAGTATTATGCAGATTATGTCAATTTTGCTTTTGGGCTCCCAATCAAGCCTCTGACCTCCAACTCAGTAGCCCAATGTGGGCTACATTTACCTGAATGAGGATAAGCTGCTTTTCTTGCATTTACATGTGATGTTTGACCAACAGCCCCGTTTTTGATATTGAAATGTAAGAACCTAGCTGCAGTGTCCCACCTTACCCCAATCCGATACCACTGAGAAGAAGAAGAATATTTAGGGACAGCAGGCAAGCCACCACACATCATACCATTTTAGTTTGTAATTTAAATGTGCATTTTAATACTGAATAATAATATTTTTGTTAATAGAACAAAAAGATAATTCATGAAATGCTGCAGAAGATAATGAAAGAGCAGACTAATGTAAATGGCCAGTGGATGGATGATGTTGATGGCAGAGTGCAAGAGCTGAAGGAAAAGGAAGGCACGAGAGTTTGTCCCATGTGTCAGACTGTCATGGAGAAGTCACGGAGGAAATGTATTAATCCAGTTTGTAAAGTGTCCTTGAAAGATGCAGAAAAAGAACTTCAAGGTAGTGATGTTTTGGGGACTGCATTGGTTGCCCCTATTCGAGAGTTCCGAAGCAAAGTCAAGGAAACTCGCTTTGGTTTTACCATCGATCCAAATGAGGAAGCAAGTGTAACGGTGAGAGAGCAGGTGACAGACTGCTATGATGAATTTGTTCATGTACCAAGCTCCCATCCCAATCATCCAATTAAGGTTACTGCTGGTGATCCTATCTTTGTGAACCCCAACTCATTTGATTCCTTGAAAGATGTTTTCCGTAGAATTGGTACAAGTTGTAAGGTGAATCGTTATCACCCAAATGACCCAGATGCTCGTGAGTGGGTAAGTGTAACTATGGATGGACTCCCTTACCTTGTTAGCATTCAAGTGATTGAGAATGTGCTAATTTGTACAGAGTGTTGTGGGGAGGTGTTGAAGGAAAATGTTCAAAAACATTGTGTGGAGGTTCACCAGGGACAGAGATGTAAGTGCTTGCAAGAGTTTGGATGGGTGGTGTTGAGAATCGGAAAATTGCACATGGAAATGAATATGGCAAGGCACTTTATGGACATGAACTGGGATGTCTTTCTGAGTCATCTGGCTAGTGAACTGGGCTTTGTGTCAGAGGCTGCTCAGAAATATGTTAGAAAGGGGTCAGACCACCACAAAACAATGTCTGTTTTGAAAGTGGCTCATCTGGGCCTGTGGCAAGAAATGCTCATCCCTTATGTTCGTGAAAGGCTCAGTGAAGGCTTATCTGTATCAGTTAATGATTACCTTTACACCTGGCTACCAGAAAATGGCAAACAAGATCCAACATATTTCTATATGTTTGAAATGACGTGGACTTACCTGATGGGGCTGCAAGTGTTCCGCATGGGTGTTAGAAGGAACAATGCAAATTATGTTAAAGCAGGCCAGGTGGTTTTTGCACCCATTTTTCACCGCAGCAGTGCCTCCAAATATGCTCTTATTGATTTGCATGACAGGTGCAGTATTTACAACTTTATAGTTTGGTATTATCAGCTTTTTAATTATCAGTCTTTTTAAGTAATGAAAGCTTGTAGCCAAGTCACGTTGGTTATTGTCTTCTTTTTGATTGGCTGAGGAGAAGGTGAAAGCTTTTTCAGCCAACTAATCACATGTTTTTCATAGAGTCTTGATTTCTTGACAAAGTCTTGTTTCTTCATTTCTTCAAACAATGTTTTTGTGTGAATTTGTTTTTGTTTTGGTCAAATCTGCATATGCAAGGTTTGTATTTAATCACCCTGAGTATAGAAAAAGGAATTGCTGTTTTTGAAATTAGTCTGGAATTTTGGATTTAAAAAAAAACTAGACAAACCCTGTAATCAGAAAGGTGAATAGAAGTGTTCTTTACTTAAATGTAGAAATGAAAAGTACTCAGAAAGCGATGTTATATTTTTCAGATTGAACAGAGTATCTTACCCTGAAGAACTGAGGCGATTTATAGAAAGAACAGAATCTGTTAGTTCATCTGGTAATCCAAGCAAAGGGGAAGACATGGATGCCTGTTTAGAGGAAGTAAATAAGGAGTCAAAGACATGGCAGCATGGCACCATGACTGCAATGGACTGGTTGCGGATTTTCAGAAATCTGGAAAATCTTACTCAGGTAAACCATTAATAAAAGTAGAGAATGTGTTAAGAATAGCAGCATGTGATGCAAATAATCATTATGGAAGGTCAGTATTGGGCTTTAACATTATTAATAAAGTGTTCTGCAGTACTTTGATCCTTTTTGTGTTGGTAAGAAGAATTATTTATTTAGTGATAGTCATCAAAATTTCATTTGTTTGGTGATCGTCTTCATTTTTCTCATTGTATACTTCTCTGCTCAAATTTTGTCAAATGAGAATAGAGATAACACATTTGTCTTGCAAAAGGCTCAAGTCAGATACAATGAAGTAGCTTTTAATATCATTTCTGCTGAATGCAAAACAAAATACATTAACCTCTTCAAAAAACTCAGCCAGTGAAGTCTGTTTCATTACTGTTTAGCAAGGTTAGTAATTAAAAGTAATATTCCTTCACTTTCCTTCTTTCAAGGTTAGGAAATGGCTGTTCTCTCTCATTGGTCTTGCCAATCCCAAGGATGAAGCTGTAGAGTCATGCCGAAAGTATGACTTTGCGGATGAGGTTCTGGCTTGGAGAATAAAGTTGCGAAAAGAGCGGTAAGTTGTAGCACATGAACTAGTGTGAAGCCCCTGTCTCATAGCAAACACCTGCTGAAGTTTTTTCCCAAACCAAATGTTTATTCAAATCTCTGTATAAATAATTAGTTCTGTATAAAGAACATTAAGTATGTGCTTTGCAATGATTTTCTTAACATTGATTGAACAAATGATATCTATGGACAGGGTCAGAAAGAGTGCTACTAAGATTACTCCAGAAGTCATTTTTTCACACCCATTAAGTTTTTATCACCCAAATTCGTTTTGTTATTTGAATTATTCCAGGTATTTTATGCAATGTGACCCCCATCAGCATATGTCACTTGGAGGGAAAGTACTTGATCATGAACTCAGAAACTTCCAGAGAATTTGCAGCATGAACCGGAACAGTCTTTTAGTGAAACATTTAATAGATGGTGACAAGAGGCAAGCAATTGGTATACAACCAGTGTATGTCACAACCGAGGAAAGATCAGTTGCTGAATATATTGGCAATTCCACAAAGGAAGAAATTGTACGCCGGGCAGATGAAAAACTTCAGTTGCTGAGCGATGAGGAAGTCAAGTCTGATCTGATGAAAAAGCTGGCTGATTTCAAAAGGCAAATTGCAAGGATTAAAAAGGATACTTTGCTAGCTTTGTATGAAGAAATTACAGAGGAGCTAAATAATGCAGATGTCTTAGAAATGGTTTGCCAGAGTGTGGAGATTGAAGAAGATGGTGACTGAATAGTTGCATTCACTCTCCCATGAACTTTTAAGCAAAAGGTTCTTGTATAATGTTAATTTTTTCTTTCTTGTTATCAACCAAGTGTAATATTGAAACGAGTCACTTCCCAGGTGTTTAGCTATGATAAGCCAGGCTTAAAATGTTGAAAGGGGGCAGGATGAGATATTGGTGGACAAAAGATGTCCAGTAAATGGCAATGGCAATCTCAATGATGCTTGCCAAAACTGGGGATTTCTTGAACCATTTTCAGTGAGACAAATCTGGTCATACTATTCTTTATTAAAAAAAATAATAAAAACGAAACAACAGTAACAGTGCAAAACAGTCTACCTTTCTTAATAAGTAAATTTCCATTCCATCACATGGGAAGGAGGGGAGGGGGTTGTCTTGGGAGGAGAGATTGGGTTTAGGGCACTTGTTTGCCCAAAGTCAAGCTTTTGCAAACTCACACAGCAATGACATGTACATGCAAAAAATGACAACCTTGTACGTCCATGAACATTACACCCCTTTGCAATAAATGTTATCACCATCTAGGGTTGAACAAAACTGATACGATAACATAACCTTGATTTGCTTTCCTCTCAATTGTAAAATCTTTTAACATTTTATTCAAAGACTCCGAGAAAGTCACTTTTTCAAATCAAATTAAAGGGTCCTACTGCGTGACGGCCGCAATGGAATCTTCTGAAATAAAAGTGATCTTGCTAGCTAACTGTATCGAGTCTATATTTGAAAGCTCCTCCTGGCTCAGCTGAGGGTTTCTTCTATTAAGAAGTAACTGCCTCACTGGCTCTGAAAGTGCAGAAGTTGAACTGGCATTCAGGTCAATAGATCCCTGACCTTGCAGCCGCCCTTCGGTGTTTGGGTTCTCTGCTACCGTATATTGTGTACTGTGACCAAGAACGCCAGCCAGCGTGGAGTCTAACTCTAATTTATCAGGAGTATTCTCCAGAGGGCAGACACCAAGGTTTGACACTTCATCCTCCAAATGGCTGACTAAATTTTCTTTGTACCTTTTGTCAGAATCGCTGGGTCTCAATTTCCCGTCTTCGTATGTTTTCATGATACTATCAGATCCGCATACATGTCTCTGTTTTCCGTTGTCAATGAGTATTAGTACCTCTGCCTTGGTCTTCACGTGAAGCATCATTGCCTTGTTGAATAAGGTACGTTTTCGTTTGCACAACGTGTTTGCACGGGCACTGGCACCTTCTACGTAACAATGTTTCTCCTTAGTTCGTGGGACTATTGTCTTCCCGATTTCTTTGCTTCGAGACCCAGATATCCTGAAACAAAATAAATCCTTTAAGCACGTTTTTACTTGCCATCCCAGATCGCGGAAATTCCAATCCTCCGAGCTGCCCTCAACAGCCAACAGGACACCCTGAAATAATTTCATCATTGTCGCAAAAGTTCACTTACATAGACCCAGTCGCTTCTGTTGGTGTTCCTTCAGTATCGGGGCTGCTTTCCTGGACTGACGTTGACATCTTTGTTCCGCACTTGATGTATACAAGGAACACAAACAATGAATTTGATGTGGTGTAAAAAGTGAAAAATCTGAGAAAATTTTTTAGATTTGCCGCGAAGTGGCAGGTGTTTACATTCTGTCGACCAATCGTATGAGAAGGCTTAAATCTCCAACCAATGAAATGCAAGAAACGTACAAGAGTGGTACATTTCGCGCAAATCTTCTGCAGCACACTCGGCTGTGTTATAAGTTAAAATGGCTGCAAAAGGTAATTCAACTTTGTCAGTTGTTTAAACACCCTTTTTGAGGCTTATAGTCTTTTTGTTCCATATTCTATCCAGGAAATGGTAGTTGTGGGCGCAACCACATTGACGAACCCGCCCTCAACATGGTCGCGAAGTACGATATGATCGTCGAGTTAGCTAACTGTTTCATCAAGGGGTACGGCTTTATATTGAGCTTATATGAAATGTGCTTTACTTTTATTTCCCGGTTTTAGTCCGGTATTAAGAAACAGAAATCGTTGATTTCTAACCTCCAGTTACCATGAATTTGGGATTAAGCTTCCTGTTGGAGTGCGAACGACTGTCGAAAGAGAAGTTGGTGGACGTGATGAGTTTGCACTTCTGTGCAGAGTGCCACATGACTTGAGCGAGGAAATGCTTAACAAAACGATGCACAGCAGGTCTTTAAAAAAGAGCTACCAAGTCCGGGATGTCATTGGCAAACCAATCGGAAGAGTCCAGTACTTTCTGAACAGGACATTGGTCGAGGAAATGACAAGGGGAAATATTTCTAAAATTGAAGGGTCAGTTATTTCGTTTATGTTGGCCATGGTTTCATATTCGTTTTTCTTTTTAATTATAATACAGATGTACATGTTGATTGGTTATATGGACCGTTAGAAAACTTAATATTAAGCTAGGTGGGCGATGTACATGAAAAAATGTGCAGGGGAAAAATAACTAAAAATATTCATGCAGTGGCCTAGAAAAGTTCACACATGGGAAAAATAGCCAAAAAGTGCATTGAAAATTCCCCACCCAACATCATAGCTTTTCAAGTGGTCCGACCCTTGATTGAAGAAAAAAGGTGACTACCCCGTTCAGGCTGAAGTTTTTAGGGCAGCTAGGCCTCACCATTGATCGAGTGGTAAGCAATGAGCATCCTGCCCTGAGCCTATAAAAGGTATTAAATTTTGTATTATTACAATATTTATTTTACTTTGAACAGCAATGGTTATGAATTAATTCTTATACTTTATATTTTGTCTATAAGATTAATAACAGGAGATGCAAGGACATCAAGGAGGCCTCCAACGACACAAAAATGGAAACGCAATGAGCAAGTAGGAGGAGGTGCAGTGATACCCTGCACTTGGAGACTACATGTGATGAAAGGACCAGAACAATTTAAAAGGGTTTCAAACATGGTGAAAACCCTCAGATCAGTTGCAGAATCATGCGAAGGTCTTAGTGACATGGCGATACGAGTAAGATAACTGCATGTATCTTCAAATTTAAACAATAGAAAAATACAGTTACAACTCTTGGAAATGACTGCCTTGTCACGAGTTCAGAAGAGTGAAAACAACAAGACTAGCCCCAAGCGAGCCCTCATTGTAGGAGGCAATATGATAGCCTTGAATACAAAAATCTCAAATGAAATGATAATGGTTGATTAATCACTTTCATGAGACAGTATGCAACAGTGCGAACCTTTCCCACTAATTTTTGATTACTGAATTAAAATGTCAGCACTCAATATAATAAGAGCATTGGACATCCTTGGAAAACTCTTCCATTTCAATGAAATAAATGTATACAGATTGAGGAACATAAAAAAGTGCCTGTATTTTTTATTGCTCATATATTTTTTTAATTATTTATTTGTTACTTTACTTTCCCTTAGGTTATGACATGCAAGGTGGAAAATGTGACGAATGGCTGAAAATACATTTTGAACAGGACACTAAATGATTGATCTTACAAAACTGTTCCATATTTCATAATTACAGTCAAACCCCATTGATATGGACACTGAAGGGTCCATCGAAAGTGTCTATATAATGGGGGTGTCCATATCAAGCAGGCCCTGTTATAAAAGTCAAAATACACTTCTTTTTATCGAAATACTACAGAAATAAAACAGGACACTAGCAGCATCACACCTAACATCTTTAAACATCACTAATCCCTTATTCTGCAGACTATGAAAATACACCAAAGTGTCGACAAAATCAATAAAAAATTATGTAAATTATATCAAAAACTGTTCTCTACATAACTCGATTGATGTCAAAATAGTCTATTATTGTTGTGCACAATTCCTTCATGTTGGTGTACTATGATGCTGGGAACATGAACATGATGGCAATTAAATTTTTCCCCTTCCTAAAAAAAAAGAGGTTGACTACCGTACACAGTGGACTGAATAAAGTGTCTGCATTAGCGAGGTTGACTTTATATGAGAATCTGTTCATTTGGGAAGAAAAACATGTCCATTATCCACTTTGACAGGTGTCTGTATTAAGCGGGTTGAATAAAGAGAAAATTTAAGGGCTTTCCCCAGTGACCAAGGAAACTTCCCATAATAACAAGGCTGTCCACAAGAAGCAGGCGTCTGTTACGAGGGGTTTGACTGTAAGATACACAAACATAATCTAATAAAGATTACACCACCAACACTTTTTAATAAACGCTTAGGTGCCCACTGCGTTTTTGAGTGTATATGTAGTCCACCTACAGTGACAGGACATTACTATAATGGCATAGTTTTAAACCTTAATAAGAATAAATTAAAGGAACACATTTAACAAATATATAGGTTGATTAAATATATGTAATGATTTCTTGTCTTGTGAAAAACCATTCTATTAAATATTTTGACACAAACAACAGTAAAGTCTGCACATCTATTTCATTTGTCAAAGCTGTTTTTCAAAATACAGTTGTCAAATGATGTCTACGTCCTTTCACTGACTATTTAACAGCTATTAGAACACGAATACGTCCACTCGCATTATTTTCATCCGCAATGGGGTTCTGCAATTTGCAATAAGCAAAGACGGAAGTTCGTTAACGACTGCTTACGACTCTTCGCGAGTGCGATTTCTACAAATGATATTTATTTCTTTGACCTTCGCATATTTCCAAGATGGAAATTTATATCCAGCAAGAATAATTAGCATTAAGTTTATCATCATCAATCCTTCGATCGAAATTAGATTCCAGGGCGTATGGTATTGCTCCCGAAGCAGAATAGAACAGACTTCCCAAGGTCGAAGCTGTGCTTGCAGAAATTACTCCAAACAGAACTTCTTTTTAAATACCTTTCCACTTAAAATGTATAATCGGTATTCAAATTCCCTATTCATCCCAATCAATCGGAGTCGCCGAGTTGTTTCGGGTCCAAGCGTTTTTGCAGAAAGTGTTCTCGATCATTAACACCTTGATATTTGTAAATCGAACGCTATGACGCATAAAAATCTCGATTAATCGGCTCCGTATTGCTGTTACTTTTCTTCAAGGTACATTCCACCCAGCGCACTCGACAGTTCTTTGCTTTGAAGTTTCTCTGTTCAACATATCTGTTGAGCTTAGTCCTTTCGCGGTCAAGTCAATGTTTTGGTTTAGCTCTGAACCAATCAGATTGCAGGAAATTACATATCCAGATCTGGTTGTGGCCCGGACTGATCACTAATTTCTTTACCCGGTTATTAGCATATTCGGGAGATTTCACCGAGGGTCCTTTTTGATGCAAATTCTATCTTTTTCCTAAATGTGCACGTGCATAGGAAAATTGGAAACAATGCTAGTGAATAATGAGGACGCTCACTTGTAAACACAAGAACTGGGGGGAAAATTGGTTATATTTGAGGCCCTATTTAAAAGCCTTCTCTGTTTTCAATGTTCTTAAAACTTGAAAGGTATATTTATTGGCAATTGATCTTAGGATTGTCAAATTTCTGAAAACATTTCTCGAGCGGTTTTTTAAAAAAATGCGAAATTTGTAAGCATGGACCAAATTACCTGCAAAAACTGTAACAAAAGCAGCTGAATGCAAGTTAATAAAATTCTTCTTACTCGCGATTGCTCAGAGCAATTGTCTTTGTCTGTACGCAGTTTTCAATGGAATCAAACCACTATGAGATAAAGCTGCATTTCCAAAACTTATCATTTTCGTTTTATATGCCCTGCCTGGTGAAGAACCATACTGCCATACTGTCTTCTACCCATGGCATAGTTGTTGAGTTGTTTTATTTGCAAAAATGTGCTAGTAATTTTTTAAACAAATTGCGTTCTTCTTTTAAAAGTATATCTTTAAATAATACATTTGGTTCATTTCTTTCCTTCACAGTATTTCTTACTATATTATTATTAACTTTTACTGAAATACATTGACTGTATTTACACTAGAAACGCATTACACGTGCTTAAACGAGTTATCCTTTGCATAATTCACGTCAGACGGATAGCCGGTACATCTCTAAATTGAAAATGCAACGGTCTAAATTTTGAATAGATAATCCCCTCTTCCTCTCTTCATCTCATGAGGGGACACAAATCGCCTGAACTGTAAGTATCCTCGAGAGTCTCATACAATTTACTGTAACGACGTTACAGTAAATTGTATGGGACTCTCCAGGATACTTACAGTTCAGGCGATTTGTGTCCCCTCATGTTTGTACGCCAATTTTGATGAATTGTGAAAATGGATAAACCGATTATCCGTCCAAGATTCATAATCAGTCTCTAGTGTGAAAACGGCCATTATATAAGGCTTTCTTATTTGTTGTTGTTAATGAAACCCAAATTTAACGAAACAAAGCTACTATAGCCAATTTTGTGCAAAGAGTACATTAGCAGAAACACTCAACGTTATACTTTTGTTACTTTAAAACACCTCCAATTGTTACTTTTAATTTACCAGAACAAATAAAAATAATTGTTGTTACCTTCTTTTAAACAATCTTAATCTTGCACTCTAAAAACAATCTCCCAATTTATCATTTAGCTCATATGTAAATCCTCCAAATGTATGTATAACCTTTGTCAATAGGTTTTTCCGGATGTGCGATTTCCCTTATCATTAGGCTAACCTTCCGACAAAGCCCAATCAAAAAATGGAGGCCGCCTCTTATCTGTGCAAAAAAAAGACAAAATGGCAGACCGATCACGTTTCCCGACCCCTTCCCTGCACTGTTGCTAATCTTCTCATGTCTTTGCTACCGTAAAAGAACTCTGGACAATCGGTCGCCTTTGAATCAAATTGAAGAAGGAAATCATATTTGGAAACAGGACCACACCAATGCTCACTCCGCAAACACATCCACACACCATTCATGATGGTACATCCACACTGAAAGATGATTATCACCGTTTTTTCGACCGACCGGAGCAGTCCGTGAACTCAAAGAAAAATGTAGGACTTGTAATAAAATGAGCAAACTTTATGAACCACTTGTCAACATAAATGATGAGCATATGACTTCAACTAACTGAACATTGCACTGAGTTGCTATATAGAAAAAAAAATCAACAACTCAGATGCTGTATGAAAAAAATTGTGATGCTGAAAACAACAACATGTAACTAACTATAACACAATCGCACTTGAGCTCTATGATGTCCTCTATCGATAAACAAATTCAAAAACAAAAATTAAATAGGAACAAGTAGTATTGGGGGCTCATATGGCACCCAAAGGATGCCGCCTTATTATAAATTCAAGATGGCGGACGTCGTATAAGAAGGCGTTCTAACCCTAACCCTAACCCTAATCCTAAGCCCTTGGGACTAGGGTTTAACCCTAACCCAAACATTAACTCTTATTAGAAATTCAAGATGGCGGATGTCACAAAGGAGACATTTGAGTGGTTACTATATACTAGTACTAACTGAACTTATATGTGTTGTGTTCGGTTCGGTCAAGTCAAGAGTGTGGGAGAGAATTTCTGTCCCCTCATTACGCATGCATACTGACACGACGCATGCGCAGTAAGCAAAGTGGTATTTTTATTGCACAAATAACACAAATTGATTTTCTACATGTCTAGAAACGATTTTAACACGTTTTTAGTTTAAGGGAGTTACGTTTTACTGGTACAGCCAGTTGCCATTTCACCCTGGAGCAACGAAAGCAATCATGCATCACCCTGGGTCTCCTGAAGAAAGAGCAAAGGTTTCTTGTCACCAGCCTCTTCCAAGTCCTGCCGACCGAAGACGAGTTGGTCGAATCTTTCAGATCGGATGGTTACAGATTAGAAGCGACACCTACAAAGAATCAGTGGATGCTGAGCCTTCAATTACAGACAGACCTGCAGTCACCTCAGTGCAAGGTACCACCTCAGAGACCGAGATTTGCAGTGACGGAGAGACGTCTTCATAACGTTATGGCCATGCTCGCAAACGTCCAGTACAGCCCCTCCCAAGTATCACCGATGAGCCACTACCAGTGACTCCAGGAAGCGAAAGGGTGCTTCCTCGAGCAAGCAAAGCCAGCAAATCAAAAAATTTCGTCAAACAAACAAAATGTAATACGACTGCAATAAAACGATGCTTGTGATGGTCTGAGTAATATCGTTTCTTGCCTTTGTAGTTATATTTCAAGGATGTCTTTTTATTCTGGTGTAAATGTAAAGTTCTAGGGTAAGTTAGAAAGTGCTAGGGTAACTAAGAAAGTGATCTGAATCTATGGGCTCAACGGCTCAGCAGTGAGTTGGCTGTCCTTCCCTTTTGAAAACAAAATTCGCTATCACTGAGAATCGCTTTCCATTGACTGTAGCCGTGTCGCTCAATGCCTGCTTTAAGATAACTGTCTTCTTCGAGGGTGAACATCAGACTCTTTTTTCTTGCCGTGAAACGTGACACAATAAAGGCATTTTCTCGCTTTACTCTCGGGACACCTGAAAGATGCTCAGGTGGTGTTACTGCGATCGTTTCACCATGGTCACTTGAGGAAGTATCAGTTTTGCTACCATTTCGATTTTCTGAAGAAGCAAAATCAAGTGAAAGCCCTGAGTGCACGTCTATTTTAAGCTCTCATCCTTTGCCTCCATGCAATCTTTCCAAATATTCATGTGCTTTACTTGCCACCTCGCGCAATCGCTGCTTCTGATAGTGAACCCTTGCAGCAACAGAGCTATGCTTCTGGTCCTCGGAGATTGTGCTCTGTGTGCTGCTGCTCAGCTGTCTGGAACTCGCGGTCTCTACTATCTGTTGATAGCGAGATGGGTGAACGTACTTTCCCGTTGCATCAAAGACCAGTTTACTCATTAGCTCTTCCTTCTGACCAATACAAAATCGCAGATCAGTCTGAGTAGGGGGCGAATGTGGTTGATGTAGCCATCCAACACTTCCATGCTTGCATGCAGGTAAAGAGAATCAAAGCCATATTTGCCAGCCGTTTTGAACATTTTCTGGTCTACAAATCCACTGTTAGTCTTGGTTTTGTTGACCATTTCCACAGTTCGGTACTGATATGTCATGGGGAGTGAGCCCTTTACGTTGATAAATAAATAGCCACAAATTTGGTAGCAAAAGATAAATCTATTGGCAAAACAGAACCCGGTTTCTCCTACAATGATTTCAGCATGCTCTCGTAGCGCGGCAGGTAGCGACCCACGACTTCCAACAGTGTGGCCCAGTGCCCCTTGGCTTCTAAGGCATTGATGTCGAGCTCGGGGAAACACTTTTGCGCACCTTTTTCAAGTAAATTTCTGTTCAAGCCAGCCCCTTCAATACCAATTCCGATTCACTTTCGATAATCCACCAATTCTGCAATAGCATCCAAGTACCTTATGCGTCCGGCATGTCCGAGGTTCCAATCATCCTGCATCGTATCAACAAACTTGAAAAGGATATTCGGTGAACACAAACTTAAGTCCACAATGTCAAATGTGACCTCACCTTCGTCCTCAAAACAAAATTTGAGAAACTTTAAGCACTTGCTAACGATCTGTTGTACTTGTTGATCACTTTTACAGCCCTCACCACAGCCAGTGAGCCACGAAAAAAAGTTCTTGGCAATTTTTGTTCGTAGGATCAAAACAGGCAATTGCCCTGCTTTTACGCAGTGTAATCTGATCACTGGCTTCACATTTGGTGGTTTCACCGACATTAAGGGTATCCATTTGAGCACTGTCTGGTTTCTTGTCGAAGTAATAGTACCAACTGTGTTTGTTCTTTACGTGTTTTCTACAGCCTCTTTTTCAGTAGTAAATCCATCGTGGTTACAAATTTGCACTGGGCAGTGAAAAAGACCAACACAGTCATCTTCTAAGTGAAGTCTCTTTGGTTTAGGTGATGCATTTGCTAACTTTGACAAGTTGACATCCTTGCCTTGTTTGTTCATCTTAAGCATAAGGTTGTAATCGATATCTTTCTAGAGAATGCACGCACATATACTAGCAAAAGGTTCCCCAAGAGATCATCCTATTCGCCAATGAGATATTTCTTCACTTATCTCTGCCCACACTTGGTCATTCTTGATCTCACTCACGAATAAAGAGGAGAGTGAGGGCGAAAGTGACAGCTCCGATGAAACTGAAGATAACAACCACATAGACAAGCTTCGCCATTTGAGCTCGAAAAGGCAGTGTCGGGTGGGTTTCGGCACAGATCCCTGAGTATGCTCCTGCGAAATGCTTAAACAGGGCACAAAGCCATCCAAGATCGTCAAATCGCCGGAAGATGACAATATCTAGTAAATTTAGGAGTGACCAGCAAATCGCAGGTAGGTTGACTGATTACGGATCCCGATGAGCCACTACCATCCGACCTTGCCCACAGAGAACAACAGGCCTTGAAAGATAGGGTAGCACGCCTCGAAAAGCAAAGGCAAAGAGAATGAACAGGAGAAAGTAAAATAAGCATTCTCTAATCCGTGGCTGTTAGAAATAGACAAAGAAATGGCTGAGAACAATGTCAGTTTAGAGAGAGGCACAAACCCTGACAAGAGTGCAATGCTGACAAGCCTTTTAGAGATTGACTGTGAGAAACTCCGCGCATTCCACGAAAAACAAGGTACCCTTCACCTGCAGATGGCCATGGAAAAAAGGAAGGAAATCTGTATGAAACGTGGATTAGTAGATCCTATGTATGCGAGTTCCATTAGGGATGTGTACTCACCTTTACCAGTTATCGTCAAAGGTAGCAACCAAAACATGTCCAGATCAACAGCTTCAAACGACGATGGTAATACGCCAAAGACACCATCTTACGACCCGCCTGAGGAGAGACACCAGCCGATGTTTACTCCACCTAGCCAGGAGGTTGTCGAATCCAAGAGAGAGGACATGTTCATTACACCGAAGATACCTTGTTACGAGCCCTCATTTGATGAAAGTATTTTCACAGGCTCTTCACCATTACTGGGCTGAGTACCCTCACCCGACAACAGACCATCCAAGCGAACAAGACTCTCGAGAAGCCAAACAACCAAGGGGCAAGGTGACTAGCTTTTATAGTTCACAGAAACGTGTAAAAAAGTAGGCTCAACTAAGTGCCAGTACATGCAATTTATAATAAGTACTAAGTTAAACTAAATTGAAGGCCTTTACGCCACATTGTCACGCTATATTGTCAGTTTCAAATACCATGATGGCATGGTAATGCCGAGAAATTCAGTCATTAAATAAATCACATTGACGTTATGGATTTAGCTTACATTGCTTCTTTTTTCTATAGTGGTTTCTCGTATTTTATGTAGGGCTAAATTTTCCAATCATTCATTTATCTGAGTCCAAGAATTTAAGATAGCTACAGCTTGAGTTCGTTTGTTAAGTAGGACCTTGTCAACGCTGCCACAATTTGGAATGTGATCCAAATTTTTGAGCGGCCCGGCTCTGAAGAGAGTTAGCCATTCTTCCCTTTGGGAACTGAAATTCGGGGTCTGTTAGAATCGCTTTCCGTTGCCCAAATCCGTGCCGGTTAAGTCCAGCTTAAAGAAATCTGTCTTCCTCTGTGAACATTAAACTCTTCCGTCACACGCTTGTTTCGGTCAATCTGAACGAATTTTCTCGCCTCAATTTTGGCACTAATACCAAAGGCTCGCGTGTTGCATCTGTAATTACGTCTTCTTCGTCATTAGAAGACGTATCAGTTTTGCTAACATGTTGTTCTTGTGAAGAACTTGAATTCTCAGAAAGCCTAGGACGTACACCCATTTCTAGCTCTGATCTCCTCTCACCCTGTAGTCTTTCCAAAATGCATCTGCTTTGCTGGCAACTTCGCGAGATCGCCATTTTTGATAGTGAACTCCTGCCAAAACAGAGCTGTGTTTCTGGTCCTCAGAGATCACATCTTGCGCGCTCCTATTAAGAGTTCTAGAGCTTGCCGTCTCCATTATTTGGTGGTAGCGAGTTGGGTGAACATACTTGCCTGTTGCATCGAACACCAATTTACTTATTACTTCTCCTAGCTTGTTATGTTGTTGACCATTTCTCGTGACTAAAACATAATCACAGTTAGGTTTGAGAAGTGGGCAAATGTGGTTGACGTGGCCTTCTAGGACTGGCATGCTGGTGTCTGTCAGGAAAAGAGAATCAAAGCCATAGTTTCCAGCTGTCTTGAACAGTTTTTGGTCAATGACTCTGCCGTTTGTCTTGGCTTTGTCGACCATTTCTATGTTATCGGGCGTGAGCCTTTGACCTTGATAGCGGAGCTCTGGCGCACGAAGCGCGCCCGCAGAGCACCATGGGTAAGAAAATCTGGTAAACTACCCATCCGAGAAAATTTGGTTATCACGTGACCGTAAACCGAGAGACCGTCCATCTGCACCACAGGCAAACCAATGTTTACTCTCACACTTTCTACCTACTTTGGGAGCCCAGGAAGCCCAGGAGAAAACTGATTGCACATCAATGTTGAGATCAATTGACAGCTGTCAAAAAAAGGTATCCGCTGACCATTATCACCTTGCCGTAATGCAGGCTTAGGTGTCGACCCATCCTGGTCGATTTTTTTAAGATATCCGCTGACAAGTTACTAATTTTCAGATGATCGCGGGCTCAAGTATATTTTTTAAAATTCATATGAAATACGAGGAATAAAACACAAACAGCGGTGATAAACATATCAAACTTACGCATTTTAATAACTTGACGTTTCGTATACTACGCAACATACATTTTCAAAAGTGGAATAAAGACCGTTACAATTTTATGAAATGTAAATAAGGGGTCTGGAAACGAGATTAAGAGTGTGTCCATGAGAGAACCAGGCAGGGGGTGATAATGCTCAAATCACGGATTTCGCTCAAACTTGGCACAATTGATGGGTTTGGTGAGATATTAACCTCAACAAAAAATAAGGTCGCAATATTGAATTCCCTGGGATTTACAGGGACCCCCCCTAAAAATCACAAAATCTACTCATTTTTGCATAATTAATTAGCTAACTTTGGTTTGGCTGTTCAACAAGTAGAAAAGACAACTTCAAATCTAATCAACTTTATCATCTTCTATGTTTATCAGAATTAATCCTCAGTAATTTATTTTTACTCTCTAATTCGATCTCTTCCTATTATTTAGCCTAAAGTAAGGTCGTCATCTCACTGTTTTGACCAAACCCTAAATTTAAGGTATTTTAGTCGCTAAAATCTCCCATGAGCAACAACCTATGTACTTAATTCCCACATATTCTTTGAAAGACATCTTTAAGGTTATCAAATTAATCCTAAAATATTTGGGCAATCTCATACTTTATCAATAATGACGTATTATGTACATTTGACTTGACGCTTATTTGTCATTTTACCAAAATTGGAAGAAACGTAACATTCGTTTTTTTTAAACAAAAATAGCACAAAGTTGGCGAGAAGTCACAAATCAGATGCCTCATTATCGATACTAATAGCGGAATTGTTAGAAAGTGTCACCTGAGGCATGTTTTCTGTGTTATTTATGGACGTTTTGATGGATATTTTATGGAACGCTTGAGTAAACACAAGGAGCAAAAGATTTAGTTCAAAACTTCGATCGGTCCAACTTGTAGGTGCTACAAGACCCAAAAACGATAAAAGATAGTGAATAAATGTTACATACACGTCTCTCAGATGCTTTAGTCCAGGTTGGCCGCTCCAGTTTCGTCTGGTCATCTGTGGCGTTACTCTGCGTTACTTTGTGACGAGGTAATGAAACATCTTGAAACATTGCAAAATTAAAAGTGTCGGGTTTTCACCGAACATTCGAAGTCTTTAACATAAGTTGTAGTCAGAGGGAACAAAATGATTCTCAAAGGACAAGAAGGATCACTGACAATCCGTCTATATCTATGGAAAACAACCACCTGCTCGAACACCCTCCATCTTTGACTTGAGACTCTGCCTAAATGATCGAATCTGTTACGCTGGACTACCGGACTACGGAATGCGGAATACACTATCTATTGTTTGTACGCGCCAATATCCTGTTATAACTGGCGTGTTGAAAATAGGTTGTGAAAGTCGTGTTACTTGAAATGTTGAGTTTATTCGATGTTGACATGAATTACCGTGATAATAATCATCCATAATACCCCTTTTTTATAGTCAGACCGTGCCATGCAATTTTCGACAATTAACAACTTGCATTGGGTATACTTACTTACTTACTTATATTTTAATCCTCGTAGTCTTACAACTATACAGGATGGTATCTGTATCTATGGACTGCAAAAACATAATAATAACCGTTTAAAAGTGTTGAGGAAAAACTTCTGAGGTATACAAAAGACCCAAAAGGGGGCACTAATACTTGCAAAAAGAGTAGGCTATTTTTTTTTTTAGCTATTCAAGGAAGGTGTAAATTAAGAACAGGTTTTTGAACAGAAACTAATACACAATATACACTTCTCATTTAAGCTGTCATTTGCGGATTCATACAGTATAGCAGTTCTCTTAACGGACACTCGTATAAAGCGAATAGCTCTACTTGCGACCGCCATCACAAAACCCCGTTTCAACTCCCACACAGACTCTGAATTTTTACATCCCCGTAGGCGGCCGCGAACACTCAAAGGGTTTACTGGTGAATTAGCTTTGATTTAAAGCTCTCGTAAGCAGACACCCGGAAGAAAATCTTATCCGCCTCTGAATGTTGTGCTTTTTTTTTATATTATGTCCACAGTCATATCGCTGTTTGTCACTGTAAGTTATGAATCATTCTTATATATCCGTTTCAGAGTTACCGTTTTTTCCCATACACGTCCGGTTACACTTGAAAATACAAGCTGAATTGTATGCCTTTACCTAATTTCAATAATGCAATGGTCTGATCCCTGCGCTCCCTGTATGTCCTGCGCTCCTCGGAGTATCAGAGGGACTTTAGAAACAAAATAGATTTGTCTATAGTATATTGTAACTTAAAAATTGCATCAGTACATTCACTCCAAAAAGTAGATGTTTCCGCACTTTTCCTCGTTAGAGACCTCCTGCAGTTCGAATCTCGTAAAACCCTAATTTTCCTTGAGCAACCCCACGGGCATTATTTACTGGGTGTCTTCCGACCACGCACGGACCGGAACATCAAATGTCTGTAACTTAATTGTTGTGTCTGTCCATAATTCAACATCTGCCTGCCTCAGCACAGCACACTAACCTGGGCACTAAACTGGTTTTGGTGCCCCAAGAGTACGCAAAAAGGCCCTTCCGAGGATGTCTAGGATGAGAAAATTGACCTTACTTGGGTAGGGTGAGAAATTTGAAATCTAAGTATCACAGTTGAAGTAGCTCTTGAGGGAATGTGGGAAGGGTGTTAAAGATATCGAAGCGGTTGTTTGAGAAAAAGATCTAACTCAATGTGAAAGTGTGGCGTATTTTGAATTCTACTTGGGAGCATTACTGCCACAGTTAGGCTTTATAAGACCCCCAAAAGACCGTGCTAGGTAAAAAATTCAGTGTTTATGACAGTCAAATCTGGTGCCAGCTGTTTGGGGCATTTGTACGCAATTTGGCCACTCCCCCGGGGAGGGGGGGGCTCCAGTATGAAAACAAAATGGAATTCTTGTCGCAAGCTAGTCTGGACGTGTCTCACGCTTTATTTGTCCCTTTGAGCTGGTCTGCAACAAGATTCGGCTTCACTTCGCTGCTATTTGACGTGCAACTAAAATAGACAAAAAAATTTATTTCCAAAACACGAAAGAAAAGCGACTTCTATCTCCGAGTTTGAAAAGAAATGGGATCATTTATAATCACGGTCTGAATAGAGTTGCCAATAGATTTGGAATTCTAAAATTTTTATTAGCATACAATAACAATAGAATTATCTCAGAGAATGTCGGAAAGTCATATTTTTCATATTTTGTTCACTGGACTCTGGCTACTGGCTCCTGGCTTGTGACTCCCGATACGATGTTTCCGTATGGTGGCCAACCGCTGCTTAAAAATGCGGGCTCCAGTTAATGTCAAAGATGGCGGACGGTTCGTTGTTGTTTGTAACATGTGAATTGAGCTACAACAGTAGCAGAAATAATTCTTTCCATGGATTACAAATCGGCTTTCTACTTTTCGTATTGTTTTCTCCTAAAACAACTTGATTTGGATTTTTGCACGTAAACTGATGGCTAAGGAATTTTAGTCGTACAGCGAGTCACGACGCTGAACAACGCTGAACTGGGCATCGAAGGTGGCATGGGGAACAAATCCAAGCGGGCACAAACTAGCAGTTGACACATACAAGAGATACGTATATGGATTTTATTGACCGTTTATATTGCTTTTAGGGCGAAATTGTTAAAGTAAGTAAAACTGTGAATTAAATCTTTGTATGTTGTTTTTCCTTGAAAAGATCGCGTATGTAGCTATCAAAAATCATCGTTAGAGTTTCTTGCACAATAATTTCAACAATTTTACCCTTATTAATGTTAAATCATTGTCTGATGAGTTTTTTTGTTCGATTTCTCCTCATTCAGAGGCAAACGCACGAATATTGTGGATGCCTGAATTTTGATGAAATATGCAAAAGTCGTTCAGTCACATGAACAGTTTATGTCAACACATGGAAGAAAGTGAATTGCCCAAACTTTTTATGATCTTTTTCTGAACTTAAGTGATAGCTTTAACTACTCATGCAAAAGTTATAAAGATAAGCTGTTGCTCATCAGAGATATTGGGGAATAAAATACCCTAATTTTACGACTTACTCAAAACTTGGAAATGATGACCCAACTTAAGGGGACTAAGAGGGCGAAAATCGAATCGGCGACTTTAAAAAGTTTATTGTGCTTAAAGTCTTATGAACTCAGATCATCTCTCAGTGCATTTAAGTTCCAGGTGGCTTTTCTGTTTGTTGCACTGGCATCGTAAAGTTAGCTAATTAATTATGCATAAAACGGGCAAAATGGCGGTTTTTACAGGGGATGCCCGGATCTCCCAGGGAATTTAATATTTTGACCTGAAATTCTGTCACATAAGTTAACTCCAGGTACCTAACATTTGAGCCGAGTTTGAGCGAAATCGGTGATTTGAGCATTATCACCCCCTGCCTGGTTCTGCCTGGTTTTCTCATGGACACACTCTTAAGAAACATTTGTTTCTTAACAGTAAAACAATTAAAGCTTAAGCTAATTAGTAAAGTATCAGCTTCTCACTGCTGGCATTTACATTAAGTATTTATTGTATTTATATCCATTCTCATGAAGTCGAGCGCAGTTTATGAGGCTAGTTTGTATTAAGATTTGAGACACTGACCAGACCTAGTAGGAGGTTTGATATAGGCTTACAGAACTTTAAAAAGCCTTTAGTCGATATTTCACCGCAAATAGAAAGAAGCGTTCCGAAGAATATTTAGGTATTATTTTGGCTGTAGAAAGAAAGCTTTGAGCGATTTTCTTGTCGCGAGTTCATCTTTGAAAACAGCAAAAAGAAAGAAGCTGGCGGCTTAAACTTAAACTATAAGCTTAAAGACTCAGGATTCTTAGAGACACTTAAATACTTGTTTTCGTAAATGAAACTTGTTATCCTTGTAAATGTTCTACCGAATTATATTTCTGATCTTTTATTTATTGTTAGTTGTCTCTTGCAATTTTCATCACTTTGCCGTTTGTTTTCAGTCGTTCATGAACATCGCTTGCAGGAGTACTGCCATGCATATCAAACGCTTTTTAAGATTACACATTGTCATAAAACTATCAATAAAAAATAAACACAATAAATTCTTTTTTATGTTGAAGTGTAACTCTTTTAAAATTTTCCTGCAAATTTGGCGCTTGTAAGGAAATTAGAACCAGCTGGCTGTATAGGTGATTTTGGAAATTTTTTGAATGGTTTCGCTAAAAGTAAAGCCCACGTGTGCTTCGATGCTCCAGAATATTGAATGGACGCAATTTGTCTTGAACAATTGTGAAACTGACTGCCCGTTGTCTGAGGTCTGTATGATAAAAACAGCGCCTCATAGTACTCTTTCGACTCGGATGTGATGTATAAAAATTATAAAAGGTTGGTTTGCACGCACCCAGATTTCTTGGCAAGATTTTGTAAAGTAAACTTGTCGAATGCAAAAATTCGGCCTGATCTGTTTTCCACGCCTAATCTAATGTGACCGAAGATGATTGCCACTGCTATTTTTGGGTGTACATATAAGGCTATCAACTCGATGCAAGATTTGTTTCACTCTAAAATAACTTAGCCTTTCTCTCAAGTCACACGAATGTGCCCTTAACTTAACTGATTTGTAGATTAGAAGTTTATTGTTTGTTTTAAATTATAAATTTATTAATGGGAGCTTCGTTTTTAGCCCTGACTAAATGTATATATTAAACAAATAGACTGCTAGAAATTTGGTAGAAAACGATAATTCCAGAGGCGAAACAGTATCTGCTTTATCCCTGCATATTTTAAGCATGCTGTCGTAGCGCAGCAAGTAACGCCCCACTGTGATGAACAATGAACATTAAATAAAAGAGAACTTGATTACATAATTAAGCTTAGTTTTGTTTTGATTTAGATAAGATACATTTCGGTTCTGTTTCATTTATCGAGTTTTTATGCCCCTATTTCATGTACTATTGTTCACAGTTTGAATCAATTACGTAGCTAGCCATTCCTGTTTTTAACCGGTTTTACAACTGTACACGTGAATTGTACGCTTATCACAGAATGCCCCTAAAGGTTTTGGGGAGTTGGAGTTAGGAGATCTACGGAGCAACATCGGAGTTTTCAGAGCAGTTTTATCTTTTTCGTAGTTATGTAACGTTGCAGTTTTTTAGCCCTTTAGACAGGATCAGACGTAAGTTTCTGCTTATTGTATTTAGTTTTCGTTTTCCTTTCAATTTTGCTTCTTTTGTAATTAGTCTTAGCCCCCTTTTTGATCTTGTACATTGTAATTTTCCCTTTTAGTTTTCACCGCATGAGTACAATAATTCAGACGAGTTGGTGATCATATTAAATGCTGTTGGGTCAACTTGTATTGTTGAATTCTATACTGTGGTTGACACTTCCCGATCTCCAGTGCACAACATCCCGTGTCTGCTGCACAAGATACGCGACACCCCACCACCTCTAAAAGCTGTTCCATTGTGGCCCAGTGCCTCTTGGCCTCTAAAGCATCACTACAACCTCATCTTTGACACGGTTTTTCGTGCCCTTTTTAAGTATATTTCTGCTGTAGATAGGGCTCTCCATACTATTTCTGATATGCCATTTACTTTCCTGAAATCCACTAATTCTGCAATGGTGTCCAAGTAACCTATGCGTACCAAGTGTCCGAGTCTCCATTCATCCTGCATTGTATCAACAAATTTAAATAGGTGATTCGGTGAACATAAGGTAAAATCAACAATGCCAAATGTGAGTTCCTCTTTGTCCTCGCAACAGAATTTGAGAAACTTTTAAACACCTGCTGACAACTTGCTGTGCTTGTCGATCGCTTTTACAACTGTTTGGAGCGAACTGCAAATTTGCTTAAGTATTTCTTCACACAAAAAGTTTCTTCGCTGGCCGCCCTTATTGTCAGTGGTTTTAAATACTATATATACCGTTTTTTGTTTATTAACCATTCTCTAGATAAAATGTATCACATTCGTCCAGTGATAATCATGTACACCTTTTTGAAACTAGACTAGCGATTAAAAAAAAACAAGTAAAAGAAGAAATGGAGGAAAAGTTAAAAAAAGAAAAAGAAAGAGCAGAAAAATATAAAAGGAAGTACAGAATGGAAAAGGAAAAAAACAAACCAAAGAGTCAGAACAAACAAAGGGTATGTTAACCTGAACTGCTTTACTTAAAAGTAATGATGTCTAAAGATAATGATGACAGTTATGATGATGACACTTAAACAAAGAGCCCCCCAGTTACAGGCTTTTCAGCTTGTTGAAGAAAAACAAGTTCTGATTTAGAGCACCTCCGGATATAAGCATCACCCTTCAATTTAATTGAAAAGAACTTGATTTATTAATTATGACCTCTTAAGGTGAATTTAAAATAACACCAGCAAAGGCACATCGCTTTTCTGGGTATTTGTTACAGATATTTTTGATTGGCCTCATTTAGTTATTTCGGGTATAATGGAATACAATGACCTCATAGCCAATCCTTAATGTTAATAGCTTCAGGAAAAATTGAGAGGTGACTGTTTTGTTTCTGTTTTGTTGCATACACAGGAGGCAGCTGATCCCTTAACAAGTGGGAACACGTGCGGCAATTACATAATATTTATTATATCACAGAGGGCTCACACTGTGATGTTTGTATTTAGAATAAATGTGCCCTTATTGTCACTGGATTTAAATACTATGCCGTTTTTTTATTATCGTTGCCCTAGATAAAATCTATCACCTTCATTCAGTAATAATCACGTCCATCTTTTGTAGCAAGAAAAAGAATAAGAGAAATCGAAAGAGCCTAAAGGTACACAAAAAATACAAAAAGGCAAACAATACAAACAAAGATTCTCCAAAGGGTATGTTAACCATTTAACTTGATTGCAAATATATACTGATGAAGATGACGATGATGATGATGTTGATGTTGACAAGCAACCCACTCGATCCCAATCATCTCGGCTCTCATGGAACCTATTGCAAAGAGAGGGTCTACGGTGAGGGTAGGAGACAATGATGAATGAAAGTGTGTGACGTGACTTGAGCAATCACATAATTGTGCTGACAACTCCACGGAGAAAGGCGCATGATTTACTTTGTTGCAAACTGAAAGAAACAGCCGGTCTGATTGGTCAATTTAGTACCGATGTCATTGGTCCTCTGTTATTGAACTGCTACCCTCATGGATAGAGGGTGCAAGACTTATGTACGCAAAAGTCATATTTCCATCATTCAATTACTTCTTAACTGCATTCCAAGTAAAAGCCTACGTGTATTGTGAAATGAAAATCATCTATTTTATTTTTACATTTATATAAGTGCTTAGTGTTCCTTTATACTGTAATTGTCTGTTGAAACGCATGAAAATGATTTTCCTCTTCTCAACCCTGTTAAAACAATGTTACAACCTCAGATGAAAATCCCATTATTTGCACTTAAAATGCCGCCTAATTTCCCATTTTTTCTGCATCCTATCAGAAGCCCTGCATGCACGAAAATAGTCCAATTGTTAGCCACTCAGGAAAAAAACACATTCTTCACACCACTAAGAGGACAAGCATAATTTTTCAGGCAAGTAAGTTCAAGCTGTTATTTCATACTATTATTTTGACCTGTTCTGAAGAAAAAAGACATGACTAAGCTAATTCTTTGGATGTTCAACACGGCCAGCAACAGTCTTAAATGTATTTTGAGCCCTTATAACTAGACAATCCCACACAAAGCATACCCCAAAGCAAATTCCACTGAGATTGGTCATACCATCTGGGGTTATCACCCTCAGTCGGGATTTAACATTATTTACACACAAGGCCTGTATTGTTCACTTCAACCAATCTAAAATGCCCACATAAGCCAGTTTAATTTGGGAACCATGAGATTGTGTTTTCATAAACCTGTTGAAGCCTGTAAGTTTCAGTCAAGACTGACAAAGGGGTATTGTAGGTTTGTAGCTCGGGATCCTCCTCTCTAAGAACAATATCCCTTCCCAGCTCACCAATTAAATTCCACATATGTGGTCTGATGCAGATTACAATAAAATTCTTGATCGTTGTGACCCAAGGGAATCCAGTAAGAAACTAGTTCAATAAGGCAGACCTGACTTGGCCCCCAGGCAACCAATACCGCAAATGGACAAAACAAAGAATGGACATGTAGAATGCAGGGAAGACACAACACATGATAAACAGATAATTGGTCCAAATTGTGCCAACTAAGAACAAAACCACATAACGGCAAGAATGAGATCAATAATGTAGCATACCAGGAAAACACAAGGCATGATAAACAGATACTTCATCCATATTGTGCCAACACAAAACAACAATAGATTACAAAAATGAAGTAAACACAGGACAAGAACAAAGTACAACTGGAAGACATAGAAACCAAGGCCTGATAAAAAATGTTTTTGGTGTGTCAACCTTTTTGAGGTCATGAGTCTTAGACTTTCCTTATAGATAAGCATTGCTGGACAAATGCATTGTTAAGTCAGACATGTTTCTACAAAAGCTTGTTAACAGGCAATCTCTGATGTTCTTCACTAACCAATAATATTATTAGGGTGCATTTTCAAACTGTTTGGCATTGTGTTTCTTCATATGTTTGTCCTTTGAATAATATTGCAGTACACCTTGGGTTTGTCTCTGCTTAATTCAAACATGTCGTCTGAAATGGCTCAGCTCCTTAAAGATGATCGAGTATTATAGTTCTCCTAGTCACATTTCTAGTATGTGGCTTTTTAGTCGGTTTTAGCTTTTTAGCTTTTTATATTTCATGTTTTTAATACCAAGTTTTTTATATGTATCTATTTATTGAGTTGTTTTTAAAATTGAATAATATTATATAGTTGTAATTATTATAGATTTTATTTAGACACATTCGTATTTTGATCAAGTTTTTTAGCTCTTTGACGCAATGTGTTAAAATAAATGATTGATTGATTGATTGAAAAGATGTGCCACATGAGAGGAAAGCAGATGGTGCTCTCTCATTTGTCGTACCAATTTTCTTTGACGGGGATGCTCTCACAGGTTAGACTTTCTTACAAAGTGATATTTCCATCAGCAAGCAATGGTCTAATAATGGGGTGTCTGGAAACAAAGTGTAGTTTGATGAAACAATTACATAAAAGAGACACTAGAATAAATATTTTTTACTGCTGTTTCGCACTGAGGAAGTTTTGATGAAAACCTTTCATGGCATACTAACTGTATGCTTTTACTTGTACTAGCTTACAAATGCTTTTATGAACTAAGGCCTAACCCAGAGCTGCTATCCAGTAGTTTCACTGTGTATAAATAAATGTTTTTCTACTATTTGAATTTTTGTTTTTATTGTTACAGAGAGAGCCAGGAACGTACAGTGGGCATTTGTCGATGGGGATGATGCCATTGACTGCCTCAAAGGGCTTGACCAAGGCCACACAGATTGGCATGCAAAAGTTACTCTTTATGAAGTAAGTTGGTAAATATAAGGCCCACATGAACTTCACACACATACAAACACTGCAAGGGATTGAAGGTTTAGTCAACACTAATTAATTATTGCTATTTTTGGTAGGTGGACAAGAAAATTTTTTTCAGTAACGATTCTTCGGGTGAAGTGGGGAGCATGTGTGCTTCAATTAACAGAACAGGGAAAACAAACGCCAATAAGGGACCTAAAGTGGACTTCAATGCCTATAAGGACTTCCACGACCGAGAAATTGAAGCCCACATTATTGCCTCATTTATGGAATTTGCTGGAATGAAATCTGTACAAGGTGATGATACTGCTATTTTGAGCAATAATTGAGTGGTAATTATTGTTTGTCCTCAACCATTTGTGTTGAAGGCATTTTGAATATTAAGAAACTTTAAATTGTGTGCTCAAATTTTGTGTTTTTAAACTTGTACCTTGGACTTATGTTACACGGGTAATCTTTTAGAGGACGAGTAGCTTGCAAACTAAACTGAACGCAGGGTTGTCGGAACAGCAGCAAGAAGATTTATTCCAAAAATGAACGTAGTTTCCACGAAGTAAAACTCCACAACAGCACTTAACTCGATAAACTTACACGGCCTCCGCCAACTTCAATAAAACTCACACGGCCTCTGCCAACTTGAATAAACACGGCTTCAGTCACACTTGACTAAACATGACTAACGTCAAACTCTCTTCGCTTGTGGTAAACTAGTTAAAACTCCACTCGAATTCGCTTACTTATATACGTTTACAATAATATTCTAGAAGTTTCTACATAGTCTAATTATAGAAAGATTACAAAAAGATTACAAAATATCCCACTTTAGAAACACTTACACAATATCCTAAAATAAACAAATTATGAACTCTCGCGAAGCTTCTAGAAAGTCACGCTAGTCACGCAACAGAGTTTTTCGTAACAACTTAATAGAAATAATAAGAAAAATATTGTGAAAAATTATTATGTGCAAATATTTACACATTTTTAAAAAAGTTAATAATATTGCTTGGCTTTAGCAGCAGTTATCCCGTCAATTATTGCAGATAAGCCAACCAAGAGTACAATTCCACAATCATGGCAGTCCAAAGAAGACAAAAAAGCATGGCTTTTAAGCCAGATCAAAAAGTACCTGGAGCAGTTTGTGTTTGATGCAAGCACTCTCCCTGACATTACAGAACAAGTTCAACGTCTGGAGCAGAATGAGAAGGATGGATACCAATGCCGAGCAGCAGGATGTGAGCGCACTTATGTCTTCCACTCTGGTAGAGTCAGGTACATTAATGTATAACATGATTTGACATCAATCCATTGTTTTTTTTTTTTGCAACGGCTAGTCACTAAACGTCAGTGTTTAGCTTGCCCTCATGTTACATTGATCACAACAGTCTTTTCTTTTTAATAGTGAACTTACACAACAGGACGGGAGAGGAAAGAAGACGGCAAACCTCGTGTGACAAGCGTGATGATAATTTTTTTTAAAATAACTTTTCACCAAACTTCACTTTCTTTTAAACAGATGTTTTTGTAAAAGATCAGAAAACATTGATGTCAGTGAAGATCACTACAAGACACGCAAGTTATAGCCTTGTCACCTTCGTCACGCACAAGCGTTTTGCCGTCCTCTTCTTCCTGCCGTCCTTTTGTGTAAACTCACTAATGTGTAGGAGTAAGACGTAGGACCATTTGACTTTTTCATGTGATGATAATCACTCAAACAACACATTGTGTTTCATCAAAATAAGATAATTGAGTAATGTTTCAATAGGCATGAGATTGAGGCCCATCCTGAACTTGCTATTCAAGACAATGATCCTTTGGCGGGCCGCCACTACTCGACTCAGAAGGTTATTACAGGTGCAGAGGAAACTGTGGTCTGGTGTACAAAACTAAAGCCACAAGAAACAGGTGAGTAATTATAACCTAGTGTGAGATAAGGTCTGCAAAAAACAAAGCAAAGGCTCCTGTAATGTTTAAGTGTTGCCATTTCTGGAATTATAATTTTACTAAAGATGTAACCTCTTAAGTGCCAAAATGCAAGGCATCAGTTGTTTTAGTGCATAAATGAAGTGATAAGTTCACCTGCTAACACTGACATAATTTCACCAATTAACAGTTATTGTTTGGTTGTTGACAAAAAAAGCATTACTATCCCTACTGTCATATGTAGTGAGGATATACATTGCACAGTCCAATATGTTTGTTTAGCGTGGGGATAAGTACACCCACTAACAATAAGTTTACAAATTACTTTTTTCAGAGGTCGACATCAGAAGCAATCCCATCCTGACTTGCAAGCTACATGCACTAGCAGCCCTGAGACTGGCCATGTCATAAATTCTGCCGAAGAGAAAAAGGAAGACCATGTCTACAACTAACACAAAGCCAAGCTGACGTATGGACTCTTGTCAGATTTTGGAGATGCCATTAGAGAGGGGGATGGACAAAGACTGCTGTCACTGTATAAATTGGCGTTGTTGATTTTTTCTTGTTATCGTCATACAAAGTATGCATTTGTGACTCTGCTTTTGTTGGTTCGTGTTCATGCCATACTTAATCAATCTGAAGCATTTAGCCTTATGTCTAACCGCTCTTGTAACACTTCAGGGAGAATAGGTAGGAATATTCCTCTTGATTTACGGCTAGAGCATCTAAACAATTTGCTGAAAGCCTGCTTGAAAGCTCTTGGGGCAAATGTCAATAAAGAAAGTGCTCAGAGGATAGCAGCTGCATTGAACGGCATTGAAATGATCCTTAACTCTGTGGACAGAGATTGTAGATGTACAGTGCCATCCAAAGCACACGGTGGGAAAGGTCACGAAGAGTCAGTGTTGCAGATTGTGTCTGATCTGATCAGTATCAATGCTTTTTCAGAGTGCCCTCAACGAGAAGGTTATTCTGGCTTTGCCAAGTTCAATGCTAACATAATTTCTCAGTTGGATTATGCACAATTTTATCACTGGGTAAGGGATAAGTTGAAAATATGGAAGGAAATCTATAGTCAAGGGCAGTAAACCCCTTCTTAGAAATTGCCAGTTAAATCAGTGATCACATTCATGCAAATTCCCTTGTAAGCCAAAAAGTCCCTTTTTTAAGAAATCCTGGATCAGCACAAATGTTGTCCGATTATGAGAAACACTAAAATGGTAGGAATATCCCAAAATGTAAATATGGTCTGTTTTGGATTTCTGTGTGAACTCCCCTAAAAAAAACAACAGTGAGAGGGTTGATTGAAAAGCTAGCTTGGTAATGGTTTATCTTTTACTAAGATGAAATTGAACACGCTTACAAGACATGCCCATAGGTTTTGTAACCCATAGTTAATCTAAATAATGATGTAAAATGACCAAGAAAAATATATAACTGAAATAACTATTGTACACAGAAAAGCAGCAAATTGAATACTGTTAAGAACGAGTGAAAATGAATTGGTACAGGCATCCTATATTGGTGCAAATACGTAACTAGAAAATTAAGTTTTTCAAAATAACTTGACTGAATGCAAATAAAAGCTAGGCAATTTACACTCTCTGGTTTGGGAACCGCTGTCTGTTTACTCATTGATGATAACACATAGATTATGTACACGTATAGGTTGAGAACATAGGTTCTATCAGGGATGTCACCATGTGGCCCCTGTCTAAAAACTGGAAGTAGTCTCTATTGGCCAGTGGGCAAGTGACAGCAAACTAAGTGGAACTGAAGACCTCAAGAAGGTAACCCACATGGCAATCCTGAGGGACTTCTTACAGTTTTAGTCATAAACAAGTCATAAGAATGAAGACAATCTATGAGATATATGGACCTACAAGTTTTCCAGTTCATGAGAATTGTATTCCTCTGGTTCACTTTCCGAAGAAGAGAATGTCTCAAAGGTAATTAAAAGCTCCTTTTCTCCGGGATTGTCAAAGAAATTAAACAAATCTTCAGGCAAAGCTTGCATGATCTCCTCGAAGCAGGCTATGTCCTCAAAGGTTTCTTGCAATATTTCCAGAACCATCTGACAATGTGGGGCCATTCAAATTGCTCTGCAACTCAGTTAGTGCTTCACGCAGAACATTGCGATCTTCAGCATTTACAGTTCTCTGGGTTGTAATAGTGCTCTTTGGTTGCAAAGATCCCTTGGGGTTGTCAAAAGGAAATGCTTCTCGCTTGCACTCACCCCCGCCACATAAGCACTTCTCACAGTTGCTACAGCAGTCGTGCAGACAATTCAAGCTTTCCACAGCAGCATACTCTTCAAACAAGGACTTGCGTATGCAAGTGTCTGTCTTACAGAATGTTTTGACTGCCTTATCACATTATGAAATTTGATTGCCGTGATAAATGATCACATTGTGTGCAGGTTTACCATTACGACCTGCCCTTCCTGCCTCCTGAATGTGATCAACTGTACTCCATGCAGGACCAACGTGTATGATGAGTTTTACATCTGGGAAGTTGACCCCCATACTTAATGCAGAAGTTGCAACCACAACCCCAACACAGCCACTATCTTGCTTGAAGGAATTAGTAACTCTACCCCGGTACTTTGGCCAAGTCATGGAATGATAGATTCCAGGCAGTTGTTTCGCTGGCACCAAGCATTCCAAGAAGGTGTCCACTTAAAGGGGTGGCGAATGGTAAAATCCGAGACTCGCCGAGACGCCGAGATCCTAGTTAGAAATCCGAGCCCGAGACTCTTTGGTAAAAAGTTTCGAGACTCAAAAAAAGTAAATACAAACCATGCAAAAACGAGACTTCGAGACTTGTCAAAAACACTTCCGAGATTTCGAGATCCTGCCAAAATTTTCCGAGACCCACGTTTTTCGAGGTACCATTCGCCACCCCTACTTAATTTGGCCACATCTTGCATTGTGGTACAAAAAATTATGGTTTTGGGCATATTTTCCTTTTCTAATCGAATCATGTCAATTAACCACTGAAGATGTTGGAGATGGTTTTCTCTTTTTTTTTATGAAGGTGAAATGAATATTGCTCTGTTCAGGACTGATATCCAAAACAACTCTGTCTTTCTTGAAAGACAAGTCTTTCATGATGGTCTGGTTCATTTTAACATCAGCTGTTCCAGTTAATGCCAAGAATGGGATACCTAAATATAGAAATCCTTTTAAGTATGCCACATAATAAATACTTGCATATGTTCAATGTAATGTGTTGGGTAGTAGATTTCTTAAAAGATCTGACTAAAATTATTTTCAATCATTGAAATATTGCTTATTACTCAAATAAAGATTAAGCTTGCACTTCTAAAATGGAGACTACAAAAAAATTATGTTGCCCATTGACATCTGCAAGTGTGCTTTTACAGTAAACAATGTGTGTCAACAATCAGGAATACGGCCATTTGAAAAGCTAAAAGTTAAGATTTCTGCACAGCCCCATACACCTGTACATTTATTATGCATGCGCAATCACATATCGAGAGTCGCAAAAACATAAGCTCTATAATACATGCACAGAAAGACTGCAACGTAGATAGCAAACCAAAGTCCTTTTGAAATGGTTGAAGAAACTTGTTCCCGCATTTTTTACTCTTGCCCCTGTAAACACAAGTAAACTATTGTAAATGTGGGACTAGCTGTAAGGTGTGAAGATCATTTTGTTTTGCATTCGATCACACTCACTTAAGCTTGACTTTAGCGTGTCGAAATTTGCATTCATGTAACTTTTTTAAAAAGAGGATGAGAGATCACAGGATGGAAATTAACTTACAGGTTTTACGCCTAAAAAACTTACCAAGTTTTAATAGTGTGACATTTGTCCACCACAACCAAGGACAAATTCTTCCTGAATTCCGACAATTCGTCCTTCAGCAAATCTCTAAATTCTTTAGAAAGCGCTTGTACCGCCGAAGCAAAAATCACTTGATATTAATGCTAAGCCCCACAGAGCCCTAACTTCTCCACATAAGGTCTACTTGTACAAGAAAATGGACTCAGAAGGCCTGCATGCAGATCTTCCCAATCTACAAGCTCAATTTTTTCAATCTAATACCAACCGTACTGTTGAAATCAATTGGACTTTTTTTAAGAGTAATCTTCTTGCATCAGTTGAAGCTAGAATTCCCTCCAAGATGACCAAGTCCAAGTTTCAACTACCATGGATATCTGCTCTTCTTAAGCGGCAAATGAGAAAGCGAGACAAATTGCTGAGCAAAGCAAAGAAAACCAAATCCTATATAGCCTGGAATGATTACAAACAACAGAGAAACAAGGTTGTAAAACTTCTGAAGTCTGCTCATAACGAATACCTGAATAGATCTATAGGGGATAACTTAGAATTAAATCCTAACAAATTTTGGCAATATGTCAAGCATTCCAGGTCAGACAGTCACACTATTCCCACCCTTAGGAGTGTGGATTCTTTGCGTATATCAGACAAGAACAAGGCGAATGCTCTGAATAATTATTTCCAATTGGTGTTCACAACAGATGATGGAAATCTTCCACCTGTTTCTTCTTCATTACCAACTTCGATTGGCAATATTGTATTTGACCAGCATGGTATTGAAAAAGAACTAAATTGACTCAACGTGAACAAAGCTGGGGAGCCAGATGGTATACCACCAAGAATTCACCATGACATGTCGTTGGAAGTTGCTCCCGTACTTACATTTATTTTCCAACAAAACTACGACTCTGGAATTGTCCCTAAAGATTGGTCTATGGCAATGGTGTCCCCGATTTTTAAGTCTGGTGACAAGTCGCAACCATGTAATTACAGACCAGTGTCGCTAACCTGCATTTGCTGCAAGGTAATGGAGCACGTGGTTCTGTGTCACCTGAACAGATTCCTATCAGCTAATAATATTCTTACAGACCTGCAACATGGCTTCAGGCAAGGGTTTTCTTGTAAAACCCAACTCATTCTCACAGTCCACGATTGGACGTCTGTGATTAACAGCAGAGGTCAAGTTGATGCAATTCTACTCGACTTTTCCAAAGCATTTGATAAAGTGTCACATTCTAAGCTACTTACTAAGTTACAGTCCTATAGAATACGAGGAAAAACTTTATTCTGGATCACAGCTTTTCTTCAACATCGTCACTAATTTGTTTCTGTGAATGGGTCGCACTCGGAAGTTGTACCGGTTACCTTGGGTGTCCCACAGGGCTCAGTGTTAGGACCTACTTTGTTTTTGTTATTTATTAATGACATTGTGAACCACTCTAACTCCACCCTGAGGCTGTTTGCAGACGACTGTATTCTATATCGCAAAATTGAGTCCTCTGCTGACAAAGAGGTTTTGAATTTAGATTTGGAAAACCTTTTCACCTGGTCAAAAACCTGGCAGATTAGTTTTAATACCACCAAATGCAAGATTCTGTCTATTACGAACAAGCGGAACAGTGATCCTTTCCTTACAAGCTGGATGATGTTTATCTTGAACATGTTGAATCTCATCGATATCTTGGGAGTCACATGCAACAACCAGCTGCAATGGTCTGAACATTCTTACAATGTTGTTAACAAAGCAAGTAGAACTCTGGGTATTGTTCGCCGTGTTCTCAAGCCATGTGATGCTAAAGTTAAATTGAGAGCTTACGAAAGCCTTGTTAGACCACAACTTGAGTATGCCTCAGCTGAATGGAGCCCTTACTACGAAAATACCATTAAGCTTGAGCAGGTTCTGAGAAATGCAGCTCGCTTTGTCACAGGTGACTATAGGCGCTCCACCAATTCTGCCGGGCTAGTTCATGCATTAGGATGAGATCCCCTCGAACAAGGGCGCCTGATGGCACAAGCATTACTATTCTACAAACTTCACAATGGCCTAGTGAACATAAATATGCCACCAGAATTCACCCTTTTAAACAGAGTCACTAGACATCATAACTTACACTACAGGCAGTTACAGACCAACATATTAAGCTATTCGTATTCATTTTTTTGGAGAGCAGTCAGAATTTGGAACAACCTGCAACCCGAAGCAGTGTATGCCGCCTTACTGCCTGCCTTCAGAGCTGCTGCTTCACAGGCCATACCACACTTGAAGGTTCCATCTCACCTTAAACGGTTGTGAAACTGTTTTAATTTGAAATACTGAACTTTTAGTCTTAACTGAGTGTTTGTCGATTTGTTTGTCAATGTATATGTAAATTTTCTATTTTAATTTCTAAGATCCTTCTAGTATTAGCCACCAGCTACTTAGAAGTGTAATAAACTAAGAACTAAGAACTAAGAACTTGAAATTTGTTGGCAGCAACGTCTTTCAGGAACTCTGGTTTCGTCTCCAAAGCAACTGCTTTCAGGCCAAAATCATTTGACTGTAGTTGATCATCGATGATGCTCCGAAGAAGGAACAATAATGATGGAATGGGAATCCTTCGTGATAATGAAGTTTTGGTAAATGACAGATTTACCGAAGCCAGTCGGTAATACCGCTAAAACGTCTTTTGCTGACGTTAGTGCTTCAACAGCAAGCTTCTGTTCGTCCTTTAAAATCAGACCGCCAAGACACTCAGACAAACGTTTAGATAAAATACTTTCTTTGGCCGCCGAATCCATCTTGTCAATTCGTTCTGATGAAAACATGCTTGCTATTTAGGTGCATCGTGTTACATTTGATGTGTTAATATGTTAGAATTTCATAAATTGCAATGACAACGCGCTGACAGCATCCTATTGTTTATCAACCAATCCAATTCTCCGATGCTGGGGCCGCGAAGAAATTTGAACGCGTTGGTTACAAAAGAGAATGCAATCCCTCTTCTTCCCGCCTCTCCCCAGTCCTGCCGAGCTTAGACTCGACTGACTGAAGAGAGACTGCTCACAGTCTAGTTGCTCGAAGGTCTGTTAAGCTGACGCTAATCCCTTGTTAGTTAAACAATGGTTAAATAAAATATACCCGACTTTAACCATCTCCGAACAGGTTTGACAAGCTTTAATAATTAAAAAAAAAGGACCAAAAAAAGAAAAAAATATTAACTAATATGAGTATCGAATCCTGGACCTCCGACATATAAGCTTGACGCATTACCTATTGCGCCATGACAACCAGTACTGAAGGGAAAATTAAATTAATCATCTTAGACTCGTTTGCCCATCAAATTCTGCTGGCCCACACTGTTTGAAGCCAGAAGAACTTTACTTATCAAGAATTGAAAGATATATTCGAGAAGAACAAGCATGTTTTTGACAGTTAAAGAAGTACTTTAACTCATTCCGTCACATTTGAAGAACATATGGCCGACAAGTGACTCGCAAAACATCAGGAAGTCTCTTGCAGCCTGCGAATCTCAGCGTTTACTTGAGGAGAATCACTTACGATTCAGCAACATTAAACATTTCCGAGAGTAACAACCGCTAACAAAATGAGGCGACAAAGCAAGTCAACTGCCATGTTGTTTCATTGATTTTGCAACACACATCATTTTAACAGATGGTTATCAAAGTTAACACTAGTAGCGAGGTATAGTAAATTTAACCCATGGTTAACACTAAACCGGCGTTTGAGCAACCGAAATTAACCCTTGGTTAACTTTTACCATTGGTTAGGGGGGTTTAACCATTGGTTAACAGTTAACCATCTTTTGAACAACTGGGGCCTGTTATTTACTAAATTTATTTAAAACCCATCTGTTATCTGACTCTGTAAATAGTTAAGTACATTAAGGGGACTTCCCCAAAAAATCTCAACAGAGCTTGCTGACATCTCTGGCCAGTGTAATTAATTTTAGATGTAAAGCAGAGTTATGACTTGTTTTTCTAAATTTTATAGTAAGGCCCGGGTTGCACTAGAGTGAATTTTGTCAATACATGACAAGAAATAAGTGCGACCCCACATTCAAAAAGATTTCCAATTTTTCGCGGATTGCTAAAATTCCGCCAATCTTCAAAGAAGCCGAAGTGCTGCCTCGGAGGCTACCAAATTTTGGCAACGGAAACAATTTTGTTTTTTTAAGCCTTAAGCTGTCACTTACCCACATTCCTTTAGGTCTTAAATTTCGGCGGGAAATAGATCATTCCCATTTTCACGAGCACAATGGCAGGGCAAAATAACTTTTTCCCTGATCCCTCAACCCATTACCATTATTATGATAACTCATATCCAGCATACGTCTACGGGTCCTATCCTGAGAATTCAGAGCGATTTCACTGGCATTATCTCAGCGAAGAACAGCAGAGCCAGGCGTCACGAACGAGTTCCCCTAACTCATCGATTATGCCTGTCGAAGAACCAAGCAGTGCTGGAAGCTCTCCGGAGTCAAGTGAAAGCAATAAGAAGAAGAAAGGGAAAAATATGACACCTGGAGCCAAGCTGAACAACAACTGCTTGTTCAGCTATGGGCAGAAAACCATGAATTACTAGAAAGTCCAGAGTCACGCACAGCATGGAGGAAAATCTGCGAGGAGGTCAATGCACGAATGGAAACCAGCAAGACTGTTGAGAAGTGCATCAAGAAAATAAAATATTTAATCGATCGATATAGAGGCAAAGGAATGGAACAGAAAGCAGTCTGGAGGCTCTAAGAAGCAAAGTTTATTTTACGATGAAATTGACGCTGTCTTGGGCTGCCGTGACATTGTTACCCTCGGCCATGTGTCTGAAGCAGGGACAACAAGCACGCACGCAAGCTCAAGCTCTGCAACTTCTTCATCGGCCAGCAGCGCAGCTTCAGGTGATCAGTCTGGAACACTGAAGGAAGATGCAGGGGAGCAAAAGAAGAAGGAGGTGAGAAGCGAGAGGAAAAAAACCACAAGGAAAAGAAGCCGTGCAGACTTGGAAGGAGAGGAAGAAGAGGAAAGACGGGAGTTTCGGGAAAGTATGGGTAACTTTAAGAAATGCAGGGATAATCTTAATACTTTTATGACAAATTTTTCGCAAGCACAACAACAACAAATGGCAATGATGGAGCAATTTATTGGTGCCATGACTCAGTTTATTAGTAAGAACAGTGAACAGTGAATAAAGAACATATAACAAACTACATGTTATTGTGTAACATTGCAATAGCGCATTTCGAAAGTCATAAAAACGTTTCTTCAACATTAAAATTAATGCAATAAGTATCCACAGAAATTCTTTTAACATGTCTCTGATTTCGTCCCCATCTCTTACAACATCTGCGTTGTCATTATTACAGTCATGGTGATCAGGATTTCCATCGTCATCCCAATCGTCTCCCATTTTTATACAAAAATTGTGCAATACGGCACAGGCAATAGCGGTTTTTACAGAGAATGCTAAGTTGCTATCAAGGCGCTTTTGTAAAATTCTCCACTGAGATTTCAGGCAGCCAAAGGCGCACTCTACTTTGACCCTAGCACTCGATAGCTCGCGGTTAAACTGTATTTCAGACCGGTCCCTTGTTGCCTCTGGGAATGGCTTTTGCAGCCATGGAGATATCAGGTAAGCACTGTCACCAAGTAAATATGGCCCAATTTCGTGGCCATCCACATCGACTACAGGACCATTAAGTATGTCTCCTTGTTCAGCTCTTTGATATAATGTATGCTGTTCCGCAAGGCTGTTCTGCAAGATACGTGCATCATGCATACTTCCCGGATAGCCAGCAGAAAAATCCAGAAAGAGAATGTTCCCATCCGCTACTGCCTGAATGCCAAAGTCGTGCTGCTGATATCGGCTGAAGTAATCAACTGCACTTTCACGAGGTGCATTTATTCGTATATGAGTGCCATCGATTGCTCCAACGATGTTCAGCAGTCGAGACAGGTCTCGAAATGTGTGTGGAAGCTGCTGTTTCCACCACTGTTTCTGGGAAATGAATGTATTCATCCTTCAGTTCATACAAAGCTCCCACGACGTCTTGGACCGTCTCGATTACGGTAGATTTGCCAACATTAAATACTGGTCCAATGCTGATGTACGAATTGCCATGGGCAAGTCTATAAATTCCTAACACCAAAACCTTTTCTGGTGAAATGTAGTCCCTGAATCGGGTATTCTGCCTGATTAACCAAGGTCCCAGAATGCCAACGAGGGTTTGAAAGGTCTCTCTGTCCATTCTCAACTGCTGTCGAAAGTAGTCTGCGGGAATGGTTCTGTCGTGAAAATGAATTTCAAACCATGACTCTACTGGGCGCAGTAGAGTCCAAGCCCATGGACATTTTCGTAGTCGACGTCGATTCAAGTGCAATCTGCATCTTCTAAAAGCTGCAGCCAACCGCAGGAAAGCCTGTTGATATTCCATGACCAGTACTAAAACTGCAATGGCATTTTGTTGCGACAAAAACAGAAAATTCAAGAACAGGCCGAATGCCACGAAAATGATCATATGGCGGTGATCCATTTTCGCGTGATGCTCAGTGAAGTGTAGTGAACACAAGCTCTCCTTGATGATGAGATTATTTAATGATTGATGTTAACGTCAATCACCGGTGTTTTGAGAAATTATAACTTTGTTTAATGCGACCCGTTCCAAAATTTGAAACCTATATTTTTTTTCAAAAAATTATCGCCAAAATTTGGAAGGTATTAAAATTCGCTTCAGTGCAACCCAGGCCTAAATCAAAATTGATACAATAAAGTTGCCGGTATATGAATAATTATATTAAGCAACCAGCAAGAATTACATGTTCACACGATTACATTTCAAGAGGACAAGCATCATTATTTTTCCAATGTACAAACTGTATGTTTTTGCTTGTTACGTTCCAGCTATTATTCTTTTTATTTGAAATATTTTAACTGGTCACACAATAGACCTGACCATGCTCAAATTTCTTTGGAAGTCAGTTGCAAATTTATTTTAAGCCCTGATAACTGGACAATTTTCTACGTCACCCAAAGCAGAAAAACCCACTGAAATGGTCCACTCAGTCAATATTCAAACATGCACACAATTAACCTGTATTGTTCAGTTCAACCACTCCAAAGAGTGAATGGCAGCCAGTTAAATATTTGGGAACCATGACAGTGGTTTGAACTGTGGACTTCAGTCAAGACTTGCAAAGGGGCATTGTTGGGTAGATGAAAGAAGAGAGCGAATCTTTAGCTCGGGATCATCCTCCCATAAAAATATCTGTTCCTAATTCCCAGCTTGCCAATGAAGTTTGATACATTAGGCGAGACTGTACATGCACATGTACACTGTATAATGTTTAGCCTGAGTGGTCCAGAAATAGGTTTCTGAACATGTGTAGATTTTCATCTGGATTGTTGCAGGACCAATGGATGGAACCTGACGAGTTGGCCCTTTACGGGCTTCCAATACCACACACTGACAAAGCCATAAAGAGGATCAACAATGGAGCATGCAAGGAAGACACAAGGTATGATAAATGGGTAATATATTTTTTTCCAAAATGTGCAAACACAAAAACAATGGGTTTCCACAGGACAAGAACAAAGCACAACTAGCAGCCATCAGCATCCTGGAGTGATGAGATTTTTTGCTCATGCATAAGAAAAAAATGGACAGATTTACTGTCAATAGAATTCTATAGGAAAATTCATTACCTGACGAGGGAATTCCACGTTAAATTGCACACGAAAACCGACATCGCACGAATCGCGAAGCGATGAGTGCGATATTGGTTTTCAAGTGCAATTTAACGTGGAATTCACGAGTCAGGTAATGGATTTTCCTTGAATTGCATAATTGAATAAAAATCAGAAGAAAAAAAAAACAGCCATAATATTGTTTGTTTTTTTCCTGAGCGCACGCGCTCCAGAAAGCCATTTCAAAGTCATTTGTCAGAACTGTCATTGCCTTAGCGAATAGGAAGCAAGGTCAGTCGTACTCGTTTGAACCTTCGACAACTTTTTTTGTACCTTGTGCTTGTTTTTACATTTGTTTTCAAACTTTCTTAGATGTAAACAAGCTTCACACTAATCGTAACGATAGTGGTATTTCACTGAATTTACAAGCCGTTTATCTATAGCAACTTTTTTCAAATTGGTGATTTGCTCGAGAAGGAAAATAATTTACACCTTTTACCTCTTCGGTGGCAAAACTGAAAGAAATGAAGTGTCCAAGGGAAAGCACTGAAAGTTTAATGTCGCGATTGATATAAGGTATGTACCTTGGAATGTTTTAGAAATGCTGTTCAAGTTCAGCTCTGTTTGTACTTTTTTAAGTACCACGGTTCAGGACGATTGCAAGCGGCATACTCTTTCGTGTTTTCAGAGGCCATGCCGTCTTTGAAGGTATTTATTTCTTCTTCTGTATATGTGACAATTGACCCTGGAACTTCTCGATTGTCGCTTCTCCGTTTTGTTTGGTGGGAACTTTGTCCTGCCATTTTCTGGGCCGTGTTCACAGGATTTTCTTGTTTTCTCGTTGTCGTGAGCGAAGAGGTTTTTTATACCTCTCCAAGAATTTGTAGTTCAGTTCAAAACAAAGAAGAACCTCCGGCTCACTTTTAAAAAATGCTTTTGTTTGTTTTTAACTCTTCAAAAAGTGACAGTGGTTTTGAAGGCATTGTAAAATGACATCGCAGAAAACCTTTTTTGCAGTTGTTGTGTTAGAATTTGATGATAGTTGTTACGTAGATGCGAAACAATATCACTTAGCCTCGTTTTCAACTCGCAATTCCACGCTAAATACCTCGCTTTGTTAACCAATCAGAATGCGAGTTTTTATTCAATTATGTGATTCTAGATCATATTCAACTTTTGGACGTTGGCATGACACATATATTTGTACATGTAACTCCTAGCATGTGAGCAAGCTATATGTTGAATTAGTTGTCTGTTTTTTATGCCTTCTTAAGTCCCAATGACGATTTATCATATCTGGTGGTTGTGACCTTATGTATCTGCTTTTAAAACGCTGTACAATAATTGTCATTTATTCAATCCCAGAGGACATTAAGTTCAGCTAAGCATTCTTTGTGTCTATGTTATCCAGTATTTAGACAATTTGTTTGGTAATTACCACCCCCACAGTATAAGCATATTCTACTACAACTTTTGAATATCATTTTTAATAAAAATAAAAAATGTGACTATCAAAAGGTGAGTACATTTTGTACGGTGTTTATAAAAGCTTGATAATAAATTAATATTACTTAAATACCACAGCTCTCTCTTATTTGCACATCAAACTGTTTGCCTCTTTGCACCGCTGTATACAGTGTACATGTGATTATACATTTGTTGCTAAAAAATAAGTTAACTACAGATACTGCATTTCCTGGAATAATAGCCATCCCTTAATTAACCTCGAAAATCGCCTTCCTCAAATAATGACCCCTCCACCCCTCTTGCTATCTCCTCTTCCTTTTATACCTTCCTTGTCAAGTTGAATTGAAGTGTAATCCATTAAAAGTGATCAGAAACATTCAAGCTCACATGATGAAAAAAATAATTGCCCCAGACTACTATTCAGGGAATTACAGTAAAATTGATCAGAAAGACTGCAACTTCCTTTCAAAATGATTCTTTTTTCTTGAAGTGCAAGTCTGACATATGAGACAGGAAAATCCCTTTGTACTTAGACAGGCTCAATCACCGTGCTGCATGTATAATTGAGGGCCATGCAGTTAAGTCAGACAAACTTTCTACCATATTTGGCTGGCCCCATTTGCAAGCACGCCGGAACTTCCTTAAATCTATCCCTGTGTATAACTTTATCAGTGGAATAGGACCTTCTTATCTGCCGATAGAATTTAGGACCCTCACAAAACTCCACTTCCACTTAACAAGACAATGTCATCAGCTTCAGCTGCCTCTGGCCAGAAGCACCAAATACCAGGGCAGTTTTTGGACTAACAGTTAGTGTGCCTCCAATATCAGAGCCTTTAGAGACTTCACTAATTTTAAGTCCCTAGTGAAACGGTATTTCAAGTCAAAGGCATGGCCCTAGCCTGGATTGAATCCTGCTTAGAGTCATGTGAATATTATGTTTATGATGAGGGTGGAAAGCCAAGTGTACGATCATTGACTTAAGGGATGCCAAACAGTTCAGTTCTGGGTCCTATTCTCTATGTGCTAAACACGACACCTGTTGCTGATATCATCAAGACCCACAAAGCGGAGTATCACTTTTATGCTGATGGTAATCAGCTTTATGCTACCTTCAAGTGTGACTCCCTGGAGGATGAGTACTTGGCGAGGACTAGGGTAAAACACTTTGTTGAAGATATCAACTCAAGGATGATTAAACTAAGCTAAAATTGAACGATGTTAAAACTGAGCTTGTTGTCACAAGTTCAAAACACCAACCAACACCTGCTATTGCGTCAATTCAAGTGGGAGAGGGGACCATCAACCATGTGCCCACTGTGCGTAATCTTGGTGTTCAGGTGGATCAAGCTTTATCCTATGATGATATCAGCCAACAATTACTGTGCCATTGTTGTGTGCTTACGTACTTTAAGTGTACAACTCATTTTTCATAATTCTTTTGTATTAATTAGATAGGGGTATTTTTATTAGTTGGTGGTAATTAATGAGAGGTTTTTTGTTTCCACAGGACTGATAAATTAGCTATGCTAAACCAGATGCTCCTGTATAAATAAATAAACAAAAAAAAGAAATTAACAAGCTTGCCGATGTTTGCTAACATTTGGCGCTTGTTTCCCTTTGTGCTGGTTTGTCAAAAACGGACAGCTCAGTCAAGGAGGACCGTCAGTGGGCACTAGAGGTAAAATTCAAATTTCTAAGATGACTGCAAGCTCTCTCCCCTTTTCTTCGAAACTTTTACTGTATCTTGTACTCATAGGGAGCTGTAAATTCTATGTTAACTCATCCTGAAGGACAAGTCAGATATTTCCAATAGCATAAAAAATTTAGAAAAAGGAAACTGTAACATTTCCTAGGGCTGAACTTATCCCTTTCTTAAGATCTGTGGACAGAGAAGTTCGTGAGTTACTACAGACTCAAACCTTAGAAAATATCAATTCAAATTTCTAAGGATGTGTCAGAATGTTGTGTTAAATAATAAAAATCTTGAATCAGATTTTTGCATACTTGTTGCATTGCTTGTGAACTCAGAGTGTGCTACAGATGTGGAATTGAGTGTCTTTTTCACAGTCTGATATCAAAACTGGTGAACACTCTATTAACAAGTTTATGAAAGCAAAAATAGAGGGATCTTAAAGTGCAGGGTAAAGTGGTAGATGCCAATGAAATGCTTAGGCCACGTTTAGTCCAAAGAGTATGAGGGAACTGAAGTCTATAGCAGACGAGCTCGAAACCAACACCCTGAAGCCAACACAAGTTAGAGGGACCCGCTGGCTTCCTCACGTCAGCCGAACACTTAAAGTGTTTCTCGGCCACAGCTCTGCCTCTGAGTCTGGTCAGTATGCGGCCGTTTTGATGCATATGGAAGATTTGAGTGTCAACTCCAGAAATGCTGATATCCAGGGAAGAGCTCAGAACGTGTCTGCGAAGATGAAGGATATCCATTTCGCTGCATTTTGCCATTTTTTGGCAGACTTATTCTCGATTTTAAGTCGGCTGAGTCTGCAAATGCAGCAAAATGATATTCTCCTCCCCACAGTAGTGTCATATCTCAAGGACACAATGCTGAGAGTGGAGAGCCCCGCAAAGCGCCCTGTGGCAGATGGTTATCTTGGTAAATTCTGGCAAAAGGTGGAAGGCACGCAAACGTTTCAGGGGGTGAAATTGACAGGTTCCATCCAGGGCAAAGCAAAACGTGGGGGAAGTACATCAGGGAGCCTCGAGTCTGAAATGGTAACAGCTGTAAACCTCACCACGCAAGGCCTTCGCGAACGGTCTGGCGTACTGCTCGGTGCCAAGAATCAAGGGAGTAAGGCCCCTGATTACGGCCCTAAACAAGTGGTCAGCAACATGCTGGTGTTCATTGTCGACAGCTGGCCAACACATCCCAGTGACCTGTTGGATTACGGAAGAGAAGAGATTGGGCGCTTGACACAGTGGTTTCAACCCATTTTAGAGAGAGCAGGCTGCAAGACGTCCACTATTCAAGAGCAGTGGATTTCTCTGAAAGTTCAAGTTAGTGGGCAATTCTGCAAGCTTGATTATGGCAGCCTTTGGGAGGCATTACTCACCAAAGTTCCATACAAGAATGACTTAGAAGATGTTTTACATCTTGTGGAGTTAGTTCTTGTCCTTCCAATTTCTGCAGCGCAGTGTGAGCGGGCTGTTTCAGCACAGAACCGAATCAAAAACAGTACCACAGCCACACTGAATGTGTCAGTACTGGAGGACTTGATTCGCCTGTCTTCAGAGGGCCAACCAGTTTCCAAATTTGATCCAACACCAGCAGTCGACCGATGGTTTGAGCGAGACAGGTCAAAGGGAGAACTATCAAGACGACCTCACTTCTTAAACAACAGTGCATAACTGTTGCGTACAATTTTATCCAGTTATTGTTAAAGGGGTGGTGAATGGGGTTTCTCGGGTCTTGCAAAAGAATTCAGTGTCAGGGAGGGAAACAGTGGGTATTGAAATATTTCATTCTCGTTCTTGACAGGCAGCTCGGAGAGCGTCGGACTTAAACTTGGTACAATAAGATTTTCAAAGTCCAAAGGAATTGGGTTCCCATTAAAAATTCCAAGTCTGTTTCGCATTTTAAAAGTGCAAACGTCTCAGGCTTGCAGAGAAGAATGCTAGTCTCGCAAAGTCTCAAACTTGCTATTCGCCACCCTTCAATTCTTACAGCCCAGATTGTTGCCTCGGTGACATTGACATAACAAAACCAAAGGAATAGCAACAGTGAGACTTGATTCAATAATTGACAAGTTAGGTTTTTTGTTCGTGGAGAATTTACTTAAATTAATTTTATTCCTGTTTGAGTGTGACTTAACCCAGGCCCCCATGACATCTTGCAAACAAACATGGTGGTCGCAAAGTGTTCGTCTTGAATGATTCAAAGTAAGATTTGACAAAGTTCAAACGTTTCAACTGGATTAATTATTTTATGCTACACCAGGTGTAAAGCTAGGTAAAACGCCCTAAGCTTGCTTGTTCAGACATAAGTGGAACACCTGCAGTGCAAAAGGTAAATCAAAGTGATTTTATAATAAAATGCAGCGGCGTAACGAAAACTAAAGGATTTCGCAGCGTTGACAGATGTTAAGTGGAGATATTCCAAGCTTGTATCCTTTCTTGAAGCTGGAAATCTTTTAATTTCACCAAAAATATAATTTTGCGTTGTATGGGATTAAACACTAGTTTCAGGATGAGAGAAAAATGTCTTGAACGTTACGATTGAGGCGGCCAATTTTCGTTCTGTACATAGTCATCATTAGAGATAACGTGAAAGCTGTTGAAGTAATAAAATCTCGTTAATCATTTCTTAGTCAAAGTTATTTATTAACTAATTGTGGTTAATTAGTTTTGCGACTAAAATTCGTGAACTTGCGACTACATTTTCGTTTCTAGTTGCAAAATGGCGACTAAACTTCTTTTTTAATTTTGAACCCTGCAGGGGAGTATGGAATGGCAAATACGGACTGTTCGCAGTGTGCTGACAGCTCTTCTAGAAGGCAATGCAGGAGTCCTAGATGGGGAAACCTTTCAAACACTGATCTGCGAGGCCAAACCCATTGTTAACAGCCATCTGCTAACTCTGGACAACCTTAGTGTCCCAGGCACACTAGCTCCATTGATGCCGAATCACATGTTAACTGCAAAAACAAAGCTGGTTCTACCATGTGAGAAGATCAGTATGTGAGGGAAATGATGTAGACGAGTACAGCACCTTACGTGCCAGTTCTGGGACCGTTGGAGAAAGGAGTTCCTAAAATAACTCCAAGAAAGATCCAAGTGGACTTCTCCCCGCCACAACCTTCAGATTCACAACATGGTGATTGTTAAGGACGAACACAAGCCAAGGAATCGCTGGAGCCTGGCTCGAGTGGCAGGAACGTATCCCAGCAAGGATGGTTTGGTTAGAGGCGTTAAGGTTCGTATTGGCCATCTCAGCCTCTCTGGCGATGGGAGCAGGCTGCATCCCCTGACAGAACTGGAAAGCACAGGAAACCTTTTTAGATTCCCATTTGGGAATTTTATGGGATTTTTTCCCACTACTGTGAAAAATCTGGGACAGGAAATTCCTTGTATGGGAAAATATTGGGAGGTTAAAAATGCAGTCAAGTGGTCTTTTTCCTTTGTTTTCTCGGCTTGACCTTTGCTCATACAATCTTGAAGTTGATTTCAATTAAGAACTGTTCTAGTGTGGAAAATCAAGAAATGTTGCAAGGGTTTTTGGTTTTAATTTCACGTGAATTTAATTTCAAGCGCAAAACCAAGATGGCGGGTGGAGAGTTAAACATGTGGACCGTTTAACAGTGCAGAATTTAAGAGTTTAACTGTACAGAATTTAACCCAGAGCACGAGTTTAACGGTGGAAAGTTTAAAAGAGCTGTGTATCCGAAAGGAGATCCGCAAGGAATGAATCAATATTATCAGGGGAGTTTCCTGAAATGTTTAAGATATCAAAAGTAACGCCCATATTTAAAAGTGGTAGTCTATCTGAGTTAGGAAATTACAGGCCAATAGCAGTTATTTCTCCCTTTAGTAAAGTACTGAAAAGACTAGTATATGACCAATTTGTGTCCTATCTGGAAAAAGAATGTCTACTATTTAACTTCCAATTTGGCTTTCGAAAGGGATATTAAACTGAATATGCCATTTTAGAAACTGTGGAAAAATTAAAGTCAGCTGTTGATGATCAAAAAATAACATGTGGTATCTTTTTATACTTTTCCAAGGCCTTTGATACAATTAACCACCATATTCTCTTAAAATTATATATGGGATCCGAGGGCTCCCCCATGCATGGTTCTCAAGCTATTTAACTTATCATAAGCAATATGTCAAAGTTAGTAACAGAGAATCTAGCCTGAAAACCATCACATGTGGTGTACCCCAAGGCTCCACACTAGGTCCACTGTTGTTTCTATTGTATATTAACGACTTGCCCAAGTGTTCAAAGAAATTAACTTTTAGGATTTTTGCAGATGATACAAATATGTTTTATTCTTCAAAAGACCCAGAACAATTACAATCAGTAATCAATGAAGAACTTGGAAGGTCTTAAAATTCTTTGCAACAAATATGCTGTCTATTAACTTTAAGAAGACTAATTACATGATAATTACTTCACCTAAGAAGAAAACAAATATCAGAATAACAGCTTGTAATATAGAGCAAAAGTCCCAGATTAAATATTTGGGTGTCTTTATTGATGAACATCTAAAATGGGATGCTCCGCTCCAGCACATTAACAACAAAATAACAAAAAACATTGGAATTTTATTTAAGCTTAGGCATTGTACCTAAAAGTGGATATATATTATGCCTTTCTCATACTTGAGAATAAAATGGGATATACTATCATGTTATTCTCATAGTTGGGAATAAAAGGGGGATACATTACACTGTAATTCTCAAAGCTGGGAATAAATAATTATTGGGATATGTATTGCCATGGTATTCTCAAAGTTGGCAATGAGATAGAGATAACACTCCCATATCACTCTGGAATTGAAATCTTTTTCATGGGAATACTTCCCCAAGTTGGTGATATATTTCCCAGATGTCTTAAACTTGTGAACACTATGGAAATACTCCCTTATGTTATTCCCAAAGTTGGGAAAAAATGAACATATTTACTTATATACTCCCATGTAATTCTCAAAGTTAAAAATTGAACTGGGGCAAATAGTTGATTTGAGACATTCACAGTGAATTTACCGAATAATGTAGTTACTGTAAGTAGTCAAAGGAAAGAAAACATGTACATTTCCTCTTTGAACTCTAAAACTCAGGTTTGTGTGACCAACAATTCTAGTGACTCACTTTAATTTACAGTATTTCATTCCTTCAAAATTGTTTGAGTTGGAAATTTATGAACAACACGCGGCCACTATTTTGATGCCATGACCCAAACCCAAGACATACCACATTTCTCCTGACAGCTAGCTATCTTAATGAACGAAATTTTAGGTTAATAGCTCTCAGGCAAGATTGTAATAGCCAGCCATAACTAAATATATGGGACTGCTTCAATGAACTTTAACATTCTCAAGTACAAGAAATATGAGGCAGTCATTTGGATTTCTGTATCTTGAGATTGAACATATCTACAATTAGCTATCAAGATTTTGGAGTAAAATGTTGGGATACAGATATTACATTAGTACACATACTACAATCACCATTAAAACTGCTGGGAAGGCTGCTACTTTTAACCCCTTTTTTTCTTTCCTCCCAACCCCCCCCCCCCCCCGACTCTGCCCCATGTTGAGCAATGCGCATGTAATAATTGTTCTGTTATATCCCAACATTGAATAGGGGGGACTGGGGGTATTTAGCAAAAGAGAAAACTCTCTTTTTTACAAGTGAAAATGGACTACTGTTAAGTTGCACAACCTTCCCAACTTAACTTTTATCTGGGATTGTAGCTGTCATACCTGTAGAGTCAAAACTCAACTCTCAGATCTTCAAAATACACACTCAGTGTAGTGTCTGCATTTCTAACAATTGTTTTCATTCATTTTGAGACATGATCAGATATTTTTCTGCCAACAGTTTGTACTGATCCACTGGCCCTGTGCAACTCCAGTTACTGAATCCAAAGACACTTTGTTAACAGCTGTTCTTCTAAGTGTCTCTCGTTCATATCTACCAGGATGTTGATGCTTCTGTAAAAAGAAGACTATGTCAACCAAAAGTCTTTCCCAATCAATATTTAGAGCTTTGCCATACCAGATATCCCCAGCAAGTATGGAACGCCAACACTGTCACATGTCTTCCAATGAGTACTATATGCATCCGGGACACCATTATATCTAGTACTTATACCTTTATGAGCGGTCCATCAATGAATATATTGACATGTTTTCCTTATATACGGAGTCCATTAACAAATATATTACGTGCCTACTGTGATATACCTAGTGTATTTTACATTATATCACGTGCTTTTGTCGATATGTACAGTGCACGTTTTACTATGTGTTGTCAAAACTTCGTTATATGTGGTTAATTTTCTTATCGTTTGGCATTACGTTCAGTGCAACTGACTGCTTGTGGACCTTAACGCAGCATTGACCTCCAGCAGCAATGTTATGAGCAGTACAAAAAGTTTGATGAGCAAACTTTCTGATATACCCACAATGCATCGCAGGAATGTTAGTTTCCAAGCTCCCTCGTTTCCTTTGATCCCGCCATTTTGGAAAATAGAGTCCATCCTTGTTGCACTCTCAATTTGAAGTAGCTGAGCAATTAGCGAACTATTTCACTACAGCTGCTGCTAGTATTGCAAGTGACAACGTTAGCATCACAGAAGAGAACCATGACAATCATGGCAGTGTGAAAACCATAAGGGAAGTATACCAAGGAACACAATTCGAGTTTAATAGCGTCAACATGGACGAGATGCAAAAGACGCTCGAAAATAACAATCCCAACAAGTCCTGTGGGTGGGACCCCAGAGCACCGCCTAAACTCCTTAAGAAAGTTGCCTGTGGAATTGCACCATCGCTAATGACTCTCTACAACAGCTGTATCGAGCTGGGGAAATGGCCTTGTGCGTGGAAAATGGGAGAGTGGACGCCAGTGTTTAAGAAAGGTGACAGACAACAGGCGAAGAACTATCGTCCTATCACATCCCTTGTCACCGTAAATAAGGCATTTGAGCACATGCTCAGTAAGCAAGTCACTGCTCACTATGATCCAACTCTCTATCAGAGAATGACAGCATATAGAAGACATCATAGCTGCCAGACCACCTTACTTAGGCTTGTGGAAGACTGGAAATCAGCTGTAGACAGAAAGGAACTGGTGTATATACTGACTACAGACATGAGTAAGGCATTCGATTCTCTTTGCCATTCTCTTGTTGTAAAGAAACTCGAAGCTTATGGCTTTGGACAAAATTCTCTCAACCTCCTTAGATCATACTTCAATAATAGGATTAACAGAGCAAAAATAAAAGACGTGACAAGTGACTGGAAAAGGATGGTACTTGGCTGTCCGCAAGGCTCGTCTTTCGGTCCCCTTCTGTGGAATTTGTTCCAAAATGACATGTCATTCCATATAAATAATGCTAATCTGAGTATGTACGCTGATGACCATCAGATGTATGTCATGGGGAAGAAGTACGACGTAGTCGCGCAAAGTACCAAGATCCAAGGAGAGCAAGCTATATCCTGGTACAAGAACAACTATCTCTCAGCCAACCCAGAGAAGTTTCAGTTACTAACAATCAAGCCGAGAAATGTTGACACAGACAATGATAATCAAGATATATCCGTAGCTGGACATGCTATTGAGAGAATGGGGGAAATTAAGCTCTTAGGAGTTCAAATAGATGAAAAACTGAGTTTTACCGGTCATATAAGTGAACTATGCACTAAGGCCAGTCAAAAAGTAGGGGTCTTAGTGCGGCTATGCAACTTGATACCTTGTGATGCAAAACTATCACTTAACAAGTCTTCAATTCTGCCCCATCTAACCTACTGTCATCTAGTCTGGCACTTTTGCAATGCATTGGATCGGAGAAAGCTAGAGCGGATTCAGGAGCAAGCGCTGAGAGCCGTGTACAAAACCAGATCAGCGTCCTATCAAAAACTGCTAGACCGCACCAAACTACCGACGTTGTACAATCTGCGTCTACAAGACATTGCCACTCTGATGTTTAAAGTTAAGCATAGTCTCGTACCCGTGAACATTTGACTTATTTAATTTAAAGAACACTCAGTATAATTTACGGAATGATGACTTCGAACTGCGAAGATTTGAAACTGTTAGATTTGGTAGGAATTCAATAAAATATGTGGGACCTCTCCTCTGGTCGAAGTTGCCAAGATACCTAAGAATGATAGAAACTCTGAACTCATTTAAGAGGAACATTAGGAAAGTTGACCCTTCAACTCTTGTAAATATTTAGAAGTGTTTTATTATTATTATTACTATTATTATGATAATTATTATTATTATTATTTTATCATTACTATTTTATTTTTCATAGGCTTTTCAGTAAATAATTATATAATCTACGCGCAATTTTTATTTCTTTTTAAATTTTCACTTTATAGTGATATGTATCTGGTACTTAACTTATTAATTTATAGTGTTCCCCATTAGCTTATAGCTAAACACAGACACTTAAATAAAGTTTTCCATTCATTCATTCATTCAACGCTTTCCGAGTGCTTTGCAGATGAAAAAATCGACCTACACGTTATTCTGGCGATGTCAGACAGCTGTCTGATGCATCTGGGTGTAGAAAGAAAATTGCAAACAGTTCGCTGATGGAGAAAGGCGAACAAATGTGGCTTCCACGAGCTCTGTCAGCTCTTCTCAAGCTTAGCAGTTGATCAAGGAAAGAAGGAGGCTTTTTCAGCCGTACAGCAGCTGCCGTGAAAAAGGCTCTGGAACCTCAAAAGTCTGCTAAGAGGAAAAAATCCATCCCGACGCACATGGACAGGTCAATTCGTGTGTTTAGCAGATCGACAAGCATGCAGAGTGCCGTCTTCCTCGGAAAAACAGATCTTGCAGCAGGCTGGCCTTGGCCTGAAAAATATCAAATTTTTTGTTGATGAAAACGAGGAGGACGTCGTGGAGAAGCTTACTAGTGATATGCCAGGTGATGCTGGTCATCCAATCGGCTTCCCTCAGTTAAAAGAAGGCAAGGGCTTTGAAATTATGAGTTGTGTAACAAACTCTCATGATTTGGCAGTCGTAAAATCGTCCTGGTCTGTAGAAGGGTTGAAGTCTCTTTTTACGCCTCAAACAAAGATTTATCTCCGGCCTATTCAGAAGAGCCTGTGTGTCAAAGGAGGGCAAGAAAACAGGCTGATATGCAAGTTAAAAGATAAGTGCATGTGGTGTTCTAAGGAGATCCCTCTAAACGAGCTTTAATCACACTTAGTGACTTGTAACTGTAATGTGTTGATGACAACGTTGAAGATGAGGTCATGGTGTTTTCTGACGAGTCAAGAAATGATTTGAAAGATTATATGGCTAATGCACTGTCAAGTGCCACAGTTTCAACAAAGGAGGTGGAGTCATTGTCTACTGGTCAAGGTGGCAGTGCCTATCCATCTCCCAGTGTGCCAATGGTGGCATCAGACAGTGACAGTAGCCCCATGCTGACCTTCCCTTCTTCATGTGGCAATGCCAACCAGGCTGAAGCTGGTTCCTCTTCCTCTTAAGGCATTTCTACCATATCTGAAACCCACTTCATTGGCAGTCAGACAGAGTCCACAGCTCATCCCTTGGAAGGCACTAGCTTGGGACCTCTAACCAATAATGACCACATCACCATGGAGAAAATGGATGTTGACATTGCACTGATAATGCCAAAGATAAAAGAGCACATCTATTCTACAGGTTGGATTTATTTATATTATTTTGACCGTGTAGTGTCAATTTAATGCAAAACTCAGAAAACTTGAACACCAGAAATATTTCTGAAATGCTCTTTTAATTGCAAAAGAAAAATAATGCCAATAAGGCATTGAAAACACAAAATTAAGCAGAAGCAGCAGAGGTACACAAGATAGCTTTGTGGTGGTTTGCTTGGCCAATACATAACCAACATGCATAAAATATTTTCTAGGTTTTCCATCATTTTCTGAGTTTTACCGTTACACTGGGGCCTTGTATCAATCCCACATCAAATATTTTGTAGCAAATTTTATAATACTTTAGAATAGAGTTGCAACTGAGTTCTCAAATTAGCTTATATGAATTAATTTAAAAAAAAACCTTATGGGTTTGTCCTCCTGTTTTATTGGCCCCTCTCATTGAAACCTCCCCTCCCCCACCCCCCTCACCCTTTCTCGATTATCTAGCAGTAAAATAAGACTGACAAATGGAATAATGATATTGACAATATAATAATAATAATAATAATAAGATTAGTATTTAGCTGAGAGGTTATTCTCACCATAATAGCTTCCTGGAAGGTTGTTTACCAAGTAATTTTGCTAGTAATGCAAACCAGTGTCATTTTTATGATTTTCCTTACCCGCTAACCCTAGCACAGTCTCCTCCCCAGCTTTTTAACATGAAATGGCTAAGGCTACATTTTGGTCCTCTTATTTGCTTTGTACTCGCAAATCATCTGCCATTTGCATCTAAATTCTCAATAATGTCCAGCACCATTAAATATACATCTATGCCATAGTTTGAAGATGTCCAATTTGAAGGGACGTACTTGATTACGTAAAATCTCAAAGCATTGCTCGCTTAAAGCACCTGGAGCCTCAAATATTGGGCATCCATCCTCAACTCTCTCTTCATCTAACACTCCCTCAGCACTTGACAGCTCAATGCCCACTGGATTTTGTACCTGGCCAGAAATCCAAAGGCAAATCAGAGAAGATTTTACAGTTCTCATGCGATGTCTGGACCATGCATTTCTCCACAACTCTAGTTTTTCATTAATCTTTGGTAGGTATACATAGTGGAGTGCAGCAATATGAAGGGTGTTAAATGGGTCTAGCATTCCTTCGTCTTCAAGAAAGTAAACAGTTGATAATACATGCTTAGAACCCCCTCATAAACATCCCTCCACAGTCTTACGATTCTCTGGTTCTGTGTGCTTTTGCCAGTGATCATGCTGCCCCCATTTATACCCCTTCTTGTTAACATGTAATCAGCTACTAACACGTTTTCCCCACCTTTATCTGACCTCATCCTGCTTGGGAGGCCGTAGTTTTCCACACCTTTCAAAAAACATTCAAGCAGTCTCAGCCTTGTTACTGCTTTTACATTCTAGTGCCACTGGCAGACGACTAAATCCATCAATCGCACCAAAAACTACAAAGTACCACCGCACCAACTTGTGATTTGTCTATATGTCAAAGGTGATTAGGTCCCTGTACATCGTAGACACGTCTATGCAGGCACCCTTTTTTCCTACCATTTACTCCATCTCCGTTCACTCGGTGCAAACTATCTCTAATACGCATCCTTTGCACTATAATCCCTTTCTCGATCAGGAATTGCTTGATTAAACGTTCTCTGCAGTATGGAAAATCTTCAGTAATGTTGTCAATATGCTGATCTAGTTTCAAATCTGAAATGTCTGTGAAATCTGACTTGCTTAGTCTAAAGGGACTTATCCTGCAGTAAATAATACTTTCAGAAACAGACAGAATAGTAGAAATTTCTTTGATAGTGAAACTTTCCCCTAATTGATTCTAAAGAACACACTTAGGAATGGAGAATGATGGTGCTCCACAAGTTGCTTTGACTTTCCTTGGTGCTTCTCCAAACATTGCACACTCGATTCCAACTCTTGTACTGAGAGTTTACAAACAAGATCGGGTGTTATTTTTTCCTGCTGAAATTCCTCTTCTAGATATCCCAGATCTGCTTTCTTTAACACAGATGACATCATGGAAACGCCCATTATGAAAAAAAACGCACGTATTTGAGTTAAAAATGGCACGGGATCAAAAGAAACAAGGGAGCTTGGAAACTAACAATCCTGTGATGCATTGTGGGTATATCATCAGAAAGTTTGCTCATCAAACTTTTTGTACTGCTCATAACATTGCTGGTGGAGGTCATTGCTGTGTTAAGATCCACAAGCAGTCAACTGTAGTGAACATAATGCCAAATGATAAGAAAATGAACCACATATAACGAAGTTTTGACAACACATAGTAAAACGTGCACTGTACATATCGACAAAAGCACGTGATATAATGAAAATACACTGCGTATATCACAGAAGGCACGCAATATATTTGTTAATGGACTCCGCATATAAGGAAAATGTCAATATATTCATTGATGGACCGCTCATAATGGTGTCCCGAATGCATATAATGCCCATCGGAAGACGTGACAGTGTTGGCGTTCCATAAGGAAGCTCTCCTTGAATGAGCAACATGTCATCTTTCTCTGGGTAAACTGGAAAAATGAGTTCGTAAGCAAGGCTCCTCAGTTTCCTCATGTAATCAACAACAGCGGCTGTATTGTTCCTACAGTCCTACAGCATAACTTTTCTTGAAATATTTTCAGTGGAAAAGAAGACTGTTCTACTGTTAGGTTGCATTTCTACTTTAGGCAAACCATTCTAAAAGTTCTCTGCAATGAGGCCATTGCCATCTCTAAAAAATGGCTTTACACTGCCCTCCCCAAGCAACAGGCAATTTCCTCCCTCATGTCTAACAGACGAAAAATAGTGAACAGATACCACTTCTTCACTGCCTTCAAAGTGACAATGATACTATCCTTTCTTGATAGCACCACATCTTCATGGCCGACATTGATCACTCCCAGTTTTCTTGTGTTTTGTTTTTCAAATATTTTGACGTTGCCTTTCGCTTCGCTCTAATTGCGCTCTTCCATTTGGAAGTCATGTAAGGAACGTCTTTGTCCCGCACTCTCATGCTTTTGACAGGTGCTACTTCATCCAATATATCATTCATTAGTAAATTCCAGGTGTGGGCGTGATCATCAACTTCATCAAACAATTGCACAATATGCCAGGGGGCCATCGACAGGTGTTGTTTGAATACATCAGGTTCAAAATTTTTGAAGCTCCTGAAAGTAATTACTTTGGGCTTGTTTGAATTTACCCTCTCTTTTAGAACTCCATAAATTAAAGCATGATCACTTAGCGATGGATAGTAGTTTCCAGAGTATTTAAAAAGTTCGGGTTTGTTGCTGAGTATTACATCAATTAAAGTTTTCGTGACTTTTGTTCCCCATTATTGCTGCTCATGACACTCCAACTGTGACTGTAGTTATACTTAACACTTGTCTTTCCGCATCTCCGCACCTCTTTCTCTTCTATACAGATACAAATGTAAAATTCTTCAGCATCTGAATAACCTTGTTCCTCAAGAAGTAATTGGAAAGCTTTCCAGTCTTTTGGCCACAATGCCAAAAGAATATCAACATCAATGTCACTTGAAATTGATTCCAAAAGCATTGCATTTCCATATGCCACGATATCTTCAAATGTCTTTATTGAGGCTCCAGAATTGTCCATAATAATCAGTGCCTCAAGTACAGCCTTGGCAACAAGTTTCTTCAAAGGGTTTACATTCTCAGTATTGCAGTTGTTTGACGCATCTTTTTCAACTAAATCACTCTCAACATCAGGATTTTCATCCATTTCCAGTACCTCCAGCAAGTCCTTTCTTCGTCGGTGTCCATTCCTTCTTCCGCACCATTTGTGTCTGATCCTCCACCTGAGTGGAAATTAAACTCAACAGTGCCTGTAGCACCTGCATCTAATAATCGAGCCTCTGACCAATGCCGCAATTCTATGCTTCTTGTCGTTGCCATTTCCTTACAACGTGAGCATCTGCAGTGTACATGTCTGTACGTTTTTTCAGAACAATTACAAGAGGAAACTCCTTCTCTAATCCAGGTGTGAACAGCCTCAGAATCCATCCATTTTTTCAACAACATTCTGGTTCCGAGAGCTCCGTGATTTTTCATCTTGGACCAATAAGAAACGTTAGAACGATAGAGAAAAAAAGGCGGGAAACAGTGACCAATCAAAACACTCGACATATGATGACAGTTCAGTATTTACACGTGCCAACAAATCGATTTGCCCTCTTTCTCCACTCCCTTTGTGCGAATGAAAGCGGTAATGGCAAGCGAGTTGGTGAACGAGAAGGAAAATAATCTTGGAGATGACAGTCTTCAAAGTTGCTCCTCTGATGACTACGAAAAAGCTATTGCTAAAGTACGCTCCCTATTCGGAGAAGCGATTCTTGTGGCCCTAGAAAGTAAGAACTGATTCATCAGCAGTTGTCTCTGCTTTTGCAGTGGGGTATTTGTATTACATGATTTTATTATGAATTGGAAGCCAAGCTTACTTAGCGGAAAGAGAAGCCGACGCCCCTATTTTTGCGAAATTAGGTTTCACCGATGGTAAAGCTGTGCGTTTTAAGAAAGAATTCTAACACATGGCAGACATGTCCACAAGTGGCCATCTTCCCCAGCAGTGCCTGCTTACAAGCCAACAATGGCAGACGTTATCTATGTCGCCAGAAATTAGACAGCTTTATTTCGTCAGAGAAGTTATGCATTATCTGGGTTGTTTCTATATTATAACCTGATAATCACCAACTAACTTACATTAAATTTCTTGAAGCAAGTTTTCCTCCTCCATTGAACTCGTAGATTTTCAAGTTTTCACCATTTTGCACGCATCCTCACAGCCTTTAGGAAAATTATCCTAACCATTATTTCTGGATGCGAACAATGGAGTTTGGTAAAAATTCAGTGTTATTCGTGGTTCATGGAACTTCTTATCTATCTAAAAGGCACATTTATCCCATACTTTTTTTACAAACTCAGGAGAAAGAGGATTGGTGTACTTGCAACACAAAGATGAGGAAGAGTTTACCAAAGTTCAACTCACCAGAAACAAAACAAAAGTTGGCAGAATTTGCTACAGAAATCACTCCTGAATGTGGGATACCTGTAGTATATTTGGTGTAAGTCTACATAACGGGGGGTATATTGGAGATGGCGGCTATGTTCTGGAGTTCCTATTAAAGTGTTATGTTCAATCTGTTTGCATCGAGTCTGTGTTTCATCGTGAACACTACAGCTGGCGATGAGGATGCAAAAAAAAGTGTAAAGAATATCTGGAGCAAACATGAATGTGAGAGATTTCGACATTGGAGTAATTCGGCCGTTTGATGTGAACAGTGATCCCAGTAGCATGGGCAGCGAATGGAAACGATGGCTTCGGAGTTTTCAGTTATATGCGGATGGTAAAGGACTTATTTTAGTTCCTGATAAAGAAGACAACAAGATACAGCGACGAGCTCTTCTTCTTCATTGTGCTGGACCGGATGTCCAAGATATTTTCGATGTTTTACCGGATACAGGAGGTGCGAAGGATTACCAGAAAGCTGAAGATGCTCTAACCGGACATTTCGTCGTTCAAGTTCATATTCCATATGAAAGGCATTTGTTTCGAGAGATGGTACAAGCTGAAGGTGAAACGGTCGATCAGTTTGCTGTACGCTTGAGACGCAAGGCCCAGCAATGTGATTATGGCGAGCAAATGGAGGCCCAGATAAGAGATCAGATTGTCTCGAGGTGTCAGTCTGACGAGTTACGCCGTAAACTTTTGAGAAGGGACAAACTCTCACGTTGAAGAGTCTACAAGACACCGCAAGGAATTATAAAGCAGTCAAGAGACAAACCAAGAGTATGAGTCGCTCAAATGATTCTGTGAACAGAGTCCGTGATGATAGAAACAAAAGATACGATGACAGAATGGGCAACAGCAGAAGTGGAAATTTCCAATCAGGTGGTGAATGCTGGTGATGTGGAAGAAGTGGCCATTTTGCCAGAGACCCTCAGTGCCCTGCAAGAGGAAAGACCTGTTCCAAATGTTTTCAGATGGGACATTTTGCAACTGTATGCAAAACCAGGGGTGACCCTCGTTTCCGATCAGGAGTGCAGTGCATGCAAGAGGTAGAAGTCGAAGAAGATGAGGATGAGTATGTTTTTGCAGTAGCTGATGAAGAAATTGGACAAGGAAAAGTTACAGTCAATATTGGAGGAATCCCAGTGGGAGTGATTATTGATTCTGGATCCAGTGCAAATGTAATTGACCAAACATTGTGGGAGGAACTAAAGAAACAACATGTTAAGTGTGTATCGAAGAGAAGCACAAAGAAACTGTACGCCTATGGAGCAACAAGTCCACTGGAAGTTATTGGAACATTTACAGCCGATCTCAGTTTAGCAAACAAATGTGTATCAGCAGAGTTCACAGTCATACAAGGGCGAGGAGAACCACTCCTTGGTAGAGAATCAGCTATGAAGCTAGGAGTCCTCAAGCTGCAAGTTCCAGGAATTTCAGTGAACAGTGTAGTTGACCGTAATGAACTCATTGCAAAACACCAGGCTGTGTTTGAAGGAATCGGAAAGTTGAAAGACTATCAACTTAAATTGCACATTGATACTGAAGTTCAGCCAGTAGCCCAGCCATTACGACGTCCAGCATTCAGCTTGAGAGAGAAAATTGAGATGAAACTTGATGAACTGTTGCATGAAGACATCATTGAGAGAGTGGATGGTCCAACACCACGGGTGAACCCGGTTGTTGTGGTGCCAAAGCCAAATGGTGAAGTACGGTTATGTGTAGATATGAGGTGTGCCAATAAAGCGATCATTCGGGAAAGACATCCAATCCCCACAATTGACGAAGTGCTGAACGATATGCAAGAAGGAAGTGTCTTCAGCAAACTTGACCTGAAATGGGGCTATCACCAAATTGAGCTCAGCACTGAGTCCCGTGGTATTACTACGTTTGCAACCCACAAAGGTCTATTCAGATAGAAACGGTTAATGTTTGGGATTTCTTCTGCACCAGAAAAATACCAGCAAGTGATTCAGCAGGTGTTGCATGATTGCAGTGGGACAGCAAACATTTCAGATGACATCATCATTTTTGGCCCTGACACAGATGAGCATGACAGGCGATTGGAGCAAGTGCTAGTCAGGTTGAAAGAAAAAGGGCTTACCCTCAACAAGGAGAAGCATGTGTTTCACATGCCAAAGCTTACATTCATGGGTTTAGTTCTGTCGCAGAGGGGCATTGGTCCAACAGAAGAGAAAGTTAAAGCAGTCACAGAAGCCCGTGAACCCCAGAATGCGTCTGAAGTTAAAAGCTTCTTAGCCCTGGTGAATTTCAATACCAGATTTATACCAGACCTTGCCACTGTCGCAGAACCACTAAGGAGGCTAACAAAGAAAGGAGAACCATTCGTTTTTGGTCCTGAACAGCATGCGGCATTCACAACACTGAAACAGAGGATGGCCCAGGCAGAGACTCTGGGATACTTTGATCGCAATGCCAAGACAAAGATTATTACTGATGCAAGTCCTGTTGGATTGGGCGCTCCTTCTTATACATGACTGGATGGACCGAGAGCCTGGTACTCAGCTCCAGGAGATAATTCATCTAACATTCAAATCCTTCTGGAGGAGGAAACATTACTGCCGTAGAAACTCAAGGAAGTCGTTATGATTCCAGTTGGTCAGGATCATATGATGTTTGGTTCTTAAAACGAGGAAAATGGATACTGCACAAAGAGGTATTAAAGTTGCATTCAACTCAGTCTCAAAGATAGATATCATCGGGACAGTATGTTCGTTAAATAAAAATTATAATAATTTATTATGATATTGATAATAATGATATATCATCCTCATCATCATCATCATCATCATCATAGCCTATAGGCTATTTGATTGAATATATATCACAACCACTGATTTAAAATTATAAATTTATGACTGGAAACATGCTCCAAAGGTTGTCTCATAATTGAAATCATATGTTTATGAGGTGTTCATCTTTCAGAAAACTTTGTTGCATGTGCAGAAATTATTTTTGAGAGACTGGAGTTGACGTAAATTTTCCTTTCGTAAATGGTCATTGGTATTTTTAACATGCATATAAAGCCTTTCATCAGTGAAAGGTTAATGAAAGCGTTTCTCAACTAAAAATTAATAAACTCACATTCTAGAATCGAACCCGAATCTCTCATACTTTTAATTATAATACCACACAGACCCACCAATATATTATTCTGAAAAATTTAAGTACATAAAAAAATTAGCTGTGTTTCATAATAATTATTGATACATCTTTATTAGGTGATTCTATAGCGTAAATTCTCGTAAATTAAACTAGGGCTTTGTAGTTTTTTATCTTGCTATAATTTGCTCCTGTCTAGGGCATATAAAATTATCACGTTTACTAACTTGTTCCTTTCGAGGACGTATAAAAAAGGTGTTTTTTTGCCTTGTTGTATTTGTATAAACTTGCCTCTGCCCAGAGGCCAAAACACGTGTTGCGCTTCCTATTGCTCCAGTGATGGGATATGGGATGACCCTCGTTTATGGCATTCCATTTCCGCCAAAATTCAATGTTCCATTTTACATTGTACTTTACACAATCTATCCTACATTTTGTGTTTGCCATTTGAGCTTGCACTCACGATTCAACTTTTTTGCATTCAACATCCAACTTTGATTCATGCAACATTCAAGTTTACACTTTCGACATTCAACTTTTCATAAGCAACAGTCAAGTTTTCGCATTCGACATTCAAGTTTTGGAATTGTACTTTTACCCACTGGTCAGCGACCGATAGAGATCGTGGGCTCAATTGACCTGACCCACCCCTGCTCAAATGGTGGTCGAGAGGCGATCGAGAGACTTCCCAGTGGAGTGGACTCGAGAGACCTTCTCCACTCCCGACAAACTAGATGTATAGTGTCTGTTCGCGTGATGTCACAAAAATTCCGAAAACAAGGCGCCACCATCTTGGAGGAGTAATGTTATATTTATAATGGCGGCAACTGAAGCGTGTCCTTCTGAGAGCGAGACAAATTCCAAGTTTATTCTGTCTGCCTATGGCGAGTCATTACAGGGCAGCATAAGGGGAAGATATGTGGAGAAAATAGCGGCCATTGGTATCGACCCTTTCCTTATTCCGCAAGAAAACTGTACTCCGGAATGTCTTCCTCCAGTCGAGTCCTGCGATCTTCTGTCATATCTAGTGCTCGATACAAGTTTTTATACAAAGGAGCAGTTTAAAAATTTCAGAAGTCTCCTTGCGTACAACCATATGGTATCCAGCTTTATTACAAGTGTTCTTGGACAAACATTGCGAGATAAATACATGGTTCTTGTAAAAGTGAGACATTCCCAACGAATGAATGATCTGCACGTGCCATTGTGGATAATATCCACCAAAGAAGGAACTGTTCTTTCAGCTCATTGTGCTGGGTGTATGGCCGGGCTGGGAGAATGCTGTTCTCATATCGCAAGTGTGCTTTTTTATATTGAAGTGTGGACAAGATTAAATGGGAAGCTTGCCTGCACCCAAGTAAAATGTACGTGGCTGTTGCCTACCATAGTTAAGCAAGTTGACTACGCAAGGATCAAAGAAATTAATTTTTCTTCTGCAAAGAAACTAAAAGCCAACCTCGATAAGTCCATTGAAATGGTTTCTTTCCCTGTTGCTGATTCAAGTCCACCATCTTACACCTCCACACCTAAACGTCCAGAAGTGAAAATGTCATCATCACTAGAACCTTCTGCTGAAGAAATGGATGCTTTTTATCACTCTTTGAGTGAATGCAAAATTAAACCAGTATGTTTAAGTTTAATTCACCCATTTGCTGATTCATTTATTTCTAGTACTAGAAACATTAAGGCGGTAACAGACTTGTTTGATCCCAAGTATCTAGAGTTATCATATACTGATCTTCTAAAGGAGTGTAATAAAGTACAATTGAACCTATCTGATGAAGATATTACGTCAATCGAAAGGGAAACCGTGGATCAGGCCAAAGGGAGTGCTTTTTTTAGACACAGGGCTGGAAGAGTAGGGGCTTCCAAATGCCGTGCAGCCAGTCATACAGATCCTTCACAGCCCTCCCAGTCTCTGGTCAAAGCCATTTGTTATCCAGATATTTTTCGCTTTTCCACAGCAGCCACAAGATATGGATGCAAACATGAGGATATTGCCATCACAGAGTATGAAAAAATAATGCGAAAAACTCATGCTAACTTTGTTATTACTAAATGTGGAACAATTATAAACAAGAAGTATCAGTTTTTACGTGCCAGTCCAGATTTTCTCTGTGAATGTGATTGCTGTGGACAGGGATGTGGCGAAGTCAACTGCCCCTACTGCATAGATGGAGTTGACTGACAGCTATGTGCAAAAGAAATCTTCCTGTTTGCAGAAAAATGAATCCTGTTTCCAACTCAAAAGAGATCATGACTATTATTACCAAGCACAACAACAAATCCATACAAGTGGGAGAGGATATTTAGATTTTATTGTGTTCGCCTCAGATGGGCAAACATTGAAATTTTTCTTGGAAAGACTTGCTCCAGACATGAAACACTGGGAAACACAAATTCCCAAACTAGAGACTTTCTGGAGAATTTGCATATTACCAGAAATATTGGGAAGATGGTATACCCGAAAGATGGATTTAAAAGCCCAGCTTTCCCCAGAAGAAGTCGCAAAACCTGGTGACTGTTACTGCAGGGAAACAACTAGTGAAGCACCAATGACATGTGCCAACCACTCATGCAAAATATCCAGATTTCATCCATCCTGTTTGGGTATCAAGAATGTAACAGTTCAAAAAATGTGGTACTGCCCTCATTGTAGAAAGTTGCCCCAATTTACAAGGGCTAAAAGCAAGAAATTGCCTGAAATGAAGGATCAATTCCCAAGTGAGGCAACAAAACTTGCAACTATCTGCACATGTCAAAAAAAAGCACAGGCAAATGATAAACTGCTGAAATGTCATAATAAACAGTGCTCAAATGGTAAATTTTTTCATCTGTCATGCATGTCTTACAAATGTTATCCAAGCAATGCAAGAACAACCTGGCTTTGCTATAACTGCAAGATTACAGCACCTAAAAGTAGACCATCAACACCAGCTCAAGGGGATTCTGATTTGGTAGGAGAACCAGCTGCAACACCCGATAGTGTAATGTCAGCCCCTATTATTAATGATTCAAGCTCCCAAAGTGATAATGAGTTGAAGGCAGATTCACCTGCAACACCAATCAACATCGGTGCAAACACCCCACAGGATAGTGATGTGGAGGGAGAATCATCCCCAAATCCTGACCCAGATGTTTTGTTTGTCAAAGAAACTGTCAACACAAATGTTAATAAGACGGGTTCACTAGGGAATCTGACTGAAAGAGAATTTGCATTGATGGAGGATACACATGGCTGGTTAGACTGTTCTATAATCCACCAGGCACAAATCCACCTCAAACAGTTAAATCCGAACATTGAAGGATTTCAAAGACCAACACTTGGTCCAATAAGAGCCTTTGACATTATCAGTGGTGAATTCATACAGATTTTGAACACTGGAGGTAACCACTGGGTATGTTTAAGTTCCATTGGTTGCTCCAGTGGCCATGTTAATTTATATGACAGTTTTTTTCATGATGTTGTCTGTGACGACATTGAGGAACAGGCAAGAAGTCTACTCGGACAGGACTTCAGGGGAATTAATGTTGTCCCTATTCAGCAGCCACTAAATGGATCTGACTGTGGGGTATTTGCTATAGCATTTGCTACAAGCCTTGTTTTTATGCAAGACCCCTTGAGTATTCAATTTGATATCCCGAAGATGCGTCCTCACCTTTCAAGATGTTTGAGGTCCAGTAGAATGGAACCTTTTCCAACCATTGATCTTTAATAATGGACATTTTCTCAAGTGTTAACCTTTTTAGCCCTAACAGCGAGTAGCAAATGAGTTCTCCTGACCTTACATTATCACTGCCTAATGAAACATACAGGTCAGGAGAATGAATAAATGAATCATCTAAGGTAAAATTTGTCAATGTTTAACTGAACAGTACCATAAGAAATGCACTGTATGGCAGAACTTGATATGGGGCTTAAAAGGTTACATTCTCCATTGCAAACAGTTATATAAAATTATGTAAATACCCTTGTTGTTATGATATGCTGTAAGTGACCATTGCCACATCTTGTACTCGTTTATTTGGAAAAATCCCACAGATGAGGGACAGTGATTTGCAGGTAGTACCCGTAAAGATTAAATCCCAGTAGAGAACTAATTTTAAGGTAGAATGAAAGGACCCAGTTATCTTGAGAGGCATTTTTTCATTCTGTACTAGAGGGATGTGTGGAATAAGGCCCCAATTACAAATGACTCCTGATATTGATACATGTATTAAATTCTCCCTTTGATTATTGAACATAAACAAGACAAATTGGAAGGAGAATCTGGCAGTTCATCAGGAGGCACTTGAGGCTTCATTCCAAAGAGCTAGAAATATTGTTGTAATTATTTTACTGCCTCTCCAACCCAGTGTTTTTATACTTGACAATTTTATTACCCTTATCCATGGATAAAAATATCATTTATTACTAAGGCTCAACATATTTTCTACAGGATTAGAAAATTGATCGAAACAGTGTCACGTATCTGTGTGGGAGGCTAATATATATATTTGTATGAAAGAAACCTACAATATTAAAATTGTACAATAAAAAACTATTTACAAATGAAAGCTAACATATAAAAAAAGAAAATACATGGTCAAAACGTCTCAATAGCAGAGACCAACTTGTTGGTCAAAAGTATCAAGACAAAACAACTTTAGCTAGCAAAACCATTGTTCTGGTTTTCAAAGTCGACACTCTTCGCTACTAGTGGGCTATAACATATAGCCTAGTAGTAGCTCAACCAATCAGAACATAGCATTGATAATAGACCACTAGCTGGATTTTACTAAATTGAAATACACTGTCAAATTTTTTCAGCTAAGCACTAGAACCCAAATAAATGCTGCACTGGGTACTAGGTTGTCAATCCCACAAGCACTGTCCTTAAAAACGATAAGAGATTTTCTGTTTTAGTGAGCTTTAGTTCAATTGCTATTAATTAATTACTTAATTCCTGGGCCAACTGCATAAGTTTCTTTTTAACCAAATGTTTTAATACCATACTGATCAAAACTTATTTGAATAAAAAAATATATTTGTGAACCTTCTGAAGCTTGTGACAGGGATGAATCATTACCATGTAAGAAATGTTTACATTTTCTCAATAATCCTTAAGTCGTGAGTTTACACTTAAGGTTGGTCACCTGGCCGGGTTGTTCGAAGCTGGGTTAAGGTAACCCAGGGTTAGTGTGAAATTTGAACGCAGACATGAAAGCTTAAAAAGTAAATTCAGTTTATTTTTTTTTGTCAACAAGTTGATGATTGGATGCTCTGGAAAATAACAGAGAAAATTATCTGAGAAAATCCTTTTGAACAAAAGAAAAAGAAACTGGGGTTAGAATTTAACCCCTGGTTAGCGCTAACTGGTGTTCGAACAACTGGGCCCTGAAACTCATCTTGCTTGAATGGATTTGCAGCTTACTCCCCATAGAGTTGCAGTGTTTTTAATCACCCTCTTTTCATGCATATAACTTTTCAGGCTTGAGTAACAACAACTACCCTTGTAACAATCTTGCTACACTTCTTGGCTGTGTATTTAGGTGTACGGTAAATGGTCTGGGGCTCAGGCAAGATGTATGGCTAATTCGGACAAATTGACGAGTTATTACCTATTAAAGAAATCAATCAAAACTCACAATAGGAGGACAGAGGTTAACAAGGGCAGAACAAACTCGAATTATCTTGTCAATCAGTGGGGCTTTGCTCTTGTCCTCACATGCTAAGTAGTCAGTTCACAGAGTACTTTGTAAGATTGTGTACTTTTGTCTCAGAATTCCAATAACTCTCTCGACATGAATTCTGACTGGCGATTTTACGTGTCTTTTCTACATCGACTGGATCCAGCTGCTGTTTGCCCCTGGTAAATGCAGGGACGTTCAGTTCTGCCTGGTGAAACCACACCTGCTCGTGGACAGTGAAACCTCTGTCTGCAAGGACAAGATCCCCAGGAAGTAAATTTTTTAAAAAGCCACAGTTCTCTGTGAGAAATTTGTCAGATGTGCGCCCCCCCCAGGCCTCGCTTACAAATGATATTGTTCCTTGTGGTGTTATCCCAATCAACACTTTCGCAGTGTTATGGTGTTTGTAGTTCGAAAACGTCTGTGCTCTTGCTAAAAGATTGGATGGCCTATCAATAAATATCTCGAAACAGTCAATGATCACTCTTGTCTTTAGACCGAAAGAATCAATGAAACAGTTTGGCATCGTTCTTTGAAGCTGTTCCCGACTTGGCCAGGAAATTAAAGGGGATAAACGAACATCCATGACAGTTAACCAGGTGACAATAATCCGAGAAACAACAGTTCTAGAAACATCAAAACGATAAGCAAGATCTTGGTGTGGGACGGCCAGCCGTAGTTTTATCAACACCAGAACAAACTCCTGAAATTTACTCAATGACAGGGAGCGTCTGTTGACATGTGGAGATACAAAGGAGAATGTTTTAATTAAAATTTCCCTCGAGGGTAACCCAGTGTAAAAACGAACTTTATCGTCATCTCCCTCAAAAAACTCCTGTTCAAATACGGTGGATTTTTCTGGCATCCAAGGTTTAGGCATTCGAAACATGTAATCACACTGCTCGGTTTGCGTTGACCGTGATTGCACGAGTTCGCTTGGCTCAGTTTGTGTGGCCATGTTGTTCCCCTCTTCCTCCTCCTCTGGAACCTCTGCCAAATCTTCTTCATCTTGAACCGCAAAAGAAATATCCCTGATTTTATCGCCATGGGCTTCTGATTCATCTTCCCTAGACATTTTTCCTTTAACAGCCTGATCCTGTTCTTCATGCTCCCTTTCGCGTTTATGTCTTTCTCTTATTCTCTGGGCTCTTTCTTGTTGTTTCTCTTGTTGGTCTGAACTCTAACTTGCTGTGACCCAAATGCAAGCTAGGCACCCAGTCTACATTGAATTTATCCCAGAGGGAAGCTGCCTTTCCAGAGTGAAAATGAATTCCACAAACACGGTCGTTCTCAAGCTTGCTTTCTGTCAAGTCATCACGACTTATGACTGCTAACCATCTAGTTCGCCGTTCATTCGACAAAATTTCCGTCTGCTCGCCTTGACTAGTAACAACTTTAGGCACCCTACAAAAACTAAGGTCTGGACGTCTCTTTTTATCGTTGGAACATCCAACGATAAGACAAAACGAAGGCATCGCTAGAAGACGCGAAGAGTCGCGTGACAGATTTCACTCCTCCAATATGGCGGAACCAACTTTTCACCTACGTCATAGTCATGTGACCGCACGACACTATAACAGATAGAACATGGCCGCGAGGATGCACAGCCTTCGAAGGAGGTGAGTGCTGTACAACGGACTGTCTTCTTTAGTGGGGCGCTATACGCATACAGGCCAACTCTCCCGGATACGACACCAATCTCCCAGTCTCCCGTACGGGCCACTATATCTCCCTGATTAAATCATCTTTTGAGCTTTGCTGTGCCTCGGTTTGAGATGTAGCCCATTTTGAGCTCAAAAACATGAATTTTTCGTATTCGTAGTACGGTTTCTGGGGCATTTTTGCACCAATTTAGTCACTGACAAAGATTATTTCTGGCATCAAAACGATGATCGCGAATTTTGAGAGTTCGTGCATTAAGTAAGACTTAATGTAATGTCCTTAGTCATTCCCATATTTGCCGGGGGTGGGGAGGGGGCGGTGGTTCACTGAATTTCCGGAGGGGGGAGGGGGCAGTGAAAAAGAGAGAATCTCCAGATTTTAGATCTCCAGAGGTTGGCATCTCTGTATACGTGACACAAACAGGGAGGCATCGCGCTTCTTGTTTGCATCTCTTCAGCTTAATTTAAGCTTTGATCCAGCAGATGTCTGATGACAAAGCCTATCTGAATTTAGCTGTCTTGGATATAATCAATGCTACAGACAGATTTACAGTGTCTGGAGATCCATCAGTAGATTTCCAACCATAAAGAATAGCTGTCAGCCTTGACGTGGATAAACTAATCACAAAATTGATTGGAAATGCTTACAGGATGGTAGAAATCGATCAAAGAAACCATGTTAACTATGCATATCAAGCTCCATTGAATAGTAGACGAAAACGAGGGAGACCTTCGTATGAAATCAGCAAGGAAGAGCTTCATGTTTTACTTCAGCAAGGCTTCAAAGTATGTGACATAAGTAAAATTCTTTGGGTGAGTGTCAGGACGGTTAAAAGGAGGATGTCAACATTTGGGTTGAGCGTACAGTATCATGTATAAAGTAACATTAATCTTTTATTTTAATGAGATGATAAACTACTACAAGGACAATTTTTATACCATAATGATAATATTTAGTACCAGAATTAAGGCTATAAAAAGTATTGTTGATCCTCCAAATACCTATACTGTATTGCCTACGTATAATAATATTTTTGTCACTTTCTGGGAAGGCTTTAACGTAGTTGTTGCACCAAACAGTTGTGATTACCGTAGATTTGCAAATTAAAATGTTGACTTCCACTTACTTGTACCTAGAGATCCAGTCCCATAATGGTAGATTATCCTTATAGCGGAGCTCCAACGCGCGCTTTGCGCGCGCGTAGGCGGAGCCCCATAGCTAAAGTATTCTACCCATCCCAGAAAATTTGGTAATCACGTGACCGTACACCGACCGCCCGCCCGCCCGCCGTCCGTCCACACCACAGGACAACCAATGTTGACTTTCACACTTTCTAACTACTTTAGGAGCCCTGGAAGCCCAGGAGGAAACTGATTGCACATCAATATTGCAATCAATTGACAGCTGTCAAAACAAGGTATCCACTGACCAGTATCACCTGACAGTATTGCAGGCTCAGGTGTCGACTCATCAACGTCAAGTACTTTTTTGAAGTTATCCACTGACTAGTTACTGGTTTTCAGATGATCGCAGGCTCAAGTTTATTATTTTTTTAAATTTATATGAAATATGCTGTGTTTATATCATGATGGCCCCGCACTATTGAGACTTTGATTTCAAACCATGGACACGAAAATTCAGCAAGTTATTTAAAAATACAGGCGAGGAAGACCTTTAATTACCTAGGTCACGCTCTACGCCCAATTTTTATGCTCTGATTGGTCAAAATTTGACAGGTGAGTTCATGCGGAAAATTTATGCAGCATCTTGAAACTTGTTTACTTTGACAGCTGAAGCTGAAAGAGTTTTGTGTAAACTTGTGATGTTTTTAACTGTCTTTTTCCACTGGATGTACAAAATGAAATACAGCTGCTATCAAGTCTGCTAATCATGGCTAGTTTGTTCATTGGTTTTTTGGTTGAGAGATGCGTTGCTTGTCAAAGTCGGAAATCCAATTTCCGATGGCATCGTTTTCATTTTTCACCTTGCTTGATGCGTATTAAAGAGGATTCAAAATTCTCAAGCGACTCTCGTGTTACTTGATAGGTTTTAGGAGCCGCATCTCGAAAGGCAAGCCTGAGTAATGATTGCATTTGATGTTTGTTTTTTTATATCTAATTTCATGTAGTAGAGCACAATTTATGCGGCATGTTTATGCATGTTTCACTGACGTTTGTAAGATTTGAGACAATGAACTGACCTAATATCAGGTTTGATATAAGCTTACAGAACTTAAAAAAGCCTTTTGATATATTTTCTCACTGCAAATAGAAAGAAAACGTTCCAAAGAATATTTAGTTATAAATTTGGCTGTAGAAAGAAAACTTTGAGCGATTTTCTTGCCTCAAGTTCATCTTTGAGAAAAGCAAACACCGCGAGGCCGGCTTAAAACAAAGTTATTAAGCCTTAAGACTCTGGATTTTTCGAAACACTTTAATAATGATAATAATAATAATCAATGTTTAAACAGGGTGACCCCTTCAGTCACAAGACTGGTATCAATGGGGGCCCTGTATAACGTAAATATAAAAAGAGTATGTACAAATAACATATCTCATAAAAATTGGATGTAGATTGGAAATGTTCTAAGAAATGACCTAAGAATAAAAATCGGAGATAGCCTTGAAACGCTCCTTAGGTGGCGAAATCTTTATGTTCGTTGGAAGGCTATTAAATATGCATGCACCATGATAATAAAAAGACTTTTTAGCGACATCTAAATGAAATTTGGGAAGTATAATGTCAGTGATTGACGATCTAGTGCATCTATTAAAAACATGTTGGTTGTCGCTCTGGCAGCGTAACATGAAATAGTCTTTAAAGTGTAGAGGAACTTCTCCGACCAAGCACTTTTTAACCAACAGTGCACAGTGCTTTTCCATGGTTTTTGTAAGAGTCGGCCAGCGTAGGTTCACGAGTATTGTTTCCGTGGCTATGTCCGGTTTAAAACCGTATACAATTTTCGCAGCTCATCGTTGCAGGCGTTCAAGAGTCATTCTGTTAGTGCTTCCAAGAGGGCAAAAGCACGTATCACAATAGCTTAATATCGGTAGCACCGTGGACAAATAGATCTTATTTGCTGCTTCCGTGGTCAAACAACCTCGTAATCATGACTGGAGGCCAAGTCTGCTGGCAACTTTTGACCTTAAATAGCTTAAGTGATCATTGAAAGATAAACACTCATCAAGCAAGACTCCTAGGTACTTGAACAACTTTACTTGGTTGACTTCCTTTCCTTCCATACCAAGCGGACTATGAGATTCAGATCTAACTACCCTCTGCCGAGTTCCAAATAAAACATACTCAGTTTTCTTCAGATTAAGGAAAAGACCGTTTGCAGTTAACCAGTTAGAGACGTTATTGAGGTCAAGGCTTAAGGTCAGCTGTAGTTGGTCAATGTTTGAAGCAGCAGTAAAAATAACGGTATCATCGGCATATAACATAACACTAGAAATACCAACAGCCAAAGGGAGATCGTTTATGTAAAGAATAAACAAGAGAGGCCCTAACATGAAACCTTGAGGTACTCCGCTACTGATGTTAGCGGCAGAAGAAAGGTGATTTTTAATGGACACTCTCTGAGTCCTGTTAGTGAGATAGCTCTCAAACCACGAGAGAGGCTGGTCTTGAATTCCGTATCTGTACAACTTGTTTAAAAGACCGTCAGGAGGAACAGTATCGAAAGCCTTTTTCAGGTCGATAAACACTGCCCCCGTTAATAGCCCTTCGTCCATATTACCACGAATTTTATCTGTAAGGAAGGTAACGGCCATCTGAGTTGAATGATTTTCGCGAAACCCCGATTGATAAGGCGAGAGGAGAGAGTTTTCTGATAGGTAGCTATGTAGCTGATGGAAGACTGCTTTCTCCAGAATTTTGTATAAAATCGGTAAAATTGATATAGGCCTGTAATTATCCAGATCATCTTTGCTTCCAGATTTGAACAGGGGTACAACCTTTGCTTGCTTCCATTCAGACGGGACTGCACCTGTTTCAATAGAAAGATTCAACAAATGTTTTACACAGTCAGCTATCACAGCTGCGCTGTCCTTTAAAAGTCTAGCTGGTAGACCGTCGAGAGCTGTGGCTTTCTTGAGTTTTAGGCATTTAAGTTGCTTTAGCACAAACGGTTTATCCACTGCTGTGAACTCAAAATGATTCTTTGTAAACAGGTCCTCGGGTTGTATAATTAAAAACTGGCCTTGCATGCCTGCATGATTCAAATAACTTGTTCACAACAGATGTAAAGTAAGTGTTAAACAATTCCGAAATGCTTTGTTTATCAGTAACAATCTTGTCATCTGCCTTGATACAGGTCAGAATAGATTTCTGATTTGCAACCGGCATTATTTTCTTCACAGACCTCCAGAAAGACACAGAATCGCCGCTATTCTCTTCAAGTAGTGATCTACTATAGCTTTCCTTAGCACATTTGATCCTTCCACTTACTTTAATACTTATCTTCGTGAATGAAAATTGTTGTGTCTGTAAATGTTTAACCGAATTATATTTGTTTTAGTGATTGTTAGTAGTCTCTCTTGCAATTTAGATTGCTGTGCTGTTTGTTTTCAGTCGTTCATGAACATTGCTTGCAGGAGTTATCTTTTTGCGGCGCGTATCAAACGTTTTTCAAGATTACACATCGTTATAAAACCCTTAAATTAAAAAAAAACAATCAATTATTTACGTTGAAGCATAACTCTTTTAATGTTAAACTGCAAATTTGGTGCTCGAGGTCTGTATGATAAATAGGTTGGTTTACATATCCCCAGATTTGTTGGCAAGATTTTATAAAGTAAACTTGTCGAAAGCAAAAAATTCGACCTGATTTGTTTTCCAAGAATTTGTTTTCCAGGTATAATCCACTGTGATTAAGAGCCATTACGGCTCTTGAATGTGATCGAAGATGATTGCTATGTTTGGATGTTTTATATGGCTATCAACTCGATGTAAGATGTTTCACTCTAAAATCACTTAGCCTTTCCCATATGAATTTCCCCTTAAGTTAACTGATTTGTGGATTACAACTTTATTGTTTGATTTAAATAATAAATTTATTAATGGGAGCTTCGCTTTTAGCCCTGGCTAAATCTATATATTAAATTCGAGTTAATAGGAGCTTCGCTTTTAGCTCTGGCTAAATCTATATATTAGCGTAAGTAGTGATTGATCACCCATTTCTGTCTGTTAATTTGATTAAGGTGTGGATCTCTTCTTATTATTTCTGTATTGTTTGTTTGCATTATATTGTTTATTAAGGCTGTCTTCATTATTATTATGTTACTAAACTACATTCCTGTTTGTTGAACTGTCGAGATGCATGATTACAAACAAAGAAAAATATCACTTTTCAGCTGCAATGACTAATTACTTATTGATGTAAATGTTTGTATTATACTCTTTAGGTAATAGACGGGTATCTTTGGTGTCTGCAGAGAGACAATCCCACGGTTCTAGCCAGTCAGTCATACGTATCAGACCTCATCAAATGTGGAAGCATCACCCATCGTACCTGGGGAGGTGTAACATTTTCACACACCAGACTTATTTTGCAGCCCGTTAATTTTCCTGGAAACCACGAGACATTATTTGTGAGTCAATATCACGCAAACTTTGTGCAGTATAAGTTACGAGCATAGAATGAGTCTCTGAGATAACACTTAACTGTTTTGGTCATATCTTGTTTTCACTTTTTCTTTAGGCTATAGACAAGGACTCCAGAGGAAGACTCTACTTTGATCCGTTTGAAAGGAAAAGTACTGCATAAGTTACATGTAGTCCTGGTCTTAGGAGTCACTTAGAGGATCTCAGGTTTGGTTGAGAGATACTTTGCCAAACATGTTCATTCAGTTATAAAGAGCATAACTGTAAGCAAAACGGTATGAGAATTAGACTCAATAATACATTGTACGTGTTTTTCAGTGTCCTTGCTGATGTGAAAACAGGGTGGAAGGTTGGTAACTGGCACTTAATTCAGCCTAGGCACTGCCAACAGAAGGATGGTTACAACTGCGGAGTTTTTGTGTGAATTGTAAGTTTGTCTGTCAGTTTTGTTTATTTTAATAATTGGAAAGTGAAAAGAAAAGAATACAAGATAATTTATCTATTTACTTTCTCTAGTTTTCACGATGTCTTGTTCAAGGGCTTGACTTCACGTCTCAGTTTCATATGCAAACAGAACGCAGAAGACTTCTTTCAACACTGTTTGGTTCTTGCTACGATGACATACACAAGTAAGCTCACTTCCTTTTTATAACAACGACAACAACCCACAGTATACCAAAGCAGGGGTGGATCCAGGATTTTTTTTAGGAGGGGGTGCACTCGTCTCTTGCTCTATTTAAACACCAATAAACCACATATAGTTTTTCTTGCAGAATACCAGTGTTATTAGAAAACTGCAGGTCATCTCAGGGGGGTGCCCACCCCCTGCACCCTCCCCCTAGATCCGCCCCTGCAAAGGGTGTTTTAATTGAGGCTGAAAAGCTGAAAATAAAATGCAACGAAAGTCATAAATGTTAAGGCGTTGACTATAAATTGCCTGTCGTTATGCCAGACAACTACTAATGATGGACTCGTTTTCTTATTTTTAGAGGTCGCAACATTGCAGTTTGTAAGATCTGTAAACAGGATGACAATGAGGACTGGTTGGGCTGTGATCGCTGTGGACAATTCTTCCATGGCAGCAGTCTGGGAGTGGACTTTGCCAGCACACTCTGTCAAACCTTTTATTGCGTTTCATCATAGGACTCATAGCCTTCAGTCTGTAGCCTTCAACCTTTGCATAACCCAGTTCAAGTTAGTCTAAGCAAACCGCTTGCAACAATGTATGAAAAACAAATCCAATGTTCTGACTGCGATCTATTTTCCGAATTACCTGTGGTTCTTTTCTTCTTTGTTTGGTTTATTTTAAAGGGGTGTGTTATTCCTTTTTACAAGCCCTAATATGTATGTACCAAAATCGTTCACAATACCATGACTACCAAGAGCGACTAATGAGAAAACGTATTAATATCAATAAGTATTGACATTATTGTGAAAACAAACACACAAAACAGGGGAGAATTTTTCCTTAGTGTATGCTTTCATGTCATGTCTGCGGTAACAGCGGCTTGTAATACATACTTGTAACAAATTGCCATTCAAGGTCAAAACTGAAAATCACAAATACTGTAGCCTCAGGCTGAATCAGAAATGTTTATAGCTGGTGTTGCAGTTTCACTGCACACAGCGTAAAACCACATAAATGCAACTCCCATGGGGGGCACTCCAGATTTCAAGTTCCGATTCAAGTGATGGGGGCTGGCAGTATCGGACATTTTTGATTGCAAGAGAATGCGTGACAAATACAATGATCCTATTAACTTCAATATCAAAATAGAATCTACAAACCACTGTTATTACTGTTATTTCTTTTTTGCAAATACCGGGTCATGGCATAGATTCACGATTCGGAATTCGTGGTTACATTAAAAGAGAACAAACAAAAATGTTTTTTAGTTTTTAGAGACATCGTGATTGAGGTAAAACTAAGTGAGAGTGAATCGTGAATAAAACTAGTTGCATCCAACTACTGTACATGTGACTTGTGGACAACATTGTTATTGGGAAGCAAACCATTCCCCATAATCGAAGCACTTTTTTTTTTGGTTTTGAATTCTGGCCCCATTCATTCATCCCGTCACTTGGAATCAATATGATATATATTCTCATACATCAAGTACCTACCACAGCGTTCAAGGACACCGCTGACTAGTTAATTGAGCAATGAAAACTCACCCTCCCTCTACACCCGTGGAAAATTGTCACCCTTGCCAAATGGCGGACTCTGTACATCAGGTTTGTTTGTTATACATGATTAAATCCTGTTGAGATTTCAAGACATGGTGGCAGCGGTTAAACAAGCAAAATGCCCTCCAGAGAAATTTGATTTTTACAAACCACTTGACTGGCCAGATTGGAAGCAGGATTTCCTGCGATTTCGACTGGCGACAAAACTTCACTAAGAGGAAGCCGCTGTGCAAGTCAGTGCTCTCATTTACACAATGGGAAGAGAAGCAGAACACGTGTATAAGTCTTTTACCTTGACTGATGGAGATGATGCAAAATTCGACGTGATTTTGGCGAAGTTTGATGAACATTTTGTGCTGAAACGGAACATAATTCATGAGTGGGCACGTTTTCACCAAAGGATCCAAAAGCAAGGAGAGACAGTCTAATCGTTCGTATGAACTCTTTACGAATTAGCCGAACACTGTAATTTTGGGGACAGCCGTGATCAGCAAATACGGGACAGAATTGTCACTGGAATTCTTGATAAAGGTGTGTTGCAGAAATTACGGTTCAAGTCGGATTTAACAGTGGAAGTCACGATTCAAATAGCTCGCCGGTCAGAAACGGTCAAGTCTCAGGTTACTGATCAGAATTCCCTTGCATCAAAGGATTTTGAAGAGGTGCAAAGTAAGAAGAAACCGACTAATCCATGTTGGAAAAAGGGAAAAGGAAAGAAAGAGGATCCATCTCAAAAGCAAGGTCAGAAGAAGTGTGGCAGATGTGGTCTTCATCACTCAAAGCCTAAACACTATTTAGCAAAAGATAAACGATGTTTGAAATGTCAAAAAGTTGGTCACTTTGCAGCTGTTTGTTGGTCCAAGTCAGTGAGGTGAATAGCAGTGGTGGTGGTAGTGCTTTAAATGATGGCAGTACTGGTCGTGGCTTCTTAGGTGCATTGTCAAGTGATTCAGATCAGGATGACAAATGGAAGGTCCAGCTTAAGGTCAGTGGTATAAACCTCTGGTGTTAAAAATTGATACTGGAGCTGATATTGCTGCCATCTCAAAGTCTACTTTTCACAGTTTGCCAAATCAGCCCAAGTTACATCCACCGAAGGTAACTCTTTTCAGTCCAGGAGGCAAGTTGCAGTGTGCTGGGCAGTTTACAACAGCAGTGACACATTGCAAGAAGAACTACCAGCTCAATGTTTTTGTAATCGGTGGAGAACATGCCAGCAACTTGCTGGGTCGAGAAGCAGCTTGTGAAATGGGTTTAGGTTTATTCCCAACCATGCTTCACTAATGCGTCCAAGGAGCACACTATTAAAGTCAGATACAACTTGGACTTGGGGACCTCCCCAACAAACTGCATTTACCAAGGTCAAAGAAATGATTTCAAGTAATACAGTATTAGCATTCTATGATCCTAAGAAGCCCACTGTTGTTTGTGCAGATGCTAGTAACTATGGAATTGGTGTGGTTCTGATGCAAGGTCCCAGTGACCAGCTCCACCCACTGATTTGACCAGGGAGGTCTCAAGCCAACCCCGGAGAAGGTACAAGCTATTCATGAATGTGACACCCCCCCCCCCCCCCCCCCGTGTCAAAGATTGAGGTGAGAAGTTTTCTCGGGATGACCGGTTTCCTTTCCAAGTTCATACCCCAGTATGCATCACTCATGAAACCGCTGAGAGACTTAACAAGAACTGAGACCAAGTTCCAGGAGTTAAGGAGGCTATTATGAGCAAGGACACAATTGCATTTTTTAACCCCAAACTACCGATTATGGTACGTGTGGAAGCTAGCTACAATGAAGGACTGTCAGCGGGTCTCTTCCAGCAATCTGCTAAAGGTTGGCAGCCGGTACATTTCTCCTGTGTCAGTGTGTAAATGAGCCATCCTGCGATCGCCATCCTTTGCGAGTGAGAGAAAATGCAGCATTCTTGGTAAATGTGGACTCTTACATTAACTGGGAGGAAATCAAAGACGACATGAATGGCGCCTATACTAAGCTTCTGAGGTGTGGAACGTGGACTGTTGAGTGTCAAAAGAACGACAATGGTCAAAACGACATCAAACTCGTGACAAAAAAAGCATTGCTGCTCACGAAGAAGAGCCAATACCACCTACTAATTAATTCGAAGGCAAACAAAGCTTATCCCTCTCTCATGCAATCAATCTTTCTAATGAAAGATTCCTCTCACACAATAGTGAATGGAATGGCCCTATTACAGTACCATATAACGTCTGGAGAAGAGCAGGTGGACTTTCATGTTGGTGTCCACGGCAACAGCAGTAAATTCTCAAAGGCAGCCTTCTATCCTACAGCTAAGAGAATGCTTCAAATTTTGAAACAAAAAGTAGGCAACAATGCACCCTCTCAAGTATATAAAGCTGTGTATGATAAAGCAGGAGGTTCTAGTCAAGCCAGGACACCAGGAACCTTACCACGTTCTAGAAAGCAGGTAGATGATTTGCAGTTTACAGATAACAGGGAAAACGATCCAGTGGAAGATTTATTAGTTTATGCCCGAATGAAGGATGAAACAGTTGTCTTGCCACTTGAAGATTTGCCAAATGACCTTTGGGTTCTGGGTGATGTGCAACGATCTGGGTCGATTCACGTCATCAGACAGGCTAAGCCATCCTATCAGTGTTGATCAAACTTTCAACATGGGTCAATTTGGGGTAACTCCAGTTGTATACAAGCACTTATTTCTAACTGAGAAAGAGAACTGGAAAGACGCCCTCTTTCTTGGCCCTACCATGATTCATCACAGCAAAGACTTTCAAACTTACAAAGTGCTCTCCTTAACTTGTGTATCAAGCTGCAAAGGCCTCAAGAAAGCCAAAGGTTATATAACCGATGGTGAAGACGCTCTCGACAAGGCATGGAGGACTGAGATACCGAAGGCATGACATCTCAGATGTATGAAACATTTTGAAAGCAACTGTAAGCAAAAGCTTAATTCCATCGGAATTAAAGAGGGAAAACAGCAAAAAATTTTCCTCAGAAAGGTTTCCGGAGAATTGAACGAAAACAACGGAATTGTGGATGCTGAGAATAAAAGCGATGTTAAAAGTAGGCTGACAAAGTGCAAACTTGACCTTGATGACAAAGAAATCCATCTCCTGCAAAAGAATGAGGATTACATTCCGAAGTTTTCCCAGTATATTGAGGATAGACAAGACATTATAAGTAAGTCAATGAGCTTAAAAGCGAGACGCAAAGCACATATGCCAGTTGATGAGAAAGGAACATCTCTCTGTCCTTACACCAACTCATCAGAATCCATGAACAATGTCATGTCACAAGCAAAGAACGATTTCTTGAGGTACAAAAACAAAGGCAAAAAAACCCGCACCACATGGGACTCTCGGATAACATCACCCTCCCAGACGGGAGATTCACAACAAACTTCCATTTAGACACGGGGCAACAAGTAGCCTCCCATTCCTCAAATATATTGGAACACGAGCCTCTTTATCATGTAGAGATAGCAGAACAGCTAAAATCGGATCCTACAATCAACAGTCTGCCCGAAAAGCATCAAGGCACAGGGATGCCAGCCTCTCAGATTCCCGCCTTCGCTACCAGTATTTCTTACCCCTGTACTTCTCACTACACGTCACCTGCAGAAACAAGTACTCCAATTGCTTTACTTCCTCTAGGGCCAACAAACAGAAGTACGGGCTTCCTGACTTCTCATTCCCACGCAGGCCCTATAAGCAGTTAAACCTATACCTTCAAGTACTTACAAACTCCGTGGAGATGCGGACACCTTCACCCCGAAGAGTTCGCCGACCACACTCTACCGCGAAATAAGAATTCCACCTCCCGAAAGTCAAAATCGCACTCCTTCGAGTTCAGACAGTGTCTTTCAAAATGCCGACGCCTTAGCTAAAGTCACACAACTGCAACGGCTCCCGCAAGCCAAGCTGGACATATTTACTGGTGACGAAACAGACACCAAATTCTTCATCTGGGAAACAGCGTTCGATGCTCTGATCGACTCCGCGCCGATCCGCGCTGAGCAGAAACTGTATCTCTTGTACAAACACTTAGATGGAAACGCGAAAAAAGTCGTTGAGCAGCTCCAATACATGGTCAGCGCTAGCCCCGAAAAAGCGTATATGGAAGCAAGAAAGAAACTGAAGTCACGCTTCGGTCGTCCCGCGATTATAGCCACTGACTTTAAGAACAAACTTGCAAACTGGCCTAAAATTGCCAATAACAACGCACAAGGTCTGCGAGAATTTAGAAACTTCTTACGGTAAGTCGAAATAGTGATGAACCACTTACACAGCCTTAAGATATTCGAGTATCCTTCCAAGCTACAAACCTTAGTCGAAAAGCTCCCAGGTTAGTTCCTAACAAAATGGTCCACAAAGGTACAAACCCTACAACAAGAAAAGGGCTGTAACGCATTCCCGACCTTCACTGAGTTCGTTGAAGAAGTAACCTTCCATGCCGATCGAATGAACATTCCTCAGATTTTCCGACACGGAGTCAAAAATCCCGTGCGACAATCTCTAGGAACAATTCCGACAACAAACCCTCTACCACGTAAAAGGATTCCTGGTACAACGACCATGGCATCAAAAGCAACCGGTGAAAACAAAGTCCCGCCCCTCGAAACAAAGAAAGAGAAATCGGAAGACAGTTCTAAAGATAAAGACCTCTGTCTCTTCCATAAAACTAAGTCGCACACCCTAAATGAGTGTAAGACGTTTGAAGAACTTGCCTTGGATGACAGGAGAGACTTCTTTAAGAAAAACAAACTTTGTTTTAAGTGTATGGCTTACAACTAGCATAATGCCGATAGATGCGATCAAACATCTCCAGTATGTGACATCTGTTGCAAGAGACACTTGACAGCACTTCATGTCGGGACCACACCCGGCAGTAAAGAAAAACTAGATACCGCGACCACCGAAACCAAAAGTACCACTACAGCTTGCACACAAGTCTGCGGGGAGGAGGAAACCAGCAGGTCGTGTGCTAGAATCGTCTTAGTAAGAGCATATCATCAGTCAAATCCAGATAAGAAAATAACCTACGCAGTCCTTGACAACCAATGCACTGATACGTTAACCGCTGACGCCTTACTACAACAACTGGAAGTAGACGCAACTGAGGTCGACCTACAAGTTAACACGATCCTCAGCTCGAACTCGATTAGAACCAAGAAAGTAGTTGGACTATCCATTCAAGACTTAGAAAACGAATATGGACCAATCAAAGTCCCGTTTGCGTACTCACGAGAATATATCCCCACTTCACACGAGGATATTGCCACACCCCGTATAGTCAGTCAATGGAAACATCTATCTCACATTTCAGACAAGATACAGCACTGCTCTGACGTCGACATAGGCCTACTTATCGGACGTAATGTTCCAGCTGCCTTCCAACCGATAAATGTCATCTTCGGAGAAGATAAAGAGCCCTGGGCAGAGCAGTGCAAATTTGGCTGGACCATAATAGGTCGTCTCTGTAAGGACAAGCAGCGAACACAAAACTCAGCATCAGTGAATCGAGTAACAGTGGAAAGAGAAACCCTCCTAGATCGTAGCAAGGAAACATCCAGACCACCACCCTTTGAGAAAGTAACAAATACTAAGGACCTAACCAGCCCAAAACAAGTACGTGAAATGATGGAGCTCGATTACAGCGAGATTCACCACAGACGCAAGATTCGTGGAACCGAACAAGCGGAGTCTATAGAAGATAAACGCTTCGGAGAGATGCTAACTATGGGTTTGCACAAAAACACAAATGGAAACTGGGAAGCACCACTACCCTTCAAATCTGATGATCTATCACTACCAAACAATAAAGGGCACTGTTTAAGAAGGCTTCTTTCCCTCAAAAGGCGGCTCTCACAGCGCGAAGCTCGCTACCATTTCCACCCAACCAAGATTTTTGATGAATTTTTGACACTTTTTTGACACTTTACCAATGAGCCCCGATGACAAAGTGGGCGGAGACAGTCTAAACTGATATGTGGCGCGACGAGAATTCATGTGATATTTTTAGTTTGTTAGTCGGCGCGCGACATGAAATTTCAAGTGAAAGTGGAGTATGGGAGAGAGATATTTGTAAAGTTTTACGTTGAAGCAGACGTTGTCGATGGAAAGGTACTAAGGTATTCATTCTCCTCGCTTGTAGAAGACATCCAACGGACCTGCGGTTGTTTGCGACATCACATGTCCAGCACTTTGCAGATACGATACAAGGACGAAGATGGCGATTTTGTCAACCTCAACGAGGACGACACAGATAATTTTCAAGAGATGTTTGTTTGTGCCAGTTCAGTAGATGAAGGGCTATATCGGAAAGTACTTCTGAGAGTCAGTGAGCTAGATTGACCTGTGGTTCAACCAACGGTCCAGGCAAAAAGAAGAAAGCTTGAACAAGAAATGTCTACCGGTACTCCTGCGCGGGAAACTGAGCACATTCACAAACTTGATCCTCGCTCACTTGAGAGCAGCTTTGCGAATGCCGCAAATCCCGAGCGATTGCCACTCAACTACATAAAAGCAGAATTGGCCGAAAACGTGCAGTTAAAAAAAGTTTTATTATCGAGTGCAAAAGAGGAGTTGGTCAAGGCAACCGCCCAAAATGAAGCGCTCACTCCTCTCTCAGCCATACGATCAAGGATCTATGGAAATTGTCACGAATCTGGTCATACAAAACCGAAATGTGTTTCACCTCCCTGTCCTTCTCACGACGCTGTGGTTTGAGGGACAAGCACCCTGAGCTGAAACTAAAGATATTAGAGCTGCAAAAAGAAATCAAATGATTACAGCAAGAACACTGCGATGCTGAATCAAAGCTGAAGGCGTTTTGCGAGTCCCGTGTGAAGGCATCAACTTCATTTTTGCAGTAATGCGTCCCAGACTTAAAGTGCGTAATTTAATCAAGTACAGTGACCGTGTTTCCTTAGACCAAGATCTTCTTATTCTTGAAAAAGCATTGAATGGAAAGATTCCCGAATTTGATGCGAGCAAGGATTGGCGGTTGCCAATTCTGATTGAACAGTATCGAAATAGAAATGTTGATATTTATCTGAACAGCGTCGCAGATTGCCGCTCTTCAGTTTCCAAATGACTATATCAATAGAGGACTGAACTTTCTGAACTGTACAATAAGATCACCTTGTCAGCTGTTGTGTTGATGTATTGTTCAAATTTTGGCCTTTATGCATCATAAATCAAATATTATGTTGTGTTGAATTATTTATTTTTTATTCTGTTACGGAGTGTTTACATTTCACGTGTTTTTTTTATACATTGTCGCCCATGTGAGACAGTGACACAAAAGTACTTTGAAAAGTCAGCTTGAATATATAATAATTTTATTCAGTTGACATGATAACCCAAGAACTTGGAGGAATATATATATATATTTTTTAAATATCTAACGGCTGCGTGACTATATTTCCCGAACTTTTTTTGTTCTCATCATGCCAAGTAAAATAGAAACAACAACCGGGCAGAAATGCCTTGAAACGAACAAGGGTGTCGCAAGCATATTTTATGTGAATATCAATAAACAAGAAGTTGTAAGAGATATTAGTTTTCCATCGATTATTGTGAATATTTACAGCCGTTTTCACTGTTTCGTGCATTCAGCTGGTGATTTCTTGGCAAACAGGGCGGATCGATATCTACAAATCACAGGCCGCTAATGCGACCTTCTGAACTTTTTAAGGTCATTCTAGTGGGCTGTGATTGGTGGATTTCGATCCGTTCTGTTTGTTAAGCACAAAAAGTGGTGGTATGCACCATGCTGTCTTCTTTTGTGTCTTCATATTTTTGCCTTGATTGTCGTTAGTTTTATACAAGATAGCCGCACTTTGTGAAGCACCCTGCTGAGCTTTCTGCAGTGATATGAGAAATCGCTTCTCCGACTGCCACTTCCGTTTCGTTCATTGCTAGCACATGGTTCAGTTGAAGAAATTGTTTGATCTGGTTGAAACAGTACTCGCATGTATTGAAGTGCGGTGAATACTGTGGTTGGTAAATCAATTCGATTCCGCATCTATTAAACATATTTCGCAACAATGGCTCAATGTGGCGAGCATGGTGAAATCCACAATTGTCCATCACTACAATATCACCACGCTCTAAAGCAGCACTTCCGTCTGCTCGTTCTACTTGCAAGGCGTCGTCAAAAAAATTTAGGAGTTCCAAACCATTTGATGGGCCTTGAAGAATATTGAAGTAATCAACACCAACAACTGAGTGGAGCAAATTTAAAGTAAATGTAGTGTTAGATGGGTAACGTTGAAATTCAATAGCTCGTTCGCCGACCCCAGCGTTTCCATAGCGGCGATTAGCAGTGGTCTTTACAACACTTGATTCATCAAAGAAATGAATCTTACTGGCTGGATATCTTGATATGGCTTGTAGATATTCGTCTTGCCGTTCTAATGCACCTGGCTTTTCTGCTTCAAGTGGACATACTGTCAGTTTCTTCTTACTAAACATGAGGTCTTGTCCGAGTCACCGATTAATCTGTGACGTTCCTGGAAGGTCATTGAGATGAATCACTCCATCTAACAGTAGCCTTTGTTGTATCTCAGAAGCGTAGGTGCTTGGTTTTATTCGTTTTTGCACTTCAGTGTATTCAAGAACATTCTGGTCAATTTTAGGTTCAGGAAAATTAGTTCGTGGTGTACAAATCGACGAATTTGTTACATTGTAACTGCTGGTAACTTTTTTCACAAATGTATGGCTGGTCCTGACTTCTCTTGCAATAGCGCGTTGGCCTAAACCTTGGTGACTCAAATCTAATATTCACTCACGAAGAAGAGAAGGTAGTGCTCTTCCATTATTGTATAGGCCGCCATTAGCGTTAACACGCAATTGTATATTTCCTTTGGCTTGAGACATTATTCTTTTCTACTCACTAGTTTCTTGAAAATTTATTTTCTGGCTGCTTACGATCAAACCAGTTACATGCAGTTATATGTATTTCTCTCACGCGCGATAATTTCAAACGGTCTGACAAACTCCGCCCCCAATCAAAAAAGTGTCAAAAATTCATCAAAAATCTTGGTCGGGTGGAAACGGTAGCGAGCTTCGTGCTGTAAACGACAGCAAACTTAAAGAAGACTACCTAGCCTTTATGAAGAAGACACTTGATAACAGTCACACAAGCCGAGTTCCTGTTGATCAACTCAGTACAGAAAAGGGCAAAGTATGGCACCTTCCCCACTTTCACGTATACCACCCAAGAAAACCGGACCAGATCCGAGTCGTGTTTGACTGCAGCGCCGTGTTTGAGAACGAGTCATTAAACAAGCATCTGCTCCAAGGCCCAGACCAGTTAAATTCCCTGATCGGAGTGCTGACACTATTTAGAAAAGAAGAAGTTGCCTTCACTTGTGATATCGAGCAAATGTTTCACAGCTTCTACGTTACCCCTAAGGACAGGAACTTTCTGTGCCTCATGTGGTTCGAAAACGACCTAACAAAACCAATCGTTGAATACCGAATGAATGTACACCTCTTTGGTGCAGCGTCTTCTCCTGGCGTAGCTAACTTCTGCTTACATCAAACAGCAGAAACTCACAGAAAGGAGTTTGGCAACATCGCTCCTTAGATATTTCTATGTGGACAACGGCTTAAAATCCGTCCCTACAGCACAACAACCTCTGCAATTGATCAAGGACTCACAAACAATGTGCGCAAAGGACAATCTACGCCTGCACAAGTTCGCGAGTAACTGTAAAGAAGTCTTAGAAGTCCTACCAGCTAACGACCGCACAAAGGATTTAAAAGACTTAGATCTTCAGCATGACCCAATGCATGTTCAAAGGTCCCTCGGTACATACTGGTGTATCGAATCGGACACGTTTGGATTCCGTATTGAACTAAGAGATAAACCTGTAACACGTCGTGGGATCCTGTCGGCCATCAGCTCAGTCTATGATCCCCTCGGAGCAGTATCACCCGTCATATCAAACGGCAAGCAGATACTCCAAGCACTCTGTCGTCAAAATGTGAACTGGGAGGACCCAATTCCAACAGATATCCTGCCACTTTGGGGGAAATGGCGAGCAGAGCTTCCCCTTTTAGAGAAACTAACGTTTCCTCGCTGCCTCAAGCCATCGGAGTTCGGAGACCCAGTCAAAACAGAAATCCATAGCTTCTCAGACGCGAGCAACAATGGGATCGGACAGATTTCCTATGTGTGCATGACAAATCAGAGAAATGAAGTTCACGTTAGCTTCCTTATGGCAAAATCTAGAGTCACTCCAATCAAGCCAATATCAATACCTCGCTTAGAGTTGACAGCAGCCGTTGTTTCAGTCAACGTGACCAGGATGCTCAAAAGTGAACTTGACGTAGAGAACGTCCAATGCTATTACTACACCGACTCTGAGATCGTAATAGGATACATCAACAATGATGCACGATGCTTTCATGTTTACGTTGGCAATCGCGTACAACATATCAGAGACTGCAGCTCTCCTGAAGAATGGTTTCACGTCCCTGGAATAGAAAACCTAGCTGATGAGGCCTCCAGTGGTCTAACAGCAAAGGAACTAATACAAAGTAAACGCTGGTTCAAAGGACCAAGTTTTCTGTGGCAAGAAGATCCACTCCCTCTACAACACCAGCCTATTCACGCCCCGCACCCTTCAGACATCGAAGTAAGAAAGGATCCAGCATCCACATTGGCCACAAAGGTCTACAAAACCAAGAGCTTTCAAACCGGATCTGGAATATTAGAACCTGACCGCTTCAAGCATGTCTCCATGCTCAACCGCCTCAAGCGATGTATTGTTCAAGTACAGAGAGCGATTGAAAGGCTTAGACCAAACAAAGAGTACAATTGGCGCCCTAAAGAAGGAACCGCCTTAGTTGAAGAGCTCTCTCAAGCCGAAATTATAACTCTAAGATCCATTCAACACCACTACTTTAAAGAAGAAATCGAGACCCTTAGTAAGCTCGAAGGAAACGACAAGCAATTTCAAGATCGAAAGAATGCGCGGGAAAGAAATGGCCTTGGTAAGCTCAGCAGCAACCTTCACAAGCTAGACCCATTCATCGATAAACAAGGCCTACTAAGAGTTGGAGGACGACTTAAGAGCGCAACCTCACCTTACTCAATTGAGCACCCCATTGTTATACCTAAGAAGGGTCATGTGGCCACTCTTCTCATACACCAGTTCCATCATGGGAAGCAGCATCACCACGGTTATGGCATAACTCACAACACCATCTGCCAAGCTGGATATTACATCATCAACGGTCGTTCACTAATCTCCCACATCGTGTCCAAGTGCGTTGTATGTCGCAAGTTACGGGGCCACACCCAAAACCAAAAGATGGTAGACCTACCACCTGAACGAGTCATGCCAGCTCCTCTGTTCACCTACACTGGGATGGACATGTTTGGCCCATTCTACATTAAAGAAGGAAGGAAAGAGCTCAAGCGATGGGGTCTGATATTCACCTGCCTTTCATCACGTGCGGTTCATTTAGAAACCTTGAACAACATGACGACGGATTCATTCTGGAATGCTCTCCAATGTTTCATCAGCCGCAGAGGAAAAGTTCGAGAGCTTAGATGCAAAAAGGGAACAAACTTCGTCGGTGGCAGGAATGAACTCGCCTCTGCATTCAAAGAGCTAGATACTACACCCCTCAAAGAGTACCTTTCTTCGCAAGATTGCAACTGGATAGACTTCAATTTTAATACTCCTCATGCTTCACACATGGGAGGTATTTGGGAAAGTCAAATACGTACCACACGATCTGTCCTGTCATCACTGTTATTAGATCATGGCGCCCAGCTTGACGATGAATCCCTACGCACACCTATGACCGAAGCCGCGAGTATTGTCAACTGCCGTCCTCTTACAGTAGAGAACCTGTAAGACCTGTTAGCACCGGAACTGCTGACCCCAAACCACTCGCTGACTCTAAAAACTCAAGTTGTGTTGCCCCCACCTGGAAAGTTCGAGTCACCAGACCAGTATTCCCGTAGAAGATGGCGAAGGGTTCAGTACCTCGCTAATCAACTCTGGCTACGTTGGCAGAAGGAATACTGTGCCCTACTCCAAAAGCAACAGAAATGGACCCCTCCCAAGAGATCAATGAAAGAAAGAGACGTCGTACTAGTCTGTGACAACGAATCCCCGAGAAACCAATGGCCCTTAGCAGTCAGCCTTCACCAGTGTTCCCTAGCAGCGATCAGCTCGTCAGGAAAGTGCAGATTATGACATCCAGAGACGGAGAGAAGTTCTACGAGTGACCAGTAAATAAGCTTGTGCTACTCTTAGCAAAAGAGGACATTGCGAACTGAACCGATTTACAGTGCTTTAGTTTTATCAATTCAATAAGTTTCATACCGTTTCTTACCAAATCAACAGATTTTATATTTCTATATCGCTTCTTAAAACTATTTAGGCCTTTTGGTAAATGAAGAACATTTAGGGAAGCAGTGTAACGGCACCCGTGTGCCCTAGTTTAGTTTTGTTGTATTTTTAGCCATTTTCTTTATTGTAACCACATTTTACGTCACAATGATTTTCCGCCAGCCGTCACGTGGCCTCAGCTTAAATACCGCTACACGTGCGTAGTTTTCTCTAAGGCTCACAGAAATTCGACGGGTAACCATTTCAAGCTTTATTGCTGTTGAACTCAGAGCCTACTAGAGCATTCGCCCCAACACGTCCTACAACTGGATTGCTGTCAAAGTTGACACAATAAACCCCAGCCTTGTGGAACCTGTGAGTCGCTTTGTTTTTCTTAGTTTCACGGATCTCTCCAACACCGGAGCTGATGCCGCTACATGAAGGGTTGATGTATCAAATGATTTGTGTTCAAGTTTAGGTCAGTTAGAGTGTCTGTATTGTTGACTGCGTTTGTTGAATTGGCTTGAGACAAGATTGTATTTGACATATGGTTTTGGTTGCAGAATGGAAGTACTCTCAGGGAACGTCATTATCGCATTGATTTTCCACCTCGTTGTTCTGACATTTCATCCAATTTCCATATAACTGCCATAACATGGCAACAGCAACCGCTCTTACCAGCAGGACATATCAAATCACACACGGCTGATGCAATTTTGTGCTTTCCAACTGGGTTAACATCATACGTACTTTATATTTAACACTTTTTTGGTAGGACGCCCAACACAAAGCCCTAACGTAAACAACGTCGCTATCAACAGGTCTAGATACTTCAAGATCATGTACAAATGGCATTAATCTTAAACCCTTTGAACTTGACATTTCTGCAATGCCATTCGCAGAGAGAGACTTTTTAGTAGTCTTCCCGCATTCCTTGAGGTGATCTAGGGTATCAGTCAGTACAAATAGAGGAAGAACTGAGTAATCTTTATGAAACGTGGAATCGTCAGGAAACTGGCAGAATTCAGAGGCTTTCCTGGAGTTGCGCTAATTTTGCTTTAGTGAAAACTTTTTCTGGGTCAGGATCATAAACTTCTCTCTTACTTCAGGCATAGCATTAAGGTTCTTGACTCTGTGGATCACGAAACAAATAAATTTCATCGTATCTTTCAAATCGGTTTATTAAGTTGAGATAAACTTCACCTTAAATTTAAGCATATACCTTTCGTAAAGGACTTTCTTGTTACCGCCTTGGTTTACTCTTCTACACTTTTACCAGAATTTTAACTGGTTTACTGTTAACTTGCACATTTCTGAATCTTTGAACGAAGCTCCCGGTATATCCTCAGGTGTCAATTTGACATCTTCAATATTGACTTGCTCCATCTTGAAACTTTTTCGAGAGCGATTGTTTATCCAGTCTATATTTACCGCCAGGTGACGCAAAGACTGAGGGCCCTTAAACCTCGTTTCCATGCGACTTCCAGTTTTTTCCTGAATCAGCGAATATAGTTCCCAGGATGCTAGAAATTGTATTTTAGGGTTTTGAAATTTCAAACTTTCCCCAGCCCCCACAATTTGAAGAAGGGGACTAACGGTCCCTTGTTGATACAGTTGGCTATTTTTTTGAAACCTGCAAGCTACTTCAATTTTGATTGAAACCTTGAATATCCCTTCCTACCCCCCAGTTCATCAATTAAATTTCACACATCTGGTCTGATGCAGGTTACAAAAAAATTATTGACCTATTCATTGACCTATCTAAGGCCTTTGATACAGTAAATCAGGAAATTTTGCTCGACAAATTAGAACATTATGGAGTACGTGGTATTGCTTTACAATGGTTTGAAAGTTATCTTCCTTGTCGAAAACAATTTGTGCAATATAATGGTTACAACTCTTCATCATTAGATATCACTAGCAGAGTCCCTCAGGGATCTATCTTAGGTCCCCTGCCATTCTTAGTATATATAAATGATCTATGTAATGTGTCAAAGGTCTTAGAGGTGATACTATTTGCTGATGACAAATATCTTCTATTCGCATACTGATGCTTCCTATCTTATGGAAATTGTAAATTTAGAATTGAAAAAGATGTGTTGGTCTTAAACAAATAAGCTATCTATCAATGTTAAGAAATCTAATTTTATCATATTCAGACCAAGACAAAACAGGCAAACACATGATCTAGCTTTTAATATTAGTAATTATTCGATTGATCGTGTCAAGGAAGCTACCTTTCTTGGTGTAATTTTGCATGAACACTTAACATGGAAATCACATATTCATAATGTTGCTCGGAAACTGTCTAAAGCCATAGGTATAATTTATAAATCAAGGTTTTGCCTTAATAATTCCTCCTTATGGATGCTTTATTTTAGAAGTATCTACCCTTACTTATTCTACTGCGTGAGCGTCTGGGCATCGACCTACCATCAAAACTCAGAAGATTAATCACACTCCAAAAACGGGTCATAAGAATAATGTCAAGGAGTGCTTTCGATGCTCACACCGATACCTTATTTAAAAATTTAAAAATTCTGAATTTTGAGAATATCTACAAACTTCAAATAGGAAAATTTATGTCAATACAAATCTGGCTTACTTCCTCATAGCTTCAATAACATGTTTTTGGTGACACGCCAGGACCATTCTTACGGCACTCTAAGTTCCGAGCTTTTTTATTTACCTCAATGCAGGACTAATATAAGAAAGTTCTCAATCAGTTTCCAAGGTCCTAAATTTTTAAACTCTCTTAGTTTTGAAATTCGAAATGCAATAAGTACCGCTTCCTTTTGCTGTAAGCTGAAAGCTTTCCTCTTATCATAAATAGTAATATTTTTTGTCACTTTGCTTTTTTTAGCCTAGAACTATGATTAGTACGACTATCTAATATATTTATTATAAGATTTATTGTAGCTCTGCCATTGATTTTCTCGTGTGTAATTATGATAACATTTTGTTCTAATTATTTAACTGAGGGAGCCCATTCCTTATAAGCCCGGTGGCTTCTCTTGGGCTTCCTCGCCAAGCAGATGAGAGCTTAAATATTTTTTTTGTTCTTTTGCTTTGAACAACTTATGGCAAACAAAACAATAAACAGTAAACAATAAACAATTGACTGTTTGTGGAGCCAATGGAACTCGAGAACAAACGAGTCCAATAAGGTGGCCCTGAACTGGCCTCCAGGGAACCAATACTGCAAATGGACAAAGCCGAGTATATGATGAATAATGTACACGTAGAAAGCGGAAAGATAAATAATAATAATAATAATAATATGTTTAAACAGGATGACCATTTCAGTTACAAAAACTGCTATCAATATGGGTCCTGTATAAAAATAAATAAATAGAAAGATAAAAACATTAATTATAGACAAAACTAGGATACAGAACATAATTATAATCAATAAAAAAGGTAACCTCCTTATGAACAAAACTACACACACTCATTAAGAAGGGTAGCCCCCTTATAAAAAAAGGCCCTCTTAGTCAACTCGAGATTGACTTTATCAATAGATAACCTATCCTTAGACCTAGCGTCATAGAATATCATAATATCATAAGTTCGCTGTCGAAAATAATCTGAGAAATAACTTGGAGCTTGTCCATCAAGACAATTCTTGACAAGTTTGACGATATGCTTCTCTCATCTCGTCTTAAGAGGGTCCCAACCAAGACCGGAAACCATATCTTGAGTGGACAAATGCACCGTCTTTAGCACTATCCTAGCAGCACGTTTCTGCAAGCATTCCAATTCTTCTTCATTTCCTTTACCACAGCAGTACCACAACAGTATTGTACCCAGTGTCCTGATAGTTATTTTTATTATCATTTTTTTAAACTCATCAGAGTGTAAGCCCCCTTGATTTCTTGTAATATATAGATTTAGCCAGGGCTAAAAGCGAAGCTCCCATTAATAAATTTATTATTTAAATCAAACAATAAACTTGTAATCCACAAATCAGTTAACTTAAGGGGAAATTATTTTTGGAAAGGCTAAGTGATTTTAGAGTGAAACATCTTACATCGAGTTGGCCTATAACGTATATAACATATATAATTAATCTGTCCATCAAGCAAAGAACTTTTCCTGATATTAATCTAAAAATCGCTAAAGTGATTCCTATCTTTAAACAGAGATCCCGTTCCATGACTGTGCGATAATTATAGACCAATATCAGTTCTTCTAGTATTAAGTAAAGTTTTTTGAAAAATGTATTTATAATCAACTTATATCTTATTTTTTGTCTGAAAATATGATAATACTCATACTCAATATGGATTTAAGCCAGGCAGTACCACTGTGGACTGTCTTGTTGATCTCATTGAAGAAATCTCTACGTACTGTCTAGATCAAGGAGATTATGCTGTATCAATATTTTTAGATTTGAGTAAAGCATTTGATACCGTCAATCATTCTATTTTATTATCAAAGCTTTTGTCCTATGGCATTCAAAAACCTCATATCGACTGATTCAAATCATATCTTAATAAAAGAAAGCAGAGAGTTTTTGTAAATGGTAACATTTCTGACACCATGCCAATTACTTCTGGTGTACCCAAAGGATCAATTATAAACGACTTTACTCAATCTTCTGATTTTTTCTCTATGAGACTATTTGCAGACGATACCTCTTTAACAGCTTCAGCTAAAAATATAGATGAACTCTTATTTGAGATAAATAAAGAACTACCTAATATTTATGACTGGCTATGTGCAAATAAATTAACCTTAAATCTAAGAAAAACTAAATATCTTAACTTTCAACCTCGTCAGAAAGTAGATTATATTTATTATTTCCGCTATCGATAGCTGGACAATTCTTAGAGCAAGTATCCAAAATTAAATACTTAGGTATCTATATTGACAGCCACCTATCCTGGCATGATCATATCGACTATGTGTGTGATAGAGTCAGCAAGAGTATTAATATTATGACAAAGATAAAAAGTTATCTAGGTAATCAATGCTTAACTAGTATCTACTATTCTCTTGTTTACCCATATCTCATATATGGTAGCTTATTGAGGGGAAATAATTATGATAATCCATTATCACAGCTCAAACGTCTGCAAAATAAAGCAGTTAGAATAATGAATGACGTTCCTTTACGAGATCATATCACTCCTCATTATGTTCATCTAGGTCTATTAAAATTTCGTGATATTGTTAAATTTATGTACAATTGTTTGTTTTTATATGACTATGTCTCTGATAATAAGCCGTGTAATTTTCCATTATTACTTGTATCTGAGCAACATGATTATTTTACACGAAGTGCATCTGCCCAGCAATTACAGATTCCCCACTCAAGAATTAATATTCGAAAGTTCTGCCCCACCGTCATTGGTAAATACTATTGGAATGATCTCCCCCTTCATATTCGCAATAAATCATCAAAAATCCTGTTCAAAAAGGCACTTAAAATATGTTATCTTGCTCAGTATTGACTTGTGTGTGTGTGTGTGTGTGTGTTTTTTTGTGAAAAACAAAACTACAAAAGAATAAAGTCAATCTTGTTAAAGGGCCATGATTAGTTCACTATAATGTGCCCTTCTCCATTCTAATTTTCTTCTTTTATTATTATTATTATTATGTGCACGTAGGTTAAGCAACTATTGTATTATTGAATACAATTACTGTATTACTGTACAATTAATGTATTATTATTGTGCAACTAATGTATTAAAGGATGGAGTAAAAAAATAAAAACAAAACATAGCAATCATCTTCGATCACATTCAAGAGCCGTAATGGTTCTTGATCACAGTGGATTATACCTGGAAAACAAATTCTTGGAAAACAAATCAGGCCGAATTTTTTGCTTTCGACAAGTTTACTTTATAAAATCTTGCCAACAAATCCGGGGATATGTAAACCAACCTTTTATACTTTTTACACATCACATCTGAGGTGAAACCGTACTATTTATCATACAGACCTCGAGCGCAGTGAACATTAAAAGAGTTATGCTTCAACATAAATAATTAAATGTTTTTTTTTTTTTTATTTAAGGGTTTTATAACGATGTGTAATCTTGAAAAGCGTTTGATACGCGCGGCAAAAAGATAACTCCTGCAAGCGATGTTCATGAACGACTGAAAACAAACAGCACAGCGATTTAAATTGCAAGAGAGACTACTAACAATCACTAAAACAAATATAATTCGGTTAAACATTTACAGACACAACAATTTTCATTCACGAAGATAAGTATTAAAGCGTTTCAAAAAATCCTGAGTCTTAAAACTTAATAACTTTATGTTTTAAGCCGGCCTCGCGGTGTTTGCTTTTCTCAAAGATGAACTCGAGGCAAGAAAATCGCTCAAAGTTTTCTTTCTACAGCCAAATTTATAACTAAACATTCTTCGGAACGTGTTCTTCTATTTGCGGTGAGAAAATATATCTAAAGGCTCTTTTAAGTCCTGTAAGCTTATATCAAACCTGATATTAGGTCGGTTCACTGTCTCAAATCTTACAAACGTCAGTGAAACGTGCATAAACTTGCCGCATAAATTGTGCTCGACTACATGAAATTAGATATTAAAAAAAAACTTCAAATGCAATCATTACTCAGGCTTACCTTTCGAGATGCGGTTCGTAAAAGCTATCAAGTAACGCGAGAGTCGCTTGAGAATTTTGAATCCTCTTTATACGCATCAAGCAAGGTGAAAAACGAAAACGATGCCATCCGAAATCGGATTTCCGACTTTAACAAGCGACGCATCTCTCAAGCAAAAAACCAATGAACAAACTAGCCATGAATAACAGACTTGATAGCAGCTGTATTTCCTTTTGTACATCCAGTGGAAAAAGACAGTTAAAAACATCACAAGTTTACACAAAACTCTGTCAGCTTCAGCTGTCAAAGTAAACAAGTTTCAAGATGCTGCATAAATTTTCCGCATGAACTCACCAGTCAAATTGTGACCAATCAGAGCATAAGAAGTAGGCATAGAGCGTGACCAACGCGTGACCTTGGTGAGAAAAGGTCTTCCTAGCCTGTATTGTTACATAACTTGCTGAATTTTCGCGACCATGGTTAGTTTGAAATCAAACTCTTAATAGTGCGGGGTCATGATGATATAAACACGGCATATTTCATATAAATTTTAAAAAATAACAAACTTGAGCCTGCGATCATCTGAAAACCAGTAACTTGTCAGCGGATAACTTCAAAAAAGTTCTTGACCTCGATTGGTCGAAACCTGAGCCCGCGATACGGTCAGGTGATACTGATCAGCGGATACCTTGTTTTGACAGCTGTCAATTGATCACAATATTGATGTGCAATCAGTTTCCTCCTGGGCTTCCTGGGCTCCCAAAGTAGTTAGAAAGTGTGAAAGTAAACATTGGTTTTCCTGTGGTGCGGACGGACGGCGGGCGGGCGGGCGGGCGGGTGGTCGGTGTACGGTCACGTGATTACCAAATTTTCTGGGATGGGTAGATTATATTAGCTATGGGGCTACGTCCACGCGCGCGCTTCGCGCGCGCGAGGAGCTCCGCTATTATTTCCCTCCCTAGAGTGTACTTTGCTTAATTAGTCTTACTCTCAGTAAGATGTGGAAATTAGCAGAAAAAATTGAAGATAACTAACAAGTTTATAAAGATGTTAGGCTTCCATGTTGGTATATTTGTCTCCCTTGAATTTACATGCAAGAGTTTGGTCTCTACCCCATCCTTTTTTTTTTCATCTTTTTAAATTTTGGACAACCTATAATAGGACCTCTTGCTCAAGCCCAGTTCATTGAATTGTTTTTATTTTAAAAAAAGGATTACAACATATATCTTCTTGATCATGTCAACTTCTTTGAAGTTCACTACCTACAAGAAAAAATTCAATAACTACTTCATTTTACTTTTGATTTGCTTGGTTTCGATTTATTCTTGTATTCGCAGATTCCTTTTGGTGTACTCCCGAAAAATGAAAATGTCAATGAGGACATGGTGGATATCCTTGAACATCTGCAGGATAGGCATGTTCCAATGACAAAAAAGGTCAACAAAAATGGTGCAGCAGAGAAAGTTCCCCTCAGCACGGTATTTTTTGGTGGTGACCAGCTGACAGAGGAGAGAGCAAAAAATGTGCAGCTTGCTAGGAGTGACGATGCAGACACATTGGAGAGGCTACAAGGCACGTGGCCCAAGAATGAAGACTGGCATGCAATTAGGATTGCATAAAAGGTAAGTGTTACTTAAACTTCCTAATAAACTGAAGCTGACTTAAATTGTAAATGATTGCCTTTTTGATCTATACACCAGAACCAGTTTACCCTGCGAGCAGAGGCCCTTCGATCTTCCTAGATAAATCGGGAAGAGGAAGGGACCAATTGTGCAATTACACACATTTTAGGCAACCTACTGATGAACAGTGGACTTTCGAGAAACAACAATTTGCCATCTGTCCTCTTAAATTCAGTGTTAACAAACAACTGAAACTGATGTTTTAGGTGTTTGGAAAACATAAAAATCAGTGCATTCACTGTAAATTAAAAACTAGGTAAAGCAAAATGTTTTAATCCCTCAACTTTTTCTCACTATCAGGTTGTCAGGGACATTCTTCGGAAGGCAAACTCTCTGGTGGGCTGGGGTACTTTTGCGTCAAATGCTATTATAACTGGCAATATCAATGCTCTGGAGATGTACCGGTGAGAACTATGACAAAATCAGAGAATTTTTCCAGACAGAAACAGATGCATTTATTTGCTCAGGAACCATGACATACTTTGGCATGGGTGATATTTCTGAGGAGCCTGAAGAGCACTGCTTGCCTGAAGGTCTCAAGGAAGCTGGTGTGACTGAAAAACGATAATGGTTTCATCAACAGTTCTACTCCATGCTTTACACATAGATCATGGACAATGTAGAAAGCCTAAAGGGCCATGGTCAGGAGGAAGAAGAGGTAGTAAAGTGCCATGACCCTGCATGCAACTGTACATTCATGTATAGAAAGTGCCATACTCGTCATGAGCAGAACACACACAGCCTGTTTGTGGAAGAAGAAACAACAGACAAACAAACAAACAACGCCTTAAGATGGAATTTCTAACTATGGTTGCCTTCACATGAGCCTTGGTCTTTTAATACGCGATGCCGAGGATGATGTCGAGGAGGGGGACGGAGACAGACTAATTAGAATCTGGAAATTCCTCACCTTTCTTTACAGCCTAAATGGGGCAAACAAGTGTGCCTTAGCTGGTCTCCGTGTGCAGGCCTCAACATCAGGTCTGCTCACCCCTAGAGATGCCCATAGATTTAAGGGGAACAGATTTACAGGCCTCCAAGAAGGACCTGGCACAAGAATATCAAGAGACTTGCGCTTGGAGCAACACAACAAGATTGCTAAAGAAAAAATCAGGGAAAAGGGTGTCCAAAACATTAATGATAAACGTGTTGAGGAAATCACACTTTTATTATTTAAGTCAGAGGGATTAATGGGGAAAATAATAATATTATTGGAACGCATTGTGACCTTGCTATTGAAAAGGGAAACGGTCATCATTCCAACAAGAATAAGAGCGGGTTTTCTCAAACATTTTACAGCAAGTTCATCACAAAAGTAAAACATTCAAGCATACTGTTGGCTGGGAATACAAAGCTTTCCCAAAGTTGCAGAGAAACAATTTTTGTGCCCTTGACAAAAAGTCCACACATCAATGGATCAACAGACATAAACACCAGTGGCACAGGCGAAAACCGCTATCTCTATAGACAAGTATAACCTGTTGATCAGTAATATGTTTCTTGATTGGCAAAGCTGTTTATTGGTGCCCACTCAGGGTAAACATTTTCAAATAAAAGCACTCATATTTTGAGTATCTAGAAAACAAATTACACTCTCAGATCTTAATCCAGGCAAGATTAAGATAACCCAGGTTCAGTTCAAAATTTTAATGTAGATTCAAAAGCTTAAGCAGCATGGGTGTAATGCTTTCTGTCCACTACAAAAAAGATTGATGATATAATGGAATTTTCAGATGAAGACTCTGCATTATAAGATGTGAATTTATGATACCTAAGCGAGAAGAGGCCCACTGAACTTCCTGGAACCTTGATGTCCAACCTTGGTAAAATGAAGTCCTCAGTATAAAAAGTTTTCTTTTCCCCAGTAATGGTAAAATAATTCTATAAAAAAGAACCTTGCAACGAACAAATTTGGCCAGCACCTCGGCAAACAATGGAGGCTCCACTGTACTGATATTCCCAAAGGATGGAAATACCATCAGTACTTTCCTTTTGTATTCATGTTAATTAGCCTTCTTTGTCTCGATTTCACTTGCAAAATTGAAGAGAATTTTGAGCTTGAAAGGCATCAAGGGCCAAAATATTATAAAAATCAAGCCATTTTGGATGAAGATGTATAATTATAAATACTAGTGACAAAACTGTTTACCTGACACAATGACACAGCCAGGTAAAGTGTTAAAATGCCCTTTTTCAAATCAATAAATACTATAAAACACATGTTCAAGGCAGTTTATAGATTGTAACAATAAATCTTAAGCCTTTTGGGCTTCTTTTTAGTCACACTAATGCATCGTAAAACAGTCACTATGACTGGAATCACCATTGCTACGTCCACATGCTTGTTCCTCAACATCACGGAAAGACATGTCATCAGTAATACTTTAGTCCATACTAGAAAGAAACTCGGCCTAATCAATGTCATTGAATATTTCATCAAAGATAATCAAAATTGCATTTACCACTTGACTGAAAACAGGAAAGTTGTCCATGATAAAAGATACTGAAAATACATATTCGCACTTACTTACAATAGCCTCTATAACCTGCTCGCCAAAAACAAGTCCAGCACTACCTAGCACAGAGGGAGAATTTGGCAGAGAGACAACAACAGTGAGCGCTGTACTGCTGAAGTAGCGATCTGGCTTCTTGAACATCGAATATCTCATGGCTTGCATACAAAATTTTAAGGTTGCAGGAGTCCTTCAGCTTTTTGAGGCTTTCCGAGTCCACTTTGCACGCGTTTAAGGCCATTTTTCCACAGGATCCTATTTGATCCTCGATGAGAGAATTTAGCAGAAAGACAAAAACAACTAACTGTTTCAATCCAACGCAAGAAGGTTCTTTGACAACAATGGGACAGATCTGGTAAATTAGCAATTTGCCATGGCCAGTTGGCAAACAGACAAAGAATCTTTACCACACAGAAAATTAAACAAGGCCTTCGACTGGTGTTGCAAGAGACTGCATATTTCACAAGTATTCACTCTTGCCAGTGCATTTTTCACGGCTTTCTCAAATACATCTTTCAGAAGAGAAATGTCAGAGATGTCCGCCATTGTTTCGAATTTCACGAGTGTATCAGGTGTACTGTGGGCGTGTATTCATTCAGCAATTTCTACCAAAGCACATGTGCATTGAGCAGAAACAGGAAAATCTTGTTTTAAAGCGGACTGACTCATCCGTTTTGGTGGATGAGTGGCAAATCAAAGAAAGTTGAGGCAGCTGGCAGGGATCCCTTCCTTTTCCCGACTTATCTAAGGAGATCGAAGGGCCTCTCTTCACAGGGTACCAAACATTGGAATTCCGACCTCATCGTTCCAAACATTGGAATTCTAACCTTATCCTTCTAAACATTGGAATTCTGACATTATGCGTCTAAGAAGAAACGTCATTTTGCCCGAATGCGCAAAAGTAAGAAGATACTCAAGACTTACAAAACAGTCAGCAATCTTCAGCCAAGTATGTTACGTAGGAGGAACAAGAAGAGTCATCAGACTCTAATTTTGCTTTTTAGCTTCAAGAAGAAAAGTCAAATACACTCAACCATGCTAGAGTTCAGGTTCGCATTAACAGGGTAAAAGGAAAGATGGAAGCAGGCTCCCACTCCCCAGAAAACATTACGGATGAGCACAAATTTGAGAAGCTCCAGTCCACCCTCTAGGAGAAGATATCTTTGCAACCCACTGATACCCAGTTGTATGCATTTTCTCAAAAGGAACCTGTTCCCCTATTTTGTCATCATGCTTTTATATATTATATGCATAAATTTTCAATATTTTTAATATTGATGTATTGTAAATTATTCTATTTTTAGCTTAGTTTTATTTGTAAATACACAATTCAGCCTCTGGCTGCCCATATATTTATTTTAATAAACTATCTATTTATCTATCTATCTATCAATGGTTGTTTCCATGCAAAAATTGAAAGTGTCAGCACCAGAAAAATAATTTGACCCGTTTCCTTGTTGCTAAGGGAATTGCCGAGTCTCCACCTCTCTTGAGCTTGATACTAGCATAAAGCTAGGACTATTGCATGTGATTAACACCACCCAAGAAGAAGCCAAACAGCCCGCAGAAAGCTGTACTGGTATCTTGCCCACAGACCCTGTAGTGTCAACACTGATGTCAGAGTATCATGACATATTATCTGGCCTGGGAAAGCAGAAGCACATCAAGGCAAAGCAAGGAAAGGAGTTGAGTGTGCTAGCCGAAGTCTGACACAGGTTGAGAAACAGTATCCTCAAATCCACCGTGAAGCCCTTGCCATCCATTGGGTACGTGAACGCTGCTACCTGTACCTTATTGGAAGTTCATTTGTCATTGAAACTGATCACCAGCCCCCGCTACTGCTCTTTAACAATCCCCATATCAGACCTCCCATGAGAATTGAACGCTGGCTCTTATACCTGCAGTAGCTTGACTTTGAAGTGAAATATTGCCCCAGAGCCAACAACGCAGCTGACTAACTTGCAAGAGACAAGTTTTCTCTCACTGAGAGTGACGCTAAAACCTGTAACGCGCAAGAGCAGGTTGTACATAGTATCATCATGGGCACAGCACCTTAAGTCATTTTACTTCTTGAAGTTTAAGATGCAACAAAGATGGACCAAGAACTCAGCAAGCTCATCCCACTCATCCAGGCTGGTAATCTCAAAGCTTGCAAGGGTGATCTAAAAGTTTGAAGGAGCGTGTCATTCACATATGCCATGAAGGGCACTGGGAATTGTAAAGACTAAACAGCTTCTACGCTTGAGTGTGTTTCCCGGGAATCAATAAGCGTGTGGAAAAGAGAGTCGCAAGTTGCATAACTTGTCAAGTGAGCATTAACAATTCACAACAGGACCCTCTAAAAATGTCGCCCACCCCAAATGGCCCACTGGGGAAATGGTTTTGGTTGTCCTAGACGTCTATTCAAGGTATCCTGAGGTAGAGACTGTTTCTAGTCCTGCAGCAGGAAATTCTCTTCCAGCACTGGAAAGAATCCTTGCAATCCCCGGAATACAAGCTCTCACTTCGAATCTGTCCTGTACACGATCCTAGATGCTAAAGGATCTATGGTCACTGCTAAGAGAACAACTGATCAGAAGCTAGTCGTAACAGCTCCTTCTTCAAGAAACTGCCAAATCCACTGGAGGAAGTTATCCAAGAATCCAGTCCAGTACCTCAGGTGAAACTACAAGCCCCACATGATTTTAATGGACCAGAAACCATTGAACACTCTCAAATGCCCGCTACTTAAGAGGAGTTTAGTCAAGCTACCCCGAGTGAAACCAGCCCAGCAAAAGACAACCACCTGCCTAGCACAGTGGAACAACCACCCCCATCATTACCTGCCCACTTCTCTTTCAGTAGAAGACAAACAAGGAAACCAGAATGGACCAAGGACTTTGCTATGACAATAAGTTGAACTTTGATAACCTAGTTTTCTCTCGTTGATCAGAACTGTCAGCTCTGCACGGCACAACATTTTCGGTTATTTCTTTGCGGTTATTTTTTTTGTCATTTCGTTGTTGGGAAAATTTTTGTCATTTATTTTTTTCTTTCTTAATCACCTGGTTTGTATCTGCCTAGGGAGAATTGTAATGTTCACAGTAGGTCAGTGGTTACACTCTTAGTTATCCGGGACTTGGTTTTTACAGAGACCTTCACTACGAACCATGAGTGAGATTTTAGTCTCCGTGTTCACTGAGATTAAAGCTGTTTTTGTTGGATAATTCCAGTCTGTTGTCTGAGACTAAGAGAACAGATTTTACCCAAATTACAAGCAACATACATGTATAGTGGTTAACATATATCAGTTCTAATAGTAGAAGAACGAACTCTGAACTTTGCATGTTTTGTTTGTTTATGTTTATCTCCGCTGGGGCTAAACAGGGGGAGGGTGTTGAAAATTGTGCTGTTTGTTTTGTAGACGTTTTATTATGTAACCCGTACACATGATTTCACGCTCATTTCAATAGCGCATTCAATTATATTGTTGACATAAGATAGGGATTATGACAATAGCTGTCAAAAGTAGATAAGTGTGCTCATGTTACTCTTTGATATAGATTTTCTACTGGGAGCATTTAGTGTGGTTGTGTATTACAAGTGAGGTATAATAAATGGAAAAAATTACTTTGTAAACACTGCGAGTTAACTAATTTCCGAAAGTAGGACAAGTATCCTTTTTCACTTTATGTTCTTGCTTGTTAGGCAAGTAAGTTCAAGTTATTATAAGTTCATATTGTTATTATTTTGACCTGTCAGAAGAGAGACATGACTGAGCTATTTCTTTGGACAGTCAAGATGACCAGCAACAGTTGCAAATTTATTTTGAGCCCTGACACCTAGACAATCCCATACAAAAAAAACCCACCTAAAACAGCAAATCCCAGTGAGATTGGTCATGCTTTCTGGGGTCGTTACCCTCAGTCAGGGAACAACAATGCACACAAGGTCTGTATTGTTCAGTTCAATCAATCCAAAGAGCCAACATCAACAAGTTTAATATTTGAGACCATGATGCATTTTAGTAAACCCATGGAAACCTGTGGGTTTCAGTCAAGACTGAAAAGGGTATTGCAGGGTAGATGAAGGATCCTCCTCTCTTAGGACAATATCCCTTGCTACTGTAATTCCCAGCTCACCAATTAAATTCCACACATCTGGTCTGACCCTCAGGCAACCAATGCAATACCATAAACAGACAAAGTCTCCATGAATAGGATCAATAGTGTACATGTAGAATGCAAGGAAGACATGAGGCTTGATAACCAGTAATTAGTACAAATTGTGCCGACAGAGAGCCAAAACACACACGCAAGGCCAAGAACGGGATCAGTAATGTACATGCAATGTACCAGGAAAACAAAAGGCATGATAAACAGATACCGGTAATTCTTCCACTTTGTGCAGACACAAAATAACAATGGATTACAAAAATGAAGTAACCAGAGGACAAGAACAGAGCACATCTGGCAGCCAAAGGTACTAAGGGCTAATAAAAATTTCTTTTTGTTTACTGGTCCATGTCAAAGGATGAAAAAAACATGGAAATATTTACTGTCAATAAAAATAATTATAGTTTTAGTTTTGTAAGTTGGCATGACTCGTATTTACTTGGAACTCCTAGCCTGTGTTCAATTTGTTCTTCATTTAAACATTAACAAAAAAGTGACAATGACTATTATTTCGCCATGGTGGCTGTGATCTTGGATATCTTCTTTCAAAAATCTTTATAGCATTTGTAAAATCAATGTGACCATAATAACAGGCATGTTAAAATAAAAGCTTGCTAACATTATTTTAACTACAATAACCTAAAGTTTGTTTGCCAGTCAAGTGATTTGCCTCTTTGTGTCACTATGGAGTAATAAATATTATTTAATATTATACATGTTTTCCTAAATAACAATTGCTTACAGCAAAAAAACTTGAACAGAAAGACTAACACCTCTCAACAATGACACCCATTTCTTGAATAATTTGCATGTCTGACACTTGAGATAAGGCAGTCCCTTCAATCTCTTTCTTGATCACTTTCGTTTGACGTAGAAGATATTTTTTAATAGAAATGGAAATCCACAAATTCCTGTAACACTTAAATTCACATCATCTTCAGTAGTCATTCTAGAACTTTCCACTTAAGGTTTTCTCCTTAAACAAATTTCTGAGAGTATCTCAGTCAGACATCACCTCTCACAGGCTACCTTGTAGGATATTTATCTTAAAAAGCTTTTCAATGTTTTTTTACATTTGGCATGTGTTTACCCTTTGTACTGATTGCTCAAAAACTGACAGCTCAGTCAATGAGTAGCAACAGTGGGCATGAGAGGCAGAATTTATCGATTAATATCCAGATTGACTGATAGATTGACTGAATGATTGATGGATAAACAATAAAATTACATGTACAGGTACATACTGTAGGATAGGTTTGCCGGACATGAAACTAAGTCAGCGCTATCAACCCCCTTGAAATTTCATTGTCAGAGAGTCAAGTCTACAAGAAAAGGCAAACTTTGGCGATTATCCAGGAGATTTCAGACTCTCATCTGGAGACCAGGAGATACAGTACAAAATCTGGAGTCTCCCAGATTATCCGGGAGAGTTGACAGTACTGTTAAGTGACCAGTACAAATTTTGTGTTGACACCATTACATTTCAAGAACACAAGTGTCATTTTCCAATGTCAAGGCTATATTTTTTTGCTTGTAATGTGTTATTATCCTTTATATTTCATTTATTTTTACCAGTCAGAAGAGAGACGCGACCATGCTCAAATTTCTTTTGAAGTCAGTCCCAAATTTAATTTGAGCCCTGATAACTGGATAATTTTCTACCCCATCCAAGGCAGCAAACCTCACTAACAAGATCTCCTCAGTCAGGATTCAACAATGCAAACAATAGCTGTATTGTTCAGCTCAACCACTCGAAGAACATACGTCAGCCAGTTTCATATTTGGGAACCATGACAGTGATTTGAACTGTGGACTTCAGTCAAGACAGACAAAACGGCACTGCTAGGTAGATGAAGGTAAAGAGTGAACCTTTAGTTTGGGATCATCCTCCCTTAAATAAATTTCTAATTCCCAGATTGCCAATAAAGTTTGATATATCAGGTGAGACTGTACATGTTTATGTACATATACATGTACACTATATAATGTTTAGCCTCAGATGTCCAGACATGGATTCCTGAACTGGTGTAGATTGTCATCTTGATTGTTGCAGAGCCAATGGAACCTGGTAAGAAACCAGGCCAACATTAAAGCAGTTGTGAGTTGGCCCTTTACAGGCATCCAAAACCACTAAATAACAAAGCCATAAATAGGATCAACAATGCACTTGGTTTCAAAATGCTGTACATGTACAATTGCCAGAGAACAATAAGTTGAGCTTTTTTTCTTTGCTAAGGATTGTTTCTTTATGTGATATCCAGGTTTGAGACTATCTATTTCGTAATTATGACACCTTTGGTATATGCATGATCTACTACACCTTTTAAGTGTCATTTTTTATAAAAAATACAAATAGGACTGTATCAAAAGGTGAGTACAATGTTCATAAAAGCTTGACAATAATTTCAAATACCATAGCTTTAGTTTGTTTGTGGATCAAACTGTTTGCCTTTTTGCACCACTACATACATGTAATTTTTTGTCGCCAAAAATTATAACAGCCACAAATACTGTATTTCCTTGAAAAATAGCCATTCCTCAAATAATCATCCATAAAAAAATACAAATAGGACTGTATCAAAAGGTGAGTACAATGTTCATAAAAGCTTGACAATTATTTCAAGTTTGTTTGTGGATCGAACTGTTTGCTTTTTTGCACCACTACATACATGTAATTTTTTGTCGCCAAAAATTATAACTTAGCCACAAATAAGTTGTACTTCCTTGAAAAATAGCCATTCCTCAAATAATCATCCCCCCTTTCCCTTTCTTCCTATTCCTTTTCCCTTTTTCCTTGTCAAGTTGAATTGAAAGCTGAGAACTCGAACTTGGCAGTGGTCTGCTAGCCTAATACCAGTGGATTTTAAATTTTTTACTTTTGGCTACCGGTAGTGGATTTTGCTAACCATCTTGGCCACTTAATTTCCACCTCTAAAGAGTTCAAGCGATAATTCTGGAGGCAGCACCTTTTAATCTTCATCAAAACGAAACTTTGACCATGTACTAGCCATTTGACTATTAAGTTCAAAAGTTAAGTTAGAGCCCTGATGCCAAGAATATTGCCCTTGAAAATGAATCAAGGAACCAATTCAGAACCCTTAAAAAGCCTATGCTCAGTTTATGTGATGTGACCATTTTTTGTTTTTGTTAATGGGATATATTTGATATATGTATTTAGAGCAGAGGTTCCAGTCAACGTTGTTCCCAAGGTTCTCTCCTACCCGTCCCTACAGAGCGAGAGAGAGAAAGAGAGACCCTGGTTGAGTCTGGTCACGTGGTTCCAGAACAAAATTAATTCCAAAGGAGGAGTCCTTTGTCTCTCAATTTTTTTGTCTGGTTCGTTTTCACTGTTCAAACAATGATCACAAGGGCAAGTTAGATTTGCTAAGCCTACAACTATAACTGAAATTCGGGAAATTTCTGCCTAAACAGAACTACATGTATCACCAAATAAACAAGCGAATAAACAGCGCAGAAATAAAAAACTCGTGTTATCGTAGTTAACCAATGACAACAATTACTAAAACCTACAATCTTGAGTAAGACACAATGCATGTTTATTCATTGAAGGGAAAATCCCTGTTCGTCGAACTTGCGTTGAAAGAATCAATGTTTGTCAGTGACAGTGGCTGGTATTTGGCCCGAATCAGTACAGGCACCCAAACCATTAGCGGTGACAAAACATAGCCATTACGTTGAGAGCAGGATTCATTTTACAATCACCGTCAAAATAATATTTTAGCTGTAATGACTTTATGGAAAGCTGTAGTCTGAAATGTCAGCTTCTCCAACACCTAACCTTTTTTATGATGCGGCAACAGAAAACAACGTACCGCTTTTAGTGGTAAATAGAGGTAAACAATATAATACCGTACGTACATGAGGAAAGAATGACCAAAATGCGACACTGAAGACAACAGGAAATAGTTGATAAACAGAGACAAAACAGACAACATAACCCAGTGATAACCTGTCAAAGTGAAAGGCTTTCTTGTGTATGGTCCAAATAAAAACTTTATTTTACAAAATGTAGCTCAGTGATTTCTTTGAAGCCTCTAAAGCATACCTAACTCTCCAGAAAATGATACAGCTATGCTGTTGATTTTAAATGACGACAAAAATACAACACAGAGCCGTAGATAAAATTATACTCTTCCAAGATTCTGTTTACCTCCTTTCATTTGAACAATCAAACTGAGTCCAAGCTTCTGTTTGATTTAATATTTTCAAGGTCGGTGAGGACGGCAACACTTGATACATCTTTTTGGCCCCCTTCGAACTGCATAATCATAGTTTTGAAAATACAAACCGGTTTGCTTTCTAAAGTGTCCTACATGACAATTCATGTTTAGCGTGTTTCGGTATGAATACAACCGCCTAAAATATTTTTGACTGCACAAGTGGTGAATCCGCGATTTCCTTTGCAACATCCGATAAACATACAGATAATCTGCAAGAACTTATGCTTTCGCTGTTGAAGAATTCGGCGTTTGAGGTTTTGTCTTGACTACTCCGGGAACTATAAAGAACATGACCTTTTAGACAAGGTCAGATACACAGTTTCCACTGACCTCGACGTCTAGGCTTTGTAGAGACAATCTCACAATTACCTGCCCCTCCCCCAAATCGTTTGCTTGTAATCTCCCAGATTCTGGGAGGCCCTGACCAGACCTAACCAGGGTCTCTCAACGGGTAGGAGAGAGAACCTGGGAACGAGGTTGAAGTTCCAGTGAGCAAATTTTTCAATTAATGGCCTCCCTCAAATAATCGCCTTCCACAATTAATCGCAAAAAAATACTTATTGCCCCAGGCTACTATTTGAGGAATTATTGATTTTCTTTTGGTTGACAAGAAGAGATTATACATGTAAGCATGAAGCAAGGATGGTATAAATATTACAAATGTACACCTTCGTAGTCAAAAGAGAACTTTTACTGTAAATCCACGTCCATTGTACTACCATTTATTGCACTGTAATCTTTGCTATCGTGTAAACACATGTGCCTTTAGGCGCTTTGTTGATAATAAAGTTACCTATCAATCTCTTGTAATTACTACTGTCGTAAAGCACCATGAGCAATTAACGTAATAGCGCCATATAAATTAATATATGGATTTAGCCAGGGCTAAAAGCAAAGCTCTGGTTAATAATACTTAATAATACTTGTAAACAAAAAAATTAAATCGTGTAATGCTAAACGGGGAGAGCAATGAAAATGGCATCAAGATTAATAGATCTAATTAGCAAGAAACAAATTGCACGTGCAGCACACTTTTTTTTCTAATTAGCAAAAAAACAAATTTGCACATGCAGCACACTTTTTTTTCTAATTAGCAAAAAAACAAATTGCACTTGCAGCACACTTTTTTTTCTAATTAGCAAAAAAACAAATTGCACGTGCAGCACACTTTTTCTAATTAGCAAAAAAACAAATTTGCACATGCAGCACACTTTTTTTTCTAATTAGCAAAAAAACAAATTGCACTTGCAGCACACTATTTTTTCTAATTAGCAAAAAACAAATTGCACATGCAGCACACTTGTCTTTCTTTGCCATTGTTTTGCACAACTACAACACTGTTTTAAGGGATTAAACTTGAACGTCAAACTTCCTCGTTACACATTATTTTATGGAGGAATTGCCGTATGTGCTTACCAAATATTTTGTCTCCTGTGTTCATGTTCGGTTTTATTTTTCACTGCCGCTCATTTTCACCTTGCTGGCCGCTAGCATTTCTCATTGTCTCACAGCCACTTTGAATTTTCATGTTTTTCTTAATACAAAATTCGTCTCTTTTGTTTTCAATCACTCGCTCTAGCTCTTTCCCTGTTATCCACGCGAGTGTAAACATAAAAAATAACGTTATTTTTTCTTTCTAAAAGTCCGGGCGGCCATGCGATTTCTTTCCAAATAAAACCTTGAGTTGCATTTGGGTTGCCACACCTGTTGATTGAATTATTTTACATTGGTATACCTGTGGTGCGGATGGACGGTCGGGCAGTCGGTGTATGGTCACATGATTACCAAATTTTCTTGGATGGGTAGTTTACCACATTTTCTTACCCATGGTGCTCCACAGGTGTGCTTCGCGTGCCAGAGCTCCACTATTAAATTATTATTATTATCACAGCAGCACTAAAACACAGAATCTGGAATTCGGAAATGAAAACGGAATCATGGAGACGGAAACGGAAACAGAAACAAAAACGGAATCAGTGAAAGAAGGTTCAAAGCGATCGATTTTTTAAAAAAATAGCAATGACAAAAAAATAAAATAAACAGATGAAATAAGGACATAAATGAATTAATTACCTAGGAAGAGGAGACTACTGTATTACTAGAGGGGTCAATTCCGATGAAAAGACTTTTCATACCACTTTTGACAATGAATGCAAATTATCATGGGACAGCAAAGCGAGGAGAAAAATGTCACTGGCAATAGATATTTCCTTTAGAAAGAGGTAAGTTACATGGAGACAGACTTTGTTTAAATCGACAGAGGCGTCGTTTATATAACTGAAAGGCATTGTCCAGTTTTTCCTGGGTGCCTTTTCTGGGTTGTCTTCAACAGTGTTCAGTTTTATTTATCAAGGCAACTTGCTCAAGAGAAACACGGCATTGTGGAGTCCAAAGAGAAGAGAGAATTGCGCATGCATTTGCTTGATTTTGCAACTGATATATCAAAATAATGCGCCATGTTTAATAAGCCTCTTCAACAAAAATATGGACATAAACGCAAACTCAATTACACCAGTATTCCATCAGCTTTCAGCTTGGCAAAAAAGTTGAACTTATTGTTAAAACACCGGAAATGCCGGCTCATGTCGCGGGTCGGTCATGTGTTGAGTATTCAGTTTGGGGACAATTACATAGTGTGGTCTGAGCCCAACTACTATTACTCTTGACATTTAGCTAAAAAGGTAATATTTAACTGTATTATTCAACCCATAATAACTTTCATCGGCCTTGCAGTGCAATAACCCACACCACGACTTGCAAACTTTATCAGGACACAATAACAAGAATATATTTAAATGAACTGCCAAACAAACTAAAACAAATTCTGTTTAGAATGTAATAAATTAAGCAATGTGAAATTCTTTAATTTTCTATCACTGATATTTGATTCTGTATTCCGTATTCCCTTTCCGTTTCTATTTCCGTTTCAAACATTCCGTTTCAGTTTCCATGTTTTAGTGCTGCCCTTATTTTTAAAATGATGCAGAGACAACAACATTCCACGTTTACTGAAACTAAACTTCAGGCAGGGACCTCTTCTTAAGTGGCGTGAACCTATATATATGCGCTTTGGTTATATTTTTTAACCACATTTTTCGGCAGGAATGATTTCACCGATTTCCATGATTTTTGGCATCCTTAATAAAGAATGGTTGAACTTTGAGAAAGTTTTGCTCATTTTCTTATAGGCAGGAAAACGTTTGAGATATCGGCATACATTTAAAACTGCAGTTTTGCAAAAAATGACAATAATTTCAAAACCCTAAGACAGATTTTTCTCTAACTTTGGCAAATAAGCCTCAGAGCTCTCTAGTTTTATATCTGCAAGTTTTAAGTCAATTGTGACCATAGACCTCGCTGCACAAATAGGTGGTGAAATTTAATAGTATTTTCCTGCGTTTGATTTGGTAATTAGCAGGAAAATATGCTCTCATCGGTATCTTATGCTTGTTTAGGCGTGTGCGCTGGTATGTGGGTAGTTAGTTGGGGTATATATTTGGGCTTACTGGTTTTGTTTTTCATCTCGGTCTTGCTGTTCCACCATTTGGGTCATTTTTGTTTGTTTATGACTTTTTATTGGGGTGTGGTGTGTGTTCTTTGCTTTTATTTTACAGATGTTTTCAACTCTACTATGTGGTCAGATCTTCGGGCTTTTGTTCCCCTTGGATCTTGTGCTTTACATTCCCTTGTAAGTTCTCTTCTGGATGTTGCGTTGGCTAGCAGAGCACCCAGTACTTCCTCCAAGTATTTTTCTTCTTATAACAGATGGAGGTCTTGGGCACGAGAACATGGCTTGACAGTTTTTCCTGCTTCTCCGTTTCACTTGGCTATTTATTTGCGTCATTTGATGACTGAGGTGAGGACAGCATCTCCCCTGGAGTCAGCCGTTCATAGCATTGCCTGCTTTCACCAGTTGGGTGGCGAGCCTTCTCCTTCTGATCATCCGTTGGTGAAGAGTATTCCTGCCAGTGTGCAGCGTTTGCTGGCCCATCAAACAACCAAGAAGGAGCCTATCACAGTCTCTCAGTTAGAGCAGTTAGTTGCCTGCAAGGCGGACTCATTGACCTCTTTGTATAATATTCATTCGGTTATTATTTGTTTGTTAGCTTTTGCTGCCTTTCTCAGATTTGATGAGCTTGCTAAGCTTGTTCATTCCGATGTTAAGATCGAAAATGACATGCGTGTTAAAGTTATTTATTCAATCTAGTAAAACTGATCAGTATAGGGATGGAGCTTGGATTGTTGTAGCTTCTTCTGGAAAAGCAACTTGTCTGGTTGCTATGATAAACCGTTATTTAGAAAGAGTTGGGCTTTCCTGCGATAGCCCTTTGTTTTGTCAGCTTTCCAAGACTAAATATGGTTATAAGCCTAGATCTAAAGTTTTAAGTTACTCACGGTTAAGAGAATTAGTGCTAGAGGCTTTTAAAGATATTGTACCTGATATTTCTGCCATTGGCACCCATAGCCTTAGGAGTGGCGGGGCTACTGCTGCTGCAAATGCTGGCATACCAGATCGACCTTTTAAGCGTCATGGCTGCTGGGCTAGTGAATCGGCTAAGGACGGGTATGTCCAAGATTCTTTATCTTCACGTTTGTCGGTTTCTAAGGCTTTAGGTATTTAGTTTCCTCGTTCGTTCCGTTTCTTAATTTATTCTAGTTTCTATTTAGTTGGTCTTGCCCGGGGGACCGTTGTTTATGGGGTACAGCTGGCCTGGGGTTTTCCTCCTAGGTGCAAGTGGACGTACGGGGAGGTTTTTCACCCAGCTGTTGTTCCACGACCCCATTTCAGTTAGCTTGTATTATTTAGTTCTATGGAGCTGAATGTTACTTAGACTGTATATTATTTTCCTATGATATTAATGTATCCTTTAGTCTTTTCGGAGAATAAACTGAGCGCTTGGCTTGAAGCGAGCCGCACCCAATGGTTGTGTGTGTTTTCATGTTGGGTCAAACTGAGATTTAGAGGAGAGCCTTAAAATCCAATGCTAAGGCCCGGTTCAGACGCCGAACTTTTCATGAGCCGCACCTCATTCGAATTAAGGCCGACCCAAATTATTTAGACTGGCTGAATTGATTCAGACGCCAAACAAAATTTTGCGTAGTATTTTTCGGCATCTGAATCAAAGCCGTTCCAAAGTCACTCCAAAGGCGAAATTCCCGGCTGGGCCAGGCAAAAAGAACGGCTGAGCCGTTCCAAATTGAAACAGGCGTTCCTAATTGATTCAGACGCCGAACTTTTCACGTACTTAATTCAATGTATTAGGTTCGGCTCATGAAAAGTTCCGGCAGCACTAAAACACGGAATCCAGAATCTGGAAACGGAAACGGAATCACGGAAACGGAAACGGAACGGAATACGGAATCAAAAATCAATGATAGAAAATTAAAGAATTTCACACTGCATAATTTAGTACAATCCAAAAAGAATATGTTTTAGTTTTCTTGGCAGTTCCCTTAAATATATTCTTGTTATTGCGTCTTGATAAGGTTTGCTATAGTGTGAGTTATTGCACTGCAAGGCCGATGAAAGTAATTTTACGATTAATTTTTATCCACGAGTCTATGGGTTGGATAATACAGTTAAATATTGCCTTTGTAGCTAGATGTCAAGAATAGTAGTAATTGGCCTCAGACCACACCACGTTTGGCAATAAGTTTAACTTTTTCGCCAAGCTGAATACTGATCGATGGAATACTGGTGTACCAGTAATTGAGTTTACGTTGACGTCCATATTTTTGTTGAAGAGGCTTATTAAACATGGTGCATTATTTTGATGTAATCAGTTACGGAATCAAGAAAATGCATGCACAAATTCTCTCTTCCCTTTGGACTCCACAATGCCATGGTTCTCTTGAGCAAGTTGTCTTGATAAATAACGCTAACGCTGTTGAAGAAAACCCAGAAAAGACACTTAAGAAAAACTTGACGGCGACACCTTTCAGTTATATAAATGACACCTCTGTCAATTTAAACGAAGTCTGTCTCCATATAACTTACCTTTTTCTTAAGGAACTAGTTTTTGTCATTGCCGTTTTTCTCCTCGCTTTGCTGTCCCATGAGTATTTGCATTCTTTCCCGGAAGTGGTATCAAGAGTCTTTTCACCGGAATCGATTCCTCTATTGATACAGCAGTCTCCTCAACTGAGCTAATTTACTCATCTATGTCATTTTTTTTTATCTGTTGAGTTATTTTATTGCCATTGCTAACATTTTTTTTCAAATCGATCGCGTGGAACTTTCTTTCACGGATTCGGTATTCCGTTTCCGTTTCCGTTTCCGGATTCCCAATTCCATATTTTAGTGCTGCCCAAAAGTTCGGCGTCTGAACCGGGCCTATTAAACACGTGTGAAAGTTGACGCACAAATAGAGGGAAACTGCTGGCAGACTATCTCCTATCTGCAAGGGTATTCTTGCCGATGTCTCAAACGGTTTTATAACTATAAGAAATAAATAGCATTTTCTTAAAGTTCGACCATTCTTTATTAAGGGTGCCAAAAATCATGGAAATCGGTTAAATCACTCCTACCGAAAAACGCGATTCAAAAACATAAGCAACGAGCATATAAATAGGTTCGGGCCACCTTAAGGAAAAATAACTCAAGATTTCTCTCTAAATAAAGCTTCGAAACAAAACATTTTAAGCAGGTGTTGAGCTTACCTGTGAGCCAAATACTTAAGTTCAGGCTTTTCAGCTGAGGCCAAGTCTTTTAAATCCAACACATCGCAGCCAGCTGAACGTGGTCAGCATTCCAGCGATTTGCGGCTATACCGGCGTATGAGTTGTCTAAAAATGCCACAAAACGAAGAACAAACCTTTCCAATGGTAGAAGCCATGGGAGAGTCCATATATTCTGATTATATCGCAGGGTCTGGGCCACAAAATGTGGCATTTTCCCACACTTGCTGTCGATTATCACGGCTGCATTGCACAGACTGTACAGGACTGGCTTCTCGTTCCCAGAATCCTCGCGACACTAGATTTCCAGCGAAAAACTAAAAGCCCCCTGGGAAATAAAAAGTCCCCGGAGGTCCGTCAGCAGCATAAGACCATCTGACGTGACAGTGTAATCCAAGCATGCCCATGCCCTCCCCCCCCCCCCCCCCCCCCCCTTGTAAGAGAAGGTAACGCTCTATAGGGCTTTAATCGCTGGTTTTGGAAAAAATCAAAGGATCTTCAGAGAGAGATTTATTTCAGAATAGACCAAAAGCGTCTGCGAAAACGCTTAAGTCACCGCAAACGTCAATCAAAGTGACCCCATGTCACGCTGTAACGCTACACAAGTCCGAAACACCCTCGGCTTTTGTTGGGCATTGGTCATTTTGTCTCGGAAAGCTGCAAATGCCTTACGATGCGGCCAGACGTTCATACAAAACCCCCACAATGGGGCTTTAAAATAGGGTGCAAATGCCGAGTTTAAAATGGCCGTGAATATACAATAGGATTTGTATGGGAATTCAGGTAAAAGATTCAAATCGATAAATACTCGCTAGAATGTTCAATAAAATACAGCTTACCGTATTTACTTTGCTTGTTTTTGTTCGTTGTGTGGTTATTTTTCCGATCCAACAACAACAATAAGCTTTATTTGCATGACCATAACAAAGTATTACAGCATTGCAAAAGCTACTTGAAATTAATCATTGATTCCTTGTAAATTAAATATTCAAAATAATTTGAACACGTATTAATCATTGTTCATTTCTAACCATCACTAGGATTAATTATTCCGGGGATGAGTTTGTCTCTCAATTCAAAGCAAGTTGATATGAATGAAATCAATTGGATGTTAATAAAATAGTCACTGGAATTCATCAGATGTGATAATAAGGACTCATGTGATTGTAGTCGTACAAATGGTATTTTAGGTTCTAGTTTAGAGAAGAACATATCTCTTATCGAAGAAAAACTTGGACAATCCAATAAAAAGTGAGTTTCATCTTCAATTCTGTTACAATTGCAGAGATTGCATAACCTTTCGTCACGTGGTATATTGTCGTATCTACCTGTCTCAATCCTAAGTTTGTGACTGCTTATTCTCAGTTTCACTAATGTTTTCCTAGAAGGGTTCTTTCTTGTTAGATCTAGGTAGGCAGAAGGGCCATAATTCGTTTTGATTTTATAATAAAAGTTAAGTTTTTGTGAATGTTGAAGGGTGTGATTCCAGTAAGAGATATATTTCTTTTGCATAAGATCTACATATTGCTTAATTTTACATTTATTCAGTAAGTTACAATTAAAGCCTGGGAAATCATAGTAGTCAGTCATCTTCTTAAGACTGGAGTAAAAACTATTTTGACCACTATGATAAAGGTCAACAGATATTTTTAAAGATTTTTTAACTATAGAGTTTTCATCTTTTTCTTGGAGATAGTTTAAGTAATTAAGTATCTTGTTATTTATATCAGTGATCAAAGGGAATCTGCCAAGTTCAGATCTGCATGCAACATTGGATGACTTGTTATGGACTTCTAAATATCGTTTACAAAAGTGTAAATGACTTTTTTCGATTCCGGAGTTATCCCATGACTTGAAATCTGATTTCACAAAGGCACCCCAAACTTCACTATTGTAAGTTAAAATCGGTGAGATCATTGTGTCAAAAATTTTATTTGCAAGGGAAGGTTTCAGTTTACTAAAATCAGTGTGGCGTCTTAGACTAAATAGAGCATGGAGGGCTTTTTGTCGAAGATGTTCAATTGAGAGTGTAAAATTTCCGGGAGACGAGATGCGAGTCCCTAAGTAAGTATAGTCTTGTACAATGTCTATCATTTCATTGCCTATGTGAAAAACATAATCACACTTTTTTGTGCCTTTTTGGAAAACCATTATTTTGGTTTTCTTGGGGTTGATTTTAAGCATCCAGGAGTTGCAATATGAAGATAATTTGTTTAGGCAATTTTGTAATCCTAATTTCGATCGTGATAATATAATAAGGTCGTCAGCATAAAAAAGAGAATTGAGTTTGGTGCCATTTGGTAGTACAAACGGATCAGATAAAATATTGTTGAATGAAAAAGCTAGATCATTAACGTATAGGTTGAAGAGAAGAGGGCTTAAAATGCAGCCTTGACGCACACCTCTAGTGCATGTATTGAAAAGGTTGTGTTTGGTTACTTCCAATCCTAATAGAACAGGTAGAGTTTGAGTATAAACTTTTTATGACTTTATAGAAGCTTCCTCGGACATTTATTTGTAACAGCTTGTATAAGAGTCCATCATGCCACACCGAATCAAATGCTTTTCTAAAGTCCACAAAACATGCGTATACTTTCGTTTTGTGACAGTTAACATACTTGTCAATTAATGTTCGTAGTGTGAGAACATGGTCGGCAGTTCGATTATTTGCTAAGAAACCTATTTGAGATTTATGAAGTATGTCGTGCGTCTGAATGTGCTTGAGAAGTCTTTGATTGAGAATTGAACAAAATAATTTACCAAGACAACTAGAAATACAAATTCCTCGATAATTTGAGGGATCACTTTTAGTCCCACTTTTAAAAATTGGTGTTATAAGGCCATCGCACCATGCATATCCCTAATGTTATATGTTTCCCCACCTTGAAAAAACATATTCCTAGTGCTAATATTTTTCTTTTTAGAACGTCCCCAGATACTTTCTTGACTAAACTCATGGATTAGCCCCTTTGGAAAAGTGCTAATTTTGCGGGTTTTTTTTTTATCCATGTTTGTATGGTATAGAAAGGCCTTTTTCTAACGAGAGCGTCACCAAATAATTTTTCTCGCTGTATTTTGCTTAAAACGAAAAGGTGACAAAATTTCAAATTTTTGACCAAAGCCATGGACTAACTTTGGAAAAATGCAAATTCTGCATTTTTAAGGCAATGTTTTCATAGTCCAGAAAGGCTTCTTTTCTTTATAAAACGTCAAAAATCGTTTTTTTCACGCTTTCTTTTCATGATCTATTACATGGGGATACAGGGGGTTAATTAGGCAGTTACAAAGGGTTACAGGGGGCTACAAGGGGTTAGAAAGAATGCAGGGGCTTAAGAGTGGTTAAAAAAGGTTACAGGGGTTTACAGAAACACTTTTTTCTATGTATTTTGCATAAGACGAAAAGCTGACAAAATCTCGAAATTTTGACCAAAACTATGCACTAATCTTCTTAGAAAAATGCGAATTCTGCGTTTTTTTTTAACCGATGTTTTGATAGTCCAGAAAGGCTTGTTTTCTATATAAAACGTCAAAAATCGTTTTTCTACGATCTATTTTCACCACCTATTACATGGAGATACAGGGGGTTAGAAGAGGTTACAAACGGTTTCAAGGGGTTACAGGCGGTCAGAGAAGCTTACAGGGTGTTATAGAAAAGCATCCTAACTATAACATCCCAGATACTCTTTCTTGGTGTATTTTACATAAAAATAAAAGTTGAATAAATTTTAAATTGTCGACAAAAACGATGGACTTACCTAATTGGAAAAAAGAAAATTTCGCGTTCTTCATACACACATGTTCTAATAGTCTTGAAAGGCTTCTTTTCTATCCAGAACGTCAGCAAACACTTTTTCTCGATTTATTTTTGATAAACACAAAAGAAAAAAAAACGTAAACTTTTTGACCAAAATCATGGAATAACCCCTTTGGAAAAATGCCAATTTTTATTGGCTTTCTTAAAGCCATGTTTCTGTTTTCTAGAAAGGCTTTTTTACCAACGAGAACGTCACCAAATACTTTTTCTCGGTGTATATTGCATAAAACGAAAAGCTGAAAAAATCTCAAATTTTTTATTGTAACCATGGTCTAACCCCTTTGGAAAAATACAAATTCTGCATTTTTTAAGCCGATGTTTTCATAGTCCAGAAAGGCTTGGTTTCTATATAAAACTTCAAAAATACTTTTTTTCACGATCTGTTTTCACGATCTACAGGGGATACAAGGTCTTACAGAGGGTTACAGGGGATTACATGGGATTTGAGGGCGTTACAAGGGCTTACAGGGGGTTAAAAGAGGTTACAGGGGATAAGAAGGGGTTACAGGGGGTTACAAGGGGTTACAGGGGGTTACAAGGGCTTACATGGTGTAACAGAAAATCTTTTTTCTAAGTAGACCGTCCCAGATAGTTTTTCTTGTTGCATTTTGTATAAAATGAACGTTGAATAAATCTCAAATTTTCGACAAAAACGATGGACTTACCCTCCAGAACGTTACCAAACACTTTTTCTCGAGTACTTAGCGGTAGCCTCGACAAAAACCCAAAGTGGCCGAAAAGAGGAAACAAACAACACTTGGGCCTGTTTCAAACGTCGTGCTACTGCCTTGCTAAGCTGGCTCGACTGTAGCTCAACTGTAGCACGACACTAGCACGACTTGGTTTCAGACGTCGAATTTAATTCAATCGAATAGAACGGCTTTGCCGAAAACAAAACACAAAAATAAAGAAACGGTTTAGGAAACTTTTGAATGTATTCTAATGTATTTATAATTTATGAATTGAGTTCGGCACGGCAGGAGCGCGACGTTTGAAACCAAGTCGAGCTACTGCCGTGTAGCTCGGCAAAGCTTGCCGTGCTACACGGCAGTAGCACGACTTGGTTTCAAACGTCGCGCTACTGCCGTGCTAAAGTCGAATTTAATTCGATCAATTTAGTTCGGCACGGCAGTAGCACGACGTTTGAAACGAGCCTTAAACATAGGCATCTACTCGTGAGGTGCTTAAAATACAGCTGAGGTAAAAAAGTTATGCAGGAGCCAGTCATGATAATTTTTTACCCTTTTGAGCGTTAACAACCATATCCGTAGGAAACACAGCAGCAGAAGCTAGCAGGGACGACGAAAACTACATACAGTCTATTTTTCTAATGGCTCCGTGGACTCCAAACTTACCCATCCCCCTGGGCATTTGTCATCTCAGTTATCGGTTCCGGTGGTCGGGATTTGTCAGAAAATCTCTGTCTGGGGGTGGGGCATTTGTCAATTCTCCTAAAAGCGGTTAAAGTCTTTTCTATTCAATGTTTCAGTAAAAAATATTCCTGTTAAGAAAGCTTTATAAAGAATATTTGTAATACCTATGCTTTAAAACGATATGTGTGGTTTTCGCTCCATCACTTCCCTTCCCCCCCCCCCCCATTATTTTTTGCATCCGTCTAAGAAATTGCAATAAAGAAACTGAGCCATAAACCAGGTGATCTGTGACGTCACTGCGGGGGCCTGGGGAAAGAAATTTTAATGCCGTATCCCATAAACCAAAGCTGACGGGAACAGATTGAATTGAATTGAATTGGTGCGCGCGTTGGTTTATGGGATACGGCATTAAAATTTCTTTCCCCAGGCCCCCGCAATGACGTCACAGATCACCTGGGAACTGACGTCCATTTTTCGAGTTGAGCCTGGACCGTTCTATTTTCTGGGCAGTTTCAACCTGGAAATGTTCTTACGGGTGTTCTTAAATTTCAATAACAGTGAATGTATTATTGATCATACACAATCGGAATGTCTGGAATGTGTTGAAAGAACAAAATTTTACATGCACTCCGATATTTAAGTGACTGGATTGAATAAATATTTCGGTGATTGGATTGAATAAGTATGTTAGAGATTGGATTGAATAAATATTTCAGTGATTTGACCGAATAAATATTTCGATGATTAAATTGAATCAATATTGCAGAGATTGGATTTAATGAATATTTATATGATTAAATTAAATACTTTTGTCGATTATTTAAACACAATTGGAAGATTAAATTAATTTTGATTGGATTGAACAGCCTCGTTCCCAGGGTTCTCTCCTTCGGTGGGTAGTAGAGAACCCTGGGAACGAGGTTGTTGATTGAATAGTTGTTTGGCTTGATTGGATTTTGCTACAAACGACACAAACGGCTTGTCATAGTAGGCCTACAGGACTACTAGACTATTAACTCCGTAAGATTTGCAAGATCGTGCGCTTGCGTTACGGGCAGCCACCTGGCTAGGGGCCATAATTTGGATTGGAATCAGCAACATGGATACTTTTTCTAGTGGTGGGGTATGATTATTTTCTGGAACTACACATTATAATACATCAATTACATTTATTGTTTTAAATGCGCAGACTTCCTGTTTTATAAAGCGCTGTTATGACAGGGAGCAGTGCCGCATCTAGACCTTGCGATGGGGGGGGGGGGGGGGGGGGACGGTTTTCCATACCGTTACATAAGGGGGAGGGGTCTCGAAAATTTTTTTCGACCCTTTCGGCCTCAGTTTGGTCTAAAATTAAGGGGGGGGGCGGACCCCTCGGGCTTCTCCCTTGGATCCGCCAGTGGGGAGGTTTTTCATGGTGATCACACTTGGGGCTAGGGGCCATAAACAGGGTAGGAGGCGGCAAAATATATACTTTTTCTACTCGGGCCGGCAGTTGGGAAAAAGAGTATGAGTCAGAAATTACCTTGGTAGTAGATGAACAAATTCCATTTCTGCAAAATTGTCCCTTTGCGAATGTCAGTCAAGTCCTTGAGGAGAACCGTTTTCAAATTGACTCAACTTTTAGGCCTGTGAATGTGATTCAGATTGTGTTAGTTGCCGTAGTCAGGGTGGTTTTGATCCAGAGGGGTACGGTACTCCGGATTTCAAGTGACGATTTTTTTTGGTATTTTATTCGGTGGCTTAATTTAAGAGGGGTAATTTTGGGGGGGTTTCGACAGTTATGCTAACCCGAGACTTCGGGTCTCGGGTTTGCATAAATGTCTCGAATTGTCCCAACCCCTCTCGTGTTTATATCAGGCTATGCAAACACGGAAAACGTTTTCTATTGTTGGTTTTCACATGACGTCACTAAAATTCAAACTAAAAAACTATCCATCCTACCGAGATTTTACTTTCACGATGCATTAGAGCAGCTGAAAACTAATTGTCAAACAAATTTTCGCTTCAAAAGGGTTCTTGGTTTTGTGATAGAGTACGCTTGAATTTCTAAGCTTTTGCGTGACGCGGCATTTACTAGACTGCGGGCAGTCCCTCTTCATTCAGTCGAGTCTAAGCTCGGCAGGACTGGAGAGGGCGAAATGGCCGAGAGGGAACTGGAGAGAGGCGGAAAGAAGAGGGACTGCATTCTCTTTTGTAACCGACGCGTTCAAATTTCTCCGCAGCTCCAGCATCGGAGAATTGGATTGGTTGATAAACAATAGGATTCTATCAGCGCGTTGTCATTGCAATTTATGACATTCTAACATTTTGACACATCAAATGTAACACTATGCACCTAAATAGCCGGCATGTTTCGATCAGAACGAGTTGACAAGATGGATTCGGCGGCCAAAGAAAGCATTTTATCTGAACGTTTGTCTGAGCGTCTTGGCGGTCTGATTTTAAAGGACGAACAGAAGTTTGCTGTTGAAGGACTAATGTCGGGAAAAGACGTTTTAGCGGTATTACCGACTGGCTTCGGTAAATCTGTCAATTACCACAGCTTTGTTATCGCGTTATTGTGCTTCAGTCAAAAGACTCACACTATCTTTAGAAAAACACTAAGCTGGAGTTTACTGAGTCACAATTCAATTCTCCATAGTAAGTTGATGTAGCTTCAGTTAAGCTGCACTTCATTGTTACAATTTTGGATCTGTAAATCACTATCCGTGATAATTTAACATTCTGCAAAGAAAACTAATAAGCTGGGCCCAGCGTGATACGGCATTGCAGAAAAACATTACAGTCACGGACTAAAGAAAATCGCTTAGTTATTCAGATCCAGAAGCGCTTTGGAGAAAACTGGAACCCTTATTCAGCCGTAGTAAAAAAGATTTACGTTTCAAAAGAGGTCAAAGAAAATGCGCTTGCATCAGAGGAAAAATCCTGCCGACCAGAAACAATGACTACAGTAATGAGTAAATATTCAAAATGATTAATTCGCGCGCGTGGTCTACTCAAATTACCGTAAGATGAAATTAAATCTTACTCGTGAAAACACCTATCATTTTTAAGTCGCTTAACGGAGTCTATAAACAAAACACCTTCAGGAATGTTAAGCGAGACAAGCGCTGTCGTGAAAACACAACCAATATGTGTGTCATGACTTCTCAGTGTGAAACATGCAGCTAAAATCACATTTGCTGAGTGAAAATGTATCACCTTCCAGAGCATAATCTACCCAGAAGAGAAAAAAAAACCTTACTGGAATAAGCAGCATTTTGGCATGAGGTAAAAGTCGTGTAGGTCTACCACCCCCTTTTATTGGGAAGATAAATTCGGGGCACAGGTAAGGAACAGTATCTCGCTGAGCGGTCCCCCAGGCTTGGACGTTGTAAATAAATTCTCCGAAGAGATGTAAGTTCCGTTCTTTTTAAAATTTACCTTACATATTCGGCAAAAGTCAGAGGCCTCAACTTCCAGATTGGGCTTTCTTCCTCTCCCTTTGCGGACTACCTTTTGTTTGGGTGTATTTTCGTTAATGAAGAAAGACACACGTTCGATTTATTAAAGTGCCGCGAAACCGTGGGGATATATTGCGCGACAAATTGAGTCGCAGTTATTAGTTATCAAGAGACAGATCAGTTTATTTTTAACCGGTTGTCGCCTTTGGTGGGCGGAGTTACCCGAACTCGTCTGGTTTAAAAGAGAATGCAGTCCCTTCCTCCTTTCCCGCCTCCTCCCCAGCTTCCCCTCGGCTTCTTGTTTTTTGCCGTTTTGCTCGCTTGGCTCGATTTCCTCGCTCGCGTGACCATCCTGAGGGACTGCTAGCAGTCTAGGCATTTACATGACGGCCAAGAGAACTGTCATGTGGGTTAAAAAAATGACTTATTTCAGGAAATTTTGCCATCTAAACAGTTCATGTACTGAAAAAAGTATTATTTTAATGTTTATCAGTTTCTCAAAGAATAAATTCACGCTTTTGTAGCAAAACTCGGTAACAGATGTTTCTGTTGGTTTCCGTCCGCCATGTTGGAGCTCATCCAGGTGAGCACCAGCATGGCGTCTCCATACAAATCTCTATAAATTTGGGTAAAACATTTCTTTGGATATCTCGCATACGAAATATTCCTCTGACCTGAATCTTGGCGAGGGTCTTTGTATATGTACCTCCTTTCATTTTCCAAATTCTGGACTTTATCTATTGAATGGTTTTGATTTTTATTTTCACCTATTTTGAATGGCGTGACACTGAAAACCAGCAATTGCTTAATTATTAACAATGCTTTCTGGAAATTTTTAAGGCTTGGAAATCCGGCATGCGATGTTTTGGGGATTAATTTTGGTCCAGGGATTTTCTTGAGTTTCATTGGAAGCCCTAGGGATTTTTTGAAGTTTTGATTTTTGCAACCATTCGGTCATCCAGAGTACCCCCCCCCGGCGTCCCCCTGGGGGTTTTCGCAAATCTAGTGCAATGACGAAGAGATGAGGTGCGAGGAACATCCTGTCCGTCCATTTAAAAACTAATTTGGCGTTTTCAGCTGAGTTTCCTTTGCAGTGAGACTCTAAAAAACGCAAGCGTTTCTTTTTTTTTCTTTGTCCTCTCCAAAAGGAGGTCATAGTCCAAGGCGTTCATAGGTTGTGCAGTGATGATGGTTTCGTTGAATAGGCGGGCTATTGATTTGCTTCGAAACTGATCGCTAGAGTCTTTAGTTTGCCTTTTGACTGATTTGGTTAAGCCACACAGGGACCCAACAGTCCCTCGTTTTAATATTTCTTATAAGGTATTTCAAGAACGGACCTTTGAAAGTAAAATACAGTCCGCTGCCAGCCTGTCTTCTCTTTTGACCAGGCAAATTGCTTCCATATTCAAAAGGCCCTTCTCACCAAAGTTTTCAGAAGTATTTTCAGTCGAACAGAATTCTTTGCCCAGCTTCGCGCCGACGAGGATTTCCAAGTTCACGATTAAGGCCTTCTGTGAAATCTCAGACAGGCAGGGTTCTATCTAGGGTATCCGAGGGGTAGAAGCATCCCCCCCCCAAAAAAAAAAATGTTACCATTACAGTGTATAAGGAACTACGTCGCTAAAAGCATTCAGAAGCCACGAAGTCAGTGCACATGAACTAAGTGTTCCCTGTCCAAGGATACTATATGACAAAGAACATGGTGTATTTTAAGAACGTGATCACGACTAAAAAATAAAATAAAATAAAATACCACCGTGACATTTCAATTGTCTCAAAATGCACCGATTGTATCTCAGCGTATATTCATTTCAAAAAATTCCGGGGGATGCATCTGGACCACCCAAGGAAACTTGTGACTTTTTAGCTACTCGCTCCTCAAAACGATAAATCTTAGATAGAACCCTGACAGGGGCTTAGCCATCCCAGAGACCTGTAGGCCCGAGTCTACAAATTTTTAATATGACCACTCTACCGCTTGTAATAAATTATGCGTTGTTTGGGTGTTGGTGAGGTCAGTGCGCACTAGTCATGCGTGCAATTTTCAGGAGTCACGTCCACTGGGCCTACAACTGGACGAAAAGCTGGCTACGCCCTTGTCAGGGGCTTTCTACACAAATTTCACAAGTCGCTTCTTTCGATTTTGGAGAAAGCGGGAAACGGTTTTCTTTGAGCTTAGGTCATCCAGACATTTGAAAAGTGTTTATTTTACCGGGCTGTCAAACATAGGTCGCAAGCAAGACCTAGACACAAAAGCCCGGAGTTTTAGAGCATCAGGAGATTTTTAGCATTTGTGGGGGATTTTAAGATGATTTTGAAGAAAAATTGTTCCATCTTCTTTGCCGCTTTACTTAAAATTCCTATGAAATGATAAGTTTGTGCCATTGTTTACTAATTTATTGGTGACTGCTATACTGCAATCCAATTGTACAGCGGTGTTTCTTATTTCTAATGCATCCTACTATTCTACTCCACTCTCATCAGATGAAACATTGAGGGTTAAGTGGAAAATGAGGAGTGCGGAGTGCGGAGTGTGGAAAACGCGGAGTGTGGAAAATACGGAGTGTGGAAAACGCGGAGTGTGGAAAATACGGAGTGTGGAAAACGCGGAGTGTGGAAAATGCGGAGTGTGGAAAACGCGGAGTGTGGAAAATGCGGAGTGTGGAAAATGCGGAGTGTGGAAAGTTTAGTTTGATAATTTAGTTAAGTAGTTTAGGTTAGTTCAATTGTTGTACTTCAAATATAAGATTTTTTATAAACAAGATTTGTTTGAGTCGGTTGTAAAAAGCATACACATGAAATACACACAATTGTTTTTAAAAAGCAAACATCGACTTCTGCAGTATTGTGACTTCTCCCCTGCAGAAAGCTAGGAAAACATTTTGGCAAATGAGCAAATGTTACTTAATTCAAGAGCAACCACTACATAGAGAAATATTCAACAAGCCTCCCATCATTTCAAATATCCTCGTTAGAGCAAAACTATAAGGTCAAGTATCACACTATCACGAGCTTATAAGTCGTGTTTGGCCTGTCAACACCTTCCACCTATATTTTTGTGAGTAATAGCTGTATTGGGCATACTCAGAAGACTCCCGTATGTTCACGCGCCATTTGTTTTTTAAATTCTTCTTAATAACATTGATTGCATCGATTATCACCTTTCCCCAAAAGAAAACATTGGAAAAAAAATGTTACCCTCGACATGGTACCCTCGCCCTCGACATGAAACCCTCGACCCTCGATCCTCGACAAAAAGATAGACTCCTTCCTGTCTGTTTATGCTAGGTATTTTCACACTTGGGTATTAATGAAGGGGTGAAGTACTGCGTACGTGATGTTTGCTTTTTAAAAAAAATTGTGTTTAGTTAATGGAAACTGCTTTTTAAAACCGACTGAAATTGAAATCTTCCCCTACCAATATCGTTTTTTTACGTCACACCCGATGCAAAACACTTTGAGAGTGTATTTACCAGAGACAATGGATCACTTCCTACATGCACATCCACTTCTACCTATTGTGCTAACTTTCTGAACATTGGAGACATCTTGTTTGATGAATCTGGCGTTCAGAAGCTTTTAGCTAATCTGAATGTATCAAAGTCGTCTGGCCCCGATGGCATTTCGCCACGCTGTCTACAAGTCCTGTCACCAGAGATATCTGGTATGCTGTCATTTATTTTTCAACAGAGTTTCAACTTGGGTACCCTTCCGTGTGACTGGTCTAAGGCCATGGTTGTACCGGTTCACAAAAAATCGAACAAGGATAATCCAGCAAATTATCGACCAATATCCCTTACATGCCTGGCCTGTAAACTTATGGAACATATTGTGCTCAGTCATCTCAACACGCATTTGTCTGCCAATGGTATTCTATCTCCTTTACAACATGGTTTTCGTGCAGGCATGTCCTGTGAAACGCAGTTGGTGCTGACATGTCACGACTGGGCTAACATCTTGAACCAGCAAGGCCAAGTTGATGCTCTTCTACTGGATTTTAGTAAGGCCTTTGACAAGGTCAGTCACACTAAGCTATTACATAAGCTCAGTCAGTACGGAATCAACGGTAAGACCCACAAGTGGATATCCAGTTTCCTTCAAAACCGTACCCAATTTGTGTCTATTAATGGCACTCACTCCAATCCCATTTCTGTCACCTCTGGTGTGCCGCAAGGCTCTGTACTTGGTCCGACCTTATTTCTACTCTATATAAACGACATTACTGAGGTGCCAAAATCTGAACTGCGGCTCTTTGCTGATGATACTGTGCTCTATCGGGCCATCAAATCTCAACACGATCAGGAGATACTCCAGGAGGACTTACACAATCTAACCAAATGGGCATCTGATTGGCAGATGGACTTTAATGTGTCTAAATGCCACCTACTCCGCACTACGAACAAGCGAAAGCCACACGAATTTACATACTCTGCTAATTCAGAAGCCCTTAAGAAGGTTTCCCAATGTGACTACCTAGGTGTAAGGTGTTCTGAAACCCTTCGCTGGGGTGCGCACTGCTCTAAAGTTGCTGCCAAAGCCAACAAGACTCTGGGACTTATAAGAAGAACATTGAAGCCATGTAGCAGAGAAGTTAAGCAGAGTGCTTACATGATGCTGGTGAGACCAACGCTTGAATATGCATCCTCCTCGTGGAACCCTCACACCGACACAGATATAAATCGTCTTGAGCAAGTCCAAAAAAGCGCAGCCCGCTTTGTATGCAATAACTATAAACTAACAACAAGTACTTCTGGCTTAATTAGTGCACTTGGATGGGATACTCTTGAACAAAGGCGTTTGTTTAATCAGTTAGTCCTTTTTTACAAGTTTCACAATGGTCTTGTTAATTGTAAATTTCCTGACCAGGTTACACGCTCTACTACCTCATTTACTAGGAGTCATTGCTTATCGTATCAACAACTGCAGTCATCCGTATTAGCTCATAGCTATTCCTTCTTTCCAAGAACAATTAGAGTGTGGAACTTACTTCCTTCAGATGTAGCAACATCTTTGTCCTTAAATAGCTTCAAGCAATCAGCCATGCCAGTTATAAGATCTCTAAAAGTGCCACGGCACTTACGTAGGCTTTAACCGCAAACCGTCCCGCCCAGTATTAGAGAAATCTATTTGGGCGTATTTCATTCTAAGTTCTAAGTTCTAAACATGGCTGGGCGCAACCACTCTATGGGGCAATCTCGTTCCCAGAGCATCCGTTACTTTTGTCCAGCGGATGGGGCAACGAACGCTCTGGAAGAATCCAAAACCGGAACCACAAAATCCTGGTTCCGGTTTAACTGCGCCTGCGTGAAATTGTTTACCCATTTGACCAAGAGAAGGTCTCAAATGCAAGGGAAATTTCCCTTGCTCGCACATTGCTGCAATTTCCTCTTTCCAAAGCAGTTTTTCTTCTGTGACCTTTGATGGATGTATTTAGTGAAGAAAGACAAGTAAAGGGGACAGAAGTGTCTATTTATTTAGACGCCGCGAATGAACATTTGTTAGTCACGACGACACACATTCTTTCGTGCACGGAATAAACACAGGTGTATGCAAATTTGAAAGGTTCAGTGTCATAAATGTATATCATCTCTTTAAAAAAAAGCATTGGAATGACTTTCAAAAAGAAGAAAAAGGAAATTTTGAAAAACATATCACTGTAGCCTGATTTCGGAAATTATCGATCGAGGTTAACATTTTTCTTAACGGTTCCAGGTCGTATGAGATTTATGTGTACACAAGTGGCCTGTCAAAATCAAATCAACGTGCTCACTGCTTTTTGATTAGCAAAGAAATTTGCATTCGATGAATACGATTTTATCGGCCAATCAGAGATGGTTTTTCACGGATTCTTCCAGAGGTTAGTGATCCCCGTCGCAGTACAAAAGGATCGCGGCCTCTGGGAACGAGACTGCTCTATGGGGTAACTCAAGCAAATTGGTATAGCATGTCGGCAACACCTTCACAAATTTAATAACGTTTCCTTCCCTCTAGCTATTTTCACACTTTGATAAAAGCTTGCCTTTTAAAAGTAGGAAGCACTGTGGATGTGATTAGTGAAAATTCGTGAAAACTTGGTTTGAATAACGTATCCAATTTTATCAGGATTGCTCGAATTATTCCCCATGGCTTTGTGATAACCATTTCGTAGGTATACACTGTTGTGTTTGCGCGAAATTTACGTGTTCTAACTTTTAGCTAAACGTCCAAGTAAAAGAGCATCATCGTTCAAACCAACTCGCTGTATGTGTCTGATCAATGAACTTATATCGAAAAATAAAGGAGAAATATCATTATTCAACTGTCCGTTTTGTAAACTTTTATTTTCCACACTCCGCGTTTTCCACACTCCGCGTATTCCACACTCCACGTTTTCCACACTCCTTATTTTCCACACTCCGCACTCCTCATATTCCACTTAACCAACATTGAGCGCCTTTTGTTTAATAAAAGCGCCATCTAGCGTTAAAAATGTGTTTGCCGTTTACTTTTCAGGGAGAACTGACAGAGATTTTATTTGAAAAAATAAATAAATAAATAGAGATTTTTAGGAAATTTTTTGATTGGTTAAAGATTTTTGGAGGGATTTAGGGGGAAAAACTGGGAATTTCAGGATAGATTTTTAGAGCATTTTTTGAGATATTTGTTTCAAGGCGTATCACTAGTACCAAGAGAGAATGATCATTCTCTCTTGAGAGCCATTATTCCGCGCCAACATTATGCAAATCAAATTCAATCTACCACAGACGGAACATATTTCGCTCGCCTCGCAAGCGTCCATTGCGCCTTCAGCGCTCACGCAGTCGACTTGTGGGCAAGTCCAGGAAGCAACCTTTATTGGAAAAGGTGTACAAAAATTTTACCGAGCGCTATGCATTGTTTGTGTGAAAGACGTCGAGCTTTTTTTGATGGGGTCGGTCCACGAATTGATTGCCTGCGTCGCAGATGCTCTAAACCTTCTGTATAGAGCGTCTGCGAATTAGTGCACAATATCGTGTTCGAACCCCGTAGAGTCGCAAGGACATATGTCGACGTTTTTGATTGGCTAGTTTCTTACGCGGTTTAGTTTGTGATTAGTCCGATTTGAATTAGGTGTTGACAGGCCAAACAAGACTAATAGCTCGTGACAAGCAGCGGAACGTGACCTTAAGAGTCAGCTTCAACATTAGAGGGTTTTCTTGCCCTCTTTTTGCGTAGTTTATGCAGTGCATGGAGTATTCTGCACTTTCACTGAGCAATTTTTTTTTGCCGCTTTGAGTCTCATATTTAGAGGTTATGAAGCTTGTCTGTTCCATGCATATTGAGTAATTAGTTACTGTGGTTTATGTTTCGGCAAATGTTTTCTAACAGGATGTGATCACAGAGGCAGTTTCTTTTACCTCTGTTGAAGCCTAAAGCTTTTTTATTGTGGCTAAATAACCTTAGTCTCTTTGGTTTTCTCCTTAATGCCTGGACCTGAATAGCTAAATGTGTGTAGTTTTTTTTGGCCGTGAATATCATGATTTCCCACTTTGTTTTGACGCTAGAACTGCTCTTTCATTGTTCACTGTAAACGATCCTTGCCAGCTCCCTTCTGTGAATTTTGACATGTCACTGCGCTCAACCGTCACGCACACGTAAGAATTGGACCAACCGTGAGGCGCATAAGAAACCCGCCTATCAGAAACGCTCACACATGTCCTTGCGACTCTGCAGGATATTAGAACGAGTTTTTGTGCACTACTTCGCAGACGGAATTGGGTCGGCTGCAACGCAGGCTACGAATTGAAAGCGTTGATTTCTTTGGAACAAGACAATATTTCAGTGGCTGAAAACCAAAGAATACTTAGGAGAAAAATTTCGATAGGGAGGAAAACTGATTGAGTGTTTTAAACATTTATTGTATGCAAATGAGTCACGTGATAGACATGAAGGCAATGAAGTAATTTCTCTCCAGGACGCGTACTCCATCAGTACTGTCGAATTCGATATAAAAAACATCAAAAGTACTTTCCTGAATAATACTTGACCGTCGATAAAGTAGGACGTGAAAACTTTTAGCGAGGCAATCCTGTTTTGTGCACAGGTGGCCCAGACGTAGTGTGTGTCAATAACATGGACAAAATGGGATGAGTCGTCGAACCTCCCATGAACTTAAATAGTCCAGAAGTCAAAATATAACAAAACAAAGCTAACATACCTTTAACTGAACGTCTCCTTGTCTTTCCTGGCCGGTTAAAGTCGCATTTTATCGAGTTTTGCAATCAGGGATAGTACCTACGATTTAGTAAAACTACGAAAAGCAATCACACTGTTACTCCCTAAGCGGCGAGGCTAAAGTGCAGGTCACAGGTCAGGTTACAGGTCACAGGCCACACAAAAACAATAGGACACTGGACAAAATTGTTCTTGATAACATTTTATTATACAAAAATAAAACAAGCCAAGGAGCCTCAATTATATTTTTTCTGTTCTGAACTTTACCAAATTCCACACATGAGAAAATATATTCATGTTGATCACGCAAGGAGGACTTGCGTTACAGCGTAACCAAAGTTGGTAACGAAATAAAAAAGGTACGCAAAATCACGTGATTTGTAAGCAAAAAACGAATCTCAAAACGAAGGGTTGTTGCGTTAAGAATATCATGACGTGTTTGTGGATGTTTTGAAAAGCATTGACGGGAAAACGGAAGAAAAACTTAAGGACAGTCTAAAACTTATTTTCTTCAGACTTTCTTCGTCCTAAACTCTTCTTGCCACTAGATCGGTCTTCCATCTCTTTTGGTCCTTTTGAAAATGGCGGCCTGATGCTCGCGCTTCGTACCAGCCACAAAATGCTGCTGTGTTAAAGTGTAGTCGGCCAAGAACTTCAGACACTGCTAATTGGGCCTCTCGAATAGTTGCTGGATCATATTTCTCGGCTCTTCTCCTATGAGCTTGCAATTCTCTCACCTTCTGTTGCACAACAGCTTGAAATAACCCTGTTGGATTTGCCTCGTGGCCCTTAGGTGGGAGCATTCCGCCATTACAACTTGAATCTTTGACTCTGTAAGCTGCTGATGAATCAAAGGATTACAGCGCTACATGTCAATGACTCGCTCAAAGTTATCTTGGCTGCATGGTTTATTTGGAGATGTCATTTTAATAACACGACAATACTTAGTTTTCAGTGAAAAACATGTGATTTGTTTCTGGTACAAATCACATGATTTTGCACACCTTTGTGATTTCGTTACCAAGTTTGGATATGCCATATAATCAGCATGAAAATATTATTCCATGTGTGGAATTTAATTAACAGTTAATAAATGAGGCTGAGTATCTTATGAAGAATTATGGAGATCTCGGAGGGTGTTATCCGTCGAGGCCGTAGGCCGAGGCGGATAACACCCTCCGAGATCTCCATAATTCTTCATAAGATACGAAAGCCGAATTCAATAACTGTTTTATTATTCATTCAAAATAATTCCTAGTTTGAAAACGTAGCTAAAACATGCTTACCTCCATCGACCCATCGATGTTCAGTTCATCTTCGATAGTGTACGTTTGGGTTTGTCCAGCCCCGCAAATATTCTTCAAATAGCAGATGTCGCCCTTCGAGTTGTCTTCTTGCTGTTCTTGCCATGTTTTAATCTACTTTTCCGCCTAGTTCTTACTCTTGAAACGAGTGAAATGTCCACCATTTTTCAAGTTCACAATCAAAACAACTCAACCTCGTCCCCAGGTCTTCTCGGTTAACGGTGCCTTCACCTGCGAAAACGCTGCATTTTTGACGTCATTTCCTCGTTAAAGTCAAAATTCTTCCAAATTTGGTCATCAGTAACTGGTTATGGTGAACTGAACGTGTGCCTTTAGCCAATCAGAATCGTGGAAATATTTTGAATGAATAATAATATTGTTTAAAGAACAAAAACATCATCAAGGCTCCTTGGCTTATTTTATTTTTGTATAGTAAAACGTCAGTCCAGGACAGTTTTCCTTAGTGTCCTGTTGTTTTTGTGTGACCTGACCTGTGATCTAACCTGTAACCTGTGACCTGACCTGAGGCCTGTAACCTGTGACCTGTACTTTAGCCCCGCCACTCCCCAAGGGAGTAACAGTGGTAACGCGATAAAGCCAAAAAAACAGTAAAACGACAAACAGACACCAAAATTCAGTGGAATACATTGCAGGTAAGCCTTCTTTATTCATTTCATTTCGAAAAAGTAAGGTTTAGCGTTATTTGGCGTTCGCAGATCTCAGTGATATATTTCTCATACAAAGTCTCTGGACTTAGTTCATGGGAGACTCGACGGGTTATCCCATTTTGTTCATGTTATTGACACACTACGTCTGGGCCGCCTGTGTTTTGTGAAGAATAAATCGCCTCCTCATTTCTTCTCTTTCAAACTCGACTTAACGCCTTTAAAAGCCGACTTGTTACAAGTTACATACTCGCTTACCTGGTCTTGTCAAATGTAGGCGAACTCTCCTGGAGTTGAATTCCTAAAAACCACATCCAAGTTTAGAAAGGGGAAGAAAAATTTGTCGTCGCTTATTCGCGCCCTCCATAAAACGTGAAAATAAGAATTTCCACGTGGATTGTGCAGTGCAGGCAAAGAAATGCACACAGTTGCACGTGTAAAGTTGTTGTTTTGCTCTAGCTTGTAAATACGTTTTTGACCTTCTCGTTACCTTCGCCGTCGTCCGACTTTTAAAATTTCCATTATGATAGCGAAGAAGTGATGTGTCTTGGAAAGTGTTACGATATTACTTTTTAATTTTTTCTGGCCAGATCAATAATAATAATAATAATAGTAATAATAACAAGAAGAATAATAAGAATAGGACATTTGCATGATGACGTCATTTTACTAAAACAACCAGAATGCTTCAGTTTGTTATCTTTGCAAATTAATTAAGGCTATTGTCTAAAAACCTCAGCGAGACTAACAAATTTAAATAAGAACGCAATAATTTGTCCATCGCCTCCGTTTTAATACGAGTCTAGCAGGCCTAGGTGCGTCGTCGTATGAAAACCATTTTCTTGCATTCACATCAAACTCACTCAAAATAAACGATTTTCAGTTAAACTCGTTTTGGATGTTCAGGGTTTGTGTAGATTTTTGGATCCAAAATTCAAGAGTTTATTCCAAAACAACTCCAGGGAAAATCGCCTTTAATTGACATTTTGAGGAAACAGTTAACCATTCCCGTGGTACAAAACCGCCCTGCTGGAGAGCACAAGTCGCACTGGGACAAGAAATGCTAATTTCCTTTGTCATGTCTCAGTGCGACTTTTGCTCTCCATTAGGGCGGTTTTGTATCACGGGAATGGCTAGCCGCAAGGGCACATTGGAATAACCGCGACAAAGTTTAAAATAGAAAAAACGCGAATCAGTTTCAAAAGTGACGTTTTCGCTACCGTTGCGGTAGCCTACGTTTAGCCGCACCCTCCCCCCGACAATGGAAAAACGGAGCACCGTTGTGCTCCCATTTTTTTAAGGGGGGAGGGGAAGGTAGGCGGGAAAAGGTGAAGAGTAGAAGGGGCTACCACAGTAATTTCTAGCTCACACAAATAACCTCCGCGGCAATAGTCAAGGGGAAGAGCGTTACGTTGCGTGACACAGCTTCCACCATCCTTTTCACCCGATGCTTTGGCTTTGCTTGGGCGCAGGGAACATTGCTTGACTCCAGCCCGAGCGGATGCAAAGGAGACTATCATTTGAATGGTAACATATACTGTATACAGTCTCCCTTTAATTCGAATCGCGCGACGGGCGGCCATCTTGGTTTTATATGTACCGAGGGGGCAGCCGTCGGTTTTTTTTTTACCACCCCCCGGCCCCTGAGGACATTTGACACTCACCCCCAGGCAAACCTCGCCACAATAGAAACCAAGATGGATGCCCGTTGTGCAAAGTCCTCGTTCTCGACGATATTACGGAAGAACAGAAGGCTGTGTTCACTCTGTTGCTCAGTGGGTGACTAACATCGCCATCACGTGTTAACAAAAACCTTAATAGCACAACTTCTCAACTGTTGTACTCTTTCATGGCCCATGGGAGTTAAAATGAGATAAGAATTCACTAATTCGTCATTTGCACATCTCCCATAATGCAACTTGTTTGCCTCCAAAACTTTTGCACAACCTTTGCTTTTAATTTCTTTGTTTACACTTTTTGCCTCATTAACATATGCTCATCACTATTTGATGACGCTAAAATAAAAACTCTGAATATTGAAAGGGCATAACAGTTTCAGTTATCTCTGAAAATTTGAGCCCAATACACTGAATGGTTTCGGAGAAATTCTCTTCTAAAAACTCGAAATTTGACAGAGAATGTACGGCTCAGTAACTTTTTTGCTACACGGCAATTTCGCAGTTTTTGATGGTTATGTCCTTCCACATTGCTTATAAAGAACTGAAAATTGCTCAAATTACTCAACTTAATCAGCTCTTTCAACTTTTGCATTTGGTTCTTATACACGGCTACGGCTTCTATGAGTTAAGTCGTATGCTAATGAGCAAAAATGTAAACAACGACTTCAGCAAAGATTCGCCTACTGCAGTCGTCTAAGAAGAAATTTTTAGACAATGCTTCTGCAAAATTTTAGGGGCAAACTAGGTGCATTATGGGAGATGTGCAAATGGCGAATCCCGCTAGTTAAAAATAAAAAACGCCCATAAAAAAAGGCTGCTTTATTGTGACATGTCCTACTAACAGGAGGCTATTTTCAGCTTGAGAAATAAATTGCAAAATTCCTATTTCAGTCCACGTTCCACTTAGAGCCTTTTTTTTTCAATTCGATAAATTAGCCTAGATTATTAGACTTACAAGCTAACGAGACCAAGAGAGATGATTAAATTACATTAGGGACACAGTAGTAAAATGTTTTCCATTTTTTCTCTTCTCTTTTCTGTTTTTTTTTTTTTGCAAGTTGAAGACGAAGCCAGACACAGCAGGCAGAAAAAGCAAAATCTAATTACATAATCTTAATTCAAGTCCCTTGAGGTCATTGTATAGAGGAGCGTTCGGTGTACAGAAGCGGCCGCTGTTCCTCTGTACCGTCTAAAAAGGGCGTTCTCAGAGACGAATGGTCCGGAGGCTTCAATGCGCGTGTTGACATTGGCCCAATGTAGCTCAATAGAACGGGTAAGAAAATGAGTCCATGAACCGCTCCAATCAACACAACACCGAGATACATGCGAAAGTAGAATACCTAAGCCAAAAGATTGTTATGGTTAGAGACCTCAAACATTACGTTAGTCCTTTCACTCCCCAGAGCCCAAATCACACTTACAGAGTCTTTTTTTTTGTTTTTGCACAATAGTGAAAAAACAAACAGCACCATGTGATAGTGCTATTGGAGAAGTTTTATTTGAATGGTTAAACCACAGGATTTTGTTCAGACAGAAAAGAAGGTACTGCTCAGTAGCTCCGATTGGAAAGATGACGGTATGTTAGCTATCTTCCTCGAAGCGGCCGCCGCTGAATATTCCAATAAAATAGGAATAATTACAAAATAGGAAGCGCGCGGTGGAAGATCAACCGCGCGCTTCCTCTAACTCCTCTCTCCAGCTTCCCTAACACAGAACAGGAGATTCTCGTCCCCAAAGCTTCTTGTTCCCTTAGCCAGCGAGGCCTGGCACGAGGACCAGGAGACTCTGGGGACGAGGACGCCCTGTTGTGTGTTACGGGGGCTGGGGAGAGGGGTTTACCGTTTAGAAAATCAGAAATTACCGGAAGTCCTAAAATCTAGGACTTCAGACCAGAGCTCTTGGTGCTCACGCTCAGGCCTTGCCGGCAGGCCTTTGGGGAGGAGAGAGGGGTTTTTAAGATTTCACCAACAGAATCAAAAGTTCAAATTCTCGGCAAAACACTCAAGGAGTGAAAGGGGTAATTAATTCTGTTAATGTTATTTTTTGGATAACTTATTAGCGTCAAATTAACTGTTTAATAGAGGCGCTCGCTCAGACGTTGAGTGAACGCTGTTTCTGCCTGAAGATGAGCGAACTGTCTTGTTGGGCGGTGGACCAACGTAACTCAAAAATACTGGCAGGAAAAAAAGACCGTGTAGAGCCCCTAAAATAACTATGCCAACATACATACGGAAGTAGAATACCTGCAAAAATAAAAATACGAAATGGCTTTGATCCTCTCCATATTAAAATTTCCCCCTGGAGATTATCCAAAACGGAAGAAAAAAGGAAAAAGAGAAAAAAACAAAAACAAATCCACGCGTTACCGGTCTGGAAGAGTAAACTTAATTTTTCACACTTTCATACCAAAATTAAGTTTGGAGAGAACTGGCTTTTAAAAATTTTCTGATCAACGTACATGTACACGTCTTAATACCCCAAAACTATCCCACAGCATGAGGCACGAAAGAGTCTATGACTTCATTTAATTTGTAAAATCCATAACTTGATTAACTGGGGAAGCTACGCCGCATACACACGCCCACCTTGTTCAAACGCTTGATAGTACTTCTAACTGGATAGTGATTGTGGAAGTGTTAGTAAAACTACTTGCAATTTCCACTAGATAAAGAAAACACTATCACTGTTTTGAACAACTGAAGTCAAAACAAAGTTTCCCCTTTAAATCAAAAAATCTTTTTCAAAGGGAATCTTGGAAGCACAATTTAGCAAAATTTCATCTCAACTGACCGAGCTGTTCTTTTAGAGCCCCGTCTTGTGCAGTTTCATACGGAAAGGGTCAAAACTGTTTACACGTATGAATTTGTAATCCACGTTCCTTTCAATATCCAGGTGACCTGTGACGTCATTGCGGGGGCCTGGGGAAAGAAATTTTAATGCCGTATCCCATAAACCAACGCGCGCACCAATTCAATTCAATTCAATCTGTTCCCGTCAGCTTTGGTTTATGGGATACGGCATTAAAATTTCTTTCCCCAGGCCCCCGCAATGACGTCACAGATCACCTGGATACACGTACGGATAATGGCCAAGCAAGGGCGTTAATTAAAACACGACAAAACAAGAAACAAAAAGAGGATAAATAAGAAAGTTAAAAGGTTATGGTGAACACGAGCCATAAGGCTTTCACGGCAATAGCTTGCTGGGTGCAAAGAAAATCAGTTGCACAGCTTGGCATTCGAGCAAACTTTGGCTATTCTGTACTAGCCCAAACATCATTTCAACTAGCCCGAAAAAAAATTTTGACGAGCAGGATTGATTACAGTTCTTCGGTAATTTGAATTTCCAAAATAAAATCAACTTGCCCGTCGGGTAAGTTACGAACAGAATTCACTTGCTCAATAGCAAAATCCACTAGCCCCGGGCTATCGGATACTACTATCTTTGCCCGCTGATTTGCCTGAAACTTTGGGCAAAAACAAAACCCAAAATTGCAAAAAATCCACTTTCAGATTTTTGGCGCCGATTGGAGCGCTTCCTAATGTGTCGCCAGGAAGAGCTTACACAGCTGGGTCAAGAGAGCTTAACTGGAGCAGATTTTCCTGTTTGAGGAAACAAGCTCACGGCTAACCAGACACAAATTTTGTTGAATGTACTAGTGATTTTGTACAAGTTCGATTAACATTCAGGCAAACGATTTTTGTCACAAGGCCTGCGATAACTATTTTAAAAAGGGCGTTTGTACTCATACCTTGAAAATTGGAAGCAAATCTTAATGTTTAAAAATTAAAATATAAGATTTTTTTTATACACTGTATATAGATAAAATCAATGGTTTGAGAGTCTACAAATGGCTGCTGTTGTTTTGAATGTTCTCTTGTTATGAAATTCCTTTCAGGTCATGCCACATGACAAAATGTAGTTCAGAACCGCTGGTACATCGCATACTCGTACCTGACTGACCGACTTGATAAAGTCTCTTGTTATGTCAATGACAAAATACTGTTAAGTACATACCTCAAATATTTGAGATTTTGCGAAGTAAAGTACCAGTATTCCTGAAAATTTGGTAAGCGTTATTCCACTCAATACCTACAAGAAGTAAAAACAACAAAATAATATTGGTCAGTTTTAACCACTGATTACAGAACCCTAATATTTTGTTGATAGTTCTTCAAATGGATTGTACCTATCAGGTAAACTAACAAGTTTTACGACAGGAAACGATAATACAATATTTTATTTGGGTTCTTATACCATCTGGTACATCGACTGTTTCCCAAATGTGTCTCATTTTTTCCACGTCCCTCACAACTGCTTTGAAACTGCAATTTACGAAATTTATGTTCCTCGGAGGCCGGGTACAAAATCCTTTCTCCACTATGATGCGACCAATCAACTGAAACATCAGCAACAGTGTTTAACACATGGTGCTATTCATTTAGTATGTTTTTCGATCCATTTACTAATCAATCAATCAATCAATCAATCTTTATTCCTCCTACGATAAAAAGACATATCTTAACTTACATCAGCAGTTGGGAGTCTAAAAGTACATAAGACATACTGTATACAAATAATAGAAAGATCAAAGAGTATATCTCAAAATAAGCCTATTTACAAAAACATTCTTAAATCTATAGTCTTTATCTCCGGGCGATGAGCACTTTCGTTTCTGAGTTGATACTTTGTTTCTTTCGTCTTCGGAATGATGTTACTGAGCGGGCAATCTGGATACACTTAACGTACATGTACCTTGAAAAGCTTCTTATCTGCCTTTTCTAAAAGTTACTCTGTGAATGAAATCACAGGGGGGGGGGTTAACCGTTTGAGGCATCTTTAGGAGTAAACAATTAAGACTGTTTGAATTCAAATGTAAACTTACAGAGCTACCCATCTTAGCCAAGGCTTCTTTTGCTCGTTCTACACGGGTTGACTGTCTGTTCACAGTGAAAGCTCGAGCAATATGTGAACAAAATTCCACGGATATTCCAACGGCCTATTGAAATAAAAAGAAACATGATTTAACTTAGACTACGTGCAGTCTATCTTTTTTTCTTCCTTTCTTCGAGTGAAACGTGCGGAGAAACGGAAATGATCATTAATTCTAAAGAAAGAGAGAGACTGCTAGCAGTCTATATTTAACTGAATACCAAGTCCAAAGTAGAAAAGAAAATTGTACTACACTCCCCTTACCCATGAAACACTTATGAGTTCTTAAGAACAAGTTAAAGATCGTTAAATGAATGTGTCCGTGCAATTCACAACGAATTGGAATCTGGAAGTGTTAATTTGGGAAAGGGGACCTAGAGAAAAACCTTTAAAGCAAAAGAGAGAACTAAAAACATTGAAACACCATTTTTCTCTGAGGCGCCAGCCATTTTCTCACAAAACATACTGGCGCTGAACTTTTACTCACAAATGAAATTAAGCAACTTAGAAAATTTTCTATTTACGCTTTTCCTTACCATTAAGTCTACTACATCTAGCGTTTTAATTTGCATAATGATGGTGGTGTGGCGTGCCTGTTTGATGTCTACGCTAGTTAGCTAATGCACGTGGCAGGGACTAACTAGAAAGTCTAAGCTCCTTTGGTCAATGCACACATTTCAACGTTGATGATTTATGTAATTTGTTGTTTTATTTTCCTTACTTTTGTAATGCACTGTAATTTTTGTAGCAACCTCTTGAAATAATACAAAAAAATTAGAAAAATCTGAGTCTGAATTGCAACATACCATGACCAAGTTGACCAATGACACTGCATTTAACGATATGTTCCAGATGTACATCAGACCAAGCAAATCAACAATGATTACAGCCACGGTAAAAGTTACAATCAATGCAATAATCAAGTTAAATCCCAGGAGAAGGAAGGTAACTACAAATATGGCCGCTGAAAGAACAAAAACAAAAAAGGTCATTAGAGTAATGATTATTTTTTTCGATCTTAACACTTATCCCAAAAATTTGTTCATTAAACTAAAGTAGACCCCAGGTAACTCGAACTCGAGGGGTTCGAACTATGGGGGTAAATTTTAGTGAAATTTTGATCAAGAAAAAGGAAATTTAGGTCGAGTTAATGGGGAACTCGAGTTATGCGAGTTTGAGTTATCAAGGTGCTACTGTAATTTAAATGGCAATGCCACAGCATTTTGACCACAGATTCAAAAGTTAGAATGACAAATCGTCTCATTGTAACTCGATGTCAGAATGAGTGAGTTAGTAGACCTTTCCTGCATTCTGCTCCAGGGAGCAAACACGAAGAAATGAGGTCAAGACTCGGGTGGACAATTTCATACTAATCACTGTATTTGATCTCCATTTCAAAGGGACCACCACCTTACCGTGTCTCAATGACCCACAGAGCTATGTCAGCTGGAGTCTTTGACTCCTGGTGGGGCCACCCACACCAAACAGGTCAAGGGATAGAAACCAGACTAAGTGTGGTCCCCTGGTTCTCCAGGTTGGAGGTTGGGCTAAGGGCTGATAAACTTCTCCCTAAAACCCTGTTTTTACAGAATCCAGAAGCAGAGAAAATTCACTTTATCAAGGAAATAATGTGGCTGGTCCTCACAACAGGAGTGACTCTATGAGGTGTGTTGGCCAAAGCCAACAGGAGGTCACCAAGCTGAATGGGCCACTGGAAGTGAAGACCGTTGTGGCTAACTGTGGATAAAGAAAGTGGTGTCTGATAGCCTGGGGCTAGTGGATTTTGTTGTCAGGCTAGTGAATCCAGTCATTAACTTGCCCGATGGCCGAGTGATTTTTTTGGGGGAATTCAAATTACAGAAGAACTGTAATCAATCCTGCTCATCAATTTTTTGGGGGGGCAAGTTGAAATGACTTTCGCACTAGTACATGCTAGCTACAGCTTGCCCAAATGGCAAGCTGTAAAACTGACTTTCTAATGCACCCTGCTCTTTGAAGGCAATTAAGTGCCACGAGGCACAAAGAGAATAGGTGAGGTGAGGTGACTGTATTTTTGTCTAACTGGGCCTCGAGTTGGTGCCTTTGTTAACAGGAATGTGGGAACGTTCTATAAAGTGGCTTTGTCAGACTGTTGGCTATCTTTTTAAAAGCTAGAACACGTCTTCACATAAATTAAAAATGGTTCAGTGTTGTTGTGTAAGACTTTATTTAGGAAATGAACTTGTTTCCTGTCTACTATTGACACGTTGCTACGAATGACAAAGATGGAAAAAAATGGTTTTAATGCTATGCCCGCAAAAAAATAACCTCAAAAAATTAGTATGATTATTGCTTCCTAATTAAATTTGTTTGCTCTCTTTGTAACTCTACAGGGGCATTCTGTGTCTAGGTATAGTCACCCATACCCTGGGTGCCAGAGACTTTTCTAGCGCAGTTTCCGGTTTCTGTCGTGAATTTGGCCTACGGCCGAAGATGTGTCAGCCTTCAGCCAACACTGAAAATTCCCGCTGCACGCGAGAAAAACCTCTGGTTCCCAGGAATGACAAAACAACAGCAATTTGCCACTTGCACATCTTACATAATGCACCTTATTTGCCCCCAGAATTTTGCATAAGAATTGTTTTCAATTTCTCTTGGGACGGCTGTAATACCCAAGAGAAATGAAAAGCAAAGCTTATGCAAAATTTTGGGGGTAAATAAGGTGCATTATGAGAGATGTGCAAGTGGCGAATAATTATCGTCGTGACGTAGCCTCTCTAAATCTAGAAGAGAAAATACTGACCAGCACAACAGAGAAGATTTACCCATGTGTCCTTCACTATAGTCAGATACTGCTCATAGAATACATAGAACACACTGTAAGCAAAAACGTCACTTCCTATTGTCTTTGAGATGTTTTTTGACATCACTCTTGAATGCTTCAGAGCGGCAGTGTAGTCAGATGACGTCCGCAGAATTGTATGGTATGACATGAAGTAAGAGGCTAAAGAAAGACAAAGGAAAGAAATCTGTGTAACTGATATGGGATTTTTAACATTCACAACTACTATAAATAACTACCACGACAAACAACATCGCTTTTCAGACACTAGCATTTGCACTGCACGCCGTACAATGTGCCAATGTTTGTTAATTAATCGCGCAATCGCAATGTTAAATTCCCAAAAACGAGTAGAAACCCCTCCACCGTCTCCTCCTTTCGCTCTTACGCCAATACCAAGGGTTGATATTTCTACTCTCCCCAATTTCCATCAGTGATAAAATCAAAGATGACGGCCTCGGCATTATGAACCTACACAAAGTGCAAGAAGGCAGTCATGAAGTCACAAGCAATGCCATTCCAGCCTAGCAGACAGTCGGAAAACCAGAATGTTCTACCCGTTACAATTCGGACTGGTAATGGCTTAACGATGTAAGGGAGTTCAAGCGAAGGCGTTTTTAAGTGACACATGTCAATCAGAAGTGGATGTTTCGCATTCTTGGGCAGTTGTTTTGAGGAACACCGTATCTATAGGAGTCAAGACTCTGAGACTCTGAGCAAATCGAATCTAGTAGTGTCAAGGAATATCAAAAGAGAAAAGGCTTCTCTTCTGGTTGAGTGATGTGGGTCTGCGCTCAAAAATAGTGAGTTTACGCAACAGGACGGCAAAACACTTGTACGAGACAAACATGAAAGGGCTATTACTTGCGTGTTTTGTCGTAATCGTCACTTGACACCAATGTTTTCTGGTCCTTTACAAAAATCTGTTTAAAGGGAAGTGAAATTTAGTGAAAAGTTGTTTCAAACAAAATTATTCTCACGCTTGCCACACAAGGTTTGCCGTCTTCTTTCCTCTCTCGCCCTGTTGCATAAGTTCACTACTGTCTTTCCTTAAGCTCCCCATTACAAGACCTGTGTTACCTTGGACGTAATATTTGTCATATGTCAGATTACCCAGCTTGACAGCATCACCATATGCAGCATGACCACTAAAAAGGAGACAGTGAAAGCAACGCAATTATAAACAATTATTGGATGAGGTTTTTGTGATATCCCGAATAATCAAGGTCAAGGTAAGTGTTATCAGCTGAGCCGAAGGCCAAGGCTGATAACTCTTACCTCGACCTTGTTTTATTATACATTGTTTTGAAGAAAATAATGACAAACACATCGTCGCAAGGAAACATACATTGCGCGCATAACCTACAGATTAGTCAGTTATCTGCTAGCAGATAACTAATCTGCAGGTTGCGCTGCTTTCCAAAATTAGCTTTAGGCTCGTAGCCAGTGAGAAGATAAATAGTGAGTACAATGAAGAAGGCTATATCAAACGTATCAATTGACTGTTCAAAAAAACAAAAGAAAAAGTCAAGGAGACATGTTATCAAGCAATGGAATAACAGAAGCAGCCACAGTCCAACCCTGTTACTACGAACACTGAAGGGGCCAGAGAAAGTGTCGGTGTTAATGGGGTGTCTGTATTAAGTGGGTTGAATTACTTTGTGCCATCACATTCAACTGCAAGGCCAGAAAGATTCAAAGAGATAACCCTCAGGGAGGGGGGGGGGGGGGGGGGAAGGGTTGCTTCAATGATGTTTGAGTAGAGGTGTCATGCCAAGGCCTTGAAAACCTAACCTTGTTCAAGACAAACTTTGTTCATTGCACTACCCTGTTTAAGAACAGTGACATTACTTTATGACCTGATTGTTTTTGTTTTGCTTGCAGAATTAAGTTAGTTTTTAAACTGACATCATGGAACAACATTTTTTAGAAAAAAAGTGCCGGTACCACATATGTTGTGGTTCAATTTTATCCTTGGTTTAAATTTTATTTTCTTTTGTTTTTGGGTATGGTAATATGTGATAATGAGTTTGAAACAAAAGAAAATAAAATTTAAACCAAGGATAAAATTGAACCACAACATATACATCCCTATCGCCAACCTTCACCTCTAAAAGGCTTCAGGTCCAAAAGACGCCCTGCTCAAAATGGTAAAAAATAGTGAAACCGTATACCCTGTTTAAGACTCATATGCAGTGGAGTACCCCCAAGCTTTCAGATTGGTTGAAGCAAATTTTCCTCACAGCACGATCAATAGGAAGCACCACCCAGATCTGAGTAATGACATGTCATTAGAATCGAATTTCTACACTCGTTCTTCAGACGTCACTTTGCAGAGGTTAACGGTCACGTCGAGTGCACAGAGAAACAAAGTTAATTTTACTTACCGTAAAGACTGGCAGATAAGCCGCACCCCGAGTTTAGCAACTCAAATTTTGGAAAAAAAAGTTTTTCATGAAAAAAACTCGAAAGAAATCCAAAGTCGAGACTATGAAGTGTTCTGTCTTCATCCAAGGCAAACTCGCCAAGAATTGATCGAAAATTACCGTACTTTCAAGTATTACCCGTAATTTTAGCTCTTTAGTAGAATAAACATAATGTCCACCAATTATGACATATGATTGATATTATTCTGGTATTTGTTCACAGGTATTTCTCCATTCAAGGCAGTTTTTCCATAGAATTTTTCGCGTAAATTTGTTGTTTTCTTGCATGCACTGTGCGAAGCTGTGTAACCAGGCATAATATCGGACGATGGAAGACTGGACACCGGAAGCAACCGAATGCGCTTAGCTTCAATTGGTTCATCTTTAGCCGCGTTGGGACTAGGGCGAGAATGATAAATATGGGTTTGTTTACTCAGAAGCAAAACAGGTCAAAACAAGATGGAAACGTTTGAGTTTGTCTCTGCCGTTCGTGGCTATCATATCTACAAAGATATTTGGGAGCCATCTGTGGGTGAAAAACTCATTGCACATAGAGAGTTTGGTAATCAGTTCGACAAATTTGCTATCAAAGTGCTCAACGGCGAACAAACAGTGGGCCATCTACCGCGCGAATACTCGAGAATAGCGTGGTATTTTCTCGCTCGTGGAGGATCAATTACCCTTGAAGTGACAGGCCGTCGTCGACACTGTAAACAACTTCGTGGGGGAATGGAAATTCCATGCTGTGTAAGGTTCTCCTGTTCGAGAAAAGCCACCATAAACCGTTTAAAAGACCTGTTAAACAAGAAGGTTTAACGGCAAGAAATGTAAGCTTGAAATAAGCTTATACTCATCACCAACGGCTCTTTTAGGAGCCACCAAACTCGCAAAAGCAATGACCAATACTCTCTTGTTGTTGTAATCTAGCATTTATTCCAGTATTATGCCATAAAAGTGTCCATTCACGGAAATTCCCAGCACCTTTCCCAAATGGTCTCGCAGATAAGCCGCACCTACGATTTTGATCGCAAATTTTTGGAAAAAAGGTGCGGCTTATCTGCCAGTCTTTACGGTAAATAAAGAGTGTGTGTCTCGTTCTTTTAACTATCACGAGACGAAACAAGCGGAATGAATGTGAAACACACTTCGTTCTTTAAGCCGGTGATGAGATGAAACAAGCGGTATAAATGTGTATTAGTAAAATCCAACTAGTGGTCTATGAGCAATTATGCGTTCTGATTGGTTGAGCGACTACTAAGCTATATGTTATAGCCCAATAGTAGCGAAAAGCGCGGGCTTTTTGGCGGCAAAAAAGGGCTAAAGTCTATCTTTAACTAGCTAAAGCTTTTTTATTCTTTACCAACTAGTTGGATTTTACTAAAACAATTAATCCATGAGGGCTTGAGGAATAATATTATTGTTAAATATATCTCGATCGTTAACCCTGGATTAACAACGAAAACAAGCACGACGAATGAGTAATATTTCTCGTTCTATAATCTTCGATGAGACGAAACAAGAGCGGCAAATTGTAAACAGGCAACATGACTCTGATTTTGGGTGACATAACCTCGGGTGAGATGACTTTCGGGTGACTTGAAAGTAAACCTTTACAGAAAAAACAGTGGTGGCGTCGCAAAATTTTGGCTGTCTTCTCAAGCTAAATGTAGATGGCCAGTGGTTAGTCACAAAATACTCCTTACCCTTTTGTGCACTTTTTTTCTGGATTGTCACTGAGGTAAAAACGTAGGTATTTATCAAACTGGGCAGGAGTTGGTCTCAGTCCCTTTTGACTATCCTTCAGACATGGCAAACATAAACTATCATTCACTGCAACAGAAAAAGTGAAATAATCTTTAATCTTAAATTGTAATAATTGCCATCAGTACACTAATCTGGCAAAGGCTGGTCAACTGGTAGCTAAACAAATACAATTTACATTGAACTGAATATACTGTGGACTAGAATAATAAATTACACAAAGAGCTGACAAGAACAGAAAACTAATAAAACAACACATATTAAGCACAATACTAGCTTTGAAAAGGTTGACAGATGACGCATGTACCACTGAAAAAAGAAGACCATTCTACACTGGGATTGTTACAGCGAAGAATGATTATTTATATGCATTTACTGACGCTGATAGGGGCATAAATTTACAGTCAGTTCACTTCCTCTGTAACTTTTGTATGATGAGAAGAATGCGTCTGAAGTTAAAACAAACGAATGAATTAAGAGACAGCCCCTAACGAAATTTAATGTGGTAAGTGAGAAAGTCAGGCAAAAGGTTTGTTATAATTAATCAACTGGGAGGATAATAGTAAACGATGGATCGTTGTAAGGTGGTCCAACATTTTAGTCTGTGGATGAAATCCTATGGTGGTACCATTCAAATAAAACCACTTCAGCAGTACTGTCTTCCACATGGTACTAATGTTAATTAGGATGAAGTTCTAACTTTTGAGTCTGTGGATAAAATTATGTTGTGACCATTCAAATATGAGTACTTCCACATGGTACTATTTATTTAGTATGCAGCTCTAACTTTTGAGTCTGTGGATAAAATCCCATCGTGTTACCATTCAAATGAAACCTCTTCAGCAGTACTTTCACATGGTACTATTTATTTAGTATGCAGCTCTAACTTTTGAGTCTGTGGATAAAATCCTATGGTGTTACTATTCAAATGAAACCTCTTCAGCAGTACTTTCACATGGTACTATTTATTTAGTATGCAGCTCTAACTTTTGAGCCTGTGGATAAGATCGTATGACGCCTTTTCAACAGTTCTTTCCTATGATACTATTATTTACTTAGAATATAGCTCTAACTTTTTAGTACGTGGATGAGATTCTACATTGTGACCATTCAAAACGAAACTTCTTCAATAGTACTGTTAAAGGTACTGTTATCTTCCAGCATTTCACAAAATGAAATTTGGCAAGTTAGTTGAATGTCATTTTGGCAACTTAGTAGTTTCAACTGGCCACCATAAGGAGATCCAACTCATGTTTTGACATCAGAGCATTATCATAATGATCATACTGAACCTTTCTCAGTGATTGTAGAGATCCAAGACAATCCAAGCAACAGATGCAAATCACTTACCTGTGGCATTGCAGAAGGTGGGTGGAAAGACTGGTATTGTTCGGTTCTGATCATGCGTGTACAACATACGGCAGCATGAGTCTTCACCATTGGGGTCAATCCAGCTGAAATAGTCATCTAACCAAGATGAAGCTGACTCTGCTATTTTAGTTCTACAGGATAAATTCAAAAGATAAGTAATTATTAAAAGTACTTTATTTAAAAATAGGTGCTTAAGAACTGCATATGACTACTGCTGAAAAGTAAAATGAAAATGGTAGAATGGCACATTGCAATGTTTCCCATGAATGCACGCAACATTAATTGCCAAATGATGAAGAATGAATTACAGCATTGTTCAACGCATTGGAAATGTTTCCCTTCTTTTTTGCTTGATGATAGAAATGATAGCAAAAGGTCAATGCGGGACACATAGTCACTCCAACATGTCCTTTTCAAAACACGCTGCACATCTCCCCATGCTCCGTGGGGTGGAGTGTTGCGTGACGACCCTAAGGAGACTACAAAGGATCGGCATATTGATTAGACTGTCAATTCGCTTCGTCGTTCAAACGGGCGCCTAGTTGGGATGGACCGAAATTAAAAGTATAGTTGTTTTCAGTACCTTTACAAGCAATATTGGAAATACACTTTGAATGGTTGAAAAACACAAACAAACACAGTAGGTTATATGATCATGGCAGTTACAATAAAATGAAAGCCTTTTTTACTACCTTGCAGCCTCAAATTGCATTGGATTATATATTTTCAGGGTCCGATACTATCAAATTATTAGCTAGCCCCAGTAAAACAAATATCCAGCTGAAAACAGACACACTTTTCAGTATTTTCTGGTTCGGTTGAAGAATTTTTATCTTTCGTGACATTGCGTGTGAAGACTCACAAGATCTGAGAAATGATTGACAAGAACATAAGAAATTACCTTGATCGCGCTTGGAAGTCGATAAATTGTAATAACAGAAACATCATTTAAATATAATTTTAAAAGAACAAAAACTTGATAGCAATAGTAATCACTGGTGCACGTGCACTAGTCACAAAAACAAGACACTCTTTCTTTCAAGGCAATAAAAATATAATAAAAAGACAATATTGTTGTTGTTCCTTTGAATCTTGATTATTTTGTAAATCGCCCTATCAAAAGACCTATTGAAATGACCTCTAGGTTTCAATTTCTTGAACAATGATTATTCTGTCTGCCTTAGTCTGGTACCCAACCAATAGTAATAATATTTTAACAACTATCGGCAGTATAATATGCTAGAACAAAAAAATTCTGCCATATTTAGATCATTCATCTAAACCTTGTGACAACAAGGACAGCAAGCTCCTGCTGGTGTTCAGCAGTCAGTTAGGTAGCATGTGTAAAGCCGCCCCCTCCCCTTTTCTGAGGAAAGGGGGCGGCTGTACACAGGCTATCAGTTTGGTAGCTCAGAAGCAATCAGTTTTACTTGCATCAGCTCCATGTGCTTGCTACAGCATTTCCCACCTGCCACTCACTTTGTTTAGCCTATGGATCTTGCATTTACCCCCACCCACCCTCCCTCCCTTTCATTTTCCCACTGACAAATCAGTGTGACAGGTGCCTGGTTCCATAGGCCTAAGGGCTTATGGCTGGAAGGGGTGGATTTACCAGTCTGGGGGATGAAACTCTGTCTAGGGGCTGGCTTTGGTAAAAGTGGAAGCCCCTGGACATACTGGGTACCCACCTACAATACAAGTGAAAAAGTTTTACACTGAAAATGAAGAGAAAAATTAACTGACAGTTTCACATTGTTTGTACTATTATTTTTATAAAATACTTTTGCTAATTAATGTCATAACCCAAAAACAAAAAGTACTTGAAGACCTTGATGGTAATAATAAGTTTACATACATGTAAAAGGTATTTTTGCCCAAAACTAGAAATTACTAGTGGGAGCTGTCACAGCATACTCACTCTTTAGGCCTTTCAGATGCAAAAAAGATCTGCTGCACTAGCGAATTTGGATTGCAACCAGCTGAACCACAGATCATGTTCTGACCTTTTGAATGCTCATAATCATAGCCTTTATTTACAACAAAGTACACAGGAGGCCCAACATTTAGGTACTGCTTCATGTCGCTGAACCAGTTGAGAAGATAGGAATCCTAGATGAGAGTAAAATAACTATTTATATTTCACTCAACTATGTACAAAAGTAATTTAACCACATCTTATTATATAGTTATATGATTTGAGCCCAGTAGTCATGTCATAAGTAGTCCTGTAGGTGAAATAATGGGATCACACAAATGAGTGTAATGCTTAGGGTGTATTTGATTGATTTTCCAAAATAAGAATACGCAAAAGTTTTGTTACAAATCTCCTCTTCTCTTTTAAGTAGACCCGTAGGTGAAATAACAGGATCACCCGCATGAGTGTAATACTTGTGCATTCGATTGATCTTATTCCAGAATGAGATAATTATGCTCAAGTTATGTTACAAATCTCCTCTAGCGCTCTAATCATCAATTTATCAGTTCCTTTGCTTAAAATGGGCTGGATATTTGAAATAATTACTAATGAGGTAAGGAGAAATTGTGGGAGTTTTAAATATAGTGCGCCTCTTAAAAGTAACTGGATTCTGTTTTGTTGGTTTAGGTGGACTCTGTCTGGTAAAAAAGCAGTTTTTTTTGCTTACTGACAGTTGATTGTGAAATATGAACCTACTTTGGGTAATGCTAGCTCTTGATCAAGCCCCACATCAAGTTTGGGTGTGGCAGCAATACTGAGGAACAACAAACCAGTGAAAAGGCAGATCTAAATTCAACAAAAAAAACACAATGAGGAAGTGACAAAGTTTGCCATAGCACTGACAAAACTACTGCTTTCACTTGTACAACTGCAGTAAACTTCCTATTTAACGGACAACTCCTAAAAACAGACATAGAGAGATGGTTGCTGCCATTCTCCAGTTATTTTGCCACCTGGCAATAAGACAAACACCCCTCTTAGGCTGTTAGACACATCCTACATGTACAGTGCTGGTGTCAAACGGGTCCATCTCAGAGAGAGTTACCCCTATCTTGTGACGAGAATTATCCAGTTTCGAATTTGTTGCTACCACTAACTAGACGCAGTGAAAACTCATTTATGCATTTATACAGGGTTAACCTCAACCAAGGTAAAATATTCACAAACACCAGCGAGAAGGTGCCTGAATTTGAGTTAATAACAATACACACAGATGTACACTGGCCTTCTTCTGACTAGTATTTGTGAATACATTATTGCTGCCGCAGGGATTTTGCCTTTTGGGTGAAATCCCAAGGAGGGACTCTAGTAACTCGCGTGTATATTAGGAAAGTACTTACAGTTGAAATATGTGACCTCTCACGTGAAAACGTACACTAACGGCTTTCCGTTTGTCGGCTGTTCGAACGGCTTTGCTACCCGTTAGCTAGAAACATCAACCCATTTGAACGGCTTCATCACCCGTTTGTTGGAAACATCAACCTGTTTGAATGACTTAGTGACCCGTTCGTTAGAAACATCAAACCGTTCGAACGACTTGGTCACCCGTTCGTTGAGGGCATCAGGCCGTTCAAACGACTTCATCACCTGTTCGTTAAAGACAACAGGCCATTTGTGTTAGCCGTTCCAAAAACTTATAACCCGTTCAGTCATTCGATTAACCTGTTCGAACAGGTGAGTGAGCCGTTTGCTCATTCATGCTAGCCGTTCGAAAAACTTAACCTGTTCAGCCGTTCGATGAACCCGTTCGAACAACCTGTTCGAACGCATCAGTGAGCCGTTTGCAACCCGTTTGGAAGCCATGACTGTGTTTTACCCATTTAACGGAAAGCCGTTAGTGTATGTTTTCCCGTGAGAGGTCACATATACAGTCAGTATGCCAGAAAAAATCTCGATTTGCTTGAACAGGGGCCGCGAGGAATCGGTAGGTAATGATGACGTTTCTATTGTTTGCGCCCACAAGTACAAAATGGTTAGGATGATGTAAAGACGGAAAATCCCGAAGGTTCCCTCTTAGGATAGAGTTTGTGACATTTATTGTGCAGTTACACGTACGTGTTATCAGTGACATTCTGTGGAGCAGTTGTTTTGAAAGTTAAGGACCAAAAGACACTCGTTAAGCGCAGATGAAGTTATAAGGTGCGTATAACTGTGTATATATAAACACTTGGAGAGTTAGTCTGTTCTAGGCGTTCAGATAGTGCAATTTAACTTGCTCCCCACTGACCGCTGTGCTCTACTATCTAAATGCCTGGAACAGGCTATTGGAGAGTTTGCCAGACACTCTTTCTCTCTCTTTGACCGGAGACTCAGCCCCAAACAAGCAAGACGAGTGAACAACGGCTAGCTTATCACTAGCAGAACGATGGATGATTACAGAAATTCACCAACAATCAAATTCTGTGCTGACTTATTCCCTGCTCAGAGATGTCCTTCCGCTATTAAGTTTAAAACTAGCAGTAATCCTAGATTATGGTGAGTCGCCTTAGATCTCTCTAATGAAGCTCTGTTTTCTGGTTTAACAGGGAAGATAACTGTATCTGGTACAACAACATTTGTTTGGCGCAATGGCCACCGAGCACACCGACTGTTACTCGGTCTATTTCCTTTGTGACCGCAATGGGTCAGAGTGTGAGAGCAATGACTCCATTCAACTGGTACGTGCGTGACCACAATGGGTCATATCATTGTGCTCAATAGAAAGCGAGTACAACGGTCACAACAACTTGTTTCATTTGATCGACTGATTTCATTTGACTGAGTACGAGAACTTGTTACTTTTGATTGAGTGAAATGACTCGTTTCACTTCTTTTGTGCCAAGTACAACTCATTTCATTTGATGCAGTAGTTTCATTTTAAAGATTTGTTTCAGCAGCAATACGATAGAATATGCCGTTTGGACATCAGGCGTTGCAAAAGATCCAGGAGCAGTGAATATACTTCCCTGATCAGTCTTTGATGCACGAAGGATTCAGAAAAGAAAAGATTGATCTTGCCTAGAAGTTTGTAGAATTCACGAAGAAGCAAAAAGATCCCAAATTAAACCACGAAATCACGAGGAAGCAAAGATCCAAAGGCTGCGAAACGCGATGCAAACATACTATTGTGACGTTTCAAGATGGCGCAGATTAGGAACCGAAACACACTGTACATTGACCTTAAGTGGAGGCTAACCTGTACAAACGAGTCTTCAGTGCTTCTATCCAGCGGCAGCAAAGAATATTAATTTTAGTTCTGTTAAATTGGGTTTATTGAAAAGGTGCATGGAAAAAACACTCAACAAATGATTAGCTGCTTGAATCTCACTACATGTTGCACTCCAATTACATAACCAAAAGAGGTTAGGAGAATTAACAGAATGATAACTAAGAGAAAATGCTTTAATTGATCTTTTAACAAATTCTCTCAACCAATTTTTACAGAAATGTATGGAGGCCAGTGTGGAGAATTTGTGTGTTGAACTTGGGGCTTAAAGGGTTAAGAGTGGCTTTATTCCATGCTCACCTTTAATCATAAGTTAGCATTTAATTTATGGAATATTTTCAAGTAACATTCAGTACTTACTATAGCTGGTCGAACAAATTCAGAAAGTAGAACATCAGCAAAGACCTTCATGACAGAGTACACGCTGCAACCTTCCGAGGGTCCTTTCAACTTGGGTTCTTTGATGCAGCACAAAATGTCGTACCTGTTGTTTTCTTGCCGTTTGGAATCTAGTGACAAAAGTGCCACAAACACGGTAACCTGAAGTAAAAAGTCGAAGAGGACTGCAACCGCAGCGTACAAGGAGAATACTCTCACCGCTGGCATGGTTGATAGTGCACCTGCAAACAAAAGATGACAACAAAAGGGAGTTTAAGCAACGACGATGGCGACGGCAATGAGAATGGCAAAAAAGCAATAGGATCAGATTAGATAAACATCAACTTTGCACATCCATCCGACACTTTTTTGTACATTTTCTTAGCCACTGTTGCACAACTGCAACGTGAAACCTCCTAATTTCATGTGCCCGCTTTATGGAGTAGGTGAAAAGAAAACAACAATTTTCTTTTCTTTTTTGTAAACTTAGATACCACCCTTTGGGATTCACACCGGAAATTTCACGAACATTTGACAAATTAAATGAAATGAATAAAATCATTGAAGTTTGAAACAGTGCGAATTCACTTTTTAAGTGACGTTTTTGGTTTGTTGTCATCCAGAATTTTGCTACCATGTCAACGTGACACAATGACTTCTCCTCTCTACTAAATTAAGGTTCAAAATCGTACGAGACTGAATTCATTAGAGAGAAAGGGTTACAATCGAATTTGTTTTTTTGTTTACAGGTGGATGGGAGAAGAGCTTATAAGAAGCAGTTTACGGTAGCCAGAACTGAGCACTACAATGTAATGGGAAAAACTTACTAAGACTAAAACAGATTGCATTTAGCAACAGCTGGTTTTACAATAATAAGAACAGTTCATTAGACAGCTTACCAAGAGCAAATGCAATAGACTCAGACAGAGATGTTAACAACATGCTTGGTGCTACTTCTCCCAGGACATGCCCAACTTTATGGGGAATATCCTCCTCAGCGTATAGACTGTAACGCTGGTAACTCTGGACTAAGATGAAGATGTTATCCACGCCCACAGCCAAAACAAGAAATGGAATCACTTCGATGATGATGAGAGTTGCTGGTTCACCAACATAGCTCCAGAAACCAAGTGAGGCAACAACGGAGAAAAGGACTATGAAGATGCCACCAAGTCCTAGTGTAACCTTGGAGTCAATCTAAACGATAACAATGATAGCAAAAATTAAGGACAGGATCCAATTTAATGGCTGGTCAATGGACAATGTGTGGCCAAGATGACCATTAATTTGTCTAAACAAATGTTGGGTTTGTCAGTCATTTTGACCAAACACATAAATTCTTAATTAACAGAAATAATGAACATTTTCACAAACTACATTTCAAGAGGACAAGCATCTTTTCCCGCTTACGTTAAACATTAGTTAAAACTTATTTTTTAACGAAGGTTTTTAATTTATCATCATCCTAGGAACATAATTATTTCCTACTTTTTCTTTTTATATGATTTTTATGAGATTACTTTTATTCATATTGATTTTTTATTTCAAATTATTATTAATATATTTTTTCAAAAACATTACTTGGTTTTGCAAAGCACCATTGGACAGTAATGGAAATGGTGCTATAAAAGCAAATGCTATTATTATCAAAATTCTTCTTCTTCTTACTATTATTATAGGAATGTCCGGATACAGGAATGTAAAAATACAGAGTCTATATGGGAGTTAAAATAGGGTTTTGTGAAGGCAGCCATTAATACATGTAGCATTGCCTGCTTACAATACTGTCCTTTAAGAGAGCTTCCACTGTAATCTGTAGAACCTCTTTGCCAGACCTTCGAGTGGTAACTATTTTTACCCCTTTAAATTTTGGAGAATTTTCCCTTTGGCCACTACTGGGAGTGAAAGCATAATTAACAATCATTCCTCGAGTCCGAATGGCCTCTTAGTCAATAGCCCATGAGGTCGAAGGCCGAATGGGCTATCGACTCAGAGGCCACGAGGGTGAGAACTATTTGGCCAAAAATATCGAGACAAAACAACTTTAGCTTGCAAAACGAAATTCAGCTGCTATTGTTTTGGTTTTCAAAGCCAGCGCTTTTCGCTACTAGTGGGTTATAACATATATCCTAGTGGTAACTCAACCAATCAGAAAGCAGCATTGATAATAGAACACTAGTTGGATTTTAGCAAATGGGGATAGCCTGCAACCAAGGTCTCCAGGACACTCTGGTGGCCAGGTGGGAAAAGGAAGGAGAGCGAGCTTGCAACTACGTCTCTGGAATTTGAATTTTCTGCATGGAAAAAGTCGATGCGATATGCTGATTGGTGGAGATGACATCAGTAATGATGTCATTACCCTTGGCACATGTTTTTCAATGTTTCCTCACATTCGTGCTTGTTTGGCAGAAACCTAATTACTCAGTCGATGGGGAGCCACGGGAATTGGAGGTGGAATTCAAATTCCAGAGACGTAGTTGCAAGCTCTCCTTCCCTTTCCCACCCTGCTGCCAGAGTGTCCAAACAGCTTCCTTGCAGGCTAAAATGGGGATAATACAGACTTTTAGATTAGAGGACCAGGACAACTATGAGTACAAAATTTGTTTTAAGGTTTTTTTTTGCATATTGTTGAAAAATAGACGCGTCCCAGAATGCTCTTTTACAGAATGGCGAGAATGACTATGAGTAAGAAATTTGATTTAAGATTTGTTTTTTTGCATATTGTCAAAAAATAGACACTCTGGAATGCTTCATTGTACTTTTTTTCACCAGAAAAGCTAGCACAGTTATAATGAGGAGGCCCTCTCCCAATCATGAAAAATTCAATGACAAAACTTCAAACATTTATATTTTGAAAATTTGTTTCTGCCACTAAGACATTCTCACTAAAACTCGTAGTACAGTGACGACAGCTAACATGTTTTCTCACCAAAATGACGCTGGTTTACACGCACACATTACTTAGAATAGCACTTTAATGTCATACTCATTGTCCTACTCATCTTAGAATCTTAAGATCTCTAATAACGTACCAGAAGTCTACTGCAATCTTTACAATCCACTTGCCCTAATGCCACTGTGATGTACGCAAACATTATGAGATAACTGACAAGGATAGTGTAAATATCGGTGGCACTCTCTCGATTCAACTCATCTTGAATGGCACGCTCTGCACTGAAGCTTATGGTCAAGTTTCTATTCTCAGGATTCTTTGTGTAATCTTTCATGTATTCAATGAACTTCTTTTCCCATGCCATAGCCTTCTTGAGCTTGGTTTTATCTTTATGGTTGTTAACAACAAATGTGATAATTAAAGTGGAAGCATTCTGGTACGCTGTACCCTCAAAGCCACCTAACGCAAGGTTGGGATTAATAGGTCCTCCGTATGCAGAAAGGCAAGGTTCCTTTAATTTTTGGGTATCATCTGATGTTGGAGAACTGAAAAAAAGAGCGATACCATTCCAGTCAGAATAAATTTTTTTTAAAGATCTGAAGTACAGTACTGTCACAAAATAATATAAAATGTTTAGTTTGAGTTTACTAGAATCTTGAGAAGAGTTAATGGGATTTTTCTGCCTATCAGCTTTATTTTGATTGGCAGGCTGCTCATTTACAGGGGATTGCAAGCCTACCACTAGTAGGTGTTTCTTGTTGCACTTCAACTGAATGGGGGGGGGGGGGGGGCATGAGAAGGGGAGGGAAAAGAGGGTAGGCAATAAGAAACCCACAGTGTCCTTGGTAGAATAATAGAGGGCTTTAGGTTCTAAGACTACCAGGACAAGATTTGCCTTAAAGTTTTCCCAAGTATTTTCAAAAAATAGACACCCTGGAAAGCTTCATTGAACTTTTCTTCACCAGAAAAGTTAGTGCCGTTACCTTTACTGAAGAAGGTAAAGCCCTCTCCCAGTCACAAAATGACAAAATATCTACTATACATTTGGTAACCTGTTTCCACCACCACAACATTTTTGCAAAAACACTTAGTAGAATGATGATGGCTATCACGTTTTCCTGCCAAAATGATGCTGCTTCACACATGCACACTTTTAAGTATTGAAAAAAATCTTGTCCTTGTAATTGTTCTCATCTTACTAAAGGTTATATATATTTTTATCCAAGACCACATAGAATTCTAGTACCTGCATAAAATACTAAACAAGCTCAATGCAAGGACAAGACACACATTCTTTGATGCTAACCCTAATGAACTGAATTTTATTGGCAGCACTAAAACATGGAATCCTGAATCCGAAAATGAAAACAGAATCACGGAAACGGGATGCAGAATCAAATATCAATGATACAAAAATTAAGGAATTTGACATTGCATAATTTAGTACATTCCAAAGAGAATTTGTTTTAGTTTTCTTGGCAGTTCCCTTAAATATATTCTTGTTATTGTGTGATGATGAGGTTTGCACAGTGTGGGTTATTGCACTGCAAGACCGATGAAAGTAAAATTTACAAGTAATTAAATATTCACGAGTTTATGAATTGAATAATAAAGTTCAATATCATCTCTGTAGCTTAACGTCAAGAATAGTAGTAGTTGGCCTCAGACCACACCATGTGATTGTCCCTAAACTGAATACTCAACACATGACTGACCTGTGACATGACCACAGTTCCGGTGTTTTAGCAATAAGTTTAACTTCTTCGCCAAGCTGAATACTGATGGAATACTGGTGTACCGGTAATTGGGCTCAGGTTGACCTTCGTATTTTTGTTGAAGAGGCTTATTAAACATGGCGCATTATTTTGAAGTAATTAGTTGTGGAATCAAGCAAATGCATGCACAATTCTCTCTTCTCTTTGGACTCCACAAGTTGTCTCGATAAATAAAACTGAACACTGTTGACGACAACCCAGAAAAGACACTCAGGAAAAACTTGACAGTGATGCCTTTCAGTTACATAAACGAAGTCTCTGTCGATTTAAACTTAGTCTGTCTTTTCCCTGGAATCGACTCCTCTAGTGATACAGCAGTCTCCTCTACTCAGCTAATTTATTCATTTATGTCTTTTTTAAAATCTGTTTATTTATTTTATTGTCATTGCTAATATTTTTGTCCAAATCGATCGCTTGGAACTTTCTTTCACGGATTCCGTATTACATTTCTGTGATTCCATTTCCAGATTCCGTATTTTAGTGCTGCCAGAATTTTACTGTATTATACAGTTTGTCAGTTGCCCAAAAGCCTACAAAAGTTCATTTTATTCCTATTCCAGAACACAACATCAATCAAAATGCACCCTACAGTAGTCTCCAAAAAACAAGCTTACCTTGTGCAAAATAATACATGGTCATGATAGTCAAATGCATTTATGTCATAGGATGGTTTATGATTGCAGTCATTCCCCAAGAGTGTGAGACACTTGTTCAGTCTGGTTTTGTTGTTCTGGAAGTACTGAAAGAAGCTCTGGATTGCACACTCTTGTTTCTGTGGTGCTAGTGGCCGAAAGCAGATATCCTGAATTTGAACTGTTTCACCATCTTCTGTTTTCGCTGCCAAGCTGGCAATGTCATTTTGCAAATCAAGAGCCTGTAGAAAACACGTATTTACAATATTAAAACAGTAATGCTCTAAAAAACTGCCTGGTTAGCCCAGAGGGATAGGCACCACCATAGACATACACTGTTTACAGGTAGCCATTACAGGTGTATGACACCTGAAGGAGGATCATGCATGAGATTGTCCCTATCTTATAATCAAGATCACTTCTTACAGATAACCCACCCAGTCCAGGAAAGGTTGGCCACATCACCGGTGTCTTTTTCCTCTACTCTATTCGAACAGTGGTGTGGGTTCGTGTCTCACAGACAGGACAGACATGAACTTCACATAATAGTTATACTTCACAGGGTTGCTGCCAGTAGTGCATGTGCTAATGAAAGCAAATTTCCTGAAGAGCTATCAACAGCTACTGGATCTTGAATTTGCATACACTGTAGTTCAGGTGTTTCTCGCAGGAAACAAATGCTGAGTAGTTTGTTATTTCATAGGGTAGAAAGTCTTTTCTGACGTGAGAAAAGTTAAGAAAATTACTCAAAACTTGAACAAAGGTTGTAGGTTCTCGCAGTAATCATTAGTATCAAGTGTAGAGAGCAAATGTACTTGAAACTTAACATGCAAGCCTGTTCTAGTTTGACGAGTCTCGCATGTATGTCCAAACTGATCACCACATGAATAAGTTAATGTTAACTAGGAGTACACGCATACAACCACTGGAGAATGATCCATATGAGGGGATAACACTTGGAGATTAAGATGTAGCTCATCTAACAACAGTGCTTGAGTAAAGCAACTGAACTCACTTTGTGAGAAAGTGAGAAGGACGGTACTTTTAGTAATAGTCCAGATAAGAAGGAAAGAACCAAACACAATGAACATGTCGGAATGCAAAAAGGTGCTATCTTTACTATTGTCTTAACTACACTTCTTATTCGTTTAAACATCTAATTTCATGAAATCCTCACAAAGCAGCACGTATAATCATTAATCCCTTGTTTTCTAACCAACTTCATAACAAAATCTCTACGCAAGGAACATGCAAAATTGTAAACTTTTCATGGCTATTGCTTTCAATTCTTATCACGTCACCCTTTAAAAATGGAGTTTAAAATAACACGTTTTCGTAGACTGCCTTTTTGTAGGTTTACGCATTCTCTGTGTGAAAATGAAAACATTCCTACATGTATGTGAGGAAAGCATATTGCACCATGACAAAAAAATTGCTTCCCTTCTTGCCAGGATTATTACTTAACTACAGGTAAGACTGCTCAAGAATTATTACATGTACATGTACATGTTGACCATACAGGGAAACATTCACTTATTAGAGAAAATGCAATAGTGTCACAATGTACATGAACTCTATAAACTTACCTGATTTAGTAAATCTAGATGGAAAATAGGCCCAAATGGAACAAAATTGTTATAAGGAGATTGCTTATATCCACCTGGTACATTTCTTGTTGGTCGAATAATAAGCTGTTCAGTACGATAAAATGGTTCAAACTTGGAGTCATAAATCTCTTTCTCTATGCGGGCCTCACTGCCGGGAGCAGACCACAACTCTACAGGATCTGTTGCAACTGTGAAGAAAACAAGGCCACAAGAGAGTACGATGATAAAAATAGCACACCCACCCATGACAACAAGTGGATGAGAGCTACACCACACACCCCATTTAGTGAAGAGGTGACGCAAGGCAGTTTCTAACATGCCTCCAAGATGCTCACACGTTCCAGGAGATGAATCGGTGGACGATGACTGAGTGCTGGAAATTGGAGCATACACTCCACCATACTTTGAACTATCTGCAACCACAGCATATCTGTTGTTTTTTTTCCTCATTGAGCAAAATATGCTGAGTGGAAAGAACGTGACTACAAAGACCACATAGACAACTAGAAGGCTAAAAGCAAGAATGCTTAATCCAAAAATTGTTACATGCTTTGGCTTGGGTAGGGGAGGGGGTGGGACAGGGCAAGATGCAGTACAGTCCTGACAGCTGCATGGGTTAGCTGTTCTGTTATTCCGAGGATCAATAAAAAATTGGCTACACTTGAAAATGGTCTCATTCATCCAAGTAAGGTTTGGTGCAAGTTTAGTCTTGTAGTTAATAGTGAAAGGAGCATAGCCATTTGCTGTGCTTCCCATGAAATCAAGCAATTTTTGAGGTGTACATTTTGCAGCAGAAGTTCCACAGAGCAGACTAAGAATTTTCTCATTGTTTCCTGGAAAAGTGACATCTTTACAAGAGTTGAACAGGCCTTCCTTAAATTCAGGAGATACATAGTAATCCACTGTGTTTATTGCCTTTGTGTCTGGGTCATACTCTAGTGATGTCACATCCATGAAAAGTGATTGGTCTTGGCTGCAGGTCAATTCACAATATAATCTCCTCATGTTGTTCCAGCAAGCTGGACAACGTGATGTTAACTGCTCCATAGCTTGCAAATTCGAGGTTAGTGCCTCAAGCTGACTGGTTGTGCAACAGGTGGGACGGCCTCGAAATTCTGGGCATCTGTCACTAAGAATTTGCTGGCCACGAGTGTCATTAAGAGACTTGGCTGGCCCATTGTATAGACAGTTCTTGGGTTTCTGCTCATGTGTACACTGACCATACCAAACACAGAATCCCTTGGTATGATTTTTAATCATATCCTGTGAATTAACCTGAAAAGAAAGTTATAACAAAAACAGATATGAGTACCTTGTAGGTTCAAGGGTGTGCTCTATGAAAAACTGAAGGGAGCCTGTTGCATAAAATCCAGGTTGCCTAGCATAGGATTTAAATGAATACATGTATGTTAGAGGTCAAAATTAAATCCAGGTTAAAATGTTTTAACCTAGGTTGAATCTCAATTTTCTTTGTCTCCTACATGTAGCCCTTATAATTCATGAGTTTTAACCTGAATTTACATGTAACTTTGACCTGGGCAAATACATGTAAGCTAAGATTTCCTGGTCACCCAATAGCAAACGAAGGATGCCAGGGGCCACCAGATGGAGCCAGAGCACAGTTACAAAGTAGCAGTTTTGAACAGATGTCTAACAGAATAGCCTATTTACTTATGATATTACATGAGAACCCCAAAACACTGAAATGTACTGTAACACAAACTCAGATAACTCAAACTGCCTCACCACCAATTTTTCAGTCATTTTAACTTGGTGAACTCGAACTTGGACAACTTGAATTCTCCGCTATCTTGAACCAAAATTTCTTTTCCTTTGATAAAAATTACAGTACCCTGAAAACTGGTTCCTGCAACTCCACTCGGATCCCACCTCATTACCTTTTATCGTTGTATAATCAGTAAAAAACACTTGTGCAATGAACAGATCACGTTTTATCTTAAAAATGCTGCCACTAAAATAGTCTTTCAACAAAGAACTTAGAAGATGTGAGTGTGTGTGTGTGTGAGCATTTGTGTGTGGGGGGAAAGGAGGGAGAGCGATCTTTTTGCATGCTAATGGATTACATGGAAGGCAACCAAACTGCAGAGCCTATCCTTTCACTTCTTATTCAACTGAGATTAGTCAGCCAGTGGGAAGATCTTTGCATTAATTAAATCCATCAATCAATCAATTTATTTACTTCACTACGCTAACCACACACAACAAAAGCTGATTTCCAGGTGCAGTGTAAGCAAACACGTATTTCAAACAATTTCTAAGCAGTATGGTGTTCACAAAAGTTACAAAATTTCCGAGAAAAATTAATTGCGTAAAAATGTATACAATGTAACTAGTTTTCAATATAATTACCGGTACATGTATGTTGGCGGGAGTTTTGAAGAGTAATACATGTAATTAATAGCGGAGCTCTGGTGTGCGAAGCGCGCCTGCGGAGCACCATGGGTAAGTAAATCTACCCATCCCAGAAAATTTGGTAATCACGTGACCGTACAACGCCTGCCTGTCCGTCCGCACCACAGGGCAACCAGTGTTCAATCCTCACACTTTCTACCTAGTTTGGGAGCACAGGAAGACTGATATTGCACACATATATCAATGTTGTGATCAATTGACAGCTGTCAAAACAGGGTATCCACTGACCAGTATCACCTGACCATATCGCAGGCTCAGGGGTCGACCCATCGAGGTCGAGTGTCTTTTTGAAGTTATCCGCTGACAAGTTACTAGTTTTCAAATGATCGCAGGCTCAAGTTTAATTTTTTTAAATTCATATGAAATATTTCGTGTTTTCTATGTGCTGCACAATTATAATTTTGATTTCAAACTGACCTCGGAAGCTAAAATTCAGCAAGTTTTTACAGGCAGGGAAGACATGCCAGTTCCTTTTCACTTTTCTCACCAAGGTCACGCGTTGGTCACGCTCTACGTCCAATTTTTATGCTGTGATTGGTCAAAATTTGGCAGGTGAGTTCATGTGAAAAATTTATGCAGCATCTTGAAACCTGTTTGACAGCTAAAACTCACAGAGTTTTGTGTCAACTTGTGATGTTTTTAACTGTCTTTTTCCACTGAATGTACAAAATGAAATTCAGCTGCTATCAAGAGTCTTCTGTTGTTCATGGCTAGTTTGTTTATTGGGTTTTTGGTTGAGAAATATGTCGCTTGTTAAAGTCGGAAATCCGATTTCGGATGGCATCGTTTTCGTTTTTTACCTTTCTTGATGCGTGAGAGGGTTGAAAAGTCTGAAGCGAATCTGGCCTTACTTGATAGTTTTCAGTGCATCTCGAATGGTAAGCCTGAGTAATTATAGTATTTGACGTTTGTTTTTTATATCTAATTTAATGAAGTCGAGCGTAGTTTCAGTGGTAATTTAGTTTATGCACGTTTTTAATTGTAAGATTTGAGACAATGATCTGACCGAGTATCAGGTTTGATTATAAGCTTATAAAACTTTAAAAAGCCTTTAGTCATTTTCTTACCGCAAATAAAAAGAAAACGTTCCAAAGAATATTTCATTATAATTCTGGCTGTAAAAGAAGGCTTTGAGTGCTTTGAGTGATTTTCTTGCCCCAAGTTCACCTTTGAAAAAGCAAACACCGGGAAGCCGGCTTACAAAATGAAAAACATAAACAAGGATTTTTGGAGACACTTTAATACTTGTCTTCGTGAATGAAAATAGTTGTCTCTGTATATGTTTCACTGAATAACATTATTGTCCTTTTATGGATTGTTGGTAGTCTCTTTTGCAATTTTTATCGCTGTGCCATTTGTTTTCAGTCGCTCATGAACATCGCTTGCATGCAGGAGTAGTCAAAATGTCGCACGTATCAAACACTTTTTAAGATGACACATTGTTATAAAACCATTAAATAAAAAATAAACATAAATTCTTCTATTTAATCATAATTTAAACAGTCGACTTTGGCGCTTGTCAAAAGTGAGAACCGGCTAGCCCCATAGGTAATTTTGGAAATTTTTTAACAGTTTCTAAAAGCCCACAGATGCTTCGATCGCCCTGAATATTGAGTGAGTGCAATTTGTATTGCAAAATTGTGAAATACTGCATTCTATCTGAGGTCTGTATGATAAAAACAGCGCCTCATGGAACTGTTTCACCTAAGATGTGATGTATAAAAAGTACGAAAGGTTGGTTTACACGTCCCCAGACTTGTTGGCAAGATTTTGTACAGTTAACTTGTTGAACGCAAAAAATTCCGCCTGATTTGTTTTCCAGGCCTAATCTACTGTGATCAAGAGCCCGTGCTCTTAAATGTGATCGAAGATGATTGCTATTTTTTGGGTGTACATATAAGGATATCAACTCGATGTAAGATTAAGTTCACTCTTAGCTCAGACTGTTTGCGCATTACTGTTCTCTAAAATCACTTAACCTTTCCCTCAAAAGTCACATGAATGAGTTCTAAAGTTAACTGAATTGTGGAATATAAGTTTATTGTTTGATTTGAATCATAAATTCGAGTTAATAGGAGCTTCGCTTTTAGCCCTGGCTAAATCTATATATTATAAGTTTAAAATACACACAGAAACAAATTAATGAATCAGAGTGATCCAGCAGAAGGCAAAGAGGCAAGTTTGCTTTAAATTTGGAAAGTGATTGCACTGTTTTTGCCTCATAAGAAAGATTATTCCAGAGCATTGCACCACTATACTTAACTGAAAAGAGAAATCACTTGTGTAAGGCCAGAGGCCTAGACCCCAGCAAGTGAACATACAATTTCATACTACAAGTTGCTTCTGTAACATGCCATCTAAAAAAAACTCATGGAGAAGAGTTAACCTTGGCTATCCCCAAGGTTCAGCGTTGGGACCGTTATTGTGGAACATTTTCCAAAATGACTTAGCTTATGAAATTGATCAGAATCTAAGCATGTACGCTGATGATCATCACCTTAACGAGATCAATGAAAATGCGTCTACAGTACCCTGCTAGCAGAGGCTTTTCCCTTGTGTTTCTCAGCGTTGTACTGCCATTCTCTTCGTGGTTTTGGCTGCTCGCGTTTTGTTTTGGTTGTTTCTGTGCCGAGGAAAAGACCTCTGCAGACAGCCATTTGGGATTCCTGTTGAGCATACGTATTAGATACCTCCAAGGTCTAGGAGGTAATCACATGACTAAACCGGTTGTGGAACCAGTTTTATCGACTCGCACATCTTTTTTGTACTAGTTTGCTGTGCAAAAGTGAGCCCGCTATATCAACATAGCGAGTGCGAGTCTTTCCCGTGAAAGTTTCAACAACGCTGTTGAAAAGGCTTTAGAAGCCCTTAAAGATAGTTCAATCAAGTCTTTGACTAAATATCAATCCAAAGCTTTGTTTCATGTATTGAATGGCGAAGATACATTCGTCAGTTTACCAACAGGTCATGGGAAATCGTTGATATATCAACTAGCTCCATTGGTCTGCAAGCATCTTGGCCTCCTCAGTGAAGTGCCGATTGTACTTGTTATTTCCCCACTGAACGTTCTAATAGATGATCAGATAGCCTCAGTTACCAAGCTAAGAATTACAGCCTGTAAGCTCAATGCCTCATCTCTTGAAGATACTGTCAGTTTGGCTGGTCATGAAATCCTCTTCACCAGCCCAGAAACTGACGGGCAAACTCTGGCAGCGGCATCAGATTACCAACACGTGACCCAGACATTCCATGGTAACCGCATTTTCATCTCACGCATGCTCAACAGAAATCCCAAACGGCTGTCTGCAGAGGTCTTTTCCTTAGCACAGAAACAACCAAAACAAAACGCGAGCAACCAAAACCGCGAAGAGAATGGCAGTACAATGCTGAGAAACACAAGGGAAAAGCCTCTGCTAGCAGGGTAGTCTACAGTGAATCATAATCTTAATGCAAGTGTCACAAAAGCCTCAGTTCGGTATAAATCTAATTTACTCAAGGGAGACCTCTCCAAATACCATACTAAACTAATCACTAATAAACAAGTACAGTGCAGGCAATAAGTTTGGCATAAGGGTTCAAGGAACTGATATTGAATGCCTGAATAGTTTTAAATTATTACGTGTGGCCATCGATAATAAGCTTAATTTTAGTGAACACATAAATATCATGTGAAAAAAGAGAGTCAGAGGATTGGCATACTGATGAGATTAAAAAATTTAGTGGCCACAGCTGCAAAACTACAACTTTTCAAGGCTGCAACACTTCCTTACCTTACCTACTGCCATCTTACTTGGCATTTTTGCCGAGCGAATGATAAGAGAAAACTCAAACGTATTCAGGAGAAGGGTTTGAGCGCAGTTTTTAGGGATGGTCAATCCATCCACAAATGAGAAGCTGCTGAACAAGGCTAAATTAACTACACTGCACGAAAGGAGGCTTCAAGATATAGCATGTTTGATGTACAAAATAAAGAATGGCATGTGCCCTTAGAGCGTCAGGGTTTTGTTCTCAGTGAATAGCACTGGCTACAACTTTAGAGGGGCTGATTTTCACACACCCAGATTTCATTTGGTAACATATGCATTCATCAAGAAATCTAGGACCAAAATTGTGGAATAGTCTACCTAGCAATCTTAGAAATTTACCATCACTACAATCCTTTAAACGACAGATTCGTCTTGTCAATCTTTCCCTTAAGTTGTAGAAGGTTTTTACCCTCAGCTAAGTACCATATTCTGACAATTTAATAAAGTCAAGATGATGATGATGAAGAGTAGTCAGCAACCAGGTTCTTTTTGAACACATAAAGGGGGAGAGGGCCTATACCCCCTTGAACCCTCCACTGGCTGTCTCCTATACTTTTTGCAAGGGTCAATTTATGAAACCTTTTACAAGTGTTAATATTATTTTAGAGCTATAGCAACACTTCAAATTAATAACACTTCAAAAAGTTATATTATAGCATGTGCCAGATGTTGGATCAGAATGACAGCTATGCTCCAGTTCAGATGTGAACTAGGCCATCGTTATAGAATTCTCATCAAAAAACTATTTCAAAAATAGCTAGAGTTCACCGACCTGTACACGTTTTAATCAAACTTACATTATTATGTTTATCTCAAGTGTTATTTATCAGAAAAAAAACTCAACGTATTTTTTAGATCTCTCTATAAGAATGATGTATGTTTTTACAAAAAATCCTCTCGTGCAGGTTTGTTGCCCAAGAAGGATAACGTGCATCAACTACATGCATGCAGCTTAGTAAGCTAAACGTTCGTGCGTGATTGCTTGTTATCTGAAAATTGCTTAGCTCTCCTCAAGTTATATATCTAACAATGAAAAAGTTAGCACCAAAAAGTGCATTTATTGTTTACAAACATAAAAATTCACAAATGTGTCCAATCTAACAGCGCTACTTCCAAGGACAAGCCCCAGACGATGGGACACACCTGACTTAGAACAAGACCACAACCAATGTCACTGCACACATCCAATTGAAAACTGAATCTACACTGCTGTAAACTAAATGTAGAGACCTTTAACATTAAGAAAGGGAATCTGTTTGTTATTATCGTTGTCGCCCCAGAAAAAAATGGCTGTTCTTGCCCAATATTTCTCGTAAACATGGTAGTTATGCAATGAAGAGACCCACCTGAATCGCGAGTACAAGGATCATAAACACAGCCACGATCGAGCGAAGAATCAACATTGATAGAGCCATACTTCTTATTGTTTTTACGAAAACGTAGACTTAAACGGTAACCGCTTAGTATGTTTTCTTTGAATAGCCTTCTCTTCTTATCTGTTAGCGGCAAATCCTGGTAAAGTACGACACCGCAAACGCGGTCAAATCCGGTAAGAGAGAAGAAGATCACGAGTTGGTGAGCCCTCTATATATGATAATGCATTGATGACTCAGGCCATCAAAGCTGATTTCTGATTGGTAGATTGCTGTCAGACCATTGAGAATTTGCCATATCTGATGACGAAACACGAGTCACGAGATTCTCAAGGAAATTTGTTTTTTCCAGGGGGCGAAGGTCACAAAACCAGGTCGAAAGCAAAACGACGAATTTGATTCTAGAAGAGCAAAGGGTTCAATAATTATAATATTACAGTCGGATCTTGAGTTGTTTACATGTCAACGTGACTTACTCGTGGACGCACCCCGAGAGTACAATTCTTTTCTTCAATTCTGATACTGTAGGAACTTGTATGGTCATGCAAAACAAGCTGGTTGTTCTTGTTGTTTGCCGGGGATATGCCGCCCGGTTCAAGGGCCGGTTATCCAGATCCCGGGGGGGGGGGTACTCCCCTATACGAGTGATGGGGGTGCTCGTCGTAACTTTTAAGGGTTTAAATTTGTGGATTGGTACCGCTTAGGGTAACCTAAAATAACTGCTGCCAGAGATGATACGCTTTATTAGGATAGAGATTTACGACAATAATTTCCAAAGTCCTTTAGAAGAAAGAGTTCGAAAGTTATCTTTACTACCGTGATTAAATTTGCAGTGCCAGTTATATAATTTATCGTTGTTGAATTGGCACCTTTTAGGGGTGGAAATGAATTTGGGACATGCCCATAAAACAAGATTCTGGTACCTTTAATATGGGGGCCGGTTCTCGAAATTTTCCGACGACCACCCCCGTCACTTTTGTACGCCGGAAGTAACCCTCCGGGTCCAGATCCTGTTGCAAAACGTGTAATTTTCCTCAACATTTTCATAATTGGAACTAAACGTTTATTTGGAGTGGAAACTAAAAGATACAGTGGGACCCCGATTTAACGAAGTATTTATTATTATTTATCTTATTTTATTTGCCACCCAATAATTACAGAACTAGACACCAGAAGGTGTATACAGGGCTGCCATAAAACCTAGGCAGCTGACAGCGAATGATAGGAAGAAGTAACCCTGCTAAACCGGCATTCCAGTGCCGGACACCACCCCAACCCACGGGTCTCACTGAAACTATAAATAAATGATAATGATAATTGATGGTCGATACTAGGTAGGTGTAGCATGTGGCACGAAATTTTCGCGGGAGTCTATTTTTGCGGATTGGGCATTTTTTTCTGTTTCGCGGAAACTAATTTTTGCGACTAGGTGTTATGAAGCAAGAGTGTAGTGTGATTGTGAGATGGCGTGATTTTATTCAAATAGTTTCCCTCGTTAGTCAGATTTTACTGATTGCTGGGTTAAACATTCGAAGTAATCAATTGAATTTAAAACAACCGAGAACGTGCTGACAAATCGGATTAAAAGCTAAACTAAACCAAATTGGTTCGACATGGACAGAGTTTTTAAGCCAAGAAAAGGCTTTTTAATTTGTTATCAGAAGTATTTTTATAAGCATAAATATATTAAAATGGTAAAAACGGTAAAAACAGGAAAAATTGTCAGGAACGCTAAAATGCGATAAAATATGTAAATAAGTAAAATAAGTGACAAAATATTCTACGGAAACAATTAAAAAGTAATTAAAACCGACCTAAACAAATAATTTTGCGCGGATTGAATCGCATTGTTTGTTTAGAGTTGGTTTCAGTTCTTTGATAAAAAACATTTCAAAAATAAGGCAATCAAACTTGCTCTGACACTTTTTTAAAATTTTAAAAAACTGCGCAATGTCAACTGGGGCTATATCGTGTTCCTCCTTGAGGTGATTTCCAATGGCCGATCCCTTGTGTTCTTCAATCCGTTGGTGAAGATGTCGGCACGTATAGCCGACAAAGGTTTGATTTAAAACACTGCGAACCGACCGGATTAAAATGAACTCACAGTTCAATTTTTTGAACAATCATGGGGGGACGTCTATATACAGGCTAGCGTGTGCATGCATTAGATAAGTGTGTTCATTCCGGAGGTCACTTATGCCCTAACAGCCTATAGAGTGTTTTCACTCACGTGGCCAGCATGTATGCAAATTTATTAGAACAAAAGAAAGCGTTTGCATAAGAAAAGAGTTCAACTCCCACAGGATTAGCCTGCTAGCTGGCGGTATTGTGTAGTAGTCGAGTGACATTTAGCGGCGGAGCCGTTGTAATATAATCGAGTGAGATTTGACGGCGTAGCCGTCACGAGCGGCGAAGCCGCGAGAAATACCGCCTGCCAGAGAACCATGATTTTTCGAATGCCGCCCACTTTCATCACCTTAGCTGATCCCAATTAAATCAGCCAATCAAAGAGAAACCTGCAATTTGAAACTTCCGATTATTATCGCGCGAGACAGTTTAAAAATAAGCGTTGACAGGCTAAACACGACTCCTAAGCTCGTGATAATGTAAAACGTGACCTTGTGAGTTTGCTTGAACAGAGGTGTTTTTTATTTTCTCGGCTCTCGCGCGAAGGTTACTAGCACTAAACAATGCATGTATCATTTTAAACTTTGACTGAGTAAATCTTTGTTGCCACACTAGGCTTAACATTAAAGGTCATGAAGCTGGTTTGTTACATGCATACTGATGAGTAACCATTTCCTGTGGTTTATTCTTCTGTAGGTGTTCCTGATAGGATTTGATCTCAGATGCAGTTGTAAAGTGTTTTAATTTTCTTTGACCTTTGTTTCTTACGGCTAAATAAAGACAATTCTAGCGCTGTGAAGTTTAAAGACGCCATTTCGGCAATTTGGTCGTTAATTATGCTCTTTTTAAAGGGGAAACCACAATCACACAGGTCTTTTCTGATCGCAATTGCTCCTTCGCAATGGCAAAAACGGTGAATGTTAGGCTTTTGCCGAACCCTGTGAGCAAGATTGCCATGACGTCCCGTCCAGCAAGCGGCTCCTTCACAGCCGTTTCCTGCTCCCTCTTAAGAATAATTTTCTCCTTCTCTCTACTCACATTGAGACGTTCTAGCGCTTTATCCATGGTTAATTCGGCCGACTCCGCCATTATTTTTCTCAGTCTACGATCTGCTCCCTTGGGAAACATGAGAAAGATCATGCGAAGGATCATCTACTATGATTGACATATGTATAGCCCTCGACCAATCAGTTTCCCCGCACACTGGTGTGCGGGCTATTCAAAATACCTGGGTTTTCTGGCAGGCGGTATTTCAAACGCCTCGTCCCCACTCCTTTTTTGGGATCGAGGCTCCGCCGCCAAAACTTTAATCTCACAATACCGCCAGCTGCGCAGGCTACCACAGGATTGGTTTGGGACACCAACATGGCGGCCATTTCATTGTTTTGGGACACCAATATGGCCGCCGTGACGTCATGTGAAAACACTCTATATGGGGAGGCTCCGCGCGGAAGGGGTAACTTCTTTTAGTAAAATCCAACTAGTGGTCTATCAGCAATGCTGCGTTCTGATTGGTTGAGCTACTACTAGGCTATATGTTATAGCCCACTAGTAGCGAAAAGCGCGGGCTTTTTGGCGGCAAAAAAGGGCTAAACTCTAGCTTTAACTAGCTAAAGATTTTTTATTCTCGACATTTTTGACCAACTAGTTGGATTTTACTAAAACAATTATTCTTCTCGCCCTTATGGCCTCTGAGTCAATAGCCCATTCGGCCTTCGGCCTCATGGGCTATTGACTCAGAGCCCATTCGGGCTCGAGGAATAATTGTTAATTAGGCTTCAGGTATAAAAAAGGGTAGCGATTTCCCCAGCTGAAGTATATGAAAGGGTAGGAAAATGCGTCATTTCGGTCTGTAGAAAGGCCCAAAAGGACTAGGCTGATGATCACACTGTTTATCAATCCTGGCAGTAAAACATACTTTGCATAGCGAGAACTTTCATCTTTATTGTTTCCGGTCAATTGATTTGCCTTGTCTGATACGTCACATGCCGTTCTTTAAGCGATTACAATAATTGCATAAATGATGATAAAAATAAAGAAAGATAAAAACAATGAAATCAATACAAAAATTGAAAGCAGGGATATTGTTACACAAAAGCTGGCGATTGAAGTACTGACTTCTTCCATAAGGTTGTTATGTTGATCAGAAACACTGTTGAATGTCACCGATCCAGTTGCTCGTAATGTTTACGCACCCAACAGTTTCAGTTTTTTAATTTAATTTGGGTGATTCTCTTAGCGCTTCCAACTCAGTAGGTAGCTCACAGTACACAAGGTTTCGTCGAGAAAAGATTCACTCCGAAAAGTTCGCTTGTAAGTGGGTCTCTCGTATAGTGCATGAACTATACCACTTCCAAAATGTACTCTTGCCGTCTTTTGCTGTGGGCTTACCATAAACAGAGTTTACATTCGTATTTTTGGCATTCTTATGCTTCCACCGAAGATTGCTTATAGCTTCAAGTCGCTAGCTCCTTAGAATATACTCTGCTGAAGTCCACTGACCTATTCTACGCATACTCTTAGATCTTGCGCACGCGCTGAAGACGCCAGAGTGCGATTTGTACCACAAGGAAGAACCGAGCCCAATTTATAACTAGGCTTAGAAATGGTTAGAAAAAAAGAAGTGGCGTCCGCGAGGAGACCTAATAGAAACTATAGTAGCTTATGAGCGGTTAGGCCTCCTCGAACTACGGGCTAGAGCTGTTTAACATCAATTGAAGAAAAGATGGCGAAAAGTCTAAGATGGAAAGATTTATGAACTGTTTTCATATGTGAGTTGTCGCACGAATGAAATACCGTAAAATTCCGAAAAAAGGCCCGGGGCTTATATTTATTAAAGGCCCTTTTTGAGGGGCTTATTTTTAGAGAGGCTTACATTCGGAGGGGCTTACCTACAGAGGGAAATTTGTATTTCAAAATCGAATGGGCTAGCCTTATAGTTGAAAGTAAGTTTACCGTTTTTGCTTCAGTTTGTTTTACTTTGTATTTGAGGGCTATTTTCCAATTACAAGCCCCCCCGGGAGCTTATATTTGGAGGGGCGATTTAACGGAGGGTTTCTTGCGTTACCGGTTTGGGGGGTTTATATTTGGAGGGGCTTATTTTCGGAATTTTACGGTAATACTGTTGCAAAAGACTAGATAAAATGGCAACAAATTATAAAGGTGGGTTAAAAACCGACATAGACATGGCTAGACTTGTGTCCTGCGACCAGGTGATTTTTTTTTTTTTGCGGGGAAAAAAATACTTATATATATATCTAAATTTTTTTCCCCACCATAAAAAAATTCGCCTGATCGCAGGTTACTAGGCTTGCTACAAGTCGACCTCACGAGTTTCTTAGCGAGCGGAGCGAGCTTTTTAGGCCACGCAGCCAACCTCGTTCCAAGGGTTCTCTCCTACCCGCCCTACGGAGCGAGAGAGAACCCTGGGAACGAGGTTGCCACGAGGCTGCCAATTGCAAGCGAGCGAACGAAGTCTCATATTAAATCGGACGAAGGGCTTTTTTGAAAGTCTAAGACATGGCCTACTCCTTAAAACGCGAAACGACCGAATAGGGACAGACGCACCACCCCTTTTTAGGGCCTCATTGATGTGTGATTCATTTCGTCTAGGATTATTGAACTTTTGCCATCTGGTCTGCGATTTTTTAATCAGGGTATCTACTCTCAGTTTCACTACCCGGCGGCAGCCCCTTTGTTTATAGAAAGTTTCCCACTAGAATGAAATATGTTATTCATCGTGGTTTGTGTATAATAGGCGGGCTCTTTCATCGTTTCTCCCAAGATAGTGTTTAAGGTTAGAATGGTTATAGAACTAACTCCCTACTAAAAGTCGAACAATCAAAGCCGTCACCCGGTCGAGGAACTCCCTATAATGGCCTATACCGTAAGGCTCCGCACTATAGTGGTACCTTTTTCAGGCTTCAGGAAAATGAAAGGGTAGGGATTTCTCTAGTTGAAATGATATGAACGGACAGGAAAAGCTGTCATTGTGGTCTGTGAAAGGACCTAAAAAGGCCAACGAGAAAACTTTCTGGTTTGGTGATTTATTCATCTTTAAAAGACGGTGCATTTACAGCAGTTAAAAGGGATGCGGCGTTCTGAAACTAGTACGTGAAAGGGGTACCCCCTGGGCGCCATCTCCTTCAGTCTTTCAGTTCTTTGCCCGTGTTTAAGGCCCGACTAAGGCCACAATTAAAAGGTATTTTTCATCATATGCCCTGCGCCCTAATTTATGGCCACCAAGTGAGCAAAGAGTAAAGATAAATCAGTAATTAAGCAGTAGAAAAGTTGTGGTCGATAACAAAGGGGCTATAAAGACAAACAATGAACGAGCCCTAACATACGAACTTTCCTACTGTTTAGGAAATAAAACGCGCACATCATAAGTTCAGTCCTTTTATTCCAAAATTATTACTTTTTCCCCCATTAATTAGGTACCTCTTTCGATTACCCGTTCTCTTTTTAAAAAAACTAACAGCAGTTATTTTTAACAATACTTTCAATGTAAATTATCTAAACTATGTGTACTACATGTATCTTTTCCCCAGGGCTTTAACTGCGCAAAGGAACGAAGCGGAAGGTTAGAAACTTCCACGCTCCAGACCCACAGCGCTAGGATAACGAGCGACGCCTGGGGACGAGTCAGATTCACAATCTACCAAACCGTTATCAGCACCATCAAGAATTAATTACAATTAATGAATTAATGAGGCTTTCGTATCTTATGAAGAATCATGAAGATCGAGGAGGGTGTTATCGGCCGAGGCGGATGACACCCTCCGAGATCTCCATAATTCTTCATATGATACGAAAGCTAAATTCAATAATTGTTTTATTATTTCAAAATAATTCCTAGTTTAAAAACATGGCTAAAACATGCTCACCTCCATCAATGTTAAGTTCATCTTCAATAATGCACTTTTAGGGTTGTTCAGCTCCCCAAATATTCTCCAAATAGCAGATGTCGCCCTTCGAGTTGTCTTCTTGCTGTTCTTGCCATGTTTTTAGTTATTATTTCGGCTAGTTCTTACTCTTGAAACGAGTGAAATGTCCGCCATTTTTGTTTTCACAAACAAAACAACTCAACCTCTTCCCGAGGTCTTCTTGGTTAACGGTGCATCAACCTGCAAGGAAGCTGCTCTTTTGACATCATCGGTTCATTAATAAAAAATTCCACCAAATTTGGTCATCAGTAGCTGGTTATGGTGAATTATGAGGATGCTTTTAGCCAATCAGAACGGGGGGAAGTATTTTGAATGAATAATAAACTATATTAATGCTATAATCAATGTCGATTCAGCACTTGTTGCGAGAATCAGCGAAAATTAGTTAAGCAGCATTTTAAGGTTTTGGTGGCATGAGCCATTGAGAATGTTGCTATTACGACGCTCCGCTTTAGTATTGCAGTCCAACTTAACCCTTAACCATGTTGAGCCCCAATATCTACATACAATTTCTCTAGACTGATCTCCATTCATCTCTTAAAGAATTAGTTGAGAGAATTTGATAAAAGATCGAGACATTTTCCTCAGTCTATGATATTTTGTCAATTATCATAACCTTTACTTTTATCGTTATGATACTATTAGCAAAAAAATGATGTTGCTCACTTATGGTGATGGCTACGATCGTTACGATCGCTACAGCGATTGATGGTTTCCATATGATCACTGCGATCGACGAGAAAGTGAACAAAGATCAAAGGGACCCGTGTCTAACAACATCTTTCACTCCGGTTCAGTTCAAAGTCATGGTGACACCAGCTCTCCCGGAACCACCGATTTCTTTCTCTTCAAAAATCTCCTCAGGACTTAAGTCAAATTTCTTTCCATTTGCATTCCAGCAGTTTTTTTCCTGTTCTCGTCTTAATATTCCTTGAAAATTTGTTATAAAGACTAAGACAGTCACATCTTTGCACATCTCCCATAAAAAGGACCAAGTGCACGCTTTCTCAGCGTTCGTGGTGGCAGAAGTCTTGAAATGAAGAAGTTTGCGCATATCTTCAAAAATGAGGTCAGTTTATCGGATGATTGACCAAAGAGGAGACAGTAGAAGGAGCGGTGGCTCAGCTGTTTCGTTGCTTTTCTTTTTGTCATTGAAGTCATTATCATTACCATTATTATTACTCTTTTAGAAAAGAACTCAGGGAAGAGGCCTTTAACGGAAAACGTTATTCAACGCAAGAAAAACTATGTGATTTGTGCTTTTTCAGGCACAAGTTTGCAATTTATAAGGATGAATTAATTTTCAAAACGTTTTTTCTTTTAAAAATGATAGCAAATCATAATCTATTGAAAAGATGGACTTTATAAGGGTATCTATCGGTAATAACGAGTACCTGATGCATTTCTCGGTACGTACTGACTAAATTGTTATTTCTGAGTCTCTAGATCCAGCTCATCTTGAATGGCACGCTCTGCACTGAAGCTTATGGTCAGATTTCCATTCTTGGGATCCATCGTGTAACCTTTCATGTACTCAATGAACGCCTTTTCCCACGCCACAGCCTTCTTGAGCTTGGTTTTATCTTTATGGTTGTTAACAACAAACGTGATAATTAAAGTGGAAGCATTCTGGTACGCTGTACCCTCAAAGCCATCTAACGCAAGGTTGGGGTTAATAGGTCCTCCGTATGCAGAAAGGCAAGGTTCCTTTAATTTTCCGGTATCATCTGATGTTGGAAAACTGAAAAAAAAGAGCGATACCATTCCGGTCAGAATTAATTTTTTTTAAATATCTGAAGTACAGTACTGTCACAAAATAATATAAAATGTCTATTTTGAGTTTACTAGAATCTTGAGAAGAGTTAATGGGGTTTTTCTGCCTATCAGCTTTATTTTGATTGGCAGGAGGCTCATTTACAGGGGGTTGCACTTCCACAGAATGGGGGGGCGCATGAGAAGGGGAGGGAAAAGAGGAATTAAAGGGGGTAGGCAATAAGAAACCCACAGTGTCCTTGGTAGAATAATAGAGGGCTTTAGATTCTAAGACTACCAGGACGAGATTTGTCTTAAAGTTTTCCCATGTATTCTCAAAAAATAGTCACCCCGGAAAGCTTCACGGAACTTTTCTTCACCAGAAAAGTTAGTGCCGTTACCTTTACTGAAGAAGGTAAAGCCCTCTCCCAGTCACAAAATGACAAAGTATCTATTACACATTTGGTAACCTGTTTCCACCACCACAACATTTTTGCAAAAACTCTTAGTAGAATGACAATGGCTATCACGTTTTCCTGCCAAAATGAAGCTGCTTCACACATGCACACTTTTAAGTATTGAAAAAAATCTTGTCCTTGTAATTGTTCTCAACTTAGAATCTAAAGGTTATATATATTTTTATCCAAGACCACATAGAATTCTAGTACCTGCATAAAATACTAACCATGCTCAATGCAAGGATAAGACACACATTCTTTGATGCTAACCCTAATGAACTGAATTTTATTGGCAGCACTAAAACATGGAATCCTGAATCCGAAAATGAAAACAGAATCACGGAAACAGAAACGGAAACGGGATACAGAATCAAAAATCAATGATACAAAAATTAAAGAATTTGACATTGCATAATTTAGTACATTCCAAAGAGAATTTGTTTTAGTTTTCTTGGCAGTTCCCTTAAATATATTCTTGTTATCGTGTGATGATGATTTGCACAGTGTGGGTTATTGCACTGCAAGGCCGATGAAAGTAAAATTTACGAGTAATTTTATTCACGAGTTTATGAATTGAATAATAAAGTTCAATATCATCTTTGTAGCTTAACGTCAAGAAAAGTAGTATTTGGCCTCAGACCACACCACGTGATTATCCCTAAACTGAATACTCAACACATGACCGACCCGTGACGTGGGCGGTGTTTTAGAAATAAGTTCAACTTCTTCGCCAAGCTGAATACTGATGGAATACTGGTGTACCGGTAATAGGCCATTTCCGAGTTCCAAAAAGTTTCACTTTCACTTTCACTTATGATGCAAATAAAACTCATTTCCACAACAAAGGTTTCGCACTTAGCCTCGTTTTGAAAGTGAAACTTTTTGGAACTCGGAAATGGCCTATTGGGCTCAGGTTGACCTTCGTATTTTTGCTGAAGAGGCTTATTAAACATGGTGCATTATTTTGATATAATTAGTTGTGGAATCAAGCAAATGCATGCACAATTTTCTCTTCTCTTTGGACTCCACAATGCCATGGTTCTCTTGAGTAAGTTGTCTTGATAAATAAAACTGAACACTGTTGACGACAACCCAGAAAAGACACAGGAAAAACTTGACAGCGATGCCTTTCAGTTACATAAACGAAGTCTCTGTCGATTTAAATGAAGTCTGTCTTTTCCCCGGAATCGACTCCTCTAGTGATACAGCAGTCTCCTCTACTCAGGTAATTTATTCATTTCTGTCTTTTTTATCTGTTTATTTATTTTATCGCTTTTTTTCCCAAATCGATCGCTTGGAACCTTCTTTCACGGATTCCGTATTCCGTTTCTGTGATTCCATTTCCAGATTCCATGTTTTAGTGCTGCCAGAATTTTACTGTATTATACAGTTTGTCAGTTGCCCCAAAGCCTACAAATGTTCATTTCATTCCTATTCCAGAACACAACATCAATCAAAATGCACCCTACAGTAGCCTCCAAAAAGCAAGCTTACCCTGTGCAAAATAATACATGGTCATGATAGTCAAATGCATTGAAGTCATAGGATGGTTTATGATTGCAGTCATTCCCCAAGAGTGTGAGACACTTGTTCAGTCTGGTTTTGTTGTTCTGGAAGTACTGAAAGAAGCTATAGATTGCACACACTTGTTTCTGTGGTGCTAGTGGCCGAAAGCAGATATCCTGAAGTTGAACTGTTTCACCATCTTCTGTTTTCGCTGTCAAGTTGGCAATGTCATTTTGCAAATCAAGAGCCTGTAGAAAATACGTATTTACAATATTAAAACAGCAATGCTCTAAAAAACTGCATGGTTAGCTCAGAGGGATAGGCACCACCATAGACATACACTGTTTACAGGTAGCCATTACAGGTGTATGACACCTGAAGGAGGATCATGATATTGTCCCTATCTTATAATCAAGATCACTCCTTTCAGATAACCCACCCAGTCCAGGAAAGGTTGGCCACATCACCGGTGTCTTTTTCCTCTACTCCACTCGGACAGTGGTGTGGGTTCTTTCGTGTCTCACAAGAGCCAGATAAGACAGGACCTGCAGTTTTCGTCCTCATCCGAGGTGACTAGAACATCTAACCATTGCAGATGTTGTTACAAAGGGAGCACTTTCTTCTCAGTTATTTAATGAACCTGAGTGTTGGTCCGTCAGGGTTTGAACTGATGACCTCCCACTTGGCAGACTGGCATTCTCCCAAATGAGCTACATGTAACTGAATAACCTCTCACGCAGGCATTTTTAGGGGACCTGGTATTTCGTCCCTCGCCACAAATGCCTGCTCGACCAAGAACAACATTTTTTTCCCATTGTTTTATTCACAGGGTTCTCAATGACCAATTAACAGTCAACAACAAATAGAGTGTTAATAGAACACTAATAACGACTCATAAGCTGGTAGTGTAAAATTGTGATCCTAAAGTTACCTTTTTCCCTCTTTTCTTTCCTTCAATAAGGTTATGCAGTGCATGGGGTATTCTAAAATCAGACTAAATCTTACTTTTCCCACTCTGAGTCTAACATTTATTAGATATCATAAAAATTCCCAGTTTTTCATGCAGATCAAGTAATTATCGGGTTACCCTGCCATCAAGGTCAACCTTCCAGAATTTGGAAAGTACAATGTGATTGGCTAAGCTTGGGCAGGGAATGTTGTTCTCGGTTGAGCAGGTGTTTGGGGAGGGATGAAATACAAGCTCTCCTAAAAACACCTACATGGAAGGCTAGTAACTGAGTGGCAGTTTAAACCCTGGCCAAACAACCCATCAGGGTCTTTAAATCACTAAAAAGGTCATGCTGGCTGTGATCTACAAAACATAAGATCTAAGCTGAGAATACAACAACCTCTCATCGAGTGAATCTAAGGGCGCTTTCCAAAGTCACAACCGACCGGTCAGACCATGGCCGGACCAGTCATTTTGACAAAGCAATAAGCTTTTTCCAAGAGTTTTGGCTGAAATATCATCTCCTTTGTGCATACTATTTAGGATTTAACATATCTGGCTGGACAGTTTTCATTAAATGTGAAATTCTCATTACGACGGGAATGGTCTGGCCAGTCATTTCTGACAAATGGAAAACGCCCTAAATTTTCGTCTAGGTTAAAAAGGCACCACTTGGAATGAGCATGTGGAATATTTAAGTGAGTGACTGTATGCTTCGGATCGACACAAGACAAAGTTAACGAATGTTCTTCTTGGGCCTTTGATTCAAGCTTCTTTTTCTCAAATACAGTTTCAAATGCCTGCTCCAAAGATAAATGCAAACGAACACTGTATATGCGTGTACAAGCAAGAAAAAAAATGAAAGCATTTTGTAACGTCAAATAGATTCCAGCCTTTATAATTTGGATGCTGGGCAAAGATCAGCGGTAACATTGATGTCCATAACTTGACTTACATGTGGCTCTGAAATTGCACCCACGATCCTTGAAAATTTTTGAGAAACAATGGTTTTAATTCTACCAAGAAATACCGCATTTTTTGGTTATAAGGCAAACTCAGCTAGAAGTCACACCCCAAACTTTTCAATGCGATTTTTTTAAGTCGACAAACTGAAAATTAAGCCAAAATACCTGGCTACAGTACAGCTCAGAGATAAGCGTTAATGTTACGTTCACACACTTCAAAAACTAGTTAGCGAGAAGTTTACCTAATGTGTTTGAACAGTGGGTTTGCATTAGAACTGATTAGTATGTACATGTATGAGCTACTGTATTGTTCTTGGTTTATTGCTGTCGCAACAGCCGCAACAAAAAGTCTTAACAATGTCTACAAGACACGGTGAAGACTGAAAGAGGGTTTCAAATTCTATTAATAAACGGTGCTCGACTTCACCATCCAAAATAGAAGGAACGATGAACACACAAACTTTCTTGAGTAATCTTTTCATTTCTCTCACATCAGAAGAAACTTTCTACTCTCTACTCAGTGTTTAATTTGAGATATTCCTGAACTATGTAAATTCAAAATACAGAAGCAGTTGACAACTCTTCTCTAAATTTGCATTCGTTCACACGGCTCAAGAGATACTTCGTGTTGAAACCGTAATAAAAGTGTTCAAACGGCATTTTGCATCATTTAAAGAGCAGAAGTCGTCAGTTCACTGGTTGAACTTGAAAAGCACTCCATGATTTTTCATCTGTCAAATCCAAAATAAAAGGAACGCTTGTGTAAATAAGTGTTTAATACGTGACGGTGGGTAAACAAAGTCTCAAGGCACGTTTCGTTGCTTCTGTTCCAAATGCAAATATCTTCAATTTTACGTTTCTCCTGGTTGATTTTGGCAAAGTGCTTATCTGCGAATTAATGAGCTCCAGCAAAACTCAAATGCTTCTCCTAGAGAGACTATATTCTTCAAATATTGATTGTTTTGTTAGAGGTTCATCGCATTTACATTTGATCTTTGAGACCTTTTGTCTTCTGTCTGTCAGTCATAAACAATAGCTAAAATAATGTACACAACTGTACTGGTAACTATTCGGTCGACCAATCAGCACTGCTGACCAGATTCAGGATAGATTTTATGACATTAGCATGGAATATCTGCCGCTGAGTCGCAGACGTTCCTGACGTTCCTCCTCTTCAAATATCTCCTGTGGTAAAGAGTGAGGAAAAACGGCTGTTTTCGCAGGCTAGTCATCATAATTATAGTGGAAAATTGCCAGTAGTTTTATTCTTGTAAACAAACACTATGAATTGATTCAGTTCGCATTTTGATTGACAACTACATCATGAAATTGCCAAATTCATGGTGAATGATCGCAATTTCCAACAAACTTTGGAAACCCTTTGTCTCGATAATTATATCCATGAATTGCACATACTTTGGCAGATAACAGTGGTTGTGACTGTTGAACTGAGTTCTGTCAAAAAATATCCTAAATCAAAATGGAAATTTTCGAAAGTGGTGGCTGAACTTATGGAAAAAAAGTCATGAGTAGTTAGGGGAGGATGCCTTGTTCCTAACTACCAAAATATTCTACCTAAAATCCCCCTCCAATAAACTAATCACCCTCCCCAGATAAAAATAACCTGGTTAATCAGGAAATTTTTACACTCTTTCAAAATATTCAATGTCACGTAATTCCTACGGATAATCGTGTCATTGAATATTCAAAGAGATTTTTGTACTCTTTTTAAATATTCAATGTCACGTAATTCCTGCGGATAATCGTGTTATTGAATACTCAAAGAGATTTTTCTCTTGAAGATTTCAGAATTCTACTGTGTTTAACAAAGTTATTAAATTTGGGAAATTTGATAAAGGTATTGCTCGCCCTGCCGGGCTCGCGGGGGGATTTTAGGTAGAATATTTTGGTAGTTAGGAAAAAGTCATCCTCCCCTAACTACTCTCAAAGGAGAGTAGTTTGCAGGTGATTCATCTTTTTATGAATTTTTGGGTGGGTGGGGGTATAGTGTTTTGAGAGTTCTGCAAGTTTTAATCGATTTTAGTTATATAATCATAAGTATCTTCATTTATGTGATAAAGAAGTTTTTTTATCATATCTATTTGTTTTTTGAAACGTTTTTTAAAATATTCTTCATTATCGTAGCAGCTTTTCATATATATAAATGGATATTTATTATCCAATTTATAATAATAATTATCTGATTCATTCATTAATTCTTTAAAAAGTTCATCATTATTATAAACATCTGGGTCCATCATTGCAACTTGAAGAAATTTATTTTTTTGTTTTCTGATAAAATCTCTTTTTTCTTTTTCCCATTCTGATATAGGTTTTTCTCCAGTATCATATTCATTCAAATCAATCTTTTTTACTTTATTAAATAGAAGAATTTTTTTATCATGATACCCAAAAATTAAAATATACTTAATTTTGTTATCTTCGTTTTCATTTTCGCTTTTGCTTGATTTTTTTCTAGAAAAAATATTTTTCTTAATATTTAAACTAAAATTTTTATCTTTAATACATATAAATTATTATCAGGAAAAACCTGATATTTGCGTTCAAAAGCAATTCCATATCTATTAAAGTCATCCAGCATTTTGAAGTAAAAATCATTGATGTCTTCATTGTCCCATCTGCTGTAATTGGGAGGGTGTTTGTTAAGACATAATAAAAGAATTTTATAAGGATGATTCAGAAATATTTTTTTTATTAATTTTGGGTCAAATGGTTCGATTTCCATCCCTTGTTCAACAAGGAATTTATCAAATTCAGGGCCATCAATGATCATTTTATTTAAGGAATATATTATTATATGACGTCAATACATTCCAGAGTTCCCTAACAATTTCGAGTGTTGAAAGTAAACATGAAAACTATTTTCAGTTTTGCTGGTTGTTAGGGAACTCTGGAATGCAATCTATTGTACACCACGTGAACAGTGATTGTATGATAATTAGCGCCCTCGTGAAAATAAGCAAACGTGAGTTATTTATAGTATTTTTGATGAATGAGTAATCGGGGGATTACCCCTCAAAAATAATCTAAACAATTACTAAAATGGAATATCAAAGCGTTGAAGATAGAGACTTCCTTGTTGATGATGATTATAAACATGATGAAGATCCTGATTATGTTCCTGAGAAAGAGGAATCATCCGATGATGATAAATATGTTGTGAAAGGAAAAGATTTTGTAAAATTAAGTAAAAAGGCTAAAAAACTCGGCGCCGAATCTCTTGATTATTCAAAGCGGAAGAATAACAAATACGTAGTCAAGCTTCCAAGTGGAAAGAATTTGCATTTTGGTTCGTCTCAATATCCAGACTTTTTAATACACAAAGATAACGAGCGAAAAGAAAAATATCTTTCCCGAGCAAAGAAGATAAGAAATAAAAAAGGTGAGTTGACTTATGAAAATCCCGAATCGGCTAATTTTTGGAGTGTTAATCTGCTTTGGTCGGGGAAATAGGATATTTAGTCAGAAAAATAAAAATTGAATTTAAGGCTTAAAGGTTTCAAAATAATAATAAAAATGGGAATCAAGTCAGCAAAGAATACTCGCAATGTTAACCAAAGTAATGGAAATTATGAAGTTGATGATATAATATTTCCATCAAAGAATATATTTAAATTGTTTGAAAGACTTAATAAAAATCTTAGATTATTGTATACACCAGGTGATGAGAGTAGAGATTTTGAAACAATAAATTATTCTGAAGTAAGAGATGATGAAGAAGAATATGATAAAATATTAACAAGAGTTGAAGATAAGATTAAAGATTTACGAATTTCTACTCATAAATTTTTATTTAAAGAAAATCTTAGTGACGCTTTTTATGAAAGATATGAAGGGATATTAGATTGTATAAATGAAGGAGTTCATTGTTTAAACGGAAAATATAAAAATGATTTTGAAAAGAGATTAGTAGATATTGTAAAAAAATTGACTTATTTAGGAATTGACCCTTATCATTAACCTTAAGTCTTATATCATTGTTTGATATAAGACTTTTTTTAGCCAGAAAATAAAAATTAAACTTTAAAGAATTAAATAATTATAAATAAAGATGACAACTGATCTAAATAACCTTTCTATTGCTGAATTAGAAAAGATAAAAAAAGATAATAAACAAAAATTCAAGGAGGAATATAAGCAAAAGTTGATTGATGATATAAATAAAATACAAAAAGCAAGAGATAAAATTAAATCCAAATCCAAATCCAAATCCAAACCCAAAACATTTGAAGAGTATTTTCAAGATTGTATCAAGAATAAAATAATACCTGATGATACTCCATCTTATCTGCGCAAAGCACTTGAGAGAGCTCTCAGGGAAAGAGATCAAGGAATAGAAAAAGAGAAATCATCTCTGGATGAATTTGCAAATAAATACATTGTAAAGGGACAAACTGATATTACACCATTTGAGTTTTTCAAATCCAAGTCCACTTATCTTAAAGAGTTTCTTAGAAATCATCGTAATATTAAAGTCAGATTTGTTTTAGTTTGTTTAATGGAACAAATGACAAAGTTAAGTAAAGATGGTAAGTTATCTCTTACTACTCAAAATAAAGCATATTTTCATTCTGATACACATATCAATCTTGAATCAACAGATTTAAAAGAAATACTCTTTAAAGTTATTCACTCCATACTTGAAAAGATTAGTATTTATCAACAGAATGGTAGTGGTTGGTATTTCAAGGAAATAGTACATCTTGAGATTCACACTGTTAATTTTAATCCAATGAGAGGATCTAGTTATATTCAACTCCCATATTGGATAATGCGAAAGAAGGCTTTGTTAAATATTAAAAACAAGGATAATAAATGTTTTCTCTGGTGTGTCCTGAGATATCTTTATCCAAAGGGAAAGAATGCAGAACTATTAACAGATTTGAAACAAAAAGAAAATAGCTTGAATACAAAAGGAATAAAATTTCCAGTCAGAGTAAAAGACATTTCAAAATTCGAAAAACTTAATCCAGGCCTCCCAGGGATAAATGTGTTTTCAGTTAATGAAAATAATAAGTTTTATCCTCTCCGAATGGCTCAAAAAAATCCTCAAGAAACAATCGATCTGTTCCTGTACGAGGAAGATGGAAGATATCATTATTTACTTATCAGAAATTTTTCAAGATTATTCCGATCTCAAATAACATCAAGAACAAATGGAAGAATACACATTTGCAAGAGGTGTTTTTCTCATTTCTCGAAAGAGGAATTATTTCAAAAACATATTCAATATTGTTCAACCAATGAAACAGTTGCTGTGAAAATGCCACCAAAAAATTCAAAATTAGGTTTTAATAATTATAATAAACAGCTTCCATTACCTTTTGTAGTTTATGCTGATTTTGAATGTTTTACAAAACCTATGAATACTTGTAGCCCCAATCCAGAGGATTCATATACTTACAATTACCAGAAACATGAACCATCAGGATTTTGTCTTTACGTCAAAGGAATAGTCCCCAACATTATCAAACCCATTATTTACACAAAACAAAAGGATGATGATAACATTGCTGAAATATTTGTTTCAAGACTTGAATACTTGACTAAAGGAATATATAATGATTTTTATCATCGCCCAAAACCTCTAAGATTAACAAAAGAAGAACAAGCATCTTTTGATAAAGCAAAGACTTGTCATATTTGCAAAAAAGAATTACTCAAGGATAAAGTTCGAGATCATTGTCATTTTACTGGCCAATATCGCGGAGCTGCTCATAACAGATGTAATCTTCAATGTCGAAAACCATTGATACTCCCAGTGATATTTCACAATCTTCAAGGCTATGACGCACATTTGTTTATAAAACAACTTTCTGGTTTGAAAGGTGATTTAAACTGTATTCCATCAACTGAGGAAAAGTATATTTCATTTTCCAAAAAGATAAAAGTTGATGAATACAAATCCCGGAAAACTGGAGAGATGGTAACTTTGAATTTTGAAATAAGATTTATTGATTCATTCAAGTTTCTCCAAACTAGTCTTGCGAATCTTGTTGGAAACTTGCAACCGGATGATTTTTACAATACAAAAAAAATTATGAAAAAGAATGTTAATCTACTCACTAGAAAGGGTGTTTATCCTTATGACTATATTGGTTCTCTTGAAAAACTAACTGAAACACAACTTCCACCCAAGGATCAATTTTATTCAAAATTGAACGATGAAGACATTTCAGATGAAGATTACCAGCATGCTCAAAATGTTTGGAAAACTTTTGGTTGTCAGACTATCAGAGATTACCACGATCTTTATCTCAAATCAGATGTTTTATTGTTGGCAGATGTATTTGAAAACTTTAGGAAAACCTGCCTGAAACATTACAGTCTAGATCCTGCCCATTACTATACATCACCTGGTCTGGCTTGGGATGCTTGTCTCAAAGAAACGGGTCAACAACTTGAATTGCTGCATGATTATGATATGCTGATGATGTTTGAGAGAGGTATCAGAGGTGGAATAACACATATCTCCAAAAGATACTCGGAAGCTAATAACAAATATATGAAAGATTACAATCCTGATCAACCTTCAAAATTCATTCAGTATCTGGATGCAAACAATCTTTATGGATGGGCAATGTCACAATCACTTCCCACTCATGGGTTCAAGTGGATGAAAAACCTGACAAAAGAAAGAGTAATGGATATTCTTGAGAAAGCAAATGATAGTATGATAAACCCAATCAAGGAAAAAGGTTTTATCTTTGAAGTAGATTTGGAATACCCAAAAGAATTGTGGAAATCACATAATGATTATCCTCTTGCTCCAGAGAAGTTGAGAGTAGGAGGTGTTGAGAAACTTATCAGTCATTTCAGGCCACATAAAAACTATGTAATTCACTATCGTAATCTGAGACAATGTCTTGAGATGGGGTTGAGAATTACAGCTGTTCATCGAGGAATATCTTTTGAACAGTCACCTTGGATGGAGCCCTATATCAGAAAAAATACAGAACTTCGAAAAATAGCGGCTAACAGCTTTGAAAAAGACTTTTTCAAGTTGATGAATAATTCTGTTTTTGGAAAGACTATTGAGAATATAAGAAAGAGACAATATATTTCTTGTTGATAATCGTGAAAAGGCGGTTAAATTAACATGCCGACCAAACTTTGATAGAGCGACAATATTTGATCGAAATTTGGTTGCTATTCATATGAAAAAGAGTGAAATATATTTCAACAAACCAGTTTATGTCGGTCAAGCCATATTGGATCTGTCAAAGACATTGATGTTCGACTTTCACTACAATTTCATTCAAAAAAAATACTCTTATAAGTGTGCAAAGTTGTTATTTACAGATACCGACTCTCTAATGTATGAGATAAGCACAAATAATTTTTACGAAGATATATCAGAAGATATCAAAACCAAGTTTGACACATCAGATTACCCACCAGATCACAAATCTGGAATACTCACAGGAGTTAATAAAAAAGTGATTGGGATGTTTAAGGATGAAGTAGCTGGTCGTCAGATTACTCATTTTGTTGGTCTTCGCCCTAAATTATACAGTTTTAAAGTTGAAGATACAAATACTACTAAAAAATGCAAAGGGATAAAAAAAAATGTTGTGAAAAAGGGGATTGATTTCCAGGATTATGTTGACTGTTTGTTTTCTGGTGAAAAACAAATGAGATCCATGAAAATTATAAGAAGCGAAAATCACAATATTTATTCGAAGGAAGTCAACAAGATAGCTTTGAGTAATGAAGACGATAAGCGTATTTTGAGTGAGGACAAAGTACATACAAAGGCAATTAGATAATTAAATCTTAAATAATAAATGCGTTACTCAGAGGAAGAAATAAAAAAATATATGAATATTCTTCATAAATACACTAAACCCCCAGAAGAAGAATCGAGTAGAAAAACTAAATGCTGGAATTGCAAAAGAGATGATTGTTTTACTATTGATAAAGGATTTAAACTATGTGAGAATTGTGGATCACAAAATGAACGTTTTTTAGGATTTTTTGATAAAATAGATTATGATCGATTACATTTTCGAAAGAAGAGTATTTATCAGAGAAAGTATCATTATGAAAAAAGGGTTAATCAAGTTTCAAAGAGACTGAAACTTACTGAAGATGAAAAGTATAATTTGTATTCAGAATTGATGACAATAAATGACAGCGTCATGGAAATTCTTAACAAACAATTTTGTCGAAAGAGAATGATAAATATTTTTTATCTTATGAAAAAAATACTGGAAGAAATGGGGAAAGAGAAGTACAAATTAATTTATCTGAATATTGGAGACAAAACTTTGGTAAATTATGAAAAGTGGTGGAGAAGTTATAAATCACTCAAACAAACTAAAGAAGAAAGATGAAAAATATTACTACAAATAATTGAAAGCAAGTCTTTTTGTATATAGAAAAAAAATATTATCTACTTTTTTATATTTTGTAGTAATCTTTATCTATCAAAAAGAATATAACTTACTTATTTTCGTTTTCTAAAAGAAAAAGAAAATATATTCTTACTTATTAGAGAAGTATATAGATAAAGATTACTACAAATAATTGAAAGCAAGTCTTTTTGTATATAGAAAAAAAATATTATCTACTTTTTTATATTTTGTAGTAATCTTTATCTATCAAAAAGAATATAACTTACTTATTTTCTTTTTCTAAAAGAAAAAGAAAATATATTCTTACTTATTAGAGAAGTATATAGATAAAGATTACTACAAATAATTGAAAGCAAGTCTTTTTGTATATAGAAAAAAAATATTATCTACTTTTTTATATTTTGTAGTAATCTTTATCTATCAAAAAGAATATAACTTACTTATTTTCTTTTTCTAAAAGAAAAAGAAAATATATTCTTACTTATTAGAGAAGTATATAGATAAAGATTACTACAAATAATTGAAAGCAAGTCTTTTTGTATATAGAAAAAAAATATTATCCGTAAAGTAAAATCACTCAACTCTGATGACCATAAGTTTAATACAAACTTGTTTCGTAGGTGTTACCACCCACTCAGTTAAACTTACAATGGTTGGTCCCTTGTTTGGCTACGTTATATGTATGACTTCGTAAGACGCACAAAACTATCCAACTGTTAAAATTGTACGCGCGCCTAAAGAACATTTGCGCGCGCTACTTGTTTCGAAAGAACTTATTTTAGGCTATATCTTAAAATGTATTTACGTCTGTGCCTACATGTCGAAATGAGTTCATTTCTTCTATTAAGCGAAGCCATTTGCGGTTTAGTTAATATGAAATATTTTTCTGCAATACACAGGTTGCATCGTTTCGTTTGATTCGAATATGCCTTAGCTTTAGCTAGAATTTTCCAGGTGATGTCGTATTCCTGTTTACGATCCTTTAACTGCCATATGTGCTTGCTCAATTCTGTCTCGTTCTTTCTACTTTCCTTATTAAATGATATCTTATGGTTACGCCATCTAGTTTTAAATTCATTGGATGTTAAACCTACATATGTCTCTGTGCTTTCTTGTGACTTAACAGTGGCTTGATAAACTATTTCCTTAGTTAGACATTCTCTGTTTAATGGACACTCCTCTTTTTTTCTGCAATTACACGTTCTATCTAAATTATCTTGGTCTTGCTGCTCTGCTTTTTTCAGGATGGTTTTGTTGTGTCCATCTATGATTTGTTTAACGTTAGGCATACAACTATAGCTAAGTTTGAGCGTGTTCCTGTTAAATATTTTTCTTAATTTGTGGCCGCTTGTGAAACATTTATCTATTAACTTAAAGAACTCTTTACCTACATTAGTTTCAACGTTCTTATTGTATGGTGGGTTGAACCATATTACATTACGTCTCCGTGTACGCTGTTGTGTTGCCGCTCTTGGTGCTGGTGGTTTAAACTGGAGTCTGTAATCGTAACCGCTCTTCCGCAAGGCCTCTTGGTATTCTGGTGCCGCCTCGTCGAATGTTTCTTCGTCGCACGATATTTCAGATAGCCTCCTGTTGATCGATTCTGGGATGTTTCTAATGATGTTGGGCGGGTGATTTGATTTGCTGTGTACGTAAAGCGGGTGGTTTGCTGGTTTGGAGTATGGTTTGTACTTTCCAGTGTTCAAATCGAGCGTTACGTCGAGGAAATCAACCACTTTTTTGTTTGCTTCAATAGTGACTCGTAACCCATTTTCTGCGAAAACTTTGCAAATTTCCTTCTTTGCCTTCTCTATCTTTCTGGGTGTTTGAGACATTACCGCCAGACCGTCGTCCCTGTATAGGCCGATATTGATCCCCTGGATCTGTTTTAACTGTGCAAGTAGAAAACAGCCGACAAGTTCACATGTTTCTGCCCCGTCGTAGCTCCCCATTGTAACATCGAAAAGTGTGGTCGAAGATCTCTTCTCCCATGGGTCGCCTTTGTGGAACAGAAGTGAGTGCTTGGCGTTAATGATTACTTCGCGTTCGTCGGCTGTGATTGTTAGATGTCTAGATGCAAAGTCCAAGGCTCGCTGTAGGAGCTCTTCTGAAATGGAAGGGTAGAATTCAACAACATCAAAGCATATAAATGCCGAGCCAGTCTTATTCGTTAATTGTTTGTACCACTCTAGTACAGATGATGTATTTTTCCACTGGTTGACGGCAGTAGCATTTACAAGCTTTCGGTTGATCTTCTCAAGGGTTTGTTTGCTTATTTTGCCAATTTCCGATTTCGAAGGATTTATCAAACGGCAAGCGGGCCTGTTTGCAAAATTTTCCTTGTGGTCCTTAAGTGTGATGAATGCATTCTTCGTAGCGATTAATTCCACACGATCGTCTAAGTCTAATTTGGTCGTGATATTTTTCGCTTCTTTATCGATTTTATCCAGCTTACTCTTGTCTGCTTTTTTGTATGTTTTAGTTACGTTAGCATTTAAAAGATGGTTATATTGATTAGTACTTAACTTGTAAAAATTCGTAGATTTCTCAGCTTTCACAGAGATGCGGTCCTCGTTTCTCACAGTAGCAATGTCTTTCTTTAGGTCTTCCTGAAAGTGGCATCTGCGATTCTTGTAAGAAATACTTCTGATTAGATTCGTCAGACCTTATATTTTTATATTTTGTAGTAATCTTTATCTATCAAAAAGAATATAACTTACTTATTTTCTTTTTCTAAAAGAAAAAGAAAATATATTCTTACTTATTAGAGAAGTATATAGATAAAGATTACTACAAATAATTGAAAGCAAGTCTTTTTGTATATAGAAAAAAAATATTATCTACTTTTTTATATTTTGTAATAACCTTTTTCAATATTTTTATTTATTCTTTCTTTAATAATTTTTACATTATTTAAATCATTTGGATTCAGATATTTGAATGTGTATTTATTATTATTTAATTTTGATGTTGCTGTTTTTCTCTTTCCGTCTGCGATTAGTTTAATAGAGCCACTATTAATCTTAAGTAATTTAGAAGTAGAATATATTGTATCATATTCTTTATCTTCACCAGTTGATAGATTAGTAGCCAGTATTTTTCTTTCTATTCCTTCTGGATTAGAGGAATCATTAATAATTTGTTTCAAATTATCTGGTTCATTGTTTTGTTTGTCTCCATCAATATGAATTATTTTAAAGTATTTATTTGTTTCTTCATTATTAAAAGCTTCCCAGATAAACTCATGTGCCAAAAGGCTAATTGGGTTTTTTCCTCTTGGTCTGATCGAGATTCTAACCAGACCATTTTTAGACATTGTTCCTATTAATTCTTTTCCTGTTCTTGAATTATAAATACCACCATTATCAGTTGTGAAAAAACTTGAATATGATGGGTGGTAATACTTTGCCATTGTGTGAAAAAGATTACTACAAATATTTATTTATTCAAATTTATTTTTTAAAATATAATAATAACTAATCTTATTTTAATTATGTAGTAATCTTTTTCTATATAAATTTTTTATTATATCTCTTAGAAAATTTGTCTGCAATAGGAGACTGATCAATTATCATTTCATCTATTAATTTCATTTTATCAATAAACTCTTGTTTGTTAAACTCATCACCTCGAAGAGCTGATCGCAGTTCAACCAATACTTTTTCATATGTTGTAAATGCAATTTGAGACATTTCAATCTTTTTCTTGTAATTCTTCATTTTTGAAACAGAACTCACAAGAACTCCAGCTCCATTTATAATACCCAAGATTATTGGATTCAATGTTATTCCTCCAGCAATAGTTCCTATTACCACTAATCCTACTCCAGACAGAGATAGTGTTTCATCAAGAATTTTGTATCGTTTGAAAGATTTTTTAAAACACCAGTATTTCTTATGGTAATGTTTATAGAAATCTTTGAGAGTTTTGATATCTAATTCTGTTAGTTTGTTATCAATGTGATTAAATTCAAACACGTCCTTCATTTATTCTTTATAATACATAACTACCATTTATCTTTTCTTGCATCATTACTCTATGAAATTGCTCAGAGTCAAAGTCGTAAAAATTTGGAGAAAACATAATTTTATTCAAAACTCCGTCATCAGTAGTAAATTCAAAATCTTGGTCATTTGTGTAATTAGCGTTATTTAATGTTAATGTTGAACTGTAGTTACTTATGTTAACTTTTGTAACAATTGTATCAACACTCTGAGCCAACCATAAAACAATTTTTTTCCCATTAAAGTTACTTGGTAAAGTTAAAGTATCTCTTTTAAGATTAGAAATTAAAGATAGAAAACCAGCAGCTTTAGTAAAAGTTACACTTAATAACCTTTCGTCATTATTATCTGAATTTTTCTTAACTAAAGCAAAATCTTTATTTGGCCAATGATAAAAAACAAGGCACAAAGTATAATTTGTAAAACTACCAGAGGGATTAAAAGTAATAGTATAATTTTTAATATTTAATCCATCTTTTTTTATATCACTTAAGTGTTTATTGGGAAAAGTAATATTTGGAAGAAGAGAATTAAAAACAACGCCAGATGATGTTTTATTTAATCTGTAATTATTTGCATCAGTAAAATCATAAAATTCTTCAAAGTATTGTTTATAAACATAGTTTGTAGTAAAAGGAAATAACTCTTTTACCATTCCAACTGTTGCTGCACTAGTATCCTGTCTTTTATCGAGAGTAATGTTAAGTATCTTTTTATTATTTGCGTTAATGTCAACATTGTATTCTACTTGTGTTGGTTTGATGTCAAATGCTGTATGAAAATCATAAACTTTATCTGGGTCGATATTACTAACTTTGCTCATGATTCCATAAGCAATCAAGTAAACACCGGAAAACTGCATTGGATAGACAGACAAATCATTTCCATTATTTGGAATATTAACCAAAATGTGAATAAAGAATTTATTACCAGTTGTCAACTTCTTAAAATTAATCAAGACTTTGTGGTAATACATAAATTGTGATTGACTTTTTGAATCGATAAATTTGTGCTGAAGTTTATTTACACTTACATTTCCTAGTTGCAATCCTTGTGATGAGTTGTCGTCAACACTTATCTGAGTTTTATGCCACAATTGATAATCAATGTTGAGTATTTCAAGACAAAGGGTATAGTCAGCTCCACCAACTAATCTGTAAAAATTAAGCCCCATCTTATACTTATAACCACCTTGAAAATTTTTTAGTATATTCATATAAAGAACTTTATGATTATAATCGTGAAAGTTTCCGTTTATTGTTGGTAAATCAGCTATCTTTTTTGGAACAAAACTAGTTCTACTATTTATTTCATCTGTCCATTGAGTTGGACTTGACATCAAAAAATCAAACTCATTTTTGTAATGACTTGGTTGAACATGTGTTTGGTGCACATGGACGTCAACATACTTTTTATTTACTGCATCACTATCTGAAGAGGGATCTTCAAGATTAATTATTTTATGTCCTCCAACATTAAGATCTGAAGACATTTGGTTACTCCCATCTTTTTTCAAGAAATAACTGAAATCTTGGTTAGTTATGCTATCATCAACATATTTTTTGGGTGTAGCATCTGCGGCATTTGTTGGTGTAAAAAGATTAGTTATTTTATAACCACCAACATCAAGATTTGAAGTCAGTTGGTTACTCCCATCTTTTTTCAAGAAAGAACTGAAATCTTGGTTAGTTATGCTATCATCAACATATTTTTTGGGTGTAGCATCTGAGTTGTTTGTTGGTGTAATAAGATTAATTATTTTTTTATTGTCCATGTTCAAATCATTTGTCATTTTATTTGATCCATCAACTTTGAGATAAGCAAGATCAGTATAAGCCAATGGTGTTGGTTGGTTATTTCCAGTTGGAGCCGGAATATTGAGTATTCTTTGGTTATTCATGTTCAAATTTCCAGTCATTGGTTTTGTTCCATCCAATTTCAAAAAGACACTGCCATCAACTTTGGAGTCATCCACATATTTCTTTGTCGCAGCATCATCATTGTCTGATGGTGTTTTGAGTTTTTTGATTGAATATTGGCTTTTCATATCAATATTTGAATCTACTGTTATTAATGATGTTTTTCCACCGTCAGAATGGGTATCAACATATTTCTTGGTTGCTGAATCAGTGTCTGATGTTGGTGCACCAACATTTGTCAATTTTTTTCCAACCATATCATAATTTCCATCTGCAGTGAGATTAAAACCAACACCTGGAGCACCTTGAATTCCCTTGGCAAATTGATAATGATTAGAAGAATGTTCATTAAATATTCCCATTTTTATTTATAGTTTATATAATCAGTAAAGTTTTTTGAAATGATTTTCTTTGGTTTATCGACATAGAGAAATGAAAATGGTTTTTGTGTTGGCGTTTTATACACATCTTTATCAACTCCCAATTCAGATGATATTCTGTTTGCTTCTCTTGAAGATGGAAATTCATATAAACAGTAGTGCGAACAATTCAGTCGGATATCTTTTGGAGTTTTGTAAAATGACTGGCTCAGATAAATAACTGAGCAATTTTTATGTCGACCTTGAATAAAATAATCAACGATTTGTCTCTGATTTTTATCACAGACATAATCATCAAATATCACAAGTTTTTGATTGTCTTCATTACCCATTTCTGTTACTGGAATTATTTCGTCATTACTCACATTAATTATTTCATAACCGAGTTTATGCGTCAATTCCCTCATTTTTTGGATTAATCTCTTGTACTTATCCTGCTCCAAATTACGAGCATACAGATAAATCTCATCATAATACAACAATGGTTTCATTAACATATGAAACAGCAAATTAGTTTTACCACTTCCACTATTTCCACAAATTAACATTCGAAATGTATCAGATGGCATGAAAGGAAACAGTTGTTTGAATTTTTTATCGCTGTTATCATTGCTATCATAATTTGGTATTTCCATTTTATATATTTATTATATAAATGGATATTGAAGAAATGAAAAAATACTCTAAAAATAAGATTGAAGCCGATGATCTTATTAAACAGGTTCGGCAACGAATAAAAGAAACTACTTGGGAAAAACAGAATCAGAGAGAAGGATTTACTGAGACGTTTAAACCTCTGATTTCTCAGTTTGAAGAACCTGAGGACCCAAAAAAACAAAAAAATATATTCACTCAAAACAAAGAAATGATTCAAAATCAGTTAGCTCTTACAAAAGGTCTCAAAGAAAATCAGAAAGCTATTACTCAAGGTTTTAGACAGTTTGAACGTTTGGCTGATATGAAAGAGTTGCCAGGATTAGAATCTTTTGATTTTGAAAAAGATAAAGCTCCTTTACCAAAAGAGTATGAAGCTCAAGCTCCAATAGAAAAAGAGGCAAAAGCTCCATTAATAATAGATAAACCTCCAATAGCAAAATTTGATGTTAAATTTTTCAATAGGCATCTAAATAATAAAGAAACACAAGATATACTAAAAAGTAATGGTTACGAACATCTTCCTTCTTATTATTTTGATAAAGATGTTTCTGAAGTTTTTTCATTAATCAATAGCGTTAGTTCAGATTTTAAAGATGCTGACGAAAATATTAAGAATACCGCAATAATAGAAAATGAAGAAGGCTATTTTATAGCTAAACCAAAAAGTGAAAATCCTCGAACAAATACATTAGAAAAAATAAGTACTTACAACTCATTAAGCAAATATTTAAAAAATTTAAACGATCTTTTAATTTTTAAAAAACAAAGTGGTACTGGAATGTTTTACAGCAACCCAGAAGAATTACTTCATAGATTTGAATTACTCAATGGATCACTTGCCGCAGGAAACAATGGTGTGCTGCCTGAATTCATTCAAATAGCTCATCGACTCAGAGATCTTGGGATTCTCTCTAATAACCAACTTAACAAACTTCTTAGAAAAGTTATCTAGTGGGGGAACCTACGGTTCCCCCAAAACCCCCTCCCTTGGCTTTGCCTCATTAATATAATTATAAGATAAATGAATGAAAGCGCTATTCATATTTCCTCTGTTAAAAGAGAAAAAATAGGAGTAAACAAACCACATGATTTCCTGGTTAAATTTAATCCTCCTTTGAAACTTGACCCAGAATTCAAGCATTTTCTCGCCTTGGATAGGTTATCAATGACTTACTCTTGGTATAATATCAGAAGTAGTTATGACAACAATACCATCAAATATACACATGATGGAACAACATGGCAAACAATTACCTTTTCAGATGGAATGTATTCCTACTCAGATATTAATGATTACATTCATCAGTACATGGAACAAAAATCTCATCACACAACAGACTCCAAAGGTGTAAAGAATTACTCAATAAATCTGTCTTTCATTCTCTCCACCTATCGAGTACTGGTAGAACTTGAGGGAAATTATCAACTTGATTTGAGAGGAACAAATTTTGGAGACCTGATCGGATTTGAAAAAAAACTGGTTACAAAAACAGAGTATGGAACGCGACTTCCAAATATTACAAAATCGATTGACTCCCTTAACATAAACACAAGTGCTATAAAAGACTCTGTTGTGAATGGAGTGAATACAAACACAATTGCTGTTATTCCAACGGATAATTTGACAAGGTCATATCCTTTTACTTTTGAACCAAGAAGGACACTGTACTGTCCTGTAAGTTCAAATACTATTTCTGAAATGCACATAACAGTAAATGATTCACTGGGTCAACCTATTGACTTGAACGGTATTGATTGGTTTATGACATTACTACTTCGCCATACTGAAGATAGCAATGTTGTATAATTATATAAATAAAATGATGTGACAATCAGAGTTTAAAAAAAAATATGATCTTGATACAGGAAAGTTTTCAAGAAAACATATTTATGGAGAAGGAATAATGGATTCAGTAAAATCTTTTTTTGGTAAAAAACCAACTAAAAAAGTAACATTTGCAGCACCACCTCCCAAACCAACCCCTGTTAGTACAACTAAAAAAGCTGGTGACAAAATAGTAAAAATGCTTTCTGGAGAAAATACACCATCACATAAAACAAAAAGGCAAATGACACAACAAGAAATCAACAATAAAGTGCTACAAATTATGTATGGATCTGGAAGAAAAAAATAATATAATTAATAAAATAAAATGAAGTCTTTTAGAAACCCAAAATATCTTGAAAGATATGAAGATGTTGTTTTTAATCTTGAACAAACTTTACAAGCACCAGAAAATGCCGCCCACCAAACCAAAACAGGCCATAGATTTATAGCTGATAACACAGGTGAAGCTACTCCATTTGATTGGTATAATGCGAGACTTTCAGTAGATTTTAAAGTTAATCAACTGGCAAATGGAGCTAATATTGATGCAGATGGAGATAATATGGGAATTGTAAATGGTTCCAGTTCTCTCATTGAAAAGTTAAGTATCCTGGCAAATGGGCGAGATGTTTATAGTTGTAATTACACAAATCATGTAGTTAATATTAAGAATTTGCTTGAGTATAACCCCTCTTATGTTAAAAGTATGGCAACAAATGAATTTTATTATCTTGACACATCACGTCATGCTGAAAGAAGTAAATTTACAAGAAGGCAAGTAACTCACAGACGGAATGCAGCTAATGGCGCTGATGAAGCAGGATTAATGTTAGATGATGTTGTAGCTAATTACAACAAAGGTTTTGCCCTGAGAAAAGCTTTACTGGGTGACTCAGCAACAGTTCGATGTGAAATTCCTCTCAACAGATATTCATTTTTTGAATCACTTGAGGATAAGCTTCTTCCAAATACAAAAATTGAGATAAATATTGAATTAGAATCGGATAACAATCTCATCTGGAGAACTGGAGGAGCAGACTGCAGAGTTATATTAACAAGATTGCAATTGTTTGTTCCAAGGTTAACATTCAACTCAGAAGGACAAAAACTTTACGCTGAAAATTACCTTAAACCTTACAAATGGACTTATCTTAATGAAGTAGTTGAAAGATCACCTAATTCACGCCAACAAACGGGGCAATTTAGAATTACAAATGGTATCTCAAAACCACGGCATGTATTTGTTTGGATAATTAACACAGCTAATAATAACTCGCAAACAGCAAATCCATTCTTATACAATACTTTTAGTATTTCCACAGATCCTCGAACTTTGAATAGATGTTATCTTGAAGATGGAAATGGAAATGAATACCCTGATATTGCTTACAAACCTGCAGAAGATCCTTCAAGAGTTTTTAGAGATTTAATGTCTTATGTTTTCGCCAACAATGATTTTCAAGGTGGAACACTTCTTAATAGAGAAAATTTTGAGAATATTTTCCCGTTTGTGTATTTTGATTTGACAAAGCAAAAATTAGATATAAAAGATGGAGTTACAAAACTTGCTTTTCATTATGAGTTATCTGGGGGTACTGCTGCAGAATATAATATTTACGCTCTTATACTTCACGAACGAGAAGCAGAAATAGAACAGAAAAGTGGAAAACTACTTCTTAGAGCATAGGAAAAAAATTAATATAACTTTATATATAAAATGACAACTTATATTGAATATCATGTAACGCTTTCAGATGGACAAAAATCAAAACTGTTAAGCGCAATTAAAAAAAAATCAGCAATATCACTTTGATTAAAACATTCTCACCTTCAAGGACCTGATGAGTTAATGTTAACCCAAAGACAGATAACGAAGATAAAAAAATCATTGGCAAATGGGACAGGAACAGTCTTGAAAATAAGTGAAACACAGATCAAAAGATTAGTAAAACATGGAGGAAACTTATTTACTAGTCTTGCAAGAATTGGTGCTAAACTTCTTCCTTATGCAATAAAGGGAGTTTCAAAAGTTGCTCCTGAAATTGCTAAAGGAGCTGCAACTGCACTTGGAGAGATTGGATTAAAAAAACTGTTTGGAAAAGGTATTTCAATCCCCAAAAAGTTTTTTCCATTTTTACCTCGTATTGCTAATGAGTTCACCCAAGCACAAATAGATCAGATTAACAGAGTTTTTAAAACAGGGGGTCGATTGGTTATCAAACCAACTCAAACCCAAATAGAAGGAGGATTCCTGGGGACACTTGCATCTATAGGAATTCCAATGGCACTTAGTCTGCTTCCAAAGTTGTTTGGATCTGGTCTTCAGGTTGATAGTGGATCGTCTAGTAACACAAGAGGTGTTTATGTTCCACCATCACATGGAGAAGGTTATTACCCACCTCCCTTTTTGGGTACTTGGGAAAATACAATAGGAATGGGGGCAAAAAAAAAAGCCCAAAGGCAAGGGTTTGCTACTGGGAAAAAACAGCCCATTCAACTCAATTCCCATAATAGGCTCCATTTTGTGATTAAACCATTATCAAACTTTGACCTAATGAAATGGGTAAAAAAACTTGGTATCAAACATCTCAGAGGAATTTACAGTCGAGACCGTTTGCCAAATAAGATAAAAAAAGAATGTGGAATAATCAATCTTGATGATATTCAAGGACCTGGCACACACTGGGTTTGTTATAGAAACTTGGATTCAGTTGTCGAGTATTTTGATCCATTTGGTCTGATAATGCCAAGTGTGGCTTTAAAGTATTTTAATACTTCTGGAAAACAAATTATTTATTCGATAGATGAAATACAAAATCGAAACACTGTTCTCTGTGGTTATTGGTGTCTTTACTATTTGTTGGAAAGACAAATGGGAAAAAGTTTTTTAGATGTAATACATAATCCTCATTTTGATAATGACAACAGCGATTTCATAAAAGAATACTTTGGAGGATAGATAAAGATTACTACAAAAATATAAAATAAATAAAACTTTTTTATATTTAAAAAAAAAAGATTTCGTAATTAATTATTTGTAGTAATAATTTTCAAGATTAAATATAACATTTTATATTTAATCTTTATCCACTGGTGAATCTTTTAGCTTTTTAATCTTCTCAACTTTTTCATTCAAATCTTTAACAGTATCAACTATGGAACCAAATTTTAAGTAAATATCAATAAGTCTAAAAAGTTTCTTCTTTTTATCAGACTTTATTTTTAACCAAGAATAATCTCCTCTTTTTATTTTTTCCCACATATCACATTCACCAACCATTAAAACTCGTGAAAGATCTGTATTTTTATTCTGGAGAGTCTCAAACTCATCATTTATTTTTGTCCTTACTTCTTTCTCAAAATCTTTAAGAGTTTTAACATCCATTTTTTTTTCTATCTCTGAAAAGAATTTAGCTTCCATTTTTATCTAAACATTATACTAAATGAAAGAATCATATTGTATTAAAGATAAAAGAGTAACTCCTTGCACTGAGCCAAGTGGTTACCAGAAAGATAAAAGAGGAAGGACACAATTTTTTTGTCATTGTGCTGTTTGTGGGATTAAAAAAGTTAGATATGTAAAGTCAAAAAACTAATTAGCCCGTCTGAGAAGGCGGGCAAGCAAACTGGAGGACTTGATCCAATGACTGTTGTAAAAAAAGCACCAGATATTGCAATGTCAACTACTCAAGAATTGATACCATCGTTAAAACCAACTTATGATCGATATAAATCTGGTGATATTATGAAATCAGCTTTTGGATCGGATCATGGAATTACTTCTGGTAAATTCTGGAGAAGACCCACAGCAGCTGAAGAAGCCAAGATGGGAATAATAAAAAAAGGTTCTAATCCTGAATTATTTTTTAAATTTGAAAAACCTTCAAAAAGAATGAAAAAGTCAAGATTTTTTGAAAATAACCCAGAAGCTCTGGCAGATATGAATAACATTATTTCATCTAATCCTGATACATGGCCTCAAATTTTAAGAACCAAATATCAGATTATTGTTGATGAACACTTTTGGGAAAATAATCCTTTGTTAAGTGAGGGAAGTGGAGTTGATATTCATAAAGCCATTCTTAAAGTCGCGCCACGTAAAGGATTTACACTTCCTGGTCATAAGTATACTGGCCCTGGTAATCCACTTGAATCTCAATTAAAATATGATCCTCAAAATGGTGAGATACTAGAAATCTATGAACAACCAACTGGAAGAACAGATGCTGTAAGTATGCAACACGATGTTGATTACTCTGTATGTGGTAATAAACCAAAAAATGAACAAGTTAAATGTAAAAATGAAGCTAATAGGAAAATGATAAAAGCACTTGACGCAATTCCTTGGAAACAGAGACAATGGGGGCATGCTATGGCTAGAACAATGATTAATACAAAACAAAAGCTTGGACTTGGGCTTCAAAAAAACGCGCGTCGGCGTTGAGTAGTGATTGGTCTCAACAATTAGCCGACGAACTTCACAAACCAATCACAAGAAACTTTCAAAAGAGATCAGTAATCTCAAACGGGATTGATAAAATCTGGGCTGCTGATTTGGTAGAAATGCAAAAGTTTAGTAAATGGAACAAAGGTATTAAATATTTGCTGATGGTTATTGATGTGTTTAGCAAGTACGGGTGGATAAGAGGATTGAAAGACAAGAAAACTGAAACTGTAAAAGAAGCATTTGATGATATTTTTGAAAGTTCACGTAAACCAAAGATGTTGTGGACTGATAAAGGTTCTGAGTTTATCAGCAAACATTTCAAAAATTTTCTGAAAAAGAAAGAAATTAAACTGTATCACACTGAAAATGAAGAAAAATCTAGTGTTGTTGAGAGATGGAATAAAACAATGAAAAACAGAATGTGGAAAATGTTTACTGTTAATAACAACACTGTTTACGTGGATAAGATAAATAAACTGGTTAATGATTATAATAATACGAGACATTCTAGTATTAAAATGACTCCTGTTGAAGCGAGTAAAAAGAAGAATGAAAAAAAAGTTTGGTCTAATTTGTATGGCGAATCTATTTACTTGAAACCTGAGAAACCAAAGTTTAAGATTGGTGACCATGTTAGAATTTCAAAGTATAAGAGAAAGGTATTTGATAAAGGTTACACACCAAACTGGACAGAGGAAATATTTGTGATTGATAAAATTATTCCAACAAAACCTGTTACGTATTCAATTGTTGACTTGATGGGAGAATCAATAAAAGGATCTTTTTACGAACAAGAATTACAGAAAGCAAAACAGCAGACTTTTAGAATAGAAAAAATTATTAGGAGAGATAACAAGAAAAAAATGGCATTAGTAAAATGGAGTGGATACCCTGATAAATTTAACTCATGGGTGAGTTTTAAGGAGTTGGTAAATTTTTAATACAAAATTTGTATTAAAAATCTTAATTAGTTTCTTCCTCAATGTCAGAAATAACTAAATCTGAGATATTACCATTCTCAACAGTCTCATCATCACTATCATTTTCACTATCACCTTCTTCCTCAGTTATTGTTAATAAAGATTCCCGAGGTTTCAATGGTTTAACATAACACTCATGAACTTTTATTTGAAGAGATGTGACAGTCTTACTCAAGAATATTCCTTCAACTATCAATGCCATTTTGACATTGCAGTACTGATCGACATATTTAAGGGGATTCAAAGCTTTTTTCGCCTTGGTATTGAAAAGAGAAAGTATTTTCTTTGACTTCTCAGAGTAAATAAGTTTTGCATAAAAAACTGGAGCAGCTGACTCATCTTGTCGTGTTTTCTTTTTCCCTTTTTTATCAGTATATTCAACCTGTTTGTAATAAAAAGGTGAAGACAGGGTTGATGCCTTGTCAGGTCCATATTCACTTTCAAGATGTTTGCAACATAATTCCCTGATATTATTCAAAGTATCAAAAAATGCTTTTTCCTTTTCGTTTGGTTCACTATCTTTTCCCCAGAGACAAACTGGAATACTATAACCAACTAACTTTCCTGTTTCTTGATTTTTCTTTTCACTTACTCCAAAAGAAAAAAGAAGTGGAGTTTCAATTACCAAAGATCCTTTCTTTCCATTTGGGTATTTCACTTCAATTGGAATTCGTTTGTATTTGATTTTGCTATCCTTTACTTTGAATTCTTTGGGTTCATTGAAGATAATATTTTCTGGTGTAAGACGATCATAACTTGACAACTGCATTTTTTATTATATAATAAAAATTATTTTTTTAAACTATTTTTAAAATTTATATTCTTTTTCTCCATCATATAAAGATTCATCTTAAATATATTATTTTTCACATCAAACTTCACTCACTCTACTCTCCTTTGAGAGTAGTTAGGGGAGGATGACTTTTTCCTAACTACCAAAATATTCTACCTAAAATCCCCCCGCGAGCCCGGCAGGGCGAGCAATACCTTTATCAAATTTCCCAAATTTAATAACTTTGTTAAACACAGTAGATTTCTGAAATCTTCAAGAGAAAAATCTCTTTGAGTATTCAATAACACGATTATCCGCAGGAATTACGTGACATTGAATATTTAAAAAGAGTACAAAAATCTCTTTGAATATTCAATGACACGATTATCCGTAGGAATTACGTGACATTGAATATTTTGAAAGAGTGTAAAAATTTCCTGATTAACCAGGTTATTTTTATCTGGGGAGGGTGATTAGTTTATTGGAGGGGGATTTTAGGTAGAATATTTTGGTAGTTAGGAACAAGGCATCCTCCCCTAACTACTGTCATGAGAAGAGCTCAAAAGAGGATGTACCCTGTTTAACCCTTTAAACCCTAAGATCAAAATTTGAATTCTCATTTGTTGCACCTATTCATTTCCTACAGATGTAGTGGAGAGAAGTTGGTAAAATATCAAGTAAATTCATCTTGTATGATCATGTCTGTTATTCTCCTGACCACTCTGTTTTACAAAGTATTAATCAGCGACAATCAATTTGATGCTGATCACTCTTAGGGCTTAAAGGGTTAAATATGCAAGACATGCAGTGCCCTCATGGGTCCTTACAATGCAATGAAAATTCCATGAACTTGTTCAGAACATTTTTCATGTCAACGTTTAATCCATGAGCCCCAAAATTAAACATTGCAAATTTTGTAGCGCAGGACTATAGTCATATCCTGCATGTTTGTTTTTTGGTTTTTTCTGTTCACACCCTTACAGGAACGTGAGTTTGTCTCAATAATTAGGTATAAAGTTAGTTCCTTAATTTAGTGCAAAATTTTAATTTAACCTCTAACATACAGTGTACATGTGTACATGATTGTTGCTGTATGCATGTAAATATCTAAATATAAATAAAATGTATCTATTCTCACTAATATGTGTACTTCATTATATTTTGGTATATATTGATATTTCCTTAACCTTTCCCAGGGCATTTGCAGTTTCACATAATAATCATTTCACATGGTTTTTCACATATCACACCCATTTCACATGGTACATGTAAGAAAATTTCACAGCTCTTTTCACAGGATGGTCAATCTATCCTGGTAGCCTGTGTTTCACATGCTTTTCAAATGGTATTTCACATCACAGCCTGTGAAATACTATGTGAGAACGAGGAGCCTGTTTCACAGGTATTTCACATGATTGCACATATCATTTCACATCTCTGTTAAATAAGATGTGAAAACCTATGTGAAAACTCTGTGAAATCCCTGTTCACGAAACATTCACGTTTTTCACATGAACTTCACATAATAACTATACTTCACAGGGTTGCTACCAGTAGTGGATGTGCTAATGAAAGCAAATTTCCTGAAGAGCTGTCAACAGCTACTGGATGCAGGTGTTTCTCGCAGGAAACAAACGCTGAGTAGTTTGTTATTTCACAGGGTAGAAAGTCTTTTCTGACGTGAGAAAAGTTAAGAAAATTACTCAAAACTTGAACAAAGGTTGTAGGTTCTAAAGGTAATCAAGTATTGAGTGTAGAGAGCAAATGTACTTGAAACTTAACATGCAAGCTTGTTCTAGTTTGATGAGTCTCGCATGAATGTAGAATGCACATGCATACAGCTATTTCAAGAAAGGTTGTCGGAAAAAATGTGCACGCGACAATCCCGAAAGGTAATATGGGATATGATCGATACACTGTTCCTGGTGACTGTAGCTGTTAAACCTACTTTTGTTGCTTTCCTTTAGCACTCGCAAACACATTTTCATGGCCTTTCATGCCAATTCTTTCAAATTTCTTTGAAGAACACTAAACTCAAAACCACCCACAATGCCTTTCGGGATTGTCGCGTGCACTTTTTCCAACAACCTTTCTCGAAATAGCTGTATACGTGTATGTCCAAACTTGTCACCAAATGAATAAGTTAATGTTAAGTAGAAGTACACACATACAACCACTGGAGAATGATCCATATGAGGGGATAACACTTGGAGATTAAGATGTAGCTCATCTAACAACCGTGCTTGAGTAAAGCAACTGAACTAATTCGTTTAAACATCTAATTTTACGAAATCCTTACAAAGCAGCACGTATAATCATTAATCCCTTGTTTTCTAACCAACTTCATAACAAAATCTCTATGCAAGGAACATGGAAAATTAATTGTAAACTTTTCATGGCTATTGCTTTCAACTCTTATGAAGTCACCCTTTAAAAATGGAGTTTAAGATAACACGTTTTCATAGACTGCCTTTTTGTAGGTTTACACATTTTCTGTGTGAAAATGAAAACATTCCTACATGTATGTGAGGAAAGCATATTGCGCCATAACAAAAAAATTGCTTCCCTTCTTGCCAGGATTATTACTTAACTATAGGTAAGACTGCTCAAGAATTATTACATGTACATTTACATGTCGACCATACAGGGAACCATTCACTTATTAGAGAAAATGTAATAGTGTCACAATGTACATGAACTCTATAAACTTACCTGATTTAGTAAATCTAGATGGAAAATAGGCCCAAATGGAACAAAATTGTAATAAGGAAATTGCTTATATCCACCTGGTACATTTCTTGTTGGTCGTATAATAAGCTGTTCAGTACGAATGCTTAATCCAAAAATTGTTTCAAGCGTGGGTAGGGGAGGGGGTGGGACAAGGCAAGATGCAGTACAGTCCTGACAGCTGCATGGGTTTGCTGTTCTGTTATTCCGAGGATCAATAAATTTTTGGCTACACTTGAAAATGGTCTCATTCATCCAAGTAAGGTTTGGCGCCAGTTTAGCCTTGTAGTTAATAGTGAAAGGAGCATAGCCATTTGCTGTGCTTCCCATGAAATCAAGCAATTTTTGAGGTGTACATTTCGCAGCAAAAGTTCCACAGAGCAGACTAAGAATTTTCACATTGTTTCCTGGATAAATGACATCTTTGCAAGAGTTGAACAGGCCTTCCTTAAATTCAGGAGATACATAGTAATCCACTGTGTTTATTGCCTTTGTGTATGGGTCATAGTCTTGTGATGTCACATCCATGAAAAGTGATTGGTCTTGGCTGCAGGTCAATTCACAATATAATCTCCTAATGTTGTTCCAGCAAGCTGGACAGCGTGATGTTAACTGCTCCATAGCTTGCAAATTTGAGGTTAGTGCCTCAAGCTGACTGGTTGTGCAACAGGTGGGACGGCCTCGAAATTCTGGGCATCTGTCACTAAGAATTTGCTGGCCACGAGTGTCATTAAGAGACTTGGCCGGCCCATTGTATAGACAGTTTTTGGGTCTCTGCTCATGTGTACACTGACCATACCAAACACAGAATCCCTTGGTATGATTTTTAATCATATCCTGTGAATTAACCTGAAAAGAAAGTTATACCAAAAACAGATATGAGTACCTTGTAGGTTCAAGGCTGTGCTCTACGAAAAACTGAAGGGAGTCTGTTGCATAAAATCCAGGTTGCCTAGTAGAGAATTTATATGAATAAATGTATGTTAGAGGTCAAAATTAAATCCAGGTTAAAATGTTTTAACTTAGGTTGAATCTCAATTTTCTTTGTGTCCTACATGTAGCCCTTATTATTCATGAATTTTAACCTGAATTTACATGTAACTTTGACCTGTGGCAAATACATGTAAGCTAAGATTTCCTGGTCACCCAATAGCAAACGAAGGATGCCAGGGACCACCAGATGGAGCTAGAGCACAGTCACAAATTAGCAGTGTTGTACACATGTCTAACAGAATAGCTTCTTTACTTATGATATTACATTAGAACCCCAATACATGTAAATGTACTGTAACCCAAACTCAGATAACTCAAACTGCCTCACCACCAATTTTTCAGTCATTTTAACTTGATGAACTCGAACTTGGACAACTTGAATTCTCCGCTATCTTAAACTAAATTTCTTTTTCTTTGATGACAATTACCCTGAAAACCTGAATTCTGGTTCTTGCAAATCCACTCACTACCTGGTAATGAGGATGCCACCTCATTACCTTTTCTTGTTGTATAATCAGTAAAAAACACTTGTGCAATGAACAGATCACGTTTTATTGTAAAAATGCTACCACTAAAATAGTCTTTCAACAAAGAACTTAGAAGATGTGAGTGTGTGTGTGAGCATTTGTGTGTGGGGGGAAAGGAGGGAGAGTGATCTTTTTGCGTGCTAATGGATTACATGGAAGGCAACCAAACTGCAGAGCCTATCTTTTCATTTCTCATTCAACTGAGATTAGTCAGCCAGTGAAATCTAAAGGGAAGATCTTTGCATTAATCAAATCAATCAATCAATCAACTTATTTACAGTGTACTTCACTACGCTAACCACACACAACAAAAGCTGGTTTCCAGGTGCGGCGTAAGCAAACACGTATTTCAAACAATTTCTAAGCAGTATGGCGTTCACAAAGGTAACAAAATTTCTGAGAAAAATTAATTGCGTAAAAATGTATACAATATGACTAGTTTTTCAATATACATGTAATTATGTTGGCGGGGGTTTTGAAGAGTAATAATTAATATAAGTTTAAAATATACACAGAAACAAATTAATGAATCAGAGTGATCCAGCAGAAGGCAAAGAGGCAAGTTTGCTTTAAATTTGGAAAGCGATTGAACTGTTTTTGCCTCATAAGATAGACTATTCCACAGCATTGCACCACTATACTTAATTAACTGAAAAGAGAAATCACTTGTGTAAACTGTTGAATACAAGATCCAAAGGTGAACTTGCTTAGACACCAAAGCAGAGGCCTAGACGCCAGCAAGTGAACACACAATTTCATACTACAGGTTGCTTCTGTAACCTGGCATCTCAAAAAAGCTCTTGGAGAAGAGTTAACCTTGGCTGTCCCCAAGGTTCAGCGTTGGGACCGTTATTGTGGTACATTTTCCAAAATGACTTAGCTTGTGAAATTGATCAGAATCTAAGCATGTATGCTGATGATAATCACCTTTATGAGATCAATGAAAATGTGTCTACCGTGAATGATAATCTTAATGCAAGTGCCACAAAAGCCTCAGTACGGTATAAATCTAATTTACTCAAGGGGGACCTCTCCTAGCCTGAATTTCATCCGATTACTTCAAGTCGTTATTACTCCCTCAGTTGTTGAGAGGAGAAAACGACTCGAAGCAATCGGATGAATTTCAGGCCTCTCCAAATACCACACTAAACTACTCACTAATAAACAAGTACAGTGTAGGCAATGAGTTTGGCACAAGGGTTCAAGGATCTGATATTGAATACCTGAATAGTTTTAAATTATTAGGTGTGACCATCGGTAATAAGCTTAATTTTAGTGAACACATAAATATCACGTGTAAAAAAGAGAGTCAGAGGATTGGCATACTGATGGGATTAAAAAATTTAGTGGTCACGGCTGCGAAACTACAACTTTTCAAGGCTGCAACACTTCCTTACCTTACCTACTGCCATCTTACTTGGCATTTTTGATGAGCGAGTGATAAGAGAAAACTCAAACGTATTCAGGAGAAGGGTTTGAGCGCAGTTTTTAGGGATGGTCAATCCATCCACAAATGAGAAGCTGCTGAACAAGGCTAAATTAACTACACTGTATGAAAGGAGGCTTCAAGATATAGCATGTTTGATGTACAAAATAAAGCATGGCATGTGCCCTCAGAGCGTCAGGGATTTGTTCTCAGTGAATAGCACTGGCTACAATTTTAGAGGAGCTGATTTTCACATACCCAGATTTCATTTGGTACCATATGGGAAACATTCATTGAGATATCTAGGACCAAAATTGTGGAATAGTCTGCCTAGCACTCTTAGAAATTTACCATCACTACAATCATTTAAACGACAGATTCGTCTTGTCAATCTTTCGCTTAAGTTGTAGAGGGTTTTTACCCTGAGCTAAGTACCATATTCTGACAATTTAATAAAGTCATGATGATGATGATGATGATGATGAAGAGTAGTCAGCAACCAGGTTCTTTTGAACACATAAAGGGGGAGAGGGCCTATACCCCCTTGAACCCTCCACTGGCTGTCTCCTATACTTATTGCAAGGGTCAATTTATGAAATCTTTTACAAGTGTTAATATTATTTTAGAGCTATAGCAACACTTCAAATTAATAACACTTCAAAAAGTTATATTATAGCATGTGCCCAGATGTTGGATCAGAATGACAGCTATACTCCAGTTCAGATGTGAACTAGGCCATCGTTATAGAATTCTCATCAAAAAACTACTTCAAAAGTAGCTAGAGTTCACCGACCTGTATACGTTTTAATCAAACCTACATTATTATGCTTATCTCAAGTGTTATTTATCAGAAAAAAACTCAACGTATTTTTTAGGTCTCTCTATAAGAATGATGTATGTTTTTACAAAAAATCCTCTCGTGCAGGTTTGTTGCCTAAGAAGGATAACGTGCATCAACTACATGCATGCAGCTTAGCTAGTAAGCTAAACGTTGGTGCGTGATTGCTTGTCATCTGAAAATTGCTTAGCTCTCCTCAAGTTATATATCTAACAATGAAAAAGTTAGTACCAAAAAGTGCATTTATTGTTTACAAACATAAAAATTCACAAATGTGTCCAATCTAACAGCGCTACTTCCAAGGACAAGCCCCAGACGACGAGACATACCTGACTTGGAACACAAGGGCATAACCAAACAATGTCACTGCACACATGTAATTGAAAACTGAATCTACACTGCTGTAAACTAAATGTAGAGACCTTTAACATTTGAAAGGGAATTCTGTTTGTTATTATCGTTGTCGCCCCAGAAAAAAATGGCTGTTCTTGCCCAATATTTCTCGGAAACATGGTAGTTATCCAATGAAGAGACCCACCTGAATCGCGAGTACAAGGATCATAAACACAGCCACGATCGAGCGAAGAATCAACATTGATAGAGCCATACTTCTTATTTTTTTTTACGAAAACGTAGACTTAAACGGTAACCGCTTAGTATATTTTCTTCCAATAGACTTCTCTTCTTAGCGGAGCTCCTCGCGCGCGCGAAGGTAATCTACCCATCCCAGAAAATTTGGTAATCACGTGACCGACCGACCGACCGAGCGACCGACCGACCGACCGTCCGTCCGCACCACAGGGAAACCAATGTTCAATCTCACACTTTCTAGCTAGTTTGGGAGCCCAGCCAGGGAGCCTAGGAGAAAACTATCAATGTTGTGATCAATTGACAGCTGTCAAGACAAGGTATCCGCTGACCAGTATCACCTGGCCGTATCGCGGGCTCAGGTGTCGACCCATCTCGGGCGAGTATTTTTTTGAAGTTATCCGCTGACAAGTTACTAGTTTTCAGATGATCGCAGGCTCAATTTTTTTTTAAAATTCATATGAAATATGCTGTGTTTATGTCATTATGGTCCAGCACTATTAACATTTTGATTTCAAACTGACCTCGGAAGCGAAAATTCAGCCAGTTATTTAAAAATGCAAGAAGGGAAAACAGATGGTTTTCACTTTTCTCAGGATAGTCACGCTTTGGTCACGCTCCACGTCCAATTTGTATGCCCTGATTGGTCAAAATTTGACAGGTGAGTTCATGCGGAAAATTCTTACAACATCTTGAAACTTGTTTAATTTGCTTCAACAGCTGACGGAAGCTGACAGAGTTTTGTGTCAACTTGTGATGTTTTTAATAACTGTCTTTTTTCACTGGATGTACAAAATGAAATACAGCTGCTACCAAGAGTCTTCTGTTAACGTTATTCATGCATGGCTGGTTTGTTTATTGAATTTTTGGTTGAGAAATGCGCTGCTTGTCAAAGTCGGAAATCCGATTTCGGATGGCATCGTTTTTGTTTTTCACCTTGCTGGATGCGTGAGCGATTCAGGCCTTACTTGATAGCTTTCAGGAGCTGCATCTCGAAATATGGTAAGCCTGAGTTATCATTGTATTTATATCTGTTTTCACGAAGTCGAGCGCAGTTTATGAGGCTAGTTTATGCACGTTTGTATTTAGATTTGAGACACTGATCTGACCTAGTATGAGGTTTGACATAAGCTTACAGAACTTTGAAAGCCTTTAGTCGATATTTCACCGCACATAACAAGAAAAACCGTTCCGAAGAATATTTAGATATTATTTTGGCTGTAGAAAGAAAACTTTGAGCGATTTACTTGTCGCGAGTTCATCGAGGAAAACAGCAAACACCGGGAAGCCGGCGGCTTAAAATTAAACTTCATTTTTAAGCTAAAGACTCTAGGATTCTTATAGACACTTAAATACTTGTTTTCGTGAATGAAACTTGTTGTCTCTGTAAATGTTCTACCGAATTATATTTCTGATCTTTTATTTATTGTTAGTTGTCTTTTGCAATTTTCATCGCTTTGCCGCCCTTTGCCGTTATTTGTTTATAGTCGTTCATAAACATCGCTTGCAGGAGTACTCAACGTACCGCGCATATTACACATCGCCGTGACGGTCATAAAACTATCAATAAAAAATAAACACAATAAATTCTTTATTATGTTGAAGTGTAACTGTTAAATTTCTTTGCAAACTTGGTAGGTGATTTTGGCATTTTTTTGAACGGTTTCGCTAAAAGCCCACGCGTGCTTCGATGGTCCTGAATATTGAATGAATGGAATTAGTCTTGAAAAATTGTGAAACTGACTGCTAATTGTCTGAGGTCAGGCGGTCTGTATGATAAAAACAGCGCCTCATAGTACTCTTTCACCTCAGATGTGATGTATAAAAAGTATAAAAGGTTGATTTGCACGCACCCAGATTTGTTGGCAAGATTTTCTAAAGTAAACTTGTCGAACGTAAAAATTCAGCCTGATTTGTTTTCCAAGAATTTGTTTTCCACGCCTAATCTACCGTGATCAAGAGCCATTATTGGTCTAAAATGTGACCGAAGATGATTGCCAGTGCTATTTTTTGGGTGTACATATAAGGCTATCAAACTCGATGCAAGATTTGTTTCACTCTAAAATCACTTAGCCTGTCCCTCAAAAGTCACACGAATGTGCCCTTAATTTAACTGATTTGTACTTGTGGATTACAAGTTTATTGTTTGTTTTAAATTATAAATTTATTAATGGAGCTTCGCTTTTAGCCCTGGCTAAATCTATATATTATCTGTTAGCGGCAAATCCTGGTAAAATACGACATCGCAAACGCGGTCAAATCCGGTAAGAGAAAAGAAGATCGCGAGTGGGTGAGCCCTGTATACACCTATTTAGTCGAGCGTACTTGAGCAAAGCGAGACTCTTAAAATGCAGTCGTTTTTATTTTTTTCGGACCTAGTTTGTAGGCCCCGCGTTCCTAGCGAAGACCGTGGAAACTGGGGATAAGAATCGTGACGACTTTCATTGTATGGAAATGAGTCTCGTGATGAGCATGTGATAACTGGAATAACGCGCAATGTTTATCACGTTTAAGAGCTTTTCTTCCATGTAAGAAATCAGAGCTTATCTTTTTCGTCAAAACAGGTTACGTTTCATGCTTATATGACATAGTAAGCCGATAAAATCGTAAGCGCAAAACAGACATAACAAAAAGTAAAACTGTAAACACGTGCTCTCTCTGATTTTATAGTAATTTGGTTCTGACCTTCACGTGCGAAAAAAGGTGTTCCGGGTCATGGTAGCGCAGAATCTGGGGATGAAAATCCACACGATGCTGTCAATCTCTGTGAACACTTCGAAAAACAACGTACCATTGTCCAAATGTTATGTTTTGAGACGAAAAATTTGCAAAGATTAATGTATTATACGGTGATCTCGCTTACAAATCCACACACCATTCGTGGTAGACTCACACTAAAAGATCTCGAGCGTTTTCGGAATGGGTCATTCCACGAATTCTGTCGTTTGAAAGCTTTGATAACTTTGAAAGAAGTGAATACATCAGATGGTGAAACAAGGAAGAATGTTCATGAGCAGAACTTTGATGATGAGGTAAAAAACAACAAGCAAATCGTCGTTAATTTACCTCTCCTGTTCAACAGCCTGATTCTTTTCCTTTTTTTGATGATGCTGGACCCATGTAACGAACAACTTGATATTTCGTACATCATAAATATTCAAAAGTAGGTTGTGTTTGATCGTCCGGGTGAACGTAGTCTATGATACCATCTACTGACGTGATACAACTCACTTTGACTCTGAAGATGACTACCGCACAGGTTGTCGAAACGTCAGTCACTGTCAACAACAACAGTCCTATTCAGGACTACGTTCACCCGGACGATCAAACTCAACCTACTTTTGAAATGACTCCTGGGTTCAAACCTTTCACATCATAAATATTATTGTACAGGTGATGATAAATGTCGTTTTGTTCTACGCATGGAGTTCTACGTTACAACATACGGAAAATTGTCTTCAGAACTGTAATGTATTAGAAAAAGGTAACAATTTTGCTCATGTACGCGAATATAATCAGGCGTTTCTACTGTAGACCGTGGTAAGTTGAATAAGAATCCTCACTTCTCACAGCGCCATCCTTTATTTTGTGAAGAAAACTGAGGAAAGATCGATCCAAACGATATCTATCACTTGAAAGCCTTGATTACTTTTGAACAAATCAATCCTTCAATGAAAAATTTCGAAGGCCAACCTATAAACTGGAACAGGGATCTTTTCTGCATGAGCATGCGCGACCGCTCAACAAGCGATGTGCATGGAGGCTCACCACAGGGTCTGCCTTCATCAAAATGGCGTCTCAAAGCCATCGTCGCGATTATTTTTCTCGTTGGTCTTGGCGAATGTGATCGTGATTTAACAAAATGTGTTGTTTGCAAAAAACTGTAAAATGGTCTTAACAAAGGCGAAGTAGACTGGCTTTAACTTACACGACTCGAGCTACCATCAAATTTCACCTCCCCACTTGACCTGGACAATATTGCGCGTATATGTAGTGCCTGTAGGACTGCGCTAACCTCATCAAAGTCTAAACAAAGTGCCGAAACGTTTGTTGATGCAAGTAAACACTTTCAGTTTTTCTTCGTTTTGAAATGAGAAAGGAACAGAAATATTCAAAAAAAAAAAAATAGCAAATTTCAGCGAGCGGGTTCGAAGTGCGCAAAATCTGGTGTTGAGTTCAGCAGTGAATTAATATATGTTTGACAATTTTCCCAGCACTTTAAAGCTACAAAATTAAGAGCACACGAGACGTAGATTAGTCACCTGGTGAGATGTTGGTAGCAGTCACTCTGTATGTCTCGAAAAATAAAAAAAATGAATATCAATGAGACACAGTGAAAACTGTATTCAATAGGACCGAAATTTAAGTCGAATCTTGCGACCGATTTTCATGAAACAAACGGTTAAGTTTCCCAAGAAGTACAGTAAACATGTGATGCGAACCAAAAGTTAAGTATTATTACAGCACTTAAGTTCTGGCTAAATGAATATTCCTGTTAATAATGCGTTACAATGTTAGTCCACGCAAAAACAAGAAGTTCTACAATTTTCCGATAAACAAACTTTGTATCGCTAAAATACTTACGGGAACATATTTCTATTCCAACTGATAACGGCGTGGTAGTCGCCCGCTGATCGTTATTAATCCACTCCCGAAATATGGCTAAATCAGCTATCAACAAATTATTGACAGAAATCCTCTATGGTATCGAGAAACTAATTTACATCCGATTTATAGACAAACACTAAATAAAGAACATTTTGCTCAATAGCTACGCATCAGCAATGCATTCTATGCCAAACTTTGCGGTTTTTGAACGGGAATCAAGGCACGAGTCGAGCGCCAAACAATAACATGCAGCCATCGTTCAGCGCATCAGTCTCCACTTTAAATCAGCAGATCTTTACTTATTTTGTGCAACGAAGGTCTTTCCTAAGTTCCTGCTACCATTTCAGTCTCAAGCAAGCTTTGAAAGTGAACAATTTGGCTCCTATGACTATGCACCACGGTCGCTGTCACTGGTCGCGTGCTCTTTGTCAAGTCAGCGGTCGCGCATGCTCATGCAAAAAAGACCCTGTTAGGATTGAGTGTTTTGAAATACATTGTCTTAACGTTCTGCTGACATAGCATAGAAGCGTCAGCAGTGTTTGCTTTCTAGGTTTCTAGGCTTGTTGTGGGCACATCTCAGAAGCAACCTTAATTGAAATAGGTGTATATGATAATGCATTGATGAGTAAGTCCATCAAAGCTGATTTCTGATTGGTAGATTGCTGTCAGACCATTGATCTGATGACGAAACACGAGTCACGAGATTCTCAGGGAAATTTGTTTTTTCCAGGGGGCGAAGGTCAAAAAACCAGCTCGAAAGCAATTCTAGAAGAGCAAAGGGTTCAATAAAATTTTTCGTTTTTATTATATTACAGTCGGATCCAAAGTTGTTTACAGATCAACGAGACTTACTCGTGGACGCCCACCCGGAGAGTACAATTCTTTTCTTCAATTCTGATAATGTATGAACTTGTATGGTCGTGCAAAACAAGCTCGTTGTTCTTGTTGTTTGGAGATGTGCCGCCTAGCCTGGGAACAGCAGACGTATTTCCGGTCGTCGCTTCTCTTCCTTCAAAACTAGAAACTTGAGCCGAAAAAACCGGATGCTCTCGCAGGCTATGTGCCGCCGGCCCGGCTCAAGATCCCAGGCAGGGGGGGGGGGGGGGGTACTCCCTTATACGAGTGACGTGGGTGTTCGTCGTAACTTTTATGGCTTTAAATTTGTGGATTGGTACCGCATAGGGTGCTAAACTAAAATGACTGCTGCCAGAGATGATACGCTTTATTAGGATGAAAATTTACGACAACCAAACGTCCTTTAGAAGAAAGAGTTCGAAAGTTATCTTTACTATCGTGATTAAATTTGCAGTGCCAGTTATAATTGGCACCTCTTAGGGGTGGAAATGAATTTGGGACACGGCCATAAAACAAGATTCTGGTACCTTTTGGGGTGTTCTCGAAATTTTCCAACGACCACCCCTGCCACTTTTATTAGGGAGTAACCCTCCGGGTCCAGATCCTGGCGCAAAAAATGCCATTTTCCACGACATTTTCAGAATTGGAAGTAAACGTTCATTTTTAATTGCCACACAATAATTGCGTTCGAGGTACGAGAACGCAACCTCTAATTTGTGTTGGGTTCTCTGTACATTATTGGGTGTCCTGTGCAATTTATTGCGTTCGAGGTACGAGAACGCAACTTATGGAGGGGAATATTGGACAAAAATGTTATTGGATCGTACCATAAGGTGCATTATATCGGATTTGCCTGTATACTGTCTTACGGTACCCTGTATACTATTATGTCGTACTCGGTGATGTTTTATTGTAACCGGAACACAATGATTATCGTACTCGGTAACCTTACATCATAACCAGAATACTATTGTATCGTACTCGGATGCTGATGTATCGTAACTTGTATGCTGTTGTTTCGTACTCGGTAACCTGATATCGTAACCTGAATGATATTGTATCGTACCCTATACCTGGTAACCATAGATTGTATACAGGAAATTGTTATGTCGTACACCGCGGCCGTATATTATAGCCGGGATGCTGTTATGTCGTACCCGATAGCATCATGTCGTAGCTTTCTTTCAAGTCATACAAAGTGAGAAAATGGTCAGCGGCGAAACTATAGCAGCTTATGAGCAGTTAGGCCTCCTCGAACTACGGGCTAGAGCTGTTTAACATCAGTTGATGAAAAGATGGCGAAAAGTCTAAACATAAACCACAAGGGACTGCAAAGATGGAAAGATTTATGAACTGTTTTCATATGTGAGTTGTCGCACGAATAAAATACCGTAAAACTCCGAAAATAAGGCCCGGGGCTTATATTTTTCAAAGGCCCTTTTTGAGGGGCTTATTTTTGGAGAGGCTTACATTCGGAGGGGCTTATCTACGGAGGGAAATGTGGGTTTCAAAATCGATTCGGTTAGCCTTATAGTTGAAAGCAAGTTTACCGTTTTCGCTTTAGTCTGGTTTACTTTGTATTTGAGGGCTATTTCCAATTACATTCCCCCGGGGGGGCTTATATTTGGAGAGGCGATTTAACGGAGGGTTTTTTGCGTTACCGGTTTGGGGGGCTTATATTTGGAGGGGCTTATTTGCGGAATTTTACGGTAATGCTGTTGCCGTGAACAGGCAACCAAGTGTGGCGATGAAGTGAGGTCTGTTTTAAACGTCGTGCTACTGCCGTGCTAACTGGCTCGACTGTAGCTCGACTGCAGCACGACACTAGCACGACTTGGTTTTAGACATCGAATCATTTTAATTCAGTCGAATAGAACGGCTGTTGCCGCAACCTCGTTCCCAGGTTCTCTCTCTCGTGTAGGAGAGAATCCTGGGAACGAGGTTGCTGTTGCCGAAAACAAAACACAAAAATAAAAAAACGATTTAGCAAACTTTTAAATGTCCTCTAATGTTTTAATAATTTATGAATTCAGGGGCACCCAACGACAATTTTTGGAAAATATCTGTTCGGAAGACGATTTGAGATCAATTTTCAGAACATTTGTTGTTAAATTTCTTGCTTGCCTGCCTCTCCTAGGATTTTTAACGGATTTTTGCCCTAAAAAGGTCACCTAGAATTTTCGGGAGCCTTTTTTCAGCCTGAAATTTTCGAAAAGGTAAGTTTTGATCCCTAAAATTTTCGGGTCACTAGACTTTCAGCTAGGAAATCCGAACAGATGAAAAATTTTTAGGGGATAAAAATATGCCGATATCTACCGTTTAAATTCTAAAATACGTTCAACAATGCTATGTTTAAGTGGTTTTGAACTATATTCTCGTTGGGTGCCCCTGCTGAATTGAGTTCGGCACGGCAGTAGCGCGACGTTTGAAACCAAGTCGATCTGCTGCCGCGTAGCCGACGGCAAAGCCTGCCGTGCTACACGGCAGTAGCCAGGGACACCCAACGACTGTTTTCTGTGAAATATCTGTTCGGAGAAGCAAAATTGTCTAGAATTTTCTATACTTGAGGAAGGCTAAAAATTTCTAGATGACCGTTCCATTCATGTACAATTTTCGAAGCTTATCTAATAAATTCCCTACGATTTTCTGAAGTTTAATTTTTCGCATTCACTCCCCAGGTTAGGCTATTTTTCGTAGAGAAAGGAAACCTAAAATTTTCGGAATCGAAAATGCGGTGCAGAGAGGAATCAGAAAAACTATCACTTTCGTAAAACTTTAAATTGCAGCTAAAACTTTCGGGAAAATAATACTGAAGCCCTTATAATTTCGAAAAGACCCAAGTTGCCCTAGGATGACCGGGAAATATGAGACTTCGTTCGCTTGCTTGGCGGCTTCGTGGCAACCTCGTTCCCAGGGTTCTCTCTCGCTCCGTAGGGCGCGTAGGAGAGAACCCTGGGAGCGAGGTTGCCACGAAGCCAATAAGCGAGGGAAAGAAGTCTCATATTATTATGACATCGTGGTTTGTGTATAATAGGCGCGCTGTTTTATCGTTTGTCCCAAGTTAGTGTCAGGAACTCCCCGTGATGGCCTATACGGTAAGGCTCCGCACGAAAGTGGTACCTTTTTCAGGCTTCAGGAAAATGAAAGGGTAGAGATTTCTCTAGTTGAAATGATATGAACGGACAGGAAAAGCTGTCATTGTGGTCTGTGAAAGGACCTAAAAAGGCTAACGAGAGCATTTTATGCCACGAAAACTTTCTGGTTTGGTGATTTATTCATCTTTAAAAGACGGTGCATTTACAGCAGTTAAAAGGGATGCGGCGTTCTGAAACTAGTACGTGAAAGGGGTACCCCCTGGGCGCCATCTCCTTCAGTCTTTCAGTTCTTTGCCCGTGTTTAAGGCCCGACTAAGGCCATAATTAAAAGGTATTTTTCATCATATGCCCTGCGCCCTAATTTATGGCCACCAAGTGAGCAAAGAGTAAAGATAAAGCGGTAATTAAGCAGTAGAAAAGTTGTGGTCGATAACAAAGGGGCTATAAAGACAAACAATGAACGAGCCCTAACATACTAACTTTCCTACTGTTTAGGAAATAGAACGCGCACATCATAAGTTCAGTCCTTTTATTCCAAAATTATTACTTTTTCCCCCATTAATTATGTACCTCTTTCGATTACCCGTTCTCTTTTTAAAAAAACTAACAGCAGTTATTTTTAACGATACTTTGAATGTAAATTATCTAAACTATGTGTACTACATGTATCTTTTCCCCAGGGCTTTAACTGCGCAAAGGAACGAAGCGGAAGGTTAGAAACTTCCACGCTCCAGACCCACAGCGCTAGGATAACGAGCGACGCCTGGGGACGAGTCAGATTCACAATCTACCAAAACCTTTATCAGCACCATCAAGAATTAATTACAATTAATGAATTAATGAGGCTTAGTATCTTATGAAGAATCATGGAGATCGAGGAGGGTGTTATCGGCCGAGGCGGATAACACCCTCCGAGATCTCCATAATTCTTCATATGATACGAAAGCTAAATTCAATAATTGTTTTATTATTTCAAAATAATTCCTAGTTTAAAAACATGGCTAAAACATGCTCACCTCCATCAATGTAAAGTTCATCTTCAATAGTACACTTTTAGGGTTGTTCAGCTCCCCAAATATTCTCCAAATAGCAGATGCCGCCCTTCGAGTTGTCTTCTTGCTGTTCTTGCCATGTTTTTAGTTATTATTTCGGCTAGTTCTTACTCTTGAAACGAGTGAAATGTCCGCCATTTTTGTTTTCATAACCAAAACAACTCAACCTCTTCCCCAGGTCTTCTCGGTTAACGGTGTATCAACCTGCAAGGAAGCTGCACTTTTGACGTCATCGGTTCATTAATAAAAAATTCCACCAAATTTGGTTATCAGTAGCTGGTTATGGTGAATTATGAGGGTGCTTTTAGCCAATCAGAACCGGGGAAATATTTTGAATGAATAATAAACTTTAGTATAATTACATCGATGACTATCGAAAATAGAGCGCTGTGATTGGCTAGGAGCTTCGCACTATCCCGCTATAATCACCGCGCGGTGATTATAGCACTGAAGACTAGCAGTTTTCAAAATGGCATCCAGATTTTTTGATGTTTTGGGGTCGGAAATCGATCAATAATTTTATTTTCTCGAATAATCATCAATGTAATTATACTAAAACAATTAGTCGTCTCAGGCGAAGTGAATATTGGCGAATAGTCACCTCGACTTCGTCTCGGTGACTATTCGCCGATATACACGCATCAGGAGTTCTGGACTTCCTGTTGGATCGCACGGCATTTTGGGTAGGCGGGCTCAGAAAAGTGGGCATCAACTTGCAGCCTCGCCATATTGGATTACACCGAGTGGCTTGGCTTCAGTGACCTTTCACACAAAGCAACCTTCCTTTTGAGCCGAATTACACGTGCAGGAATACAGAAAAACCAAATACAAGGTATTTTAAAGGTAAGGTATTGTTTAATTAACTTTTGGCAACATCATTCTAACGATTTTAGGCTGCAGAGTGTAGTCGATTTGAGATGCTACGAGTATGATTTTTTATGCTTATTTTATACTCAGACTTATGTCGTATTTCTTTTGTTTTAATGTAGACACTTTGTCCATGGGATTCGCCCACCGAAATTGTGTTGTCCTAGGCTGTCCTACCAGTGGACAAAGGCTAGAGAAATGGGCTGCTATGACCTGTCAACTTCATAGTTGTACCCTTCAAATTATTCCCGTTCCCGACAGAAAGAAGAACCCGGAACACCGTATGATGCAGTAATGGCAGATCGTGGACTCACTATTGCAGAGGATCTTTTGCTTCACAGAGCTGACCTTTTTATTCCGCCAGGGAAACGTGGACAAGAACAGTTCATGAAAGCTGATGTACAGAAAACTAAGACCATAGCTAATGTACGCATTTTTGTTGAACAGGCCATCAGGCAGCTGAAAACATTCCGTATAATCAAGAACAAAGCCTCTTTGCAAGTAACACGTTATTTTTGGCTCAAGATATAAAGTAAAATGTGTCATTCACGAGAAAATCCATACCCCCACCATGGAGGGAAATTGGAAATTCCAGGGATCTGGGGTCAATTTGCTGCCTGTTTTATAGGAAATCACATCCATAAAAACACTACACTTTTCATTTGGAAATTCCTTAGGGGTTGGGAGATCGTTTGAAAAATAATTCCCTCCATGGTTTTGGGTATAGACTTTTTCTGCCTCTTCTGGAATAATACAATTCAAGATGTCAATAGTATGTTCACAGGTTTAGTGAAACTGATTTCCTTGCACTGATAGGATGACATTACCATACATATGCATAATCAGGGGCTTAGCCAGGGGGGGGGGGGGGGGGAACAAAGGGCTTGGCCTACCTCTCTGAAAAGTAATATATAGTAAATATATGGGACAATCAAGTCCAGAAAAAGATCGGGCCCCTCCCTTTTTAGCCTTGGGCCCCCTTTGAGCCCCTTTTGACAAAACCCTGGCTACCCCAGTAATAAAATTTATGTTGATGTCTAATAAGACCAGTATAATTAGTGTAGGAAGCAATTTTTTATTAACAACTTGATGAATGTTTTCTACTTTTGACATTAGATATCAAGGATCAAATAAAGCAATGACTATACAATAATACATATAGTTGTTCAATTATATTGTGCAGGCTCCATGGAAATATGATTACCTGTTTATAAAATGTTCTCAGTCAGATTCATTTTCTAGAGTTTCAGGGCTGGTGAAAGACAACTACTATAAAACCAGGTTAGATTTTCTTCAAGCCTATGCCAGTATGTGGCATTAAATCTGACTGTTTCCAAGTGATAGCCCTTTTGTGTGTATACAAAGAAATAGCACAATTGCCTCTTTGTTATGGCCATCTCACCCTGGACCTGTGCAAAGTACCGATGCTAATTGTTAAATATTAATGCTATAATCAATGTCGATTCAGCACTTGTTGCGAGAATCAGCGAAAATTAGTTAAGCAGCATTTTAAGGTTTTGGTGGCATGAGCCATTGAGAATGTTGCTATTAGGACGCTCCGCCATAGTATTGCAGTCCAACTTAACCCTTAACCATGTTGAGCCCCAATATCTACATACAATTTCTCTAGACTGATCTCCATTCATCTGTTAAAGAATTAGTTGAGAGAATTTGATAAAAGATCGAGACATTTTCCTTAGTCTATGATATTTTGTCAATTATCATAACCTTTACTTTTATCGTTATGATACTATTAGGAAAAAAATGATGTTGCTCACTTACGGTGATGGCTACGATCGTTACGATCGCTACAGTGATTGATGGTTTCCATATGAGTTGAGTTGAGTTGAGTTTATTGTATTATAAAAACAAATAATATTACGGGTTTCCTGGCACCGCAAATAGCAGAGCTAGTCTAGGCGGGCCAGGAAATATATAGGAAAAAAGAGAAGACTGCTATAATTTAAAATGATAAGACAAAAGTAAAAAAGAAAAAAAATACATATATTCAAATATTTGTAAAGTGAGAGAAAAAAGAAGAAGAAACATTTGTGGGCTATGATTCTAGGCAGGAGTTAAACAAAAATTGAATTAAATAGCTAAATAACTTGATAAATACAGTCAAAATGTTCTTTTCTTCATTTCAAAAATTATTTCATCTAAATCATAATAAGTATCACTAGTTTCAAGTATATCAAATAATAGGAAATGAATTTTACTTTTAAATTTTTGTTTCGGAGACGTGCGTATCTCAGTTGGTAGATGATTCCACAATTTTGCACCAATTCTCGAGAAGGAGTTCTTTTGGATTTCAAGATTAGATTTCATTACGTAAAAATTTTGTTAGACGATCTGGTGTTGTACGAGTGGACCCTAGAAAGTGGGATAAACAATTCCTGAATGTTAGTGGGTACAACGTTATTACTCACATCAAACATAGCTTCTGCAAGTAATTGATAATAAAGAAAGTTTACTGGCAATATTTTTGTGTTTATGAAAAGAGAAATAGCATGATCTCGGGGATTGGCAAAGTGTATAAAGCGAAGTGCACGTTTCTGGAGAATTAAGAGTTTGTTAAGTTGTTTTTTGCTTGTTTGACCCCAAGCAACCAAACCATATCGAATATAGGGTGCTATTAAAGAACGATAAATTGAAACAAGTGTGTTAAGGGGAAAAAAATGTCGCAGTTTAGACAAAAGACCGACGGTTCTACTAATTTTTAAAAGAATTGTATTGATATGGTTATTCCAAGAGAGTTTATGGTCAATTAGAACTCCTAAATATTTTACAAAATCTTTACATTCTAACTGTGAATTTCTATTTGTGCTAGCATTATGGATAAATAGTTTAGGTGTAAAGGGGAGTTTCTTTTGATAAGGGCGAAATATAACATAATTTGATTTTTTAAGATTAAGACTGAGTTTATTTGAGGTTAGCCAATGATAGACTTGTGTAAGTTCCTCGTTCATAGTTATCTCAAGTACTTTAAGATTTTTATGGGAAAATAGTAAATTTGTATCATCAGCAAATAAATAGAATTTTAGTTTCGAAGAGCAAGAGCAGATATCATTGACATATAGAAGAAAGAGAAGTGGGCCTAGCAAAGAGCCCTGTGGGACGCCACAAGTAATACTTAAAGAGTCTGAACTAAAGGATTCTATGATAGTTGTTTGAGTTCTTTGCTTGAGATAGGACGAGAAACACTCATTTACAATTCCACGAAATCCATAATAGTCCAATTTTTTCAATAATATGTCATGATTTACTGTGTCAAAAGCTTTCTGTAAGTCAATGAAGACTCCACAAGAAAAACGTCCCTTGTCCATATTTGACTGTATTTTATTGACGATGTCTAGTATGGCATATTCAGTTGAATGTTTTTGTCTGAACCCATATTGTGATGAGCACAGGTTTCCTTCCTTATCTATAAATAATTTCATTCTCTTTTGCATAAGTTTTTCGAAGATTCTATTAAAACATGATAATAAGGAGATTGGTCTATAATTATTCGGGTCTAGTTCATCATCGGCTTTAAAAATTGGGATCACTTTTGCCATTTTTAGCTTTGATGGGTAATTTCCAGTCTCCATAGACAGATTGAAAATGTCGGTTAGTATAGCCTTTATAGAGTCAGATGCATATTTTAATATAAAGGTTGGGCAAGAGTAAAATCCATGTGACTTATTAGCTGGCATTGACATTATTTCAAGCTTAACTTCATTAGGAGTTATTGGTTGAAATAGAAAAGAAGATGAAGGTGATTTTTCTTTATAGAGAAACTTGGTAAAGTGTTTCTCAGAGCTGGGGAGTTTAGCAGCTAATTTTGAGCCAACAGTTGTGAAATGCTTGTTAAAAATATTAGAGATTGTTGATTTATTGGTAGTAACTATGTTATTATTTAAATGTTTAAGCATATTTATGCTTTTACGTTTATTCCTTTTACGATTTAACAAATTATTGATACCTTCCCAGGTCTTTCTCATGTTATTAAAATTTTCGCTGAAGTAACTCGAATAATAGCTCTTCTTGCTTATACGTATTAGATTAGTTATCATGTTCCAATAGATTTTATATTTTGAATTATCGCCATTGTAGAAGAGTTGATTTTTTGTTTTTATGGCAGCTCTTATTCCCTTGGTTATCCAAGGTTTAGATAGTTGTTTAATCCTCCTTTTAGATAGGGTCTTTATGGGTGCATGCTTATTCAGAATTTTGTTTAATTTACTACAGAAAGTAGAGAATACATGATCGACATCATCTCCTCTTGATCGGAGTATCTCACTCATTCTACTAGCGAGAGATCATTAATAAACTGGCCACGTGAGAAATGCGAAAAATCGCGCGTTTTTCGATTCGAAGGTTTAGATGACACGTGGGAGCTTTTTAAAACGTAAAATTGCGAGAAATGGTCGCTGACATCAGAAACTATATTACCGCTCGCAATAACTTGATCAGGATTGTTTACAAAGATATTATCAATTAGTGTTGCCGAATTTTTCCTAACCCGAGTTGGCTTGTCAATTGTTGGAATCATGTAACAACTTTGTAGGCACATCAGGAAATCGTGGCTACAATTTGAACATTCTAATTTTAAAAGGTCGAGATTATAATCTCCTAAAATGCAAAGTTGCTTTCCTGTTGCCGAATACCTTTCTACTGACTCTTCAAAATACTTTAAGAAGCGATCTGGATTGTTATGTTGCCTATACATAACAGCGCAGATAATGTTCTTTTTCTTAGAAAAACATGCTTGGAATTCACTGTTTGTAGTTTTTTCTATGACACGATAGTTATATTGTTCATCTACGAAAAGGCCTACGCCTCCAAATGATAGAGGTTTCGGTGCATATTCAAAGTTGTATCCTGGAATGTGAAAAGCAGAAGGTTCCTGATTTGCATTGGTAATTTTAGTCTCCGAAATTCCAATTAAATCAAAATGAAAATCAATTTCTTGTAGAACATGTACTTGTAAATTTTCAAGATTACTATTTAAGCTAACAACATTATAGTGAAAAATAGAAAAACAATTGTTTAACCATTTAGATTTTGTCTGACAAAATCCGTAGGGCGAAAAGTATCTACTTTGAATTTGGTTATTTAAAAGATTTTTAAATGGGCTAAGATCCGAGTCCAGCTTAGTATTTATTGATCGTGTTGATATCAAATAAATTAACGTCATAAAGACTAGGCAGATTTCCAGCTCATTTTTGGTTGGCTGATGTTTGTCCACTAAACTATTGTTAAATTTGCCGTAAAACATAACAAGACTTCCTTTATAATCATAGAAAGGCAGCTCTTTTAGAAGTTCTTTTCGATTGGCAATTTCCAGTTTGCTAACATTGTTTACCTTGTTTTCCTTTTAGGTGCCATTTCAATTACTCAAATATACGTAATGAAAAGAATAGCGTTAGACTCAGCTGAATTATTCGGGTGTGGAGCTTAAACGTAGTGCTTCTAAATCCTCCAAGTGGCGTAGCTTGTATACTCGCGACTGGTCTGATTTTCGAAGGAGGATCATAGAATCCTTGGCCCAGCAATATTTGAAGTCATTCGATTGCTGAAAAGACTTCGCGGCATGCAGCAGGTCTTGAAGCCTAGGAGTCAAATGAGTATAAATCCCTATTCTAAACTCACTATCTTCCAGGAGGCCAAAGATCTCGGGTTGTAAGCGTCCAGTTTCCTTTCGTTTAACCATTACCGCCTCTTTCGCAATGCGTCGTGTAAACTTACATATGATGGGTTGAGACGACCCCGTAGCACCACCTCGGTTATTTTGCCTTCTTGTAGGGACTCGATGTGCTGTATCAATATCGAATTCCTTTACACTTGCTCCAATACCTGAAAAGATATCCAGACATTTTTTGACTGTGTCGCTCGCCTTCTCGTTTACTTCTGACTGAGGAACGCCAACTATTTTGAGATTATACTGAAAGCTATAGAGCTGCAACTCGTCGACCGCTTTAGAGATTTGAGACACTCTATCAGCTAGTTCGTGGAGGCGAAGTTCTATAGCAGTTAACTTTTCCTCGGCTCGGTCGCGCTGGGTGGTTCGGCATCGAAGGACTTGGCGACGCCATGTTGTTTCGGCTCTCGTGTCTTCAGACTTTTTTTCATGGTTTGGACCTCTTTACAGATTTCTTGTAGTTGTTTAGAAAGATGATCGTTTTCTCTTCTTAGAACTTCAACATTATCTCCCATAATATGCTATAAGCTAAAGCAGTTTGGACCAACAAAAGTGTCTTTCCGCAACGGAGCAGTTAGACACACAACCGCACCGGGCGAAGGCACATTTTGTATGATCACTGGGATCGGCGAGAAAGTGAACAAAGATCAAAGGGACCCGTGTCTAACAACATCTTTCACTCCGGTTCAGTTCAAAGTCATGGTGACACCAGCTCTCCCGGAACCACCGATTTCTTTCTCTTCAAAAATCTCCTCAGGATTTAAGTCAAATTTCTTTCCATTTGCTTTCCAGCGGTTTTTTTCTGTTCTTGTCTTAATATTCCTTGAAAATTTGTTATAAAGATTGAGACAGTCACATCTTTGCACATCTCCCATAAAAAGGACCAAGTGTACGCTTTCTCAGCGTTCGTGGTGGCAGAAGTCTTGAAATGAGTTCACTCATTTTAAACGCACGCAGTGCTTTCTGGTATTTTTGCTGTCGCTACGATCGCTGCGATCATAACGATCAGTGTGTATGGAGGGTGTTTTCCATATACTCGCTACAATCGCTACGATCGCTGAGATAGAACTCAGCGATCGTTGTCGCTGCGATCGCTGGAGAGTGGTTTCCATATGATCGCTACGATCGTTGAACCTTTTCTTCCAGAGAACGCAGCGATCACAGCGATCGTAGAGATCATATAGAAACCAGGCTTTAAAGGATTAAGGAGATTATAAGATACTTCTCTAACTCTAGAAATCTTTATAACCAGCTGGCGTTGACCTTAATGGGAAGAAGGTTGCGGATATCTTCAAAAACTGACGTCAGTTTATCGGATGACTGACCAAAGAGAAGACAGTAGAAGGAGCGGTGGCTCAGCTGTTTTGTTGCTTTGCTTTTTGTCATTGAAGTCATTGTCATTACCATTTTACTTTTTTACAAAAGAACTCAGGGAAGAGGTCTTTAACAGAAACCTTATTCAACGCAAGAAAAACTATGTGATTTGTGCTTTGTCATGCACAATTTTGCAATTTATAAAGATGAATTAATTTTCAAAACATTTTTTCTTTTAAAAATGATAGCAAATCATAATCTATCGGAAAGAGTGACACTGTCCCATGAACTTTATAAGGGTATCTATCGGTAATAACGAGTATCTGATGCATTTCTCGGTACGTACTGACTAAACTGTTATTTCTGAGTGTCTCGATCCAGCTCATCTTGAATGGCACGCTCTGCACTGAAGCTTATGGTCTGATTTCCCCCGGGAAGGGGGGGGGGGGTACTCGATATATCCTTGGGTGGGGAGGTGCGGCCCGGCTCCTCATACCCTGACCCTGTGTAAGACAAAAATCGCTGATTTTCCTACCCTGTTTAAGACAGAATTTCGATTTTTGATACCCTGTTTAGGGCATTCGTAGAACGTACGCGCAGGCTGTTTATCGTCCAAGAAAAGATACCCTCTTTAAGACAAAAATTGTTAAAATTGATACCCTGATTAAGACAAAAAATGATAAAATCGATACCCTGTTTAAGACAAAAATTCCGTAAAACATACCCTGGCTGGCCGCACGTCCCCATTAAGCCCTTATAAGGGAGTACCCCCCCCGGGTGATTTCCATTCTTGGGATCCATCGTGTAACCTTTCATGTACTCAATGAACTTCTTTTCCCACGCCACAGCCTTCTTGAGCTTGGTTTCATCCTTATGGTTATTTAAAACAAAAGTGATGGTCAAGGTAGTAGCATTCTGGTACGCTTTACCGTCAAAGCCATCTCATACCTTGTCAGGGCTAATAGGTCCACCATATGCAGAAAGGCAAGATTCCTTCAATTTCATAGTATCATCTGATGTTGAAGAACTGAAAAAAGAAGAGCGATGCCGTTTAGGTTAGAGCTTTATTCAAGGTGCACTCACATCGAAAATTAAGAACGTCTTGGATCCTGGATTCCAGTCTTTGTCAGTGGAACTCAGGTTCTGGATTCCAATATCAGTCCTTAGTAGGATTCCCGGGATTCCTTGAGCTGTATTCCGGATTCAAAAGCCCAGGGTTCCGGATTCAACAAGCAACATTTTCCAGGATTCTGGATTCTACAAGCAAAAAATTTACCGTATTCCGGAATCCGGATTCCCTTACGTACATGGGGTGAATTCATAATTCTTTGTCTCAACTACAGTTTGTCAGACGAACATAAAACCCTGCAACTGCTGTAAAATCGTTCATTAATAAAATCGTTTAGTTAAACAGGTTTAAACTTGGTTTCTTTGATCCCAGATCCCGCATCCCAAACTTATTTCATCGCCATCCCGAATTTAATTTTCTTTCCCAATCAGCCTATCTGAACTTTGACTAATCCCGCTTCCAGGTTTGCAGTCAAATCCCGTAACCCTTCAACGTCATCCCGATCCCGAACTCTATTTTGGTCACATCCTGGATCTCGGGAATACCCTTCCAGACCCTGTAAGGCGTCTTTTCAAAAGAGGCTTGACTACAGTTTGAGTTAATTGTATTTTGCGTTGAATGGGTGTTCCTTTATTACTAGTCATTTGTTTACAGTTGTGTTGTTTCTCCCAGCTAACAATGCCGGATCCAGACCTTGAGATAATTGGGGGGGAGGGGGGCGGTCTCCAAAAGGTTTTTTCGTCATAGGATGGTTTATTATCACAGTCATTTCCTAAGATTGTGAAACATTTGTTCAGCCTGGTTTTGTTGTCCTGGAAATACTGAAAGAGGCTCTCGATTGCACACACATTTGTCTTTGGCTGAAAGCAGATATCCTGAAGTCTGACTGCTTCGCCATCTTCTGTTTCCACAGTCATGTTGACAATGTAATTTTGCAGATCAAGAGCCTGTAGAATAAACATAATTTACGTGTAAACTTTATAACTGCTGCCATGTAAAACTAGGGGCCTTTAAAATACTGGTAAGGTCATGCTGGGCCAACTAGTGGTCTATTATCATATGCTGCGTTTTGATTGGTTGAGCTATTACTAGGCTATATGTTATAGCGAAAAGCGCCGGCTTTGAAAACCAAAACAACAGCTTTAAGTCTACCTTTAACTAGCTAAAGTTGTTTTGTCTCGATATTTTTGACCAACTAGTTGGATTTTACTAAAACAATAATTCCTCTCGCCCTTATGGCCTCTGAGTCAATAGCCTATTCGGTTACCTCTCACAGGGTCTGACAAAACAGAGGGGGTCAAAACATTTTGCCAACAGTAGACACTGGGCAAGTGGCAGGTAAAACTTATTTACCTGGGATAATTCACGTAATTTGGAAGGCAAACTTTCAAGAACATACAGACAAAGAGACAAACATTACAAATGAAAACGTGATATTTGAATTACAAAGCGTTTCAGTAATTTTTTGTAAATATACAGTTACTTCAATCACATAACTTCAAGCCGTCATTTATTTTCATCAACACAGCAGCAGGGGATTGCTTCCGAGCCAAACAAAGCACAATTATATTTTACAAACAATTCATAAGAACGCGCTACGAATCCATTGTAAACAAGGGAAAAACGTCTTCCATCTCGTTTCGTTTTGAAATTTTCGACTTCCGCTAAGGCACGATTAGCAATCGAGCCTAGCTTCCGCTTTGAACTGTTTTTGGTACTTGGATTGCGAACTAACCTGCGTAGCAGGCGCATGAAAGCAATAGATAGCTTAAGCGGCCAAGACTAATCTGTTGAACTGCAGGCCGTGGAACCGCGGAATCTGTGGAACCTGCGGAACCGGTGGAACCTATGGAACCTAAAGAAATGACTGTTTCTTATTACAAGTACGTTTGGCTAACAAGATAAAATAATTAGTTACAATTATTTTTTTACAATAACTAAGCAATTTCTCGCCCGCTGATTGGTCGAGAGCTATTGTCGATAATAGTACAGACCATGGAAATGAAGTGATGGTGGCGCAGTTTGTTTTTCTCTTTCCCACGAGTGATTTTCCGCGAAAAGTCAACGAAAATGGACGACAAAACTGTCAATGTTATTGTAAAAAACAAATCGACAACAATTTTCCATGTTCTGTTCTCTTATCGACCATAGAAATAACCTCAAAATGTTCAAAACTTTACAAACAGACCACTCTCCTGCGGCTCATGGTTCCACTTACGCTTTTAAGTACCACTGATCGAGAAATCTAGTTCCGAAACAGAAAGGCCTCGAATCGCGGCCTTTTGGCTTGTTAGTACGTCGGAAGGCAACGAGAGGTATAGATTTAAACACAGTAGCACGAGAGAAGGATGAGGGTATTGACGCCAGCTGCCATTTCCGCACACAGAAACTCTTTGCGACCTCATCAAATTCAGTCTCACTGTAAAGGTATATTTTCATTCCACTCCTTACATAAATATCCTTCATCCCACTATTAAATTTACATCAACTACTCATGCATGCAAATCTTTCTCCTTCCTCGACGTCAGGGTGTGCCTCAATGACGGTATAATCGAAACTGTTCTCTACTACTAAACCTACAGACAAAAATCAGTATCTTTTACGCTCATCATGTCGCCTGTTACTAGCCTGCATAACAGGCGCTTTATGAGCCAAGCGAGGCAAACTCAGCATTTTGCGCGAACCTTTCTCTTCCCCTCGCCTCGCGATTCGCGCTCGTCTGAAATGCCGTGCGTGTTCGCCGCTCTTGGCTCATAAAGCACCAGCCCGGGGGGGGAGGGGGGTACTCCCATATATGGGCTATATAGGTACGTGCCGCGGAATAGGGTATGGTTTTTGAGGTTTTCGGCCCTTAAAGGCCCATGTTCACCCAAACGGCTTTGCGCGCTTGTGTTTTTGTTTTGAAACGATTCTTTTGTCAAATGCAGTGTTTCGATTGGCTTCCACTTTCTAGGAGCGTTGCGTGACCATACTAAAAACGACTGCGAGGGAGATTAGCTTTTTTTCAAGCTTGACCGAAGCTTAACAGAGACAGTATCAAAGAGGCCAGTAAGACTTTTTAAAATTCTTTTCCAAATGGAGGAAGATATATCGCCGGCTTCGTTAAATGTCACCGGAGAAAGCAATTCAAAATTTAAACTGATAGTGAATGCGTATGGATGCTTTGTCGAGTCCGATGAACACAATGAAGGTCATAAAATTACGAAATGTCTAAGCACCAGGTGAGATTTTCCTGAAGCCCGTTTCGACTGTGAAATGTTTTGATTCCTCAATCTATTATTGTGTGTTAATTCTTAGGAGGCTTCGGTATGTGTTCTCGAAAGAATAAGCGAGAAGTTGTGTTTGCAAAGCGTCGAATCAACACTGCTTACAGTCTTGTCGCTGTAATCGCTGTGTTACAGTTTCTTTAGGTTTGGCTAAGGACTGGTTTGGTAATAATAGTTCTCGCTACTTTAGAGCGATACGCCAGACGATCAGTTTACGTTAAGGATATCACTCGCTTCATAGGTTAAATTAAATAAAGCATTGTTAATGCTAGATTGACTCGCTTGTATTGCTTTCAACTGATTTCAACGGGACCTTTGTTTACAACTGAACATCAACACTCGATGTAGAAGAAACTCGGCAAACACGCTGTCTGTAAAATTTGCAGCCAAGAGCTTCTTTCCCATCTCTCCAGAGATTAAAAAAACGGATCCACGGAGACGAATGTACTTCGGCGACCCCGGTTGATGCGGTCTTCCAACCGAAAGTACTGCAGTGAAACAAACACTCACAGAAACAAAAAGGCTCGATACCAGACCAACATATCCAGAAAGATATAAAGAAAAATACCAAAAGCACCTGTTTAGACTATTTTTTTAAACCAAATTTTGCGAACTGTGGAAGATTAACAAGGATTGACTCTACACACTGGAGGCAGCGATTTTCAACTACGCGAAATGTCTTTTTCTTGAGTACAGGGCGCGCAATGCATCTAGGGTGAACATGGGCCTTTAAATAGGGCTTCTTGTTTGACCCTTTTGTTTCTGTGTCCCTGGTGAGGTCCTTAGATAGGGTAGCTTAATTGTATCATCTAAAACTGGAGTGTGAAAACGCCCGCCGGTTATTATTGTATATTATTAAACTAGGCTCATTCTAGTATTTTATGCTTGATGCTATACATCCAATGTCACAGAGAAGAAATAAAGTTTTCCTTTTCATGCTATTAATAATTTTGTTTTTCCCTTGACTAGGGTGTCATTTTTCGGCTTTGGGCCTTAAAAAGGGTATCAGTATCCTTAAATCATGATACTATACTAATGGTCTAGACAATGCGTGGGTCGGCTGCAACGCTGGGTTCAAGTAGGCAGCGTTGCAGCCGGCCCACGCATTCGTAAATATAGCACAAAAACTCGATCTAATATCCTGCAAAGACGCAAGGACATATGCGAGTGTTTCTGATAGGGGGGTTTCTTGCGGGTTTCTTATGCACCTCACGATTGGCCTAATTCGTACGTGTGCGTGACGGTTGAGCGCAGTGACATGTCAAAATTCACAGAAGGGAGTTAGCAAGGATAGTTTACATACAGTAAACAATGAAAGAGCAGTTCTAGCGTCAAAACAAAGTAGGAAATCATGATATTCACGGCCAAAAAAAAGGTTTAGAGCGTCTGCAACGCAGGCAAGGTTCAAGAAAATAATTTTTTTTTAAACTTTAGTTGTTTATGTATCCACGTGACCAACTCGTGGACGTTCCCCGGGTGGGTACTCTTAGGCCCCGTCCACACGAATCCGGATCGATATTTTGTAATCCCAACTTTTTCTTTGCGGATTCGGCTTCCGTCCCCACGTATCCGGTATGCGAATCCGCAACTTTTTGAGTCCCACTTTCGAGAGTGGAAATTTTTGAATACGCTATGAATCCAGAATCGTGTGGATGCCAAATCCGCATTTTTTTCAGCCAGTGACGTCACAAGAACGAGCCCAGTTCTTTACCGTGTTATCGCGTCTTTACTTCTTGGACTTCAGTTTCAAGTCTAATATCAACGCGTGCGCAGTTAAACCTACAATTGTAGCTATGATTACTGTACACTTCAGTTATGCCAAACGCTGGGTCGACATTTTGAAGCTTTTTTCCAAGTCGGACCGGACGAATTGGACGCCGTAAACAATAGTGCTTGGTGGGACACTGATTTTGTCAGTGAAACAGTTATTGAAGAAGACAGGCGATAAAATTTTCGCATGCGTCGAACATTGCTTCACAAATTGGCTGATTGACGAACTGAGAGTGAATCCAGACACGTGTAGGCGGACAAATTCGATTTGAATACGGATTCGTGTGGACGTGGAAATTTTTGAATCCGAAAAAAAAAATTGGCGGATTAAAAAATATCCGGATACGTATGTACGGGGCCTTAGAAATTCTTTACTAGAATGGTGTACCGCCCGGCTCCCTGGCCTCTTTTTCATAACCTGCGTAGCAGGCTCAGTTTCTTTAGTACCCTGCTAGCAGAGGCTTTTCCCTTGTGTTTCTCAGCGTTGTACTGCCATTCTCTTCGCGGTTTTGGCTGCTCGCGTTTTGTTTTGGTTGTTTCTGAGCCGAGGAAAAACCTCTGCAGACAGCCGTTTGGGATTCCTGTTGAGCATGCGCGAGATGAAAATGCGGTTACCAAATGTATTGGCGAATGTTGCGAATGTATTCATGAGTCAATTTTCCCACAGGAAAGACTCGCACTCGCCATGTTGATATAGCGGGCACACTTTTGCACAGCAAACTAGTACAAAAAAGATGCGCGAGTCGATAAAACCTGTTCCACAACCGGTTTATTCATGTGATTACCTCCTAGATCTTGGAGGTATCTAATCCGCATGCTCAACAGGAATCCCAGACGGCTGTCTGCCGAGGTTTTTCCTCGGCACAGAAACAACCAAAACAAAACGCGAGCAGCCAAAACCGCGAAGAGAATGGCAGTACAACGCTGAGAAACACAAAGGAAAAGCCTCTGCTTGCAGGGTATTTCTTTAGAGGGAAGGGAGCCAAAAAGAAAAAAAAAAAACAGAAAGAAAAAAAATAACCAAATAAACTAACCGGCCCCTGACACCTGAACTTATCTCAGACCAAAACATGCTTTTTTCCACAACAGTTTTCATACCTTACTTCTGAAAGTTATACTCTATATGCCACTATCCCATTATCCCAAGTAAAGTCTTGTAAAGTTTTTATTCATTTGGAGCTGGAAGAAAAAGTACGTTCTTACACCCTCGTGGTTTCCTTGAAACCGTTTTCCTACAAAACGCGCACGGCTCAAAAACCACACCCTTTGGGATGGCAGGTACCTATAGAGCGAGAATACCCACCCACTAACCCTTCTAGGAAAGCTCCTAAAGACCTGGCCGGCAGAACCGAAGTTACTGGACTTAACTTAACTTGGTGTTGCGTTAGCCAGACAGCTTCCTTGGACGGTGAGGAGACTTCTCTCTACTCTTTTCTCCCAACCGTGTCATAAAGTGCGGGAGAGCTCTTTCGCGGCGAATCGAAGAAGTATATCCCCCATTCTTCTTCTTGATGGCTTTAAATCCAAAATGGAATTTACATTTTGCTGACAGTTAATGGCGAGAAATTGCGCCAGCTACGCATCGAATAAATTCAGTTATGTAAGGGGAAAATCAGAGGCATTTTTCTGTCAGAAGGTCTTGACCTAAGCGAATTTGTCTTGTTAAATTCCTTCTCCCCTGGGGGCAATTGTCAACTTGCTGATAACAAGTGCCCAAGACTGAGTAACGGGTAGAAACGTTGTGATCGATAAGAAAGAGACTAAGACAAATACCACGATTAAGAAAAGAAGCGTGAACATATCAAGTTCAGTTCTTTTATTCTAAAATTATTGCTTTTTCCCCATTTTTAGGTTACCTCTTGCGATTACCCGTTCTCTTTTTAATAAGTTAACAACAGATATTATCAACAGTACTTTTAATTATCCTTAAAATATTTTAACTATTCTACTCCTTCCCCAGAGCGCTCAACACGCAAAGTAACGAGCGCAAGGTGTCGTGGGAAACTTCTATGCTCCAGACCCACAGCGCTATAATAACGAGCGACGCTTAAGGGCGAGTCGGACACACGTGTCTCTATTTACAATCTATCCAAACCGGTAACAACTATCAAAATGTAAATTCTCTTAGTATAACCAATAAGATGAAGAAAAGAACAACGTATTGAGGCCGAAATGTCGATCCAGCACTGGTTGAGAATCAATGAATTTTAGCTGAAGCAGCATTTTAACGTTTTGACAGCATAAGCCATTGAGAATGTCAATACTACCACACTCCGCCACAGCATGCCAGTCAAACCAAACCTTTTAGCCCCAATTCACCAGACTGCTTCCTTAAAGAAACGGTTGGTAGATTTTGAAAAAAATCCAAACATATTCCCTTAGGTGATAAAGTTTTCAAATCTCATCACGTTTTCTGACTATATATTGATATTGTAAGGAGAAACTTGATGTTCGTCACTCTTGGGGACTTTACGGTTAATCACTCCATCTATATGCTGCTTAGCTCAGCCTAAAAATCCCCCAGCTGGTTCTAAATTTAGAAGACGTTTGCGGACATCCTAATGCACCTATCAATGTTAAGCCCAAAGGTGGGGGGAGGGGGGGGGGGGGGGCGGGCTACCCACGGAAAATTGACTGAGCGTGCCTTCCCCTGGGTAGGGATTTTGACATTTAAGCGTTGCCCCAGGGTCGGGAATTTGACATGGCCGCCATCTTGGAAGACCGAGAGAAACTGGAAATGAGTGACCTGCCATCTTGGTAATACCCAGAAGTCAACAGAGGTAAATGACCTCTGCTTTTCTTAAAAGTAACAAGACAACATGGGCGAAAGAAGGTGAGGAAATCTGTTTTCTTTTTCGGTATATATGAACCATCACTTCTTTCATTGTGTGATCGAATGTTTATAAATAGAAGAGTCTTCGTTCCTTCTGTTTCTGTTTCTATGTGAGGTTGTAAACGACATATCCTTTCCAACCTGTCAATTAAGTCCTGACTCTGTTAGAAAAAGTTACCCCAGAGGCGGGAAATTGACATTTAGTAGGTGCCTGGGGGTGGGGAATTTGACTCTGGCTTCCATTAAAATGTCAAATTCCCCTGGGTCTGCCCCCCCACCCCCCCACCCTGGGGCTTAACATTGATAGGTGCATAAAAACAATAACGGAATTTTAATGTACAATTTGAAAGAAAAGAAGACAACAGAAGGCGCGGTAGCCCAGCTGTTTTTGACAGTGAAGTAATGTTAATGTTATTGTGAAGAAGAACCAGCCGAACCACAGCAAAAATCATGGTTAGAATAGCTGTCGAAAAACAGGCAGATCTCATGAAGAAGGGCACCTTTCATAGATTGAGCTAAGCCTTTATTTGGAGTGAATAATAAAACAATTACTGGATTCAGCTTTTGTACAATAAGAAGAGTGTTAACGATCTGCATAATTCTTCATATCATACTAAGTCTCATACAAAAATTTCTTATTAGTATTGTTACCGTTGCTATTATTGTTACAATGTATTATTATTAGTAGTATTATTAGTAATGGTAACAGGACTGAGTGGAGTCCAATTCGGTCTGTAATCATACGAGTGATTAACAAAATCGGACGACCGCGTAGCGGGAGTCCGATTTGTTTAATCACGAGTATGATTACAGACCGAATTGGACGACACGAAGTTCTGTTACCAATTAATCATAACATTAACAAAATTTGTGATATAATAGGCTATTTTTTAAATCAAAACACAAGAAATTCGAAATTTTGTTTTGCTAGCAGTGAAAAAAAAAAGCCATTTAAGCGCGCGCGTAATGGCGCGTACTGTCCAATTACTTAGGCATGACGTGTACTGTCCTATTAAACTGTCCAATTAAGGCTGAAATCAGGGCAGTTGATAGCCAATCAGATTTGACAATTTTGTTATAGTTATGATTATTGTATAAATAGAGTCCAGTTTGGTCTCTGATAATCATATGAGTGGTTAAACAAAAACAGACGACATGAAAGGGAGAGTTATCATTATTACTATGGTGAAAAAAAAGAAAACCAAGTTCAACGCAATCTGTTCTTCGTTGTAATTTGCAACTTCTAAAGATGAATTTATTTTAAGAGTCTTAACGACTCATTATATTCTGTAGTCGAAAGAATGACACTGTGTCCTACGAACTTCATAATCAACGTTTCTTTAAGGGTATCTTCCGGTAATAACGAGTAATTAATGCACTTCATAGTACTGACCTCCCTGCGAGAAGAGCCTTCTTTTGACGTCACTTTGATCGAGGACGAGAACAGGATGCCCATCCAAAATTGAGCCAAGCCTTTGAAGTTGACGCAACCCCTAGTCTCGTCCCCAGAACCTGCGTTACCCGGGCAATGGACACTCTAGAAGAATCCAAAACTGCACAAAATCCTGGTTCCGCTTTAATTGCGCATGCGTAAAGTTGTTTAACCTTTTGACCGAGAGAAGTTTCCGAGGAAATTTTGCCTTGCTCGCATATCGCTACAATTTAATCGTTGCAAAGCAGTTTTTTTTAGTTCTTAACGTGACCTTTGATCGATGTATTTATTGAAGAAAGTAACTCGAAAGAACTGTTCAAGGATACCGAAAAAATAAATTCAACGCCCCGACGAAAACATTCGTTAGACATGACAACACACGAGATAGATGACATTGTAGCGTGGTTTCGTGACTCATCGAGATAAACTTTTTTTTCTTAACGGTTTTAAGTCATAAGATTGGTGTGTACACAAATGACCTGCCACGCGCTCACGGTTGTTTTGGTTTACAAAATCTTTTGCATGTGATGAATACGTTTTTATCGTCAATCAGAGATGTTTTTTTTTTCGGTTTCTAACAGAGGATAGTGATCCTTGGTGCTGACCAAAAGGATCACAGTCTCTGAAAACGAGATTCACGCAGCCCGAACTTCTGGAACTTCGCGCCAATCAACAGTCGAGTGCGAGCAGTTATTTATTGTTAAAACGATGGTCCTAACTAAGCCCACTGTACCAAGCGAGCGGCTATTAGGCCTGGGTTCGAAACTGTATCCAAGCAACCTGCAACGCATGCTTAACAAAGATCTTACTCGATTCTGGATTCACGCGGAGTCTTTTTCGGGTACGCTAAAATCGAGTAACTGAAAGAAAGAAAAGCTCTGCTGGCAGAGTGGATACTGACTACATTATTACTGCTTCCTTCGTCGCCATCTTCAATCACAATAGAGAGCTTTAGATTCTAAGACCAGGACGACTACGAGAACGAGATCCTCCCAAAACTAAGTAGTGCGCGCCCGCGAACCAACGTCATTTTGGCGGGGAAATGTGCTAGCTGTCGTCAGTCTGCTACGAGTTTTAGCGATGATGTCGTAGTGGCGAAAACAAGTTATCAAATGCTAGAAATTTTTAACAATTATTCCTCGAGCCCGAATGGGCTCTGAGTCAATAGCCCATGAGCCCGAAGGCCGAATGGGCTATTGACTCAGAGGCCATGAGGGCGGGAGGAATAATTGCTTTAGTGAAATCCAGCTAGTTGGTCAAAAATATCGAGAATGAAAGAATTTTAGCTAGTTAAAGCTAGACTTTAATGCTTTTCGGCCGCCAAAAAGCCCGCGCTTTTCGCTACTAGTAGGCTATAACATATAGCCTACTAGTAGCTCAACCAATCAGAACGCAGCATTGATAATAGAGCCCTAGTTGGATTTTACTAATATCCTTTAGCCATCGGGAGAGGGCTTAACCTCCAACGGAAATAAGCGTGCTAACTTTTGTGGTGAAAAAAGTACAATGAAACTTTCCGGGGTGGTAAAACTAAATGTCGTTCTCGTAATTGTCCTCGTCCTCGAATCTAAAGCTCTCTTATGTCATTCTAACTTTTTAGTCTTTGGATAAAATCCCATCAAGTGATCATTCACATGAAATCTCTTGGGCAGTCCTTCAGCTAGGGAACATTCCTTTCTCAGTATTAATTTTACAAATAACATTTGCAATTTTTTTGAGTTTAGGATTCGACAATCATGGAAGAGCCAAAGGTAAAGCTCCATCAATAGCACTACTTAAAAGGAAACCTTCTGGATGGTAATTTTCCTCAGTAGCCTCAAACGAATGTCCAGGCCTCCAGACCACTACAGAGAAAGTCCTCTTGAGAGGAGAGCTGCACATTGCTGTAAGTCGCGCACGGATGGCTTCTCCCGTGGTAGAGATCTTCGTCCAACCAAAGCCCGAAGTTTCCACTGAAATACGGGAATGAGTACAATTAAAACTGGACCAAAAAGTCTTTAGTACCACAGGATAACCTTACCATCTCCGATTTCATTTCAGCTTTTATTACTAGTCATTCTCAACTGCTGATTTACAGGCATGTTCTCTTTCACCTTGCGCATTAGCTGCTGAATAACCTACATACAGACATAGTTGCCACAGACAACAGTTGTCAAAATTCCCGACTTTTCTTAATAAAACATGCAAGATACAACAGCCGCTCCAGCCTCCAATTTCAGCTTACAAAGGTTTTTTTCGCCCGTTGAGGATATAACGTTTGAGCTAGTCTTGTAAGCGACAGTTCGCCTTTTTGATTAACGAAGGACATCGTTGAGATCACAGTTACCTGAGATGCTTCATCCACCCTTTCATTGTATCAAGTACAAACGTCATTGTGAAAACGCTCTATACAGGATATTTATTTATTTACCAGCTTTCTGGACACAGGCCTGCCCAGAGGGAAAGCTCTGCAAGATGTACCGTAGCTCTGCCATTGATTTTTTGCATGTATAATTCCGTTAATATTTTGCTCAAATAATTTAACTAAGGGAGCCCATTCCGCCCGGTGGCTTCCCTTGGGCTACCTCGACATTAACGTTTTCATCAGATTTTCTTGGCTTTTTAACATCATTAAGGCAAAGCAATAACTGAAACTGAAAACGTACATGTAGCCTCGACACTGGCGACTTACAAGAATAGCTTCGACTGTCTTAAATGCTTTGAATTTATCCAAGAAACGTCAGTAGTAGGATTTATTTTGCACCCATGAGTTATGTAGGTCTTAGTGTGCCTCGTAGACAGTTCACAGTGCCCTAATTTTTTTCGTAAGATCTTCAGGATTACCCGACCACTTACCGGTACGGGCGGCCATCTTGGTTTCATTTGTACCGAGGGGCGGATCTTAGGGGACTGTGTGCCTTGCAGGAATAAACTAAAAATCGCTTGAATAGATTCCATATTTATAAGGTTTTGCTTTTAATGACACTCACCCTCCGCTCCCAATAGCTAAGCTGTCTTTTGATCCCTTGATGAAAAAGTTGTTCTCGCCAGTCCAACCGAAAGTCTACAACAAAAGGGAACAGTAAAATCAAATAAAACACGATATCAATAACAACACTTGCAGGCAATCTATATACAGCCAAGTCCTTGATCACAGGCTTGGCCAACAAACGCATATGTGAAAGACAACGTATTCTTTCAACGGCTCACTTTAATGTTTATGGGCCGTTAACTTTTAAGCAGAGTAATTGATTAACTTACGCAAAAGGACGGCGGAGGAAAGAAGACGGCAAATCTTGCGTGATAATAGCTATGTTTGAATAAATTTTCCGCCCCAAAAGACCAGAACACGACAAAACCCGCAAGTAATAGCCCTGTCACGTTTGTAACACACAAACGTCTTGCCGTTAACTTCCTTCAGCTGTACTGTTATGTAAGCTCACTAAGCTCATCATTACTGATTAATACGTACCTTGATCTTATCCTTGTCAAACTTGAACAAGAACGACTCTCCTGTTCCATAGAATCCTTCACTGACTCTTAACGGGCAGGAGCACAGAGCACCAAAAGTCTGACCAGAATAAATAAAGTAGTTACTTTCAAAGGCATTATACTAACGACAATTCCAAAAAAACCCAGAATATTCCTTCAAGAGCACGTTCAGCCTCGCCATCAGGTGAATTTGTTACTTTACTGCACAGCTTCACGTGTCATTTTGAAGCCTTTTTTACTAGTTCACTATATGTCTTAACTTATCACTTACAGAAACAATTCGGGAGGAAATCTTGTGCCTAAACATAAAACTAAAAAATTTGACGTAATAGAGAATGACCCGCTACAACCGAAGTATGTCAAAATCAGCTGAACAGACTAAAAAGAGCGGAAAAATTGCATCGCCTGCGAACCATTTGATTTTCCAACCGGAACTTCCGGTTTTCCCATGTAAATGGTAAGTACCCCCAGGCTTGAATTGTCTGTCCTCGATCTTAACCCCCCGTCGAAAAAGGAGGGTGGGCAAGAGGGGGCAGAAACACCTTCGACGATATGAGAATCAGCCTAGCCTGTATTGTTTGGACATCTTACTTAGAACAGTTTGACATATGGACATTTCTCGTCTGTCCCTTCGAATAGCAGGGCATCACAAGTCCTGTATTAATGGTTCAATCTGTAAATAAACTAGTTGTGTGTTGTGTCTTAAGACCTCTCATCCTTCCTGCCATGTTGCAGACAAGCACATACGGATATTGCTCCTTACGCACACCTTATGTAGTAATAAAGGTCATTATTATATAAACACCGATGAAATACTAGGTGAGCTTTCGCGCGAAAACTTGATATCTTCACAAGTGAAAATAACATGTTATCTTCACAAGTGAAAATATCACCGTTGCTATGGCTAAATAATACATTGCGCCTTTCACAACAAAAAACTATTAAAGTGAAATGGTTTGGTAGTTCATTGGTGTTTATATAATAAATAGAACATTACATGGCCGCTTGGGGATACGAAATTTCTCTTCTCGTGTTGAAAAAACATTTCAATCGTTCGTTGTGCTCACTCGTGAAATATTTTTCAACACTCGAAGAGAAATTTCGCATCTCCGCGCGGCCATGTAATATCCTCTATTTATCTAACCACGTTAAAATAGTATCAACAAGAATTGCTTTCCAAGTGACCATGAACAAGGACATAAAACAAATACAATAAGATTACAATGAGACGTAAGGGGCTCCTGTATGACGGCCTAATTAGAGCTGAATCGTAGTCGAAGACAAATCTATAAAACTAAAGTCACATCAAGCATTATCAGTTTCGTAACGCAGCTCCAACAGGTCGTCACGTAACGTTCCTTCCCGAGGAGCGTTGTGTGACGACCACATGAAATCGTTTGGTACTCACTTGGTGTTCACCATCGTTGACTACCAAGAGGATAGGAGAGTCGTAATACTCCATTTTTCTGTAAAGTGTCTTGAGTGAGAATCCATGCTGGAACGTGCTATAGACCAACACCCAACAGTGACCCACAGTTCTCGAGGGAAGGCTCCTGTTTAACTGAAGAACGCAAAAAAAAGTCAATTAACTCTTCTATTCCAAAGAGTGTCCAACAGCAACGCTCTAGAACCGTTCCGAATTGCATATTTGTTTTTTCTAGTTTTACCAAATAAATTTAGGATTTTGGTCGTATTTTGACTCTGCCACTTCTGGAAGTTAAAGGGTTAAACGGCTTCATGTGGACTGTCAACATAGCCTCATGCTTGCGATTTTATAGTCCTGCATCACAATTGACGAACAAATAATGACGTTTCAAGCGGTACAACGGTTTTGTTAGGCGCTTGAGGGAGTTCTGAAGCTTTTTTCGGTTAAATATTCGCAGAGAAAATAGCTTTAAGGGACCGAATGGCTCATCTGCACGTGCAATACACAATCTACTCCTTGCGAGAAACCGTTTACGTACAAGCATAGAGAGATTAAAGTAAGGCTCAAATCACACTCGACATCGCGTGCCGACGACGAAAATAATCAATTCACGTGCTTCCATGATGTACAACTTTTGAATCAGTAGGTACAATATTTTGGTGGGACCATTTAAATAAAACCTCTTCAGCGGTACTTTTTTATCTGTGGATAAAATCGTATGGTGTTAACATTCAAATGAAACCCCTTCAGCGGTACATTTTCATGGTATTATTTATTTGTATCGATGGATAATAGCATGATTTGTAGTAATATTTAGCATAAATACCACGAGTGATATTTCAAAATTGATATACGTAATTTCACGAGCCGTTGGGCAAGTGAAATTTGAGACAATTTTGAAATATCACGAGTGGAATTAAAAAATCACGTCAAATCATGCTGTTATTTGTTTATACTACAGGTTTGTACTTTTCACATGTAGGTATTTCAAATTAAGCAGATATACCACTGCTCTAAGCCAATCAAATTACAGAAATTTCTTATGTAGTAGTATGAACAATGTAATTCTAACTTTTGAGTCTGTAAGCTTCCGACGCAGGCGGTTTTGTAGGGGAAGGGAAACAGAAGGGAGCTCGAGATAGAAGCTCCCTTCTGTCTCGACAAACCACGACAAGAATGGGGCGGAATTAATGAACTTCGTTGCTCATTTTTGTGGCTTCGATGCCGGCTCGCTGTCTCCTCCCTAAGTAAAATAGGGAGTTAAGATCCCACGGCGAAGTAATTCGTCACCTATGATATTATTATGTCGTAGTGGTGCAGTGACGGCAAAGAAATGTACATGTAAATGTGTGATCTGTGTCAGTGCAGAGTTGTTGTTTAGCTCATTTAACCCACTGCTTTTCCGGTGCTCTCGTTGTCGTCATCTTCGCGATATCTTAAAAACTCCTTTTTAAAAACCGCCAGCTACGCAGACTTGTCTGTGAATAAAATTCTTTGGTGTTACCATCCAAATGAAACCTCTTTAAAATACATTTCCATGATAATATTTTCTTGCCAGGATTTTACAGAAAGAAAATTAAGATTTTTCTTGAACTTTGATTCTGGTCGCTGACAGCATTAAAAGAATTAAATATTACTTACAGCTATCAATCGGTCCTCAGTAAGAATTTCTGACTTGGAATCCATGTCTGGTAACTGCAAGCCATCCTCCAGAAAATCCGGCTTGGGCCTATTGACAACGAGAACGGTATGATTAAAAGAAAACAGGGAGTACATGATGAGAAAGCAGGAGTTGCTGCTGTGTGTACACAGAACTTTGGTTGAAACTGAAAAAAACCCGATCTGAACCGTACATTTTTTGGGATACCACTGACGCGCTATACACTATTACCCTTAGACGTGAAGTTTCTCGTACCATATACATCAAGGAACCTTTAACCTGACCAGCGACTAATTTCTCATAAAAGGGCCTGTGTTAAGCTCTCGCTTACTTTAAGATTGTATATTATTTATTGTTGTTATTATTTTTTAATATTTTAAAGCTGTTAAAGTAATTTTATAGATATTTTATTTCATCTTTTTTACATTGTAAATATTTATTGTAAATACTATCAAATATAATCTTAAGCTTAAATAGATTTTATTAATTAAGTGTCCTCGGTTAAGGGACGGACCATTAGAAAGCTTATGGGGGGAAAAACTTATTCGCGCAAGGGAAAATTAAATGAAAAAAAATTCTTGCACGCCAATTAACCCTAAAAAATATTCATGCTATGGCCTAAAAAAAAATTCATACAAGGAATTTGATAACGAAAAAAAATTCCTGCGGCTCGAAAATTCCCCACCCCCAAAACTTTTCTAATGGTCCGTCCATAATTGGCTGCGTGTAGCCAGCTAAAAGATTGACACAGTTCTTTATTCATTCAATATTGCCTATAACGCCTCATTCCCCCCCCTCTTAGGAACTTGACGCTAGCGAGGAATTACTTGTAAAACACAAGATCAAAACTTCCTATCAAACAAATATCTCTCCCAAAGCATTACACCAAACGTTACAAACAACAAAAATGAACTTTGAAAAGCTGTTAGGATAACAAGCAGTACAAGCTCAGTCAAAATCCACAATTGCAATCCGGTTAAATCCTTTACAAGATCGTCTATCCGTGCCTCTTATTGTACTTACACTGTTATGCATACCTTCTTTAAATATTTTGAGCAGTTATTTTTCGATGGTAGGTTCCACTGTTTGAATGTTGAGAAACTCGGTGACACAACGGACACAAGAATAAAGTACCTGATCATCACCAGGTAAAAAGCTTATAGTATTTCAGTGATTGTCATGGGTTGAGTACACGTGAGCAGGCTAACCACGCGATCGATCGTTTAGTTACACTACCAGGAGTACCTAACGAAGGTCTCCTTAATGCATTGAAAACACTTTTTAGGCTATACAGAGTACTTTTAGACCTCTGGAAATGCATTCTAAACGACGCTATAAAATTTGTATCTATTCGGTCATCCTTGGGCAACTTTAGTCTTTTCGAAATTACAAGGGCTTCAGTATTATTTTCCTGAAACTTTTAGACGCAATTATTTAAAGTTTTACGAAAGTAAGAATTTTTCTGATTCCTCTCTCCATCGCATTTTCGAATCCGAAAGTTTTACGTTTCCACTGTCTACGAAAAATAGCTTAACCTGGGGAGTGAAATGCGAAAATTGAACTTTCGAAAGTCTAGGGAATTTATTAGATACGCTTCGAAAATAGTACAATGTACATGAATGGAGTGGTCACCTAGAAATTTTTAGCCTTCCTCAAGCCATAGAAAATTCGAGGCAATTTTTGCTTCTCCCAACAGACATTTTACAGAAATCAGTCGTTCGGTGCCCCTGACACTAATCTTTTTCCCCTTCCTGCTTTAGTTTCTTCCTTCGTAACTACCAAAACGTTTTTCCACCTCACCATAGACGGGCTGTGTCACAGCTGTTTACTTCATTTATGGTAACAGGACGGAAGTGGAGTCTAATTCGGTCTGCAATCATTTGAGTGACTACCAAAATCGGACTACCGCCTAGCGGGAGTCCGATTTGTTTATTCACGAGTATGATTAGAGCGCCACGAAGTCCTGTTACCACTATTTTAAACAAAAATATTAATGAACTAAACAGCTGTAACATAATAACATGATTATCGCCGTAGGAAAAAAATTATTCTTCACCTCATTTTCAGTCTCTTTGCATTTTTCACGAGAATGCTTCTCTATCAAAAAACCTTTTTTTATAATTTTCGTGAAATCCGGTAGCAATCTCATCATAACATTCTTTTTATGATTTTGACAAGAGCAAAACTTTTCCATGACTTTATCCTAGATTTCACAATAACCAGAATGAAGGATTAAGGCCCGTTTCAAACGTCGCGCTACTGCCGTGCCGAACTCAATTGATCGAATTAAATTCGACTTTAGCACGGCACTAACACGGCGTTTGAAACCAAGTCGTGCTACTGCCGTGTAGCAAGGCAAGCCTTGCCGTGCTACACGGCAGTAGCTCGACTTGGTTTCAAACGTCGTACTATCGCCGTGCCGAACTCAATTCATAAATTACAAATGCATTAGAATACATTTAAAAGTTTGCTGAGCCGTTTCTTTATTATTGTGTTTTGTTTTCGGCAACAGCCGTTCTATTCGACTGAATTAAATTCGACGTCTGAAACCAAGTCGTGCTAGGGTCGTGCTGCAGTCGAGCCAGCTTAGCACGGCAGTAGCACGACGTTTGAAACAGGCCTAAGTCAAAGCCCTGAGAATCCCCCCTTACAGTATAATGCAGTGGAGTTGCGCATGACCAATCACCTGCTCTAACAAAGACTGTGACTACTGCCTAAAAACGCCTACTTGTGACGACAGACTAATTGAATGTCACCGAAGGTATTTTTTAAAACATTGTTCGTATTTATAACTTGAAAGCCTGCGCAGTTGGTTTCCTTTTCGGATAACGAATACTTTAATTCGGGAGCCAAACCAGCCAGCGCGATAAGCAAAGCCGCGAGCGGAAGGCAGATCCTCTCAAGCGCAGAGTGGCTAAAAAAAGTAAAGAAAACACAAGGAGACTGTCCACGGGCTGGAGGGGAGAGGAGGGGGGGGGGGGGGGGGTGGAGAAGGAAATTCGATTACGCGAGAACACTCTGACGACTGTTGTAACCCTGACGACTGTTGTAACCCTAACGAGTGTTGTAACCCTGACGAGTGTTGTAACCCTGACGACTGTTGTAACCCTGACGAGTGTTGTAACCCTGACGACTGTTGTAACCCTGACGAGTGTTGTAACCCTGACGAGTGTTGTAACCCTGACGACTGTTGTAACCCTGACGAGTGTTGTAACCCTAACGAGTGTTGTAACCCTGACGAGTGTTGTAACTCTGACGACTGTTGTAACCCTGACGACTGTTGTAACCCTGACGACTGTTGTAACCCTGACGAGTGTTGTAACCCTGACGAGTATTGTAACCCTAACGAGTGTTGTAACCCTGACGAGTGTTGTAACCCTGACGAGTGTTGTAACCCTGACGAGTGTTGTAACCCTGACGAGTGTTGTAACCCTGACGAGTGTTGTAACTCTGACGAGTGTTGTAACCCTGACGACTGTTGTAACCCTGACGACTGTTGTAACCCTGACGACTGTTGAAACCCTGACGAGTGTTATGACCCTGACAAGTGTAGCCAACCGAACGAGTGTTGTTATGCTGACGAGTAATGTGACTGTACTGTACTCAGGCTAATGATTTGATTAGTGTAAATTCACGTATTGAAAGAGTAAAATTCTATCAATTAGTCTTGAGTGTGGGAAGGTGTAGAAAATTAAACAAAGAGCTTTACTAGGACCCTCGTTATCTACTAGAAGAGTCAAACCTACAATAACCGATCGTTTGAACATTATTATTTTCACTGAATGGAAAATAACAACCAACCGCCACGCGCTCAGTCATAACTTTTTAGAAGGGCTTGGAGCTCAGCCATTCAAAAGCTGTTATTCCCGGCTCAGAGTACCCTTTTAAACTTTTAACTCCCAGAGCCAATTATGAAGACATGTTTGTGGTTCTTATAACTTTTGAGTCTAAGGATAAAATCCCATCGTGTGACCCTTCAAATGAAACCTCTTCAGCAGTACTTTCACATGGTACTATTTATTTCCTAAGCAGTCCTACCTCTAACTTTGGAGTCTGTGGATGAAGATTTTTTTTCGAATTTTGATGTAGCATAGCCTGGTTTTCACCAGCGCATAAGCATAAACATAAGGACATACGCACGCGCAGAATGGCATATTTGACTCCATTCTCAATACCAGCTCTCTTCAACCCGATGATAAACAAGATGGCGGACGAAGCGTCCGCCATATTGCTTTTGATATGTTCGCATGAGGTCTGGCTCAAAGTGACCTATGATTGGTCCACAGCCTTGTGCTTATGCTTGTTCTTATGATTATGATTATATCGACCCAGTTTTCACTTGCTTACACATGTGCTTGTGCTTACGTTTATGCGGTAGTGAAAACCAGGCTTAAGGAATACATGATTGTATGTAAGATGGGAAGCATCAAGGGCCACTGATGTTGCAGGTCATCCTTTTAAGCTCTATTATAATGCATATACGCAAATGTGGTTTTTCAGTTTCTAATTATGGACCACCATTTGTACTGTAGCAAGATAAACTAACCTTGCCATAACCTTGGCGGCTTTTCCAGGCTTGGCTGTCAATCCACGTGAACTTTTCTTGACCCTGCGTGCATCTCCCTCGCTGAGAGCTTTTGTCAGCTGTGCGAAAGACAAAAATCAAAGGGATAAGTCATGGGGATTCTTCCATTTCGCCGTGGACTATTCATAGTAAAGTCAAATCCCGTTAATACGGAAACTAAGGCCCAGTTCAAACGTCGAACTTTACATGTGCCGAACCTAATACCTATTTAGGTCGACCCAAATTATTAAGTTCGACTGTTGATTCAGACGGTCGAACTTTATATGTGCCGAACCTGATACGCGGCGAAAAGAAATATCATCCTTACTGCTGAAAATAGGAAATAAACTGAAAAAAGTAAAATTCACCAAGCCTTGAAATTCTTGTTTTGATTTTAGTGTGATTTGTGCTCTGTTATGGTGAGGAGACAACTGAGGAGATTGTGATCGTGACATTTGGACAAAATAAAGTAACGCAATAAATCTTAAATTACGTTTCGATTTCTTTATGGATACAAAGAAAAGCAACTTTTTAGAAGACCGTTTTGAGCTTTTAAGTTCTGTCTAAAAATCTACAACGTGAATGCTGGTAACCAGACCGTAACCGTCGTTACGCTTCTGTGAGTTCCGTCAGCACAGGCGCGAAAACCCACTAAGAAGCGCGCTTATATTGAAAAATACGTTAACATAATTTATGCATTAGGTTCGGCACGTGTGAAGTTCGACGTATGAATCGAAGTCGATCTTTTGCCGTTCTATTCGACTAGGTTCGGCACATGTAAAATTCGACGTTTGAACCGGGCCTAAGGGGGCCGAAAATGTGTCTGACAGTCTAACGCCGCTTTACGAACACCCACTTAATATGGACACTACAGCCAGGTGATCTGTGACGTCATTGCCGGGGCCTGGGGAAAGAAACTTTAATGCCGTATCCCATAACCAACGCGCGCACCAATTCAATTCAATTCAATCTGTTCCCGTCAGCTTTGGTTTATGGGATACGGCATTAAAATTTCTTTCCCCAGGCCCCCGCAGTGACGTCACAGATCACCTGGAGTGTATTACACTATTACAGACAGTTTGGTTTGTTCCTGAGGAAAGAAAGCCTTTACATCTTACATCAGAGTGATCTCAGATATAAAGACCCAGTCTTAAAGTATTTTCACTTCACCCTTACCTTTCTGACCTCCTCATGGCAAGAGCACCAGTAGACCTGCACGTCACCTGAATCAGGGCTCACAAAAAGGTCCTGTTTGGTGGTCCAAACAAGTACAGTGAAACGCCATTAATACAGACACTGAGGGGGTCATTGAAAGTGTCTGTATTAACAGGGTTTCCGTATTTAGCGGGTTGAATTTAGAGAAAATGTAAGGGATTTCTTTCCCCAGGGACAAAGCGAACTGTCCATAGTAATGAGGTCTCCGCTTTTTGTAAACACTTTCATTACCTTTGGATGTGAATGAACTGGAGGACTATTTGAATAAAATGTCTCCACTAAATCTAAACCCTATAAAAAGAAAAAAAGACATGATTAGAAACTGAAAAAAAAAAAAACACGCGTGAGCCTCTTTGGAGCATTATAGATTGAGCGACTAGGTGCCAGACGGTCGAACCGCCATGTGCGACCACGTCTCGTAAGCAAACACCTCCTATAAAACACCAAAAATTTCCCAGTTTAATCACTAAAGTTGGAACCTCTCGTGAGCAACTGCCACCACTTTTTTGGATGACGGTTTTAGAATTTTCCATGCTTTTTTTTTACACTCTTTTATACGACGACTTGGCTTATGGTTTGCACTCTATGTTTGCTGTATGTCCTACACTACTCAGGATATGCGAAGAACTTTTAGTGATACAACATGACACTACACATTGCACGCTATGAATTCTCTTCCAAAATGTAGATGTGTTAAAAACGCTTCTTTAGTATGAATAGACCCTCTGGGGATCAATAATTCTCGTAAGTGACCATCTCCTGTAAGCGACCACTACATCTTTGCCCTTCAGGTTGTCCCTTACACTGTATTAATACACAAACAAAGCAACTGGCTGAGTACCAAAAACCCTCACTTTCAAAACGAGACTGAGTCCAAAGACTTTTACTTGAGTGAAAATAGAAGACTGTTTATGTACTTTCATAATAATGGACTGTTCACAGTCCCCCTATTTTTCTGTAAGATTGTCAGGATTGAGCACCTACCCCTAAAGGTCAGCACTCGTTAACATCCGTCGAAAGGCCCTTGGACACCTTATGAAGTTTACACAAGGTAGATTAAAGTGCACATACCATCAACCCCAACCCAAAAAAGGAACCTAACCAGTTTCGAAACAGTGCTTAACCCTAATCAGTAAAGGAAGTGCTTAACCCTAATCAGTAAAGGCAGTGCTTAACCCTAATCAGTAAAGGCAGTGCTTAACCCTAATCAGTAAAGGTAGTATTTAACCCTAATCTGTAAAACGCAGTGCTTAACCGGCAAATCCAAAACGATAAGGAATACTACGTTGTGTAAACTTCATAAGGTGTCCAAGGGCCTTTCGACAGATGTTAAAAAGTGCTGACCACCCCTAAAGGGCAGCCATCTTGGTTCCACAATGTTCCAAGTCTAGCCAAAGGATGAGTATTACATCCACTTAGGGGGAGAGGATGGTTTGGGAGGAGACCTTCCTTCCCACACTGCTGTAAACTGCCCCCCCCCCCCCCCCACCCCCGTCCAGCCTGGGAATGATTATCAAACCTACTTAAGGGGTGGGGGACAGTTTAGGATGAGGCCTTCCTTCCCCCACCGCTATCAAGCCTGACACCCACCCCCCTTGGTTCATTTGAAACCAAGATGAACTGTGAAACAGGCTTATTACTCTATTAACCTCTTCTTCTGCAGTACAGCAGTGTGGATCTGCCATTTCATCATCTTCACTTTCATCATCATCCAGCGCGTTATGTATGTTTGGACACCACTTTTGAAAGAATCTATACACTTGCTCTGTCCTGTGAATACAATAAAAACTCTGACTAAACAAAGATACTATATGCTGCAAAAATAATAATAATAATAAATAATAATAATAAATAAATACCCGAGAGGGGACTAAAAAAAAGCAGTCTCCCCTCTAGTTTTCTTGCCGTGGTGCCCTGTTTTTGGCCCATGCTCCACTACATGAGTGGGTGGAAAACTATACAACAAAAATATATAATGCAAGACAACTTTAGCCCCAAACCTAAATATATTAATATTATTTTTTTTGTAGGAGAGAAAATGGATAGGAACATAGGATGTCACAAAAGTTTATGTTCCTGATTTCAACTATGTGGATAACTTTTGTTCAAACATTATCCTACTCAAAGTTTGACATCTCTTTTATACTAGTATGTACGAGCACATATACATGTACATTGTCGATTTTAGAATTTTGGCCACATGTCCCTGAGCTTGCCTTTTTAAAAACACATTTATTAGCTGCCAAGGCATAAACAGGGTTGTCAAAAGTAGTAGTAGTAGTAGTAGTAGTAGTAGTAACGGCTGGCTACTCTGCTTGGCATTTCTTTACGGATAGTGTTTTTTAAGTAAAATAACCCTGGACTGGCTGCTTACTTTGACAACTCAGCCGTCTACTTTTCAAAACTTTCTGACAACCCTGTATAAACCTGTACCTTTCCAAGTTTTTCTAGGACCCTTCCGTATACATTGTTTTATTACATCCACTTTGAAATCACTGGCGATCCGTGCAATCTCATTGGCTCTCAGCAAGGTGATTTATTCCCAAATCGCACCATTTTTTGCTCTAAATCGCATCTGTTCCAAATCGCGTCATTCATGTTCTAAATCGCATCATTTCTGTTTTAAATCGCACCATTTTTGTTCTGTATCGCATCATTTCTGTTTCGAATACAAAATGAGATGTAAAAGCCTTTTTGTTTCAGCTTTTTAACAAACCAGCTACTTGATCAATAAATATTAGTAATGACTAAATTCTGCGATTTCAAAATGGATGTAATAAAGTGGTAATTGAACTTCGTGTCGTGCAATTTTGGTCTGAAATCATACTTGTAATTTCAAATCGAACTCGCGCTGTACGCTCGTCTGATTTTCATATCACGCGTATGATTTCAGACCAAATTGCACTCCGCTCAGTGCAATTACCATTATAAATCAAAGTCACCCCACAGCAACCACAGTTTAACCCAACTCTCACTTTTTTACCTTAAGTTCTGGACTAAAAAAATCCCAGAAGATCTAGGTGTAGATAGTCCTTTTCCAGGGCTGTCACTAAAATTTTAAGTTACTGGGTATATGCAATTAGTAAAATAATTACATTGATGACTATTGAAAATAGAGCACTGTGATTGGCTAGGAGCTTCGCTTTATCCCGCTATAATCACCGCGCGGTGATTATAGCATTGAAGGCTAGCAGTTTTCAAAATGGCAGCCACATTTTTTTATGTTTCAGGGTTGGAAATAGATCAATAATTTTATTTTCTCAAATAATCATCAATGTAATTACACTAAAACAACCCCGAAACATTTTGAAAACTGCTAGCCTTCAATGCTATAATCACCGTGCGGTGATTATAGCAGGATAAAGCAAAGCTCCTAGCCAATCACAGCGCTTTATTTTCGATAGTCATCAATGTAATTATACTAATGGCGAATAGTCACCTCGACTTCGTCTCGGTGACTATTCGCCGATATTCATGTCGCCTTCGATGACTAATAATTGTTAATTAGTAGGAGGGGAATTGTACAGCTAGGAAGTTCGGATCAGTTTAGGTTTCTAGGAAACTGCCCACCTACCCCTCCCCTATGCCAACATTAACACTTACTTCTAGTTTAGGGGAAAATGTTGGCTTAGGGGAGGGGTACGTGGGCAGTTTCCCAGAAACCTAAATAGGTCCAAGTTCTTTTGGTTCTACTTTCCTTTGATTCCTATAGGAATAGCCGGGGCTGATGCTCATGGTAGCTAGGGAAAACCCCCAGCCCCCAGCTCTTAGTGACAGCCCTGCTTTTCTAACTTGTAACTTCTAGCTGTAAAAGGATTGACATTTATTTTGTTTAAAATTAGCTGCCAAACAAAAAGATTGTGTTAAGCAAAGACCTACCATGTTTAGGCATAAACATGCATAAATGTTACACCCAAAAGATGGTAATATTTAATGACACTAAAACTGACTGTGTACCAACCTTGATGGTGGAATAGCAAACCAATACTCTCTTCTTTTCATATCTCTATCACAAAGTTCTTCTCCAGGGTGGACTGGATGTTCTGTGGTGCTGTGATGCCGACACCAGTGTTTTTTACTAATCCTTAAGCAAAGATATAATGGCTGGTGGTGGATAGGTGTAGCAGGATTTGGTACTATTTGCACCTCCTCGTTATTAACTGAAAAAGAGTAATTATTAAAGTGAAACCTCTATTAATTAAGTCGACCCCCAATTAAGGCGATGCTAAGGTGGGTCCCAAAATTAACGTCTTGTAATTATTTCCTTTTATAATGAACCCCTATTCAGTGGACACCTCTATTAAGCGGACACTGACTTTAAAAGAAATTGTATTTGGCTAATTTATATAAAGGTTAAAACTCTCCTTTAAGCGGACACCGGCTGAATTGACAACAGTAGTATTGGATTATGTCCTTGAAATACGAACTGCAGTCAATTAATAAAGATAAAACAATACATTTAGCTGTCAATAAACTGTAGATTAGACTGGTATCCAGCTGTAAGATTGTCATCCATGATCAAATTTCACCTAAAAGTCTTGCACAAAGTACAGCACAGCTTCCTTAGCATCCTTAACAACGTGGAACTTTATCACAGTACAGAGTAATAAAATGTTGAATGTTAATCGTTGACAAAAGTTATGCAATTTTTGCAAACCTCTATTAACCAGACACCCTCTATTAAGTGGACACTTGAGAAGGTCTTGAAGGTGTCCACTTAATAGAAGTTTCACTGCATCTCTTTAGTATGAGTTTACATAAGTGGAATGATATCATAATTATGCCATTGAAAAGAAAAAGCAAAACTGATCTTACCAGTTTGATCATAACTCCCTTGTCCTAGCCAGTACTTAACATTACTGCTTAAAGCTGCAAACAATGACTCTGACGTAGACTCCTTACCATAAGCAACTTGATCTTTCGTATGGTCAACTCTTACATGTTCACTGGACTGCTGAGAGGCCATAGAAACATTCAAACCATCATTCCTTTGATCAACCAGTTCTGAGTCTTCATTTTTACCATCATCTGTATGAGTCAAGTAACACCCAATTCCAGAGTCTTCTGATGTTGGTGAAACAGAGTGAATATGCCTAACCCTAATACTATCTTTCACAACCACTAAGGCTCCTTCGTGGCTATTTTCAAGTTCTGTTATCTTGTTTATAAGATTATCAAGAAGATCATGCACAATAACTTTAATGTCTTCAGTATTTGCCACAGCTGTACCGCCTGTTGCAACACAAGTGCATCGGTTTGCAGTGTCAACCATGTTCTCCACCCTTTCTTTTACTTTATTATCATTTACGGAGGGTGATGATTTGGGTGGCTTATTTTGATCTGTACGGAGTTTTCCACAATTGTCCCTCACTGTTGATTCTGATATTGTCTCAACATCTGTGCTGTTTTGACGACTCAATGTGGATGCCGCAGCAGCATCCAAGTAAAACCTAAAAATATTCAACGAAAACGAGACACTTAGAATAAAGCGCTCAAACCTATGCATGTTACGAAGTTAAATTCGGTCTTCCACAGTAAAATTAAAGATTAAAATGAAAAATTACACTGCTGATGTACAATTTTATACACATTATTTCCTATAACTTTCTAATTTATTTGTACCCATTTCCAACGGCTTAATTTGCATTAACCCTTTAAGTCCCAAAAGTGATCAACATCAGTTTTCCCCCAACAATATCAACACACAATCAAGAGAAAAGGTTGTGAGAATTGAAACAATCACCTAAACAGTGTTCTCCCAAAATTTTAGCTAAGCAGGTAAGGGACAATTCATGGCCGGTAAGGCACAGGATATGTGCCAGAGGTGAACTTTCTGAGGGGAGGGGGGATAGTAGAGTGAGGGACATGGCTCGGCCCTTGCTGTGAGATTTTTGAGCTAAGTTCTCTGAAGCGTCATTCCCTTTATTTTCAGCAAATTGGCCATTGTTTTCTTTAGACAACAATTTAAAATGTTTGATTCGAATAATTTTTTCTCAGTCTTCATGCACTCTTTCCAGAACACGTGGCCCAAAAAAAGAAAAGTTGTGTTTACTTTAGTACTTTTCCACATATTCATTCATTCACTTGTAAGAATTGGATCGGATCACAACTCACTTGCATATTTTTTAACACTTCTTCTTAAATTTTAGTAAACCTGAAGGCAGTAAAAGGTATTACTTCAGGCGGTAAATTTTACTGGTTACTGCCTGATAAGGAGAACACTGCCTAAGAGAAAATGATTTGATCTTCCACCAAATTCTCTCCACTTACACTTTATGGAAATGTATAGAGACCAGTTTGGAGAATTTGGTATCTGGATATTGGGGATTAAAGGATTAACACATTTACATGTGGTTATGACATTACAAGAGATATTGGAAAAGCATAAGTCAATGCCAATCATGTGAAAACTACTGCAGGGCTCGAAAAGGTCCCATCTGGTATTCCAGGACAAGTAGATTTTTCTTGATGTGCAAATAACTTTAATTTAAAGCTCATCATTGAGCAGGGGTGGACAGAGGCGGGGCCTAGTGATAAAGTATACAGTGGCAATATGGGCGTGATAGCACCCATCAGGACTGCGAACGGTGCACTTTTCTAGGGAGTTTCGGGTGCACGCTCCTCAGACTGGAAACATTGTTGAGATTGAAGTTCTCTGAAATGCAATCAGGTGCATTCTGGATGCTTAAATTTAGCAAAAGTCTGGATTCCATATTGAACATGTAATGCTGTTAAAATATTTAATAAAACCACAAAAGAGAGGCCAGGACCACCTGGACCCACTCCTAAATCTGCCCTCATTGAGTAAGACAAGCAAGAAGTTGCCCCAGGCACCCAAAATGTGAGAGCTGCTTGCCCAAAAGACAAGCTAGAACTCAACTTTTTTCGAGCTGTGCGACTGTACACTGTACATTCATAAGGCCTTGTTGGGCTCACCTTCCAGGTTTTAGAGGATCATGAATTGCCATAGCAGCTATATCTGTATACATTGCCGCACTTGTGACCGACGTCATCAGTGTGGCTATGCTGTATGTATCCTGTCCCCTGTCCATCACCAAAGGGTCTGACACATTGGGCTTGAACATGACAGAGTGTGGAGTAATCAATAGAACACCATTGGCAATGCCCTGAGAAAAACAACGACAAAAAAAATAATAGAGTGGTAATGACCCCCTTTGAAGGACCCTGGTACTCAACATCCAATAATTTTTATTCTAATATTTAAAACTAATAACCATTTTCCTGGGATATATAACTATTTTTGTAGGTTAATCCAGTATTCAACCATGTATGATTCAAAATTTTCTTTGATGTCCTAATTATTTTCTAATTACTTTCTTTAGCAACCTTTTCATTGCTGTTGACAATCCTCAATGCTTAAGCTTTCTACTGAGTACACTGCATAATGATAACATTATTTTAAAATCACCTGGCCGTCAGTTATGTATTTGGCATAAATCTTGAGATAATGTTCAGTAACTTCTTCTTTCTCTTCTTCCCATGACACATCCTTCGTTAGTTTAACTGTTTCGTGATCACCCTCATGTGCAGTACCATTCTCCTACAAAATTAATAAAATTGTAATGTAATTCTACCTTTTTTACTCCTAGTAAAGGCCAAAGAAAATTTTACAAAAATTCCAAAGATATGTTTTGGTGAAATCCTACCCAAAATTAATGGGACCATGCAAAAATTCTGCCAAAAGGGTTTCACATTACAGAAACGCACCCATAGAAAAACGTTGCCTGTGAAAAGTGAGGTACCCTTTAGGCTTTGCGAGCAAAAGTGAGGTTTCAAAGGCTACTGCCATTTTTGGTCTCTTATGAACTTTATAGTGACTAACAATTCTCACACTTCCAAGACACAATGTAGAAACAATAGGAGTAGGTTGCCATTGTTTCAAGTGTGGTAATGTTTTGGCCATTGCTACAGAGAAGAAAATGTTTATACAAAAAGAAGCATTTTCTTCCTTGTGCACTAACAGTAAACCCTCCTGAATTTGGTAGTCTCGTGCCAATAGACTTGATGGGAAAACATTTAAAGCTAATCAGAAACCAAACTCTTCGTCAATCCAAAACTCTTCTTCACAAAACTCAGTCGATAAGATTGAACAAAAATGTGTAGCAACCTTTATTATCATCAGAAGCGGTATCGTACAGCTGTAGCTGTTTCCAAGAGACATATTAGACCGCTGTTCAGGTTTGGTGATTAAATATGAAGAACTTTATAGCATTGTTACAGGAAACTGTTGCTCTTAATTTTGCCTTATACTTTGTTAAAATCAATATCTTAAATGAGGAAGGTAATCTAGAGTGCATTTTCATTGAATTTTGCCGTAAATTTTAAGGTTTATAATATTATCTAAAACCCACAACAAAATATAAACAAACCATCAAAAATGGATTCAAACACCATGAAGTTTGTAAAAGATAAAATTCGATCTAAATCAGTGAGTTGAAACATTTTGGGAAAAATCAACTACAATCATCGAGTAAATTTAGACAGTTTTTAAATAGACTGAGCTATTGTTAGTCACATGAAGTTCTATTCTTCTTTGAAGAATGGTCAAATGTTGTGGGTGTCTGATCAGGAACAATGACCAGGAAAGGGATATACAGAGGAGATTTGTTGGTTGACACTAAATGTGGTACGACATTTTTCACTTATTTGAATTTTCACGATCGCCGTTTTTCAATGGGCACATTTCTGTAATGATAATTATGAATGGTAACAGCATGGGATTTTGCCAACAGATTTAAGCGTCAGAGTAACAAAAATAATAACCTTGCCATAATTTGGTCTAAGAGTAAAGGGGGTAAAACACAGTGCAAATCTCCAAAATAGAGGCTCAGGGGTGGGGGTGGGGGGGGGGGGGGGAGGAACTAAGCTGAATGTCTACATTACATATTATACAAGGAGATTATAGAGCCAAGATTACAAGGTTACCAGTCACATTGAGACCAAGAGAACTGTCTATTGTAATCACGTATCTGCACTGTATGTTGTGATTCGGTTACATGTATTATCCTTAATGTAAATATTATTATCCCTTATTTCAAACTAATTATCATACATGTATATTAACAAACACTAAAACAAAGGAAAATGAAATTTATACATGTACCAAGTACAATATGTATAGAACTGTACTGCAACATCTATAGTGTGATGCTGTACATGTACTGTGTAAGGTCATTCACTTAGCACAAGGATTGCAATTAACTGAAAAAAAAAAAGCCCTAGAAGTTTTTTCTCTGATTAATTGGATTGTTTCCTTTACCTTTCACAATGTTTCTTAAAACATTTCACATCTAATAACATTATAATGGCCAAAGAAAAAAATTCACCAAAAAAGCCAATTCAATTTTCTTTTTGTAAAATCTTATGAAATAATAGTGCAATGTACCATGAATAAATGAATGGTAAAACCCTCATAGGATTATAAGCATGGATTTAAGAATTAGACAGGCTAAAAGTAATTATCTTGAATTTTAGTTTATCCTCTGGGCAAGCAGCTCTTAAAATTAATTTTTCCTGGCCCGGGCCACTACTTGATTGTCTCAGTTAATGGACCCTCGCCTACATGTATTGGGCAAGTAGGCTTTAAACATTACTTGCGCAGCAAGAAAATTGACCAGTGTCCCAGACTAGCAGACAGGCTTTTTTTGGAGCCCTGATTAGTGTGACAAATACTGTAGTGTTGCTGTGATGAGATCTGAAAGTAAAGAGTCAAGTGAAGGCACTGTACCATCCTGCCTTTATATCTGAGAACTCTATGATGTAAAAAATCTATAACCACTTGCAGCCTTTTAAACAATAACAGTACACTGTGTCTTCTTATCAGTTATTAAGACAGAATCCATCAGGAAATTAAGCGATTTTAATTTTCAGTGTACAAAAACATTTTTCAAGGGCTATAGATGTAATTTGTTATCTGTAATTACCAAATACATACAGTGGAGGAGCCTGAAAAAATAAATGTTGAAGTTCACAAAATGACATCTTACACGAGAAATTTTCAGAATTTTACCTGTGTTTTTACAATTCTTGTGAACTTTGACATTTTCTCGGGCTACCGTCAGAAATTGTCTTTGGTGTTATTACAGATAACTAATTATTACATCTATAGCCCTTGAAAAAGTGTAAAAAAGAATGGGATATTGTTAAAAATTTTCTGGTACAAGGTTTTGGTCCACTGAAAATTAAAATTACTCAATTTCCTGGTGGATTCCACCTTAATCTTTTAAGGACCCTCCAGACCAGTGACTCTGGAGTAGCCTGAACCATGAAAACATGTTCCATACCTTGATATTCAGTGGGTGCGGAGGTTTTGTAACCGGCTCTGATGAAGGAGTTTCAGCTGGAATTCTTGTTTCTGTTTGATTTTCTGGAACAAACAGTGTCTGTCCACAAAATAAAAATAAATAGATTAATTAATAAATATAATTAGAAAACAATACAACACAAAAAAAAAAAAACAATGAAAGACCGAGGTAAATACATGTATGTCTAAGCATTAAATAAAAAGGACTACTTCATTCTGTACATGTACATCTGTACATGTGTTAAGTCAATCCTGGCTATGACCTAAAACCCTAAAATTCCCATATCTGACGCAAGGTTAATAATGATGAAAAAAACAATGAGAACATTGCATTTTAAGGTACTATAACTGCTATAAAGTCGAAATATGATCATGCTTATAAAATCGCTTATTTGAAATGTACTCTTAACCTGAACTCAATTTGAAAAAAATGAAGCATTTTCGTTAAATAGAAGCCCAGAAAACAAAGGCCAACATTGGTATCTAAGAGTGCTATTTTGGAAATATTAATAATCACAGGACTGTAATCAGATGCGATACTCTCTGTTGTTGACAGAAATGTTAAAATTTTCACAACCTGGTACGTGCATTATGAGTTTCAAATAAGCTAGGGAAAATTCTGGCAAAATTCTCTTACATTCTGCTTTCCAAAGTAAAGTACAATTGTTTTGATATTTTCTAAATCATTTCTATGGCTGTACAAAGCCTTCTAGTTAAGGCTAAAACATTTTTTATGATGCCATATTGAGAGCATGTCATATGTGACAAGTTCAAACCAAGTTTTTTGCATTTTCTTGCCACTTTCTGTGCCACAACAAACATTAAGAAGGGCGATCTTCTCATAAGAATTCAAGATGGTGACGACGAAAACAGCACAGCACGACGAAAATTAAGGGCGACTTAAGGGCAATTTTGTGGCTGTGTTGGACTGCACTGAAAACAAATTGACGTAACCTTAAGGTGGCCCCAAGCTTTGAACAAAGGTTCAAAACAAATGTACAGTACAGAAGAAATTAATGTGTAAACAAATCAGCATTATGGCTCAAGCACATGTTAAGGAAATTTTTCTGGTTGCTAAACACATTTCACAAGACCAACAATATTTTTATTGGTCAAAACTTTGCCATGATTTGTTGGTGAATATTCATGTCCATTTTGACAATGTTAATAACAAATGAAGAAGTCTACCATTAAATTAAAAAGCAAAGAATCTTGGCTATGACCCAGATACAGCATACCCTTCCCTAGATCAAAATTAAGAAAAACTTGGCTTGAGGTTGTACATTTGTATAAAATTACTTAACTTACAGCTGATAAAATGAGATCCATCACAAACAAGAAAAATTTTAAAAGAAGTGAAAAGACTTGATGGTGCTGACACTATTCAAATTATGCATAAGAATGATAAAAATTATTATAAAGTGAGCTTGGAGGTATGAGTGGCAAGGTTCAGATTACAACTAAAAACAGTAAAAGCTGAGAATGTCACTATTGAAAGAATCACTGCTTAATACAGAGAAGTGAGCTTTTGCCAGACTTACTATTGAATTTTTCAAGTTTTTGTATGGACAAGTTCCAAAAAAAATTATTCCTTGAAAAAATCTGGCAGAGATGGTATGAGTGGTTAAAATGCTAATAAACAGCTTATTGAACAATGTATTCATATGAGATTATTAACCAAATCTTCAGGAAATTAAATTATTATAAATAACTTCCATTAACACATACCCTCATACAGGTTTTTAGATAAAATCTAGGCCAAATGAATATACACTCCATAATCATGGCCTTTGGAATTAGAACAGTTGAGTAACATCATATGTGATCAGATTAATTAGCATGTGTTTTTCAATTACCTTCAAGAGATATCCCATAGTAATAAAAGCCAAATAATAGTTTGTTTAATAATTAATTTAGCCACCTTGAAGCACCTGAAAGAAGCTTTAAATGATATATCTATCCATTTTACAGTTTAAAACTCATTTCCCATTGCCATAGGCTGCAAAATGCAAGCTCTCAAGAACCAGCTATACATGTACTGTAGTATAAAGTCAAAACTATGTTTTGTAATAGCAACCATAACCACAAAATATTGTAGCAACACGTGTAATAAACAATTATTCCATGTGTGCGCATTGCATATGAGATGGTAGATAGCCAACAAGGCATGTAGCGCCAAGTTGGCTATAATCATCTCACATCCAACAAGCATGAGTGGATTTATTGTTGTATAAAAACGGCAACAAAATATTAAGAATTTTTCCTGATTTAATTTGTAAAAACAACCAATTTTCATCTTGGTTTAATTTTGAGCAGACGCATACAGTTATAACATAATTATTTGGAGAGCATGGTATAATGGTTCATATACCATGATGGCTAAGCCAATCAGAACCCTAGAATCGCATTATCCAATGATTCAGTTTTTAATAAGAACACAATTATGCAAAAATGCAAAAAAAAATTGTAAACTGAGCAGTTACATGTTTTTCCAATAAATGGGCTGTTTTCCACAGGACAAGTCTCGAATGGTTTCCTTAATACTGACAGTATCTGCTGTATAGTGATTCACATTCATACATTGATGTATGGCACTATCCAATGTTCCAAAGGGATAAAATTATCTAAAATCAAAGCACTGACAGAACTTCAGGTATGTGCCCAAGCAGCTCTTGGTCAATTAAGAAATCTTAATTTTTTAAATACAAATCATATGCTGGGCACCCTCGATTACCAGGTTAAGACCACTGGGCTCCCTTCAGATTTTCTTGAATCCAGCCTTTAACTTGGTTTGAATGTTCATACTTAAAATGAATCTTGTACAATGTACATGCATGCGTAGTCAAAACTAACTCGTGGTTAGTGGTCCATACATGTGAGATAGAGATAGTTTATTTGTAAAAAGCTTGCAGCTACTAAGCGATGTAGCGATGTACTCATTGATAGACATAATATTTGAAAGCTCTATGGCCTTTCCATAGGCCAGTCTCGGGCATATGATTGATAGTGCTCGTTTCTCTACATTCTCTAGATCTTTCTTTAAATACAATAGCAGGGCGTAGAAGAATGCAGGCGATGCATAGGTCATTACTGACCTTATACAAGATGTATAAAAAAGAATTAATTTATGCCTTGCGTATTTAAAGTATGGATGAAAATACTGCTTTATGATTTGCAACCCAGAATACAGGTACCATTTTAGAGCATTAAACATTTTAAGTGCAACACTTTCTACTTTGGCTCATAATAACAATAATGATATCTAATATTTGTATTGCGCAGGTTCCATACGGAAATGCTCACCTGCACATAACAATAATACAAATTAAGATAACACGAAAAATCTACAATGACTGCCATTGATTATAGTTTACAATGATTATTATTCAATGACAAATAAATAAGGAGTTAATTAAAAGTTCAAATTGAGTTGGCACAGCATATTGCTATGTGAAGCTCATTCCATAACGTGCGCACTGTGTTCCTCACCTGCCCAGGAAAAAGCATACGAGAGGAAAGCCTGTTAATTCTCGTCAGCTCAGAGGGAGTGGTGTCAAATCTGAGTGCAATCTTTGCCAGACTGTCATTTGCACCGACCTACAGATCAGAAATAATTAATCAGCAGGGCTGTCATTTAAAATGTTGAGGCCTGGGACTTGTTGCCTGTACTGTTCCCTGATTTAATAACTTGAGTCAGTTTTGTGGTATTGCAGCCAATCGTGGTGATTATAATAGTTAGTGTTTATGGAATTTCTTAAGTTTAAGTGAGCTACATGTACACATTTGCATGAAATAATCACTGACCATTTTCTTTCCTTTTTTTTCTACCCTGGGCCAAGTTATTTGGAAGCCAATTAGCGCTAACCCAGGGTTAAATTTTAACCCGGGTCTCTGTTTCCTTAGTTTAAAAGCATTTTCTCTGATAATTTTCTCTATTTTTTCAGAGTATCCACTCATCAAAATTAATTGTAGACAAGAAGAATTAAACCCTTGCCTACCAAGGACATATATATATATATACGTCCTGTGTGAGGTCACTCAGCAATGAAGGACAAATATACACGTCCTCAGACATAAAAATTATGAAATCACCAACAGCCCGGTCGTTCAAGTTGTGTTGAATAAATAAACTCCAGTCATTGAGAAATGGTTGCTGGTTGCATTTGGCTCTGGTAGGCAAGGCGTTAAGCTTTCATTACTGAATTTAAATTTCACACTAACCTTGGGTTATCTTAACCTAGCTTTAAACAACCTGGCCCTGGTGTTCGGGTATTCAACCTTGAGATGTACATGTAGTGTGTACCTCCAAAAATTTGGTCATGACAGTTTACACCTCTTTTCATTATTTAAACCTTTCATGTAGTGTTGCACAAATTGTTTTTTGTTTTTCCTATTTCATTTTTTCTCACGACCAATATTAGATGTCTGGTGACAGCTTCATACTAATTATACACGTACTAGCATCATTGTTCCAATGATGATTCTACATGTTTTCTACATCTACATCTACATCTATTAATAAATTACAATATCAGAAATACAATAACAGAATAATAATATAATAATAAAAAAAAACAAAACACTTGTAAATAATTACATATACAGTCTGTAGTAATATATTACAATTTCAAATGATAAAATTATTTGTTAATAAATATAAAATATACATATAAAGAAACAAAAAAAAAATAAATGACAGCAATCAATTATTTCTAACAGCTGAGAAACAGTGATCTTTAAATAATGAAAAATTTGTACTAGTACAAATGCTACTTGATAGAGAGTTCCAGTCCCTTATTGTCCTTGGAAAGAAACTATAAAAGTAATAATCATGATTGCAGTTGGCTTGAATAAATGAATCATTAGAAAATGATCTAGTAAAATGCTGTTTAGGTAAAAATAATTAGGTAGTAGGCAGTGCAATCGAATTATTAACTACTAAATAAAATATATTCAATCAATGAGCTTTATGTGGAGCATTTCTGTAACGGAGGAAGTTCTGTAATTGTCTCTTTCGATAAATCTGGCTGTATGCCGCTGGACTGCTTCAACTGAATCAATCTGTTCTTGTCTGTATGGATCCCACACAGCAGTAGCATACTCCAAATTTGGTCTCACAATGGTTACATAAGCAAAACGCTTTGTGTTTTCAGAGCAAGGGTAAAGATTGTGCCTTACAAAGCCAAGTGACTTATTTGCTTTGACCACAATATTTTCCACATGAGAATTACATCTTAGGTCGTTAGATAACATAACTCCCAGTTTTGCACAGAACTAGTCCTCAATCTGATGAGTATATATTGCCCCCAGCAATTGTACACATCAGCCATGAAACCAATCTTTCCAGTCATTACATCCCTTTGTCCAATGGGCACTCCTTAATTCACCCATTATTACATTGGGGTATTAAAATTGAAATTACACACATGTTTATATACACAAAGGTGTAAAATATAACACTACACAGAATTTATAAAAACTGAAATCCTGTTTACTTCTTTTTTTTCTTTTTTAAATGCAATTCAAGCTTTCATAAGACTTGGCTGTTAGAGGGAGTTTTGTCCATGGTGTTTGAAATAATTTAAAAGATGAGCTAAAATGAAAGAATGGCTCGCTATTGGGCTCCAAATATTGAAGCCAAAACTACAACTTACTAAGTATTCTTTTGTTCCTTCTGGCTTTTTCCTTTTCCCTTTTAAGGACATTTTGGGCTCTACAAATGAATAATTTGAAATTTTAATACACTACATTATTACACTGGTTATAAAGTAATCCCATCATTCTAATTTAGAACAATGAATGACACTCGACAAAGAGATGTCTTTAACTTCGGATATGATGTCGCCTTTATAGGAAAACAAAACAGAATACTTGCCATCAAGATGAACGTCATATGAAACCAACAAAATAAAGGAAACACAAAATCAAAAATTTACATCATCACTGACGAGGTTTCAAAAGAATCTCAAGAAAATTAATTCAACGATCGTGTCGATAAACTCGCCGCCATATTTTCATGACGAGGAAAAACAAAGAGGCCATATTTTTTAACGCACTATGGAGTTCGGGGAGGGTTGGAAATGAGGTTTTATGCTGTAAATTATTAATTTTACTAACACGCTTGAAAACAACATGTTTTACACTGGTTTCTTGTTGTCATGTCAAAGCGCGACTGAATGGCGCGGTTGATCAAAATAAGGAGCCGCGATTGTTTGGCATGACCTTCCCGGGTCTCCCTACACGTGGTTTCAAAGCAGCCTGGAAAAAGTACGAAATACGGAACCTATAACACTAGAGTGCTTAAAAATGTTGAAAATGAAAATCTGTGGACATTGTCATGTTCAACAAAAGCTGCAATCGTAATGAAGAGTTTGCTAAATTAAGGTACAGAATACACCAGCAACACACGCAAAAATCACGGCCACAAAACTTAGTATCAAAATGAGTTGCATGTAACTGAAGCCTGTGCTACTACTACATTTGAGCAAATGATCCAGGTCTTCTCAATGATCTTACCAACAGATGGATAAGCTATCCACTGAAACCCTTTCGAAATCGTCTTACGAAGTTCACCACCTAAGAACGAGACATTTTCCCACGACAAGTAATGGGCCGAGCTTTCAGACTTGCTCCTGGTCGAACGGAAATTTGTTCGTCTGCCCTTTAACGGACGAGTTTCAACTGCTTCCCCGCTATTAACTTGCGACTCTTGTCCTTCTTCTTCGTGTGCACTAAAATAAAAAAAGAGAACTGGTTAGCTGCAAGTTGAAAATGGTAAATAAACAATATAAACAGCAGGTCGCATATAAAAAAAGCTTCCTCGAAATAAAAGCAACTTGCGTGAATGATTGGGTATAAAAAATTTCCTGAAAATTGACCTTGATATGTAGCCCTTTATAAGACTGTACATAATATTCTTTCATCGAATCAAAGGTGATATAACGGCGAATAAGCCAAAAAAATACACAACGTTTTTCCCCATAGCACGTTGAACGTTGCTAGTGAAGTGATGATCTTCACGAGGAGGACTGGGCTGGTTGGAGGCGTGATAAACTCCTGACGTCATTGTTCGGATAGTCGATTCATCTTCGCCAAACATTCGTTGACATTTCGTACAATATAACAGAAAACGCTCGATGTACACCCAGACCTTGCTTGACATGTATGGTCATGTAATAAGTCAGTGTTAGACTACGAGTATGACAGCGACCATACACAGATCGGTGATTTTTTACAGATACGTTGTGGTATACTTTAAGAGGTTTGTGTTTATTTCAAGGAAAAACAATTATTTTGAGGCAGGAATCGAATCGAAATCTGGCGCTCTCCAGGGCGATTATTCAGTTTCAGCAGAAGCATATAACCCCGAAGGGGTTATATGCTTCTGGTTTCAGAAATATTAGAGATATAATTTTTCAAAAACAGTATTCATACTCACCTCTTGGAAAAGACTGCACGAGAAAATACTTCCTTTGCTGCCTTTAACATCTCTGACAATTTTTCGCAACTTTTTTGACCAAAATGACCGTAGACAGTATGACTGTATACATATAGCTTAAGCTTAATTAACACGAGGCCGAAATCTTCTGTTGAAGCTAATCAAGTAACCCATTCCATATCATCAGCTCTGACTTCACCTAGAAATTTAAAAATCATTTAAGTGTCTTTGCAATTGCCCGTTGAGCTCCACTATATCGCTCCATCCTCAATAAACAGAATGCGCGGATTTCAAATTTGCTTCCGTGCACTTAAACACGGAAATCGATATTTAACTATTGCTAGTTTGCATGCTCCTTATTGATCTTTCAAAACTGAAACAGTCGTCATTGTATCTATGATTGGGTAGTTATGACGGGAATATTTAAATAGCTGTCTACCTGACAGATCGTCCAGTCTCAGAGTATAAAAACAGTATTTGGCAAGTGTACAAATGAATTAAAATTGTTGTATTATGAAAAGAAATAACACCGTTCTCGGCGATGGGCCTTTGAGCGTCAGTTTTGCAAACATGAAATGTATCCGACTCAGAAAAAAAATTACCAGACTTTATTTTTCTACTATGTAGCCTCGAAGGATTTATCACAGCGAAAAATTTGTAGAGGAAAACTTGCTACAATATATAAATGAGATTGTAAACACATCCATGTCGAGCCTGAAGCTTTTTCTTTTAATTGAGCGATGGCCTCTCCATACCGGACGTTGTCCTTAGAAGCGTAGTGTCCAGCGTGGAAAAAATCTCCTCTTAAGGTAAAGATTTTAATAAGTCAGAAATAAACTTCTCTTAGCATTTTTCGTCCTACTATGTTGCTCAGCCAAGGTCTTGATTTTAATCAGTAAAGATCAGCAAAAAACGTGCTGTTTTGAAGAACTCATCAAAGTCTTTGATACTGAAGTTATCGAAGAAAGAAACAGCGTGTCAATCAGTTTTTTTAAACAGATCACTTTCATGTGCTATAAATGTTTTCCCTTTTATTTTTACACATTTTTCGTAACCAGTTGTGTCCGGAGGGACTGCCATATATGACTTTAAATACATAAAGTTCACGGGGATGCTGAAGGTCTTGCGTGGTCACTTCAGGACGTTCAAGTGTTTAATACTGGACGGAAACGCAATATCCTTTATACAGGTGTTCGTGAACATGTATCTATTTTTTTAAAAAAACTTGTTAACAAACGAAACAAACAAAAGATATCACAAACAAGACCACAACAAAAACTGACCGTCATACTGTGTTTAAGTAAGGTCTCAGTCTTTCCCGACGAGCAAGACCGTCTATTTGTTACGGGGAGTCCCCCCGGGACTCAGTATAACATTTGGACTAATGCTATTGACATTTCTAACAGAAAAAAATCCCGATTCTTTTAAGTCTCTTAGGTCTGGATTAATATTTCATTTCTAGCCAATATAAAGTTCTAGAAAAAAAATATATTAACAAGTAACGTCTTTTTCGAAAACAGGGACCGCCGACGTTAATCTGGTCGAAACAAAACAAAAGCGTGAATTTCGGACATCACTCGCTGTCACGTGTTTCGTTTAAAGCGAAAAGAGGAAAGGTTGCATCAAATCCATCTGAAGAAAAAACATTAGCTGATCAACGTAACTGAAACAAGGTTTGTGGGCCCGCGAGGTTGAAAAGGCCCACCAAAGCCATGTTTTTTACTGAACCGTTACTCACTATAGGTACTGAATCCTGTCTATGTGATCTACCGCATTCCCATTTGTCACTGGTCGCGTGACGCAGAAGGAAAACTTATCACGAGTATCTTGCCTGTTCGGCGTCTTCCCAGGGCCTCTCGGTCAATGCATTTCGGTGACGTATCCGAGAGGATCGGCCGGGAGCGATCTCGACCCAGAGCTCTCCTGCGCATGCAGAGGAGAGAGATCAAGAGCTCTGGGGAACCCTGGAGCAAGATTGTCTCTGATTGGTTTCAGAAAAAAACAATAAAAGTGTTTCTGTTTGGCCCATTCAAGTTTGCACGATAGAGGTTGAAAGCGCGGCGTGTCTCGTGGGAGCTGCTTTTTCCCAAGAAATGTTGAAGTAAACACGACCGGTCAGTCCAAAACAACATTTGCACGACTAATTAGGCAGAATTACTGGATTTTCCAATTTTGAAATAAAATAGCTTAGCTACATATCGAAAATTTGAACCAGAAGAAGATTTGAATGCGAAAAAATAAAATAAAAATACATCGACATCTTTGCCAGTTATAATTTAAGAAACATGACACATTACTGATTTTTATTTGACTTCCACCTTATCGTATCCACACGAAGTAGCCGAGAATAAGCGCTGGGATCGGGAAGCGTTCCCTAACTCAAACACAAACGACTCCTGTAACCGAAAGCTTTGGGGAAACGAATTTTATTTCTGGCGATTAAGTTGTCCAGGGGCTCGTTTCATGAAAGTCCCGGTAACATTTTAAGCTAATTACGTGTACCGCAGAACTTTGCGACAGCTCGTGGCAGGGAGGCCAGTAAAATGATTTAGAGATGAGAATACGGGATAGAAAATGAGTCAGTTGTGTGTAGCTGAGGGGGGCGGGGGGGGGGGGGGAGCGGATGAAAGGTTATGGGTTCCTGGATATAGTCATTCGGTCTCCTTTTGGTTGTAATCAACTGAAAACCAGTCCCCTGCCGTTAAGGAAAGGGATAAAATCTGGCACTGGTGAGAATTGCACATATATCATGTATACTATGAAAGACCTTACTCCAACACCGAGTGTGAGGGCATTTGCCATTCTTCACGGCCTTCCACCCTGAACATCACAAGTGAGACAAAAATCTACAAACTCTACCAGGTGATCTGTGACGTCATTGCGGGGGCCTGGGGAAAGAAATTTTAATGCCGTATCCCATAAGCCAACGCGCGCACCAATTCAATTTAATTCAATCTGTTCCCGTCAGCTTTGGTTTAAGGGCTACGGCATTAAAATTTCTTTCCCCAGGCCCCCGCAGTGACGTCACAGATCATATGGGAGTGCTAATCCCTCTAAATTACGTTAGTTTGGTTTGTTTTGTTCATATTTGCTGAAATTCATAAGTATAACTGACTCTTCCAGGCAACGTGACCGAACGCGATGACAAAAAGGAAAATATCCTGGTTCCAGACGTCCTTTCTCAAAATGACTAAAATATAATAAATGCACCTTATACAGTGGCGGATCCATCCTCGGAGACCCAGGGGCAGATAGTGGGAACGAGGAAAACTCTAAACGGGCGGAAAAATATATGGCACGAAGAAAAGTAAAGAACGGCGAGAAGAGCCCCTGGGGACAATGTCTTACCAGACCAGTTCCAAACGGTCGCCGCCGTTCTGGCTTCTGATTGGTGCCAGAAAACACAACTGCCCTGGGTCTCCAAGGATGTGGCGGATCCAGACCTTAAGATAAAGGGGCGGGAGAGAGGGGACGGTTATTCAGACCCTGGCATAAGGGGGAGGGCAGTCTCAGAAAAATTTTTTGGTCTAAAAATATGGGGGGGGGGGGGGGGTACGGGCTCCCCCGGCTCCTCTCCTGGATCCGCCACTGATATATATTCTACTTCTCGCCAACTCCGCGCGATTTTCCACGCTATAAAGAAAGACAAAAGTAAACCGCTGGCATGTACCAGTGATATGATGAATAATGAAGTAAAGGCTAGAATTTACAATCAATAATGAATAAGTCAGAAAAAACTGCCAGGAACAACGAATAAGCGTGATCCGCAATTATTCCGCTTGCTTGAATCTGCCTTGTGACTACTCAAAGGAAACATGTCTGTTCCGCAGCACCATTTTCTTTGGACATTTTTTTCGGTGGTATTTTACCAAACGAAAGTTTTTCTTTCGCACCATTGAGATGTCCGTATTAAGGTGTAAAGTTAATGAACGATATCAGCTGGTGTATGTAGTATAACCTGCGCTTTTTCTAGTGTTGCTGACTAGAAATGACTAACATGAAAGTGAACTACACTTCAAGTGCGCAACTTATAAAAAATGGCTTGGTGCATTGTAACATTGAGACAGTGCGTCATCATACCAAAGAAACATGGTTACAGTGATTATAAATTAAAGATAATATGTATATACAACCTGTGATTAGAGATGCATGCATCAAAAGTGCCACACTTTTGTAATCGAAGCAACCCCTCTTAATTAGTTGTCTGAATATCGGTAATAGAAAGTGAATTAAGATTATTGCTTATAAGGCTTTGGGTGCTATTTCTGTAACCGACATTCAGATAGTCTGGCTACAGAAGATGGTTATTCAGAGATATTCTTATAAATTAACCATGGTTTGTATTCTAACTTCTGATTAGGACTGCTTAAGTGCCAAATATTGCTGCAGGTGTATGCGGTAACACAAAAATATGATACTTCATTGCGTTTCAGTCAATCAAAACACAAAATGATCTTGCAAACGGTTCATTTCTCGGGATAAAATTGTTGAGCGGATCCTTAGTCATGTACTAAAGTTAAGAGCAAAAGTGTCGCAGTGATAAGAGCACTCGCCACTCGCCTCCCACCCATGTCGCCCGAGTTCCAATCCTTGCGTCGACTCCATCTGTGGGTAGAAATTGTTGTTGGTTCTCTCCCTTGCTTCGAGAGGTTTTTCTCGCGGTATTCCGTTTTTCCACTCTTCTTAAAAAACCAACACTTCCAAATTAATTCCAATTCGATCTGGAACGCGCGGACAAATTTCAACGAGTTCATATGAACTCCTAAGTGCCCCTTAGGTAAACAAATTACGATATTTACAGTTTAAAATATTTACAGTCGTATTCTATACCTGTTCCTAATCTACCACTTAATAGAGACCTTAAGATCGAGGTTTGGCCATCCTACCGCAAACTGCAAACCGCGGTTAGCGGTTAGCGGTTTCACGTTATCCGTCTGCTCATATTTAGGAATTAAGATTCGCGGGTGGTAGCTCGCGGCTGCCATGTTTGTTTTTATTCATTCGTTCACTTCTATTTTTGCTGAGAAATCGTCTTCAAAGTTACGTTCTATGAAAAATGGTTCAATAATTAATTAGCGAAAGAGTTCTAAAAAGTAGTATTTCTTCTCAAACGTGGGATTGTGATGTTTTAGGGTGCAAAAAACCTTGTGGTAAATCACTTACTTCTAGAGCGTGATCTAGCCGTACAAACGTGAACCTCAAACTGCAAACCTGACAGCAAGACACTAGTCACGTGACTTCTTGACGTTTGCGGTTTGCGGGAAATAGAGAGATTAGAGAGATTAAGATGCACGTTTACGCCAAACGGCAAACGTGAATTTGTGCCACGTGACCAAGTTTCCCCCTTAATTGTCGGTTACTGTTTATTACTTCTACACAGAAATAAGAAGCTTCACACCAGTTTTATCCATAAGAATTGTTCTGGATAGTTTTTATCTGCTTATTTTCTATTCTGAGAAATTCTCAACTTGTATCTGACGTTTGACGTTTGCCGTAAACGTGAATCTTAATCTCTCTATTAAGATTCACGTTTACGGCGTACGGCAAACGTCAGTTGAAAATTTCTCAGAATAGAAAATAGGCAGATAAAAACAGTCCAGAACGATTCTTGTGGACAAAACTGGCATAAAACTACTTATTTTTGTGTAGAAGCAATAAACAGTAAACGAAAAATAAGGGGAAAACTTGGTCACGTGGTACAAATTCACGTTTGCCGTTTGGCGTAAACGTGAATCTTAATCTCTCTAATGCCGAAAAACCTCGATCTTAAGGTCTCTAATAACTTGAAGGATGAACCCGAGTTTTCAGTATCTTAACGAAATCTAGTTACTTATTTTGGCCAGTGAACTAATGAGGTTAAATTAGGGTATAGCCACCAAAAGTTACGCTTCAATTTACCCGAATACCTTGTTTGAAAACAGAACACGTCCGGTAATATTTTTGATAAACTTGTTTTTTTTTGTAGTGTCAAAGTCAAGTATTATCTTCGAAGCATTTTGATATTATCTAAAAGAAAGCAAAGACAGCAATTCTTGCATGCTTTCAAAACTAAAAGACCTTTGTATTTAGATCCAAAAAGATTTCTTTAATTACAGTAATCAGTCATTCATGAATTGTTTTCCTTTTTTAAAAGAAATTACCGAGAACCAGTTAATTAGCGGAATTTCCTTCACAAAAGAGCGTCTTGAAATCATTCAACTTAAAGCTGTGAAGTTTGGGATTGTCCGAGAACTAAAAAGAAGGTAGAAGTTAGGAGTTTGTAATGGCGCGCATTTGGAGAAAACTGCTTTTCCTGCGTTGGTACTCCAAACGCAAGCTTTGCCTGCTCACAGGTATTAACTGTCAATAACTGTGATAAGTTTAAGTTGTGTTGAACCAAAGAATTTTAATCCTTAGATTAGCTTCACCCTGGTCTGTGAAACTATCCCATCAGGACTGTCTGCGATAAAAATGTGCCGACCACGACTGCTACTGATTTTGGTACGTTCAAGTTTGTAATTCTAAATACATAAAGTGTTAATTTATTAAACTGAATTAAATATTGGCTTTCAAATGATATGAAGAATCATACAGATCGAGTAGGAATTGCGCCCTCTGAGATCAGAGGATCTTTCAGATTCATTCAATGTACAGTAGAATCTCGGTAACTCGAATTCTGAAGAGAAACGAAAAAAAAAAAACGGTTCGAATTGGCGAGGTTTCTAGTTATCGAAGTCGATTACAAAGTTCAATTTGCCATGTTACAAATTTAATTGAATTACTGATATTTAATTCAGCACTTCAGTGCAAGGTGCAGTGCAAATTCAACTTCTTTCATCTAGTTTGCGAGCAGGCTCAACTGTGCGAATTCGGGGAAAATTATTTTCAATTGGCGGGGGGAATTCGCAGGCTAATTTCATTAGAAGCGGTAGCATGATTAGGCGTTTGTTTATGATAAAACGTAATCTGTTCTTTTCACCAATTAAAATCAAATTGCTTTAGTGTTGACCAGTGTTGGTTTTAGTGCTTTTACCCTTTATATACAACAAGAAGAGCTAATGGGATGGGGATGACCCGCGGGGGGGGGGGGGGGGGGGGTTACTGCCATATATGGGATATATTGGTATGTGCCGCTGCGAAGGGTATGGTTTTCAAGCAGTTTACTCTGGAATAGGGTTTATAAATCAGAGAGTTTAGGTCTAGAATAGGGTATCATTTTCAACCAAACTGATCAATTGGTTGAAGATTTTTGTCCAGGGAAACCGTAACGGGAATTGCCACTCAAAAATATGATAAATTCAAATCGGTTTCGTTTTGGCTGGACCGTGTTTGTGACCTCAATAGTTTCTGGAAAACAGCTATTCTGGGATGGGAGGGGGAGGGGGGGGGGGTGGATTTTGGTAGTTTAGTCTATTATAGGGCAGCAAAATTCACTTGAACGAGCTCTGGTATAGGCTAAGGGTTCCAGGGTCCCAGCGGCGCATCCCTACCAAAAAAAATTCCTAAAGTATCCTCCCCCCTCGGGGGGATGACATCCGAGTAGAGATAAAAGAACCAGTATTTGAGTTATTGGGGGAAATTTCCATGATCAAGGGAAAGGAAATTTAGTTCGAGTTATCGGGGAATTCGATTTACCCGAGTTCGAATTATCGAGGTTCTACTGTATTTCCAACTTCAACGAAATATGCTTACCTTGATCTATGTAAAGTTCCAGTCTTCATAACATTTGCCTGTTCCTCGACAATTTCAGGAGGGATGTTTATTCTGAGTTGTAGTAGACATTTTTCAAATAGTAGTTGTCATCCGTTATGGCCACACCTCGCAGACACACTTTTTGCGAGCTTTTCTATGCCTTTTTTTCGTTCTCCGGAAATCGCTCCTTTGACAAGATTTCTTTCGATTTCTTTCCATTATGTCAAAATGTTCGGAAATTTCGGTCAAAAACAAAATGGAACTGCCTTCCACTTCCAGAGGTGGTCCTCTTTGACCGGTAGGTCCGGTCCGACCGAAACTTGCATGCCGTTCCTTTTCAAAACATTTTCGTTTAACAGTCCTACTTTTCTAAACAGTAATCAAAACTGCGGTCGGAACGCAAAACGATGGCTTCGATTCGACTGGAAACTTTGTTTCAATTGAGCGATGTCGTTCCATTTTCTCTTGATTACTCCACTGCCGATGAATGTTTGGTTTGGCAAAATGGAAAACACCCCTGAAGACTGACCATCACCATGTAGATTTAGGCGGAATAGTTTGCAAGCCACAATGGTGTTCTCATAATTTAACCGGGATGTTTTGTATGTAATCACTGACTATGACAGTTCTGTTTTATTTCTAACAGCTCATCGCCTGCAATTTTCCTCAATATATCCAACCTAGTGGCTTGTTCAGGGTAAGGAGTTTGCTTCTCAAGAAAAATAAAACTGAACGAATTCGTAAGCTCCGTAAACTACAGGGAGAATGGAAAAAAGCCTCTGGCGCAAGGATTTCTGGGATGGTTTGGGTGAACAATGAGGGCAGTTGGTCAATTTTCACCTTTGGATACTACAGACCAATCATAGCTCCCATTGACCATCCAAATTTGTTGCACCGAAATAACTTATTTGGCCTTAATTACTGTACTTTAGTGACTTGGCAACTTTCAATTGGCACTGGACTCAATTTATGCGTAAATAAAAAAAAAGTTTCGTCTAGAAATCAAGTATCTGACGTAGCACACAGACAATTGTAAAACTGGGAGAAAATTAAAAACCGTCCCCATTTCGATGCAGGTTCACAATGGCTTAGAGAACCTTCGTAATTCTATAATTTGCAATTACTTATATATATCTTTTGTTTAATTCTGCAGGCAGAAATAAGGCAGATCGAAGATTTTAAACTCTTATTTCCAGGGTAAGAAAACGATTTAACTGCTAACGGTGCATAAATTCTCCTTCAGCGTACCACCGCACTCCTCTTACAATATTTAACGTCTTTGGCACCCGGGGGAGGTACACAACAAGGTAGTTGTACGAGGAGGCTCCGACCGGACGCGGTCCAACCCTCTATTGACAAATGGTACACCTTTCACATACCTAGATTAGAAATTTGCATCCCTTTTAACTGCTGTATTTGAAGTGTCTTATAAATATGAATAAATCAAGACTTTTTCACATCCATGAAATACATCTGTTGGTCCTTTTGGGCCTTTTTACAGACCTCGAGGACAGATCTCCCTACCCTTTCCAGGTGATCTGTGACGTCATGCGGGGGCCTGGGGAAAGAAATTTTAATGCCGTATCCCATAAACCAAAGCTGACGGGAACACATTGAATTGAATTGAATTGGTGCGCGCGTTGGTTTGTGGGATATGGCATTAAAATTTCTTTCCCCAGGCCCCCGCAGTGACGTCACAGATCACCTGGTTCGTATACTTCAAATAGTGAAATCCCTACCCTTTCATATACCTGAGTCCCGAAAAAAGAACCCCTTTCGGGCGGAGCTTCCCCGTATAAGCCATTATAGGAAGTACCCCCCGGGTTTTGGCAGGGATCAAATAGTTCAGCACTAGAACATGACATCAACCTGAGCCGGTCGTCAAGCATAACTGGCTTATGTATACTCCCCTTTCCTTCCTGTCTTTCTTTTGTTCTAAATTCTCCTTTTTTTAAATGTGAAAAATTCCATCGATAATAGTGCACCCTTACTTAAAAACTGCCCCATCAAAGAGAATCTGGATTCCGGAATCCAGGAAAATTTTGCTTCTTGAATTTCGAATTCCAAAGTCCAGGATTCCGGATATGGCTCAAGTAATCAGGAATCCTACTAAAGATTGCAATCCAGAATCCAAAGACTGGAATCTATTGAATGCAATCCATTGACAAAGAATGGAATCCTTGAATCCGGAATCCACGGTGTGGGCTTCAGAATCCAAAGTTCTCTTACTGAGATGACCGTATCGTTATTTATCCTCTAGCCTGACATTTAACAGTGCAATGGCTTTTTACATCCAGGAAGATAATTACGCGGTGACTTCATTAGCTATCAAGTGGCAAGGACCTTCGTTCCTGGAGTTGACATCATTTGAAAAATTTTCAGAGGCAAATGCCGCCGAACATATCGGAGCGAATTTATTGTACCGCAGAATTGAGGTTTGTAAATTGTGAATTCTCAATTGCAAAAAAAATCAACAACAACAACAACAACAACAACAACTCAGCAACAGTGATCGGGTGATCACCTCTGTCAATAGTAACCGAACAGCCTTGTCAGTTAAGTTGAAGTAAGCCGTTAGTGAAATTTGCAACAGTCATTTAGGATATTTTGATCCGTTACCACGATTTTCCAGTATAAATGACGAGGGCGTTTGTGTATCGTTGTTGTTTGCCCTGCTTATGGTCAAGTCGCCCGAAATTTTATCATGCTCAGCATCATCCTAACATTTTTATCGTGCTTGTTTCGTTTCATCAAATCTTTAAGAACAAGATATATTACTCATTTGACGTGCTTGTTTCGTTTCATCAAGACTAAAAGAACGAGATATGATACACATTCATCCCGCTTGTTTCGTCTCACCATATCTTCATTGCCTATAACTCTTGTTTTGTCTCGTTAACGCTTAAAGAACGAGATACATTACATACCCTTTTAAACGTTTTGGCGACATGACTTTGGTTTTGTGCGATATAACCTCGGGCGAGATGACTTTTGAGCGACTTGACCGGTTACCGTTGACCCAGAATAAGGATCCTCTATCTCACAACACGTTTACTCATGCCAATAAATAGAGGATATTACACGGTGGCGCGAAGATATGAATTTTATTTTCGAGTGGCAAACCATGCGCTCGTTCGTAAAATATTGTTTTTGCCACGAGAAAACAAAATTCATATCTTCAAG